>JAOEGL010000003.1:107702957-108355814 GCA_034509955.1 Urosaurus nigricauda | reverse complement strand
ATTCTGCTAGTGATGAACTGCCAATGGAACAGTGTCTACTTGGGGTGCAAGCTAATGCACAAAAAGAGTCTCCCAATGTGCTCATGTTCTGACTTATCATGGATGCAGGGAGTGATCTATAGTCTGAATTTCCTTGTTTTGGGATATATCTCCAACCATAACTTTTTCGTTTAAACCACTTTTTTCCTATTTGTGGAATTTTTTCTATGGCACGTGATGATCCTGTGAACCTCCAGATGTTTTTGTACACAAACTCCCATCAGCCACAGCTGGTATGAGCTATGATCAAGGATGATGGGAATTGTAATCCAACAAATGTTCGGTCACAACTTCTTTGAACAGAGAAACCAACCAACCAAAACAAACCTGTGTCATTGTTAAGTATATAAATTCTTACTGAGGAACACAAAAGAAACCCAAATGATCAAATTCTTTAAAATGTGATCGCTGATTAAGAAGTTTTTACCTTTTCTTAATTTAACCTGTTCCACTGACAATGAGAGAAAGGCACTCAGAACTGCAACAGATTGTTGCAGGGTTAGCAGGATGGCAGGCAGGAACTGTTCATCAAGAGTAAGAAGTGCCTGGCTCAGTATTTTAACATCTCCCTTAGTTGTATGTTGGATTACAACAGTTCAAGACAACTGTTTACAAACTATGGGGGGTGGGGGTGGGGGTTGGAGAGTTCTGTCTTTCCCTGCCCTGGTAGATAAGCTATTATTTTATAAATTTTGCTGCTGAAGGTTGGGATAAAAAGATAAAACTGGAGCTGGATTACCATATTGACTGGCTGATTTTATACAAGGAGCTACTGGACTACAGGTTTACTCAGGTGGGGGGAGGTGGGCAGGGAGATGCGAGCATTGCCTCCAATATGAATTCTGCTGGTCCATGAAATGTTCCCTTATCCCCCAAATTTCTAGCATTGCAGGATCTTAAAACCTAAGCTCTAAAGAGAAAGGACAGGCAAAGATACAAGGGAATGAGAACATAGCAAATATGAGGTGTGAATGATTTCCAGTGCCTCACACTCTGCTATGCTCAAAAATAGAAGGAGGAAGGAGGTAGGAGCCTTATTTGGGGAAGCATTGCATTAATTTTACTCTCTTGTTATCTTTATCCCTGAGAGGGCTAATTGTCTCAGACTTATACATATGGACAGTAGCATCACTGTGGGGGTGCAGGGGGTATGAACCACACCAGGTGACACCCCAGAAAGGGGGTGACACCCAAGAAGGTGAGTGACACCAGGCTGGCTCTCTGGCATTGCACAGGGCCTTTTTGGGTGGCCCACACCCCGTGCAGGGCCTTTTTGGGCCACCCAGACCTTGCTTGGAGGCACCCCGGGTGCTGTGGCTGCACCCTGGGGATGTGTGGTGTATTTCCGGCCACATGTGCACATTCCCGCGCATGCTGGATGTTGTGCCCCCATAAGTCCTGCCCCCCTATGAGTGACTGCACCAGGTGACACCAACCCTAAGGACACGACTGTGTAGAGGAAGTGGAAAAGAACAATGATTGAGGGATTGAGGAAATGCAACTTGTGTAACTTGCATTCAGGACAAGAGGCTGCCATCATAACTGAATATGGAGGAACAGAATGGTTCCCAATTGGCAAAGAGGTCAGGCAAGGCTTCATACTATCAGCCTAACTATTCAACTTGCATATGGAAAATACTGTATGCAGAGAAGGCCTAGACTCAGTGGAAGGAGGAGTGAAGATCGGAGGAGGGAATCTTAATAACCTAAAATACACAGATGTCACAATACTACTAGCAGAAACAAACAAAGATCTGGAACAATTCCTGAAGAAACTCAGGAAGGAAAGTGCCAATGTAGGATTATTGCTGAACGTTATGAAAACAAAAATAATGACAATGGCAGATCTACAAGAATTCATTCTTGATAACAGGAAAATTTTAATAATCAAGTAATGATCATGCCTTCAATCAAATATTGATCAAAATGGAGACTGCATCCAAGGAATTAGAAAAAGAATAGGAATGGGAAGGGCAGCTATGAAAGAAATGGACATGATCCTTAAATGTAAAGATTAACTCTGAACACTAAAGTGAGGATTATTCAAGCCATACACATCACTATGTATGGATGTGAGAGCTAGACAGTGGAGATTGGAGAAGAGTGCTGAGAATACTATGGACAACCAAAAAGACAAAGAAAAGGATTCTAGAACAGATTAAGCCTGAACTCTCCCTGGAAGTCAGAGTGTGTGACTTGCCCAAGGTCACCCAGTGGGTTTCTATGGCTAAGCAAGGATTTGAATCCTGGTCTCCAGAGTCATAGCCTAATTATCAAATCACTATGCCACATTGAATAAATGCCTATGGTTTCATACCTGTCATTATTAAGATATTGATACCTAAGTACCTCTAACTAGCCATAATTTGCTTACTACCTTACTATCTTAATGCTGAAATGGGAAAGGACATTTTATAGATTAAAACATACTCTATTCTTTTTCAGATTTTTCTACTATCAATTCACTCACTGACTCTTTTAGGACACTTTTTGCTGTGCTTTCGTTTCATCATCAATAAATTGAGACTAAAGGACTCTGAATGACATCAATGCAATGCATACATATATAGGCTTTATAAGTAGCTGCCTTTCCTTATTCCCTCTGACTCATTTCACTGCTTTTGTTTTCTGGAGTCCACTTTTGTTTATGTACTATGTTTGTGTGTTCCTGTTTCCTATTCCGCTTGTGGCATATCCTGAGTCTGGATTCTGATGGCCTTGCTATTCTTCACCAGACCATTCTTTTGGACTGTAGGCTCTGGATAGCTGCACTCTGCTCCCAGCAAGTTTTGCTCCTGCACAGGAATAGCCCTATTTTGGTTTGCAAAATATTGTAAGACATGTAATTGTATTTGACATAGTTGCTTTGGTGTATCTTAAAACATTAAATGTCACAAAGGGTGACAGGATGACCCATTTCCCTAAGCATTTGAGGATGTGTGCTCAGAGCCCTGGTTTATTCTGAATGTTTCATAGAGCTTGGAACAACTACTTACAAATAATGTTGCTTCTGATTATTTCCTAACTAGGGATATATGAAGGAGTACTGAAAAGTTTGCAGCCTGGTTAAAAATGGAATGACCTAGCACCATTAAACTTACATGCTATTCCACTTATTCATCTGAAAGTTCGACAAACTTATATCATCATTTCTCAAGTCCATTTAACCCTTCAATAAAACCCCATCAATGCCTGGTCACTGATATGTTGATCTGCTGCTGCTATCACTTTTAAATCATTAAAAAATTTCCTCCCTTTCAAACTTTTTTAAGGTCTGGAAACAGAAATAGTCAGATGGAGCAAAGTCTAGTGAGTAGAATGAATGGTCTATGCATTCAACCCCAAAATTCTTCAAAATACCTATTATTTTGGCAGCCATGAGAACAGATGCATTGTCCTGCAAAAAGAGAACATCTTTCTGCAGCTTCCTTCACTGCTTTTCCTTCAGTGCCTCCTTTAATTGTCACAACAAGGTAAAGCAGTATTCTGCATTAACTGTATGACCCGTCTAAAGATACTCAGTCATCAAAATACCTTCCTTATCCCCCAAAAGCTGTGGCCATAACTTTTCCCGATGACCCCTTAGTCTTGAATTTCTTTGGCCACGGAGAAACCAAGTGCTGCCACTGCAAGTACTGTTATCTGGTCTCCCGATCATAGGAGTTTATCACATGAAGGGAATTGGAAGTATAATCCAATGGCAATCTGAATGCAATCATGAGGTTTCGTATGATTGTGTGAAAGCTGATCACACACATTTTCGAGCAAAGGGAAGTCCTTCCGAACGCAATCATAGGGTTTCGCATGATTGTGTGAGAAACTATCACATGCAATTTCAGGCACTGCGAGGCAATTTCGGGCAGTTCTGAATGCAATGCAGTGTCAATACGCAATCACGTAAATTCGCAGAACTAGTGAATTTACTCAATTCTGAACTGGTCTCACTTCCATTTCTTTCTAAATTGCAAGAAATTCCTCCCGTGTGATAAATTCCATAGTGCTATAACCATGTTTCATCAACAGTGATGACTCATTGCTATTAGTTCAAAATGAAGCACTTGGAGATATCTGCTCGATTTTGTTTCTGCTAAGCATTTAAATATTTTGGCACCCATTTGGCTAACAGCTTCTGCATATCCAACTGTTCCTGAATTATAAACCCAATGTGTTCCCAGGATATCTGTAGTGTTTCAGTGATTGTTTTAGTAGAGATTCATTGGTCTACCAAAATCAGATCATAAACATGTCCAACAATTTCAGGAGCTGACACTGTTGAAGGCCTCCCAGAATTTGCTGCATCTTTGGTTGCAAAATCTCCATAGGAAAGTTGGCACACCACTTCTTCCCAGCTGGGCATGATGGGTATATGTCATTTACCTTGCAGTCATAGATTTCCGTTGGAGTTTTCTTTTGCAGGAAGAAGGACTTCATGATAGCCCAGAGTTCAGCACTTGAAAAATTTACACTTTTTGTTAACTTGGTTCTATTAACAATCTGAAAAAATTAAATTAGAGCTACAATGCTGCAAATTGGCAATTTGTGATACAAAAGAACACACTTTCAAGCTACAGTGACAACATTATGTTCAAATTTTGGGATGTGGGTTGTGCTGGGAACTTTTAGCACCCCCTTGTATAGTTTTAACCATAACTCCATTGTAACTGTGTTTTAGTTACTTCTTGAGTAACAGCATTTGTGTGGTCTTAACACTTTACTACTTTAGTGTACTTTGTACTACAGTCCAGGAATTTGTAGGATTCTGATGTTTATTTAAACTTCTGAGTAATAAGAAAATAAATAGTTATTTTTAAAAAAGTTATTGTCTTGATTGATCTTCCACAATAAAATTGCTTTTAAAAAAAGTTGCTAGTACAATTGCAACTAATTGTTTTTTCTTTTCTTTTTTGGAGCGATGTAGTGTCACTCTAACTGTAACCAGATACTTTTAAAAAGTAACTTTCCAAACTCTGCCTCTTCCAAACTGACTACTGTTTGTTTGTGGACTCATTATCATTCTTTTATGATAAGAAGTTCTGGTGTAGCCATAGCAAGTAGGATTATTCATTGCTATGTAGAATGCAAAGTGGCTTTTAGTGGCATGCATCTTGAATTGTCATTGCATAAGATGTAAAATGTCAGCTGGAAATTAACAGATGCAGCAGCTAGTGTGTGCATTTCCATTGTGCATGACTTGTCTGGATCTGGACGTAAACCTCTAAGGAAATCTGTAAGACATGGAGTCCAAAAAGAATACTGTTCTTGCTTTATTAAAGTAAATGAAAGTGGAGAGAGATTTCACAGGAATGCTTTTAAGTCTGTTTTTGTATGTCAGTGAGCCCAGGGAGTGGGGGGAATTAAAGTGATCCATCAGAGAAATAGATTCCTTTAAATTGGAAGGGATTTTTCCCCCTGAGAAGAGAAAATGAAGCCTCTTTTTTGTAAAAACTCATCAAATTCAAGGACAATCCTAAAGGCTGTTGCTAGAAGATTCTTATTATCAGTGGTATTTCATTTGGGGGTAGGGGTGAAAGAAATTCACACCCCAGACCCATTTGACTTCAGTTCCTATTTCTCACCTCTTGCTTTTTTCCTGAGCTGCATTTCATTTTGAGCAAACCTCATGAAGTTGGCTTTAAATATACTGCTGGAAAGGAAATGGGGTTCAGAAAACATCTTAAATGCTATTACCGCACAGGACAAGAGGCAAATTGAAAAGACAAAAGAGAGAGAGATGGAGTGATTCTTCTCCTGCTCAAAAGACACTTGCGCTTTCTTGACAAAAAGGCAGATCTGCTGTTTTGTAATATTTTGTAGCTGATTGGGTGTAAGTGCCCACAGACAGACACACAGACATGGTTATATGTATGCATTTAACTCAGCGTATTTTATTGGTGCTGGGAAAATTTACTCCCTCACACGAAGGTACTGTGGAGATTACAGTTAAGTTCAACAGAAATATAAAAGGGTATGTGCTCATGGATGTGGCAGATGATATCATTGTTCATACACATCACAAAATCCTGGAGCTTTGACCCTGTGAACTTGGGCTCCACTATCCTGTTTCCCCCAAAAATAAGACATCCCTAAAAAATAAGACCTAGTAAAGGTTTTTCTGGATTGCTAAATATAAGGCAAAGTTTTTGTATATAAATATATGTACAGTATATAATAAATGTTCATTAATTTTTTTTGTTCAACAATAAATGTGAATTCTTCTTCATGGAAAAATTAGATATCCTCTGAAAATAAGACCTAGTGCATCTTTGGGAGCAAAAATTAATGTAAGACACTGTCTTATTTTCGGGGAAACATGGTACTCCTGTGAGAGCTTTGACAACCAAGGTTGTGTTTTATGATAACATCCCAAATCCACAAAACAGCTATACCTTGTTTGGGCCAAGCAAAATGCACAAAGCACAGTTGGTCCTCCTTATCCACAAATTCAAGAATCTACAGCTTGAAAATATGCCCCCCAAAATACAAATTGCCAAAAGCAAATCTTGATTTTGCCATTTTATGTAAGGGACACCATTCCACTCTTTTGTGGATTTTGGATGTTGTTGTACTTTGCTACATGGCTAACATGACCTGGCTATGTTTTAAGGTTATGTAGTGGACTGAAGACTTGTCTATCTCTTTCCAAGATATGCTAATATATGCCCACCACTGTAAGGGACCCTTGAAGGATGCTCACAGCCAATCCCAGTGTGGCCTGCACAAGGACTTCCATTATGATGCGCCTCCTGTTCCGTAGCAGTTAAGGTTTCAGTAGGGAAAGGCAGTTAGCAGTTGAGAAGAATGACAGTGAGTGGTTGAATATTTAATGTCTCTGTACTGGATTGGGTTTTCCAGGTTTTCTTCTAGGAAAGAAGAGACGGTGGTTGTTTTTTGTGAGATTTTCCCCCTCGGGTGCACAAATGCCTTTACTAGCTTGTGTACCTTCACTTCCAGGAGTGGCATCAGGTGGAAAGAGATGGAAATGCAAAGAGATCTCATCATGACAATATGGAAGGGAGTGAATGTGAATAAAGAAGAAGGAAAGAATGAGAAGAAGACTGAAAAGGAAAGGAAGGAAGAGGAGAAGTGCCAGGAATAAGAAAAATAAACTAATCAGAATGAAGAAGGGAAAAGAATAAACCATAATAGCTAATAGGAACGAAAAAGGGTGACTGGGGAAGATGGCAGTAACTGACAAGGACATGTTGGTAGAAATGGAAAGGAGGGGGAAAGAAAAGGCAGATCACAGTGAAGCTGCTCATAGATTTAAATGAGATGCGGAAGCCAATGGTTGGAAGCTTCTTTTCCAGTAACTGTTTGAAATTGGAAATCTGGTTGCTGGTCAACTGGGAAGACTGGAATGGAATCATGGCTTCTTGATCAACAGTATTAACGGTGAATCCATCTCATCATTGTGAGAGGCAGGCAAGCCTCCCTGTCAAGTCTGGATAGACAGCTTCCCTGCTACATCCTTTCCTTCCGAGTTTCCGTAGATTGTAAGTATTTCACACCAAGTTTTTTCTAATAAATTTAATATTCAGAAGAAGGAGAACGATGTGGGTTAAATCACATCAGAAACCCATCCAAGGGATTGTCCTCAGGTAAGAGATATGCAGGAATGAACTTCCTGAACATTCAGTGATATTTCAGAGGAAGACCAAAAAGCTTTAGACTTACCCCTAGAAAAACATGAGTAACAGCTTGCATCACATTTTTAGCAGTGAGGAGACATCAACAAGACAACCAGAAGAAGACCTGAGCAGCTCAACCTCAACTGAATGAAATTATTTTGACCTTATTCTGACCTGTCTCTCTTTCCACTTCACTCCCCTTCCAATTGTAAATGTTTAGACTGTAAGCTTCAGATGAATTTCATTTCTTTCCTTTGCAGGAAATTTTTGTAGGTGTTTGATCTTCAGAATGATGGGAAATGTGAAGGTACTGTTCAGCTAATGTTGAATCATAGCCTTCTATGTGTTCTTCTGGAACATGGACGACTTCTGTGATGAACTTAGGTGCTGTACAGACCGGCAGGTTATGCCGGCTAACACCCAAACTAGGGCTGCGATAGGACTGAGCATTCACATGCTCAAAGTCCTACATTCACCGCCCAGGTGGCATATTGCATGCGCCTGTCCAGACGGTGCACGCCATGATGACATCCCTCGTGTGCAGTGCCCAAACGGCACTGCACACTAGAGGCATCATACCACAACGCCAGGGTGCTTATGGCACCCCTTCTATGGAAAAAATAGCAGCCACATTTCACGGCTTCTTTTTACACTGGGTTGAGGGCGTGGCATACAGTTGCATGTCCCCAACCCAGCGCTTCCAGGGGCAGCATAGAGCTGCCCCTTACCAGGCTATCTGTATAGCCCCTTAGTTTGTCATTGAAGAAACAAGAGAGGGCTAAGTACTTCTTTCACGTCTGAGGCCCCATTCACACTACGAAAATAATCCAGGATGAATTCTCATTGAATCCTTGGTGTTCACAGACATTCTGAATGCACTTGATGCACTTTTTTTGATGGGGGTGGCCACAAACCCACTTAACTTGAGATATTTGATACAGTTTCCTGCCCCCCAACTTTTCCTGAAAGATCCACAGCATTGCAGTGTGAATAAGCCTTTGAATCGATTCAGATCGCTCTGTATCGTTTCTTCCCAAAAAAGGGAGTGGTTTCATAAGCAGGGGTGGCACATTCGAAATGGCAGCTCCATTTTAACCTGAACTACTGGCATGTGTGAATAACGCAGGGTTAAATTGAATGAAAGAGATTCGCAAAACCAAAACAAAAAGGGAAAAAGAAAACCCGATATGCATTCCTGCGGTGATGCAGATATCCTAGAGAAAAAAACCCAAGCGTGTGAATGGCGCCTGAGTTTCCTCTGAGTATCATGGTAGGTGAGATGTTGGACTTTGTTGATGGTCTTCACAATGAAGAGACCGGCTCTTGTTGGC
The DNA here is from genome assembly GCA_034509955.1 of Urosaurus nigricauda. NCBI lineage: Eukaryota > Metazoa > Chordata > Lepidosauria > Squamata > Phrynosomatidae > Urosaurus > Urosaurus nigricauda. The sequence goes on along the minus strand of JAOEGL010000003.1, from coordinate 108,346,816 downwards.
TACTGGACTCTTTCATCTGGTTCTGGCCCTAAACACCAGAGGAAGGTAGACCTTGCTCAGGTAGATGGGAAGACTCAATTCAAGCTGCATGGAATTCCCTTCATAAGAAGAAAATGTGAAGAGGTAAATGCTCAGTGGTGTCAGACTTCATCAGATTACTGTGGTTGCACAGCTACATAGTTATTTTTCCAATGATCGAATAATTGATTTATCATTGTAAAATTTCAAATACTTCCAGATGAGTCCTTTTAGCAGTCCTTATGGACACATATACAACACTTCAAGACCTTCAGCCAAGCAATGGCCAGGTACGACTTTTGTAGGAATGATGTTTTTTTTTAACCCAAACCTTCTAATGCCTCTCAGAGGAATTCCTCTTATTCCAGTTATTTAATGATTGATCACTGTATTATCTTGCAGTTTTCACTGACAAATTTCATCAGCCAGAAGTCTAGAAGAAGATAGGACCAGCCAAGCCTGAAAGACAACAAAGAGCCTTTAAAAAACCCACTGAGGTATTCTTACACCTTCTCCTCCTCCTTCCCCTTGACTTTACATCTTTCTCTTTCTCTTGTAATCACTTTTGCTTGTAAGCCTCCATCGTCTTTCCTATCTTCGCTTTGCAGCATCCAGTTGAATCTTCACAAAAATTCAAAGTATGAAGATATTCGTAAGGAAAGCTGTAGCTGAAGAAGGAAGACTTGAATGAAATAGCCAGCCTGAAAAAGGAAACACATCATCCCAATCCAGGCCTCCTAAATTTCCATCTGAAGCAAGGAACACATCTGTAGCCCACTACTTTTGGTGCTGAAGGAAGGAAGGAAGGAAGGAAGGAAGGAGCTCTTGTCAAGTCTCTAAGCACCAGGGCCAGGAAGGGAAGCCTTGGAAGGATCTCTTCCTCTCATCTTTTCCCCATCTAATTGCCCAGCAACAAGTAACATTCAAGAAGACTGCTCCATTCAAAGCGAAAAAGTAGCCAGAGAAAAAGTTAATTAAAACACACGTGAGTATTCCTCCCCAGCCCCCACAATGTTGAATTAATGCAAGAGCCATGCTTGATTTGTCATTCACAAGGTCATCGTGAAAACCCGTAAATTCATAGAAACACCTTGACAGAAGAAATCTTCAAAGAACACTATCACAATGGAAGCAATATACAGAAATGAACCCTGTGAATGCAGAACATTTGAGAACGCCGGACAACATCTCAGCAGAAGTTAACCTCAAAGAAACTGTCGCAATGCGAGTGATTCCCAGAAATAAATCTTGTGCAGGATAAAAGAAGGAATGAGAACGTGTTAGAGGAAATTGAAAAACCTATGGATCAACATCTGGAGGAACATGGAGAGAGCTTGTTTCCATGGACGAAATGTATCATGAAGATGTCTAGGAGAAGAGAGATGCAGCTAGGCATTAAATGGCATCAAAGAGCTTTTTAAAATGCACCAAGGTATTCTTACACCTCTTCCATCCTGTTTCTTCATCTATTTCCCTTGTAGTCACTGTTAATTGTAAGACTGAAGTAAACTTCATTGTCTATCTTTCTTTGCTTTGCAGCATCCAGTGTGATCTTCAAAAGGATGCACAGGATATAGACATTCCTAAACAAATTTGGAGCTGAAGATGGAAGATTTGAAGTGGGCCAGGAAAAGAAGCCACATCCTCCTCAACTGGGACCTCTTAAGCTTCCATCTGGCATGAGGTCCACATCCATAGCCCACTTATGCTGAAGAAAAGAAGGAGGGAATTGAAAATGTCTCAGAGGAAAGCAAAAAACCGATGGACCGATACCTGGAGGAATATGGATGAAATGCACCAGGAAGATGTCGAGGAGAAGAGAGAAGCAGCTAGGGTGTAAAAGGCATCAAAGAGCCTTTCAAAACCCCACCAAGGTATTCTTATACCTCCTCCTTCCTGTTTCTTCATCTCTTTCCCTGGTTGTCACTTTTATTTGTAAGAATGAAGTAAACTTCATGGTCTATCCTTTCTTTGCTTTGCAGCATCCAGTGCGATCTTCAAAAGGATGCAAATGATATAGATATTCCTAAGCAAATTTGGAGCTGAAGATGGAAGATTGAAGCCCACCAGGAAAAGAAGCCACATCCTCCTCAACCCACACCTTCAAAGATTCCTTCAGCATGAGGTTCACATCCACAGCAAACTTATGCTGAACAAATGAAGAAGGGAATGAAAATGTCTGGAAAGCCAAAAACCCACAGACTAACACCTGGAGGAATATGGTGACAACTTCTTTCCATGGATGAAATGCATCAGGAAGATGTCTAGAAGAAGAGAGAAGAAACTAAGCCTTAAAAGGCATCAAAAAGCCTTTTCAAAACCCACTGAGGTATTGTTACACCTCCACCTTCCTGACTGTTTCTCCATCTCTTACCTTGAGATCACTTTTACTTGTAAGACTGAAGTAAACTTCATTGTCTATGCTTTGCAGCATCCAGTGTGATCCTCAAAAGAATGCAAAGGATAGAGAGATTCCTAAGTAAATTTGGAGCTGAAGATGGAAGACTTGAAGCTGGCCAGGAAACAAAGCCCCATCTTCCTCAACCCAAACCTCCGAAGCTTACATCTGGCATGAGGTCCGCATCCATAGCCCAAATATGCTGAAGAAAAGAAGGAAGGAAATGAGAATGTCTCAGAGTATAGCCAAAAACTCATGGACCAACACCAGGAGGAATATGGATGAAGTGCACCAGGAAGATGTCTAGGAGAAGAGAGAAGTAGCTAGGGTGTAAAAGGCATCAAAGAGACATTCAAAACCCCACCAAGGTATTCTTACACCTCTTCCTTCCTGTTTCTTCATCTATTTCCCTTGTAGTCACTTTTATTTGTAAGACTAAAGTAAACTTCATGGTCTATCCTTTCTTTGCTTTGCAGCATCCAGTGCAATCTTCAAAAGGATGCAAACGATATAGACATTCCTAAGCAAATTTGGAGCTGAAGATGGAAGACTTGAAGCTAGCAAGGAAAAGAAGCCACATCCCCCTCAACCCACAACTTCAAAGATTCCATCTGGCATGAGGTTCACATCCAAAGCCCACTTATGCTGAACAAAGGAAGGAGGGAATGAGAACGTCTCAGAGGAAAGCCAAAAACCCATACACCAATATCTGGAGGAATATGGCGACAACTTCTTTCCATAGATGAAATGCATGAGGAAGATGTCTAGGAGAAGAGAGAAGAAACTACAGTGGTCTCCCGGGTTACGAAAGTAATCCGTTCCAGATTACCTTTTGTAACCCGGAAATCTTCATTTCCCGGGGGACCGCATTCTTTGCCAGACTGCATGGCAAATTTAAAGGGGCAGCGCGGTTTTTCTTATTCGGATCCCGGGGTTTTCTTCGGATCCCGGGGGCTTTTTTTCGCCCCCGGCGGTTTCGGGTCTCGGGGATTTCGTTCCCCGGGGACTTCGTATCCCGGGGGACCACTGTAGGCCTTAAAAGGCATCAAAGAGCCTTTAAAAAACCCACTGAGGTATTGTTATACCTCCTCCTTCCTGACTGTTTCTTCATCTCTTTCCTTTGTAGTAACTTTTATTTGTAAGTTTGAAGTAAACTTCTGTGTCTTTACTTTCTTTGCTTTGCAGCATCCAGTGAAATCTTCAAAACAATGCACAGGATATAGACATTCCTTAGCAAATTTGGAGGTGAAGAAGGAAGACTTTGAAGCCGGCCAGGAAAAGAAGCCACACCCTCCTCAACCCAGACCTTCTAAGCTTCCATCTAGCATAAGGTCCACATCCATAGCCCACTTAAGTTGAAGAAAAGAAGAAGGGAATTGAGAATGTCTAAGAGGAAAGCTAAAGCGAAAAAGTAGCCAGACAAAAAAGTTAATTAAAACACACATGAGTATTCCTCCCCACCCCACCCCCCACCATTGGATTAATACCTGGAGGAATATGGCGACAATGTCTTTCAATGGATGAAATGCATCAGGAAGATGTCTAGGAGAAGAGAGAAGAAACTAGGCCTTAAAAGGCATCAAATAGATTTTTAAAAACCCACTGAGGTATTGATACACCTCCTCCTTCCTGACTGTTTCCCTATCTCTTTTCCTTGTAGTCACTTTTACTTGTAAAACTGAAGTAAACTTCACTGTCTATTCTTTCCTTGCTTTGCAGCATTCAGTGCGATCTTCAAAAGAATGCAAATGATAGAGCAATTCGTAAGCAAATTTGGAGTGGAAGATGACAGATTTGAAGCCAGCCAGGAAAGGAAGGCACATCCTTCTCAACCCACATCTCCAAGGTTTCCATCTGCCATGAGCTCCACCCTCTTGTGCTGAAGAAAGGGTGGAGGGATTTGAGAATGTATCAGAAGAAAGGCAAAAACCCAGGGACCAACACTTGGAGAAATATGGTGACAACTTGTTTCCATGGATGAAATGCATCATGAAGATGTCCAGGGGAAGAGAGAAGCAGCTAGGCCTTAGAAGGCATCAAAGAGCCATTCAAAACCCCTCCAAGGTATTTGTACACTTCCTCCTTCCTGCTTCTTCATCTCTTTCCCTTGTTGTCACTTTTATTTGTAAGACTGAAGTAAACTTCATCGTGTATCCTTTCTATATTTTGCAGCATCCAGTGCGATCTTCAAAAGGATGTAAAAGATATAGACATTCCTAAGCAAATATGGAGCTGAAGATGGAAGATTGAAGCCTGCCAGGAAAAGAAGGCACATCCCCCTCAACACACACCTTCAAAGATTCCATGATGTTCAAATCCACAGCTGACTTATGCTGAACAAAGCAAGGAGGGAATGAGAATGTCTCAGAGGAAAGCTAAAAACCCATGAACCAACACCTGGAGGAATATGGCGACAAATTCTTTTGATGGATGAAATGCATCAGGAAGATGTCTAGTAGAAGAGAGAAGACACTAGGCCTTAAAAGGCATCAAAGAGCCTCAATCCAGACCTCTTAAGAGCCTCAATCCACCTTAACCCAGACCTCCTAAACTTCCATCTGTCACGAGGTCCACATCGATAGCGCACTTATGCTGAAGAAAAGAAGGAGGGAATAAGAATGTCTCAGACTAAAGCCAAAAACCCATGGACTGACACCGGAGGAATATGGATGACATGCACCAGGAAGATTTGTAGGAGAAGAGAGAAGCAGCTAGTGCATAAAAGGCATCAAAAAGACTTTCAAAATCCCACCAAGGTATACTTACACCTCTTCCTTCCTGTTTCTTCATCTCTTTCCCTTGTAGTCACTTCTATTTGTAAGATTGAAGTAAACTTCATGGTCTATCCTTTCTTTTCTTTGTAGTAGCCAGTGCAGTCTTCAAAAGGATGCAAACGATATAGACATTCCCAAGGAAATTTGGAGCTGAAGATGAAAGATCGAAGCCCACCAGGAAAAGAAGCCACATCCCCCTCAACCCACAACTTCAAAGATTCCATCTGGCATGAGGTTCATATCCAAAGCCCACTTATGCTGAACAAAGGAAGGAGGGAATGAGAATGTCTCAGAGGAAAGCCAAAAACCCATACACCAATACCTGGAGGAATATGGCAACAACTTTTTCCATGGAAGAAATGCATCACGAAGATATCCAGGAGAACAGAGAAGCAGCAAGACCTTAAAAGGCATCGAAGAGCCTTTCAAAACACCACCAAGGTATTCTTACACCTCCTCCTTCCTGTTTCTTCATCTCTTTCCCTTGTTGTCACTTTTATTTGTAAGACTAAAGTGAACTTCATTGTCTATCTTTTCTTTGCTTTGCAGGATCCAGTGCGATCTTCAAAAGGATATATACAAAACGATATATACATTCCTAAGCAAATTTGGAGCTGAGAATGGAAGATTGAAGCCCGCCAGGAAAAGAAGGCACATCCTCCTCAACCAAGACTTTCTAAGCTTCCATCTGGCATGAGGTCCACATCCATAGCCCACTTATGTTGAAGAAAAGAAGAAGGGAATTGAGAATGTCTCAGAGGAAAGCCAAAAACCCATGGACCAATACCTGGAGGAATACGGCGACAACATCTTTCCATGGATGAAATGCATCAGGAAGATGTCTAGGAGAAGAGAGAAGAAACTAGATCTTAAAAGGCATCAAAGAGCCTTTTCAAAACCCACTGAGGCATTGTTACACCTCCTCCTTCCTGACCGTTTCTCCATCTCTTTCCCTTGTAATCACTTTTATTTGTAAGATTAAAGTAAACATCATCGTCTATCCTTTCTTTGTTTTGCAGCATCCAGTGCGATCTTCAAAATGATGCAAACGATATAGACTCCCTGAACCTACACTTCCAATGTTTCGATATGGCATGAGCTCCATCCCCTAATGATGAAGAAAAGTAGAAGGGAATTGAGAATGTCTGAGAAAAAAGGCAAAAACCCAGGGACCAATACCTGGAGGAATATAGCCACATTCTCCTCCACCCACAACTTCAAAGTTTCCATCTGGCATGAGGTTGATATCCATAGCCCACTTATGCTGAACAAAGTAAGGAGGGAATTAGAATGTCTCATAGGAAAGCCAAAAACCCACGGACAAATACCTGGAGGAATATGGCAACAACGTCTTTCAATGGATGAAATGCATCATGAAGATGTCCAGGAGAAGAGAGAAGAAACTAGGCTTTAAAAGGCATCAAAGAGCTTTAACCTAGGCCTCCTAAGAGCCTCAATCCTCCTCAACACAGATCTCCTAAGCTCAGACATTCCTAAGCAAATTTGGAGCTGAAGATGGAAGATTGAAGCCTGCCAGGAAAAGAAGCCACATCCTCCTCAACCCACACATTCAAAGATTCCATGAGGTTCAAATCCACAGCTGACTTATGCTGAACAAAGCAAGGAGGGAATCAGAATGTCTCAGAGGAAAGCCAAAAACCCACAAACCAACACCTAGAGGAATATGGTGACAACTTCTTTCGATGGATGAAATGCATCAGGAAGATACCCAGGAGAAGAGAGAAGCAGCTAGGACTTAAAAAGCATGAAAGAGCCTTTGAACACCCCACTAAGGTATTCTTACACTTCCTCCTTCTGTGTCTTGATCTCTTTTCCTTGTAGTCACTTTTATTTGTAAGACTGAAGTAAACTTCAATGTCTATCCTTTATTTGCTTTGCAGCATCCAGTGTGATCTTCAAAGGGATGCAAATGATAGAGCGATTCCTAAGCAAATTTGGAGTGGAAGATGAAAGATTTGAAGTCAGCCAGGAAAAGAAGGCACATCCTTTTCAACCCACATCTCCAATGTTTCCATCTGGCATGAGCTCCACCCTCTTATGCTGCAGAAAGGAAGGAGGGAATGGGAATGTCTCAGAGGAAAGCCAAGAACTCAGGGACCAACACCTGGAGAAATATGGCAACAACTTGTTTCCATGGTTGAAATGCATCATGAAGATGTCCAGGAGAAGAAAGAAGCAGCTAGGCCTTAAAAGGCATCAAAGAGCCTTTCAAAACCCCACCAAGGTATTCTTATGCCTCCTCCTTCAAGCTTCTTCATCTCTTTTCCTTGTTGTCATTTTTATTTGTAAGACTGAAGTAAACTTCATCGTCTATCCTTTCTTTGCTTTGCAGCACCCAGTGAGATCTTCAAAACAATGCACAGGATATAGACATTCCTTAGCAAATTTGGAGGTGAAGACGGAAGACTTGAAGCCAGCCAGGAAAAGAAGCCACATCTCCTCAACCCAGACTTTCTAAGCTTGCATCTGGCACGAGGTCCACATCATTAGCCCACTTATGTTGAAGAAAAGAAGAAGGGAATTGAGAATGTCTCAGAGGAAAGCCAAAAACCCACGGACAAATACCTGGAGGAATATGGCGACAACGTCTTTCAATGGATGAAATGCATCAGGAAGATGTCTAGGAGAAGAGAGAAGAAACTAGACCTTAAAAGGCCTCAAAGAGCCTTTTAAAAACCCACTGAGGTATTGATACGCCTCCTCCTTCCGGACTGTTTCTCCATCTCTATCCCTTGTAGTCACTTTTACTTGTAAATCTGTAGTAAACTTCACCGTCTATCCTTTCTTTGCTTTGCAGCATTCAGTGCGATCTTCAAAAGAATGCAAACGATAGAGCGATTCGTAAGCAAATTTGGAGTGGAAGATGAAAGATTTGAAGCCAGCCAGGATAAGAAGGCACATCCTCCTCAACCCACATCTCCAATGTTTCCATCTGCCATGAGCTCCAGCCTCTTATGCTGAAGAAAGGGTGGAGGGAATTGAGAATGTCTCAGAAGAAAGGCAAAAACCCAGGGACCAACACCTGGATAAATATGGTGACATCTTGTTTCCATGGATGAAATGCATCATGAAGATGTCCAGGAGAAGAGAGAAGCAGCTAGGCCTTAAAAGGCATCAAAGAGCCATTCAAAACCCCACCAAGGTATTTGTACACCTCCTCTTTCCTGCTTCTTCATCTCTTTCCCTTTTTGTCATTTTTATTTGTAAGACTGAAGTAAACTTCACCGTCTATCCTTTCTTTGCTTTGCAGCATCCAGTGCGATCTTCAAAAGGATGTAAAAGATATAGACATTCCTAAGCAAATTTGGAGCTGAAGATGGAAGATTGAAGCCTGCCAGGAAAAGAAGCCACATCCTCTATAACCCACACCTTCAAAGATTCCCTGAAGTTCAAATCCACAGTCGACTTATGCTGAACAAAACAAGGAGGGAATGAGAATGTCTCAGAGGAAAGGCAAAAACCCAGGGACTAACACCTGGAGGAAATATGGTGACATCTTGTTTCCATGGATGAAATGCATCATGAAGATGTCCAGGAGAAGAAAGAAGCAGCTAGGCCTTAAAAGGCATCAAAGAGCTTTCAAAACCCCACCAAGGTATTCTTATGCCTCCTCCTTCCTGCTTCTTCATCTCTTTCCCTTGTTGTCATTTTTATTGGTAATCTTATGCCTCCTGAAACCCACACCTTCAAAGATTCCCTGAAGTTCAAATCCACAGCTGACTTATGCTGAACAAAACAAGGAGGGAATGAGAATGTCTCAGAGGTAAGCCAAAAAACCCACAGACCCACACCTGGAGGAATATGGCGACAACTTCTTTTGATGGATGAAATGCATCAGGAAGATTTCTAGCAGAAGAGAGAAGATACTAGGCCTTAAAAGACATCAAAGAGCCTCAATCCACCTCAACCCAGACCTCCTAAGCTTCCATCTGTCATGAGGTCCACATCGATAGCGCACTTATGCTGAAGAAAAGAAGGAGGGAATTGAGAATTTCTCAGAGTAAAGCCAAAAACCCAGGAGGAAAATGCATGAAATGCACCAGGAAGATGTCTAGGAGAAGAGAGAAGCAGCTAGGGTGTCAAAGGCATCAAAGAGACTTTCAACACCCACCAAGGTATTTTTACACCTCCTCCCTCCTGTTTCTTCAGCTCTTTCCCTTGTAGTCACTTTTATGTGTAAGATTGAAGTAAACTTCATGGTCTATCCTTTCTTTTCTTTGCAGTAGCCAGTGCAATCTTCAAAAAGATGCAAACGATATAGCCATTCCTAAGCAAATTAGGAGTTGAAGATGGAAAATTGAAGCCCACCAGGAAAAGAAGCCACATTCTCCTCCACCCACAAGTTTGAAGTTTCCATCTGGCATGAGATTCGCATCCATAGTCCACTTGTGGTCAAGAAAGGAAGGAGGGAATGGGAATGTCTCAGAGGAAAGCCAAAAACCATGGACCAACATCTGGAGGAATATGGCAACAACTTCTTTCGTTGGATGAAATGCATCATGAAGATGTCCAGGAGAAGAGAGAAGCAGCTAGGGCGTAAAAGGCATCAAAGAGCTTTTCAAAACCCCACCAAGGTATTCTTACACCTCCTCTTTCCTGTTTCTTCATCTCTTTCACTTGTGTGGCGAGAACCACCAAGTTTCTATGATGACAGCACCCTGGGCCTTTTCATCCCACCGCTGCCACCAAATTACTTCTGTGGTGACGTGGACACTCACTCAGAAGGCCTGTCTTCACCTTTGGTGCCACCAATTGTATTTTTTCTTCTGTGGAGATCTTCTCCACCACTGCCTATCTTTTCTGAGGCTTTGTTATCTCTAGTAGCGTGCCACAATATTTCACAGAGGCCAAGTTGTAATAAAATAATACTGAAGTTTATTAACAAACATCAAAGTAATCAGTAAACTACTTTCAAGGCTTTTGCATTTCTTTCTTCTTAGTTACGTTACCACAGTTACAGAGACACAATACTTCTGCCCCCAGGCAATCTGTCAAATACTCTCAGCTTAAATCAACTGGCTTACAACCTAAAGCCTAATCAGTCCCTCTCCTGGACTCTACATAGACCCTGTCTGGCCTAAAACCTAACCTACACCTGTCCCAATCACTAACCTAGAGAGCACCCCCTCAGTGGCGTCCCTCCCCCCAGCCAAAACTCCAACTAAAACAAAAACTCCTGTCTCCCTCTGCTCAGGCTCTTCTATAGCCCTGCCCAGCCAGCTCCTCCATTGGCTGGACACCTGGTGTTCTGTGATTGGCTGTTTCTGTCTCTGGGGTTTGCTATTTCTAGGGTCTTCAGCCAGCTTCTAATTGGCTGGTCACCTGGAGCTCTTTGATTGGCTATCTCTGTCTCCGGGGTTTGCTGTTTCTGGGGTCTTTTCACTACACCTTGTAGTCACTTTGATTTGTAAGACTGAAGTAAACTTCATTGTCTATCCTTTCTTTGCTTTACAGAATCCAGTGCAGTCTTCAAAAGGATGCAAACGATATAGACATTCCTAAGCAAATTTTGAGCTGAAGATGGAAGCCTGTCAGGAAAAGAAGGCACATCCTCCTCAACCAACACCTACAATGTTTCCTTCTGGCATGAGCTCCACCCTCTTATGCTGAAGAAAGGGAGGAGGGAATGAGAATGTCTCAGAAAAAAGGCAAAAACCCAGGGACCAACACCTGGAGGAATATGGAGACAACTTCTTTCCATGGATGAAATGCATCATGAAGATGTCTAGGAGAAGAGAGAAGCAGCTAGGGCGTAAAAGGCAGTATAGAACCATTCAAAACCCCACCAAGATATTCTTACACCTCCTCCTTTCTGTTTCTTCATGTCTTTCCCTTGTAGTCACTTTTATTTGTAAGACTGAAGCAAACATCATGGTCTATCCTTTCTTTGCTTAGCAGTAGCCAGTGCAATCTTCAAAATGATGCAAACGAAATAGACATTGCTAAGCAAATTTGGAGCTGAAGATTGAAGATTGAAGCCTGCCAGAAAAGAAGCCACATTCTCCTCCACCCACAACTTCTTTCGATGGATGAAAAGCATCATGAAGATGTCCAAAAGAAGAGAGAAGCAATTAGGGCGTAAAAGGCATCAAAGAGCCTTTCAAAACACCACCAAGGTATTCTTATACCTCCTCTTTCCTGTTTCTTCATTTCTTTCCCTTGTAATCACTTTTATTTGTAAGAATGAAGTAAACCTCATGGTCTATCCTTTCTTTGCTTTGCAGTAACTAGTGCAATCTTCAAAAGGATGCAAACAATATAGACATTCCTAAGCAAATTTGGACCTGAAGACTGAAGATTGAAGCCCGCCAGGAAAATAAGCCACATTCTCCTCCACCCACAACTTCAAAATTTCCATCTGGCATGAGGTTTCCATCCATAGCCCACTTATGCTGAACAAAGGAAGAAGGGAATGGGAATATCTCTGAGGAAAGCCAAAAGCCAACGGATGAACACCTGGAGGAATATGGCGACAACTTTTTTCCATGGATGATATGCATCAGGAAGATGTCCAGGAGAAGAGAGAAGAAACTTGGCCTTAAATGGAATCAAAGAGCCTTTTAAAAACCTACTGAGGTATTGTTACATCTCCTCCTTCCTGACTGTTTCTCCATCTCTTTGCCTTGTAGTCATTTTTATTTGTAAGAATGAAGTAAACTTCAATGTTTATCCTTTCTTTGCTTAGCAGTAGCCAGTGCAATCTTCAAAATGATGCAAACGATATAGACATTCCTAAGCAAATTTGGAGCTGAAGATTGAAGATTGAAGCCCGCGAGAAAAGAAGCCACATTCTCCTCCACCCACAAGTTTAAAGTTTCCATCTGGCATGAGATTCGCATCCATAGTACACTTTTGCTAAAGGAAGGAGGGAATGGGAATGTCTCAGAGGAAAGCCAAAAACCATGGACCAACATCTGGAGGAATATGGCGACAACTTCTTTCGATTGATGAAATGCATCATGAAGATGTCTAGGAGAAGAGTGAAGCAGCTAGGCCTTAAAATGCATCAAAGAGCCGTTGAACACCCCACCAAGGTATTCTAACACCTCCTCCTTCCTGTTTCTTCATCTCTTTCCCTTGTTGTCACTTTTATTTTTAAGACTGAAGTAAACTTCAGTGTCTATCCTTTCTTTGCTTTGCAGCATCCAGTGCAATCTTCAGAAGGATGCAAACGATATAGACATTCCTAAGCAAATTTGGAGCTGAAGATGGAAGATTGAAGCCAGCCAGGAAAAGAAGGCACATCCTCTTCAAACCACACCTTCAAAGATTCCATCTGGCATGAGCTCCCCGCTCTTATGCTGAAGAAAGGGAGGAGGGAATTGAGAATGTCTCAGAGTATAGCCAAAAACCCATGGACGAACACCAGGAGGAATATGGATGAAATGCACGAGGAAGATGTCTAGGACATGAGAGAAGCAGCTAGGGTGTAAAAGCCATCAAAGAGCCTTTCAAAACCCCACCAAGGTATTCTTACACCTCCTCGTTCCTGTTTCTCCATCTCTTTCCCTTGTAGTCCCTTGTAAGAATGAAGTAAACTTCACGGTCTATCCTTTCTTTGCTTTGCAGTAGCCAGTGCAATCTTCAAAAGAATGCAAACGATATAGTCATTCCCAAGCAAATTTGGAGCTGAAGATGGAAGATTGAAGCCCAGCAGGAAAAGAAGCCACATCCTCCTCAATCCACACCTCCAATGTTTCCATCTGGCATGAGCTCCATCCTCTTATGCTGAAGAAAAGGAGGAGGGAATTGAGAATGTCTCATAAGAAAGGCACTTAGCCCACTTATGCTGAACAAAGGAAGAAGGGAATGGGACTATCTCTGAGGATAGCCAAAAAGCAACGGATGAACACCTGGAGGATTAAAGCGACAAATTCTTTCCATGGATGAAATGCATCAGGAAGTTGTCCAGAAGAGAGAAGCAGCTAGGCCTTAAAAGGAATTAAAGTGTCTCTGAACACCCCACCAAGGTATTCTTACACCTCCTCCTTCCTGTGTCCTCATCTCTTTCCCTTGTAGTCACTTTTATTTGTAAGACTGAAGTAAACTTCATCGTCCATCCTTTTTTTGCTTTGCAGCATCCAGTGCGATCTTCCAAACAATGCAAAGGATATAGACATTCCTAAGCAAATTTGGAGCTGAAGATGGAAGATTGAAGCCCGCCAGGAAAAGAAGCCACATCCTCCTCAACCCACACCTCCAATGTTTCCATCTGGCATGAGCTCCATCCTCTTATGCTGAAGAAAGGGAGGAGGGAATTGAGAATGTCTCATAAGAAAGGCAAAAGCCCACACACCAACACCTGGAGGAATATGGTGACAACTTCTTTCCATGGATGAAATGCCTAAGAAAGATGTCTAGGAGAAGAGAGAAGCAGCTAGGCCTTAAAAGGCATTAAAGAGCCTTTTAAAAATCCACTAAGGTATTCATACACCACCTCCATCTTGACTAGTTCTTCACCCCTTTCTCTTGTAATCACTTTTATTTGTAAGACTGAAGTAAATTTCAAAGTCTTCAGATGGAAGATCTGAAGCCATCCAGGAAAAGAAACACATTCTTCTCAACCCAGACCTCCTAGGTTTCCATATGGCACAAGGTCCACATCCAGAGCCCATTTATGCTGAAGAAAGGAAGAAGGGAGCTCTGGTCAAGTCTCTGTCATCTCAGATCACCAAGCTTGGTAAGGGAAGCCTTTGGCAGCATCTGTTCCTCTGGGCTCTTCTCCATTCAATCACCTAACAACAGGTAAGGTTCAAGAACTATGCTCCATTCAAAGAAACAAAGTAGCCAAAGGGAAATTCTATTAAGACGCAGGTGAGTATTGCTCCCCCACACCTAAAGCCTCTTTCGTTGGTAAATGCCCATGCAATAGACTTGTATCATTTGTCAATATGCCGCACCTAGCAAATAAGGAAGATGGCATGAAGGTGGTAAAGTCAAGCGGATAACAATGACGCAGTTTCCCAAACACTGTAATATGTGAATTCACATGAGCTCAAGATCATTTCAGAGGAAACTGTTACAAAGTAAGTGATGTACAAGAACGAAACCTGTGAATGCAGAATGTTAAAGAATGATGGAGAACATCTCAAGAGAATTTAACTTCAAGGAAACAATCGCAAGGTAAATGAAGTCCAGAAATGAACCCTGTGGATGCAGAAAAGGGCTTATTCTGTGAGCCTTTAGGTAAGAAGGAATGAGTTTGGCCAGAATAAGAGCTGGCAGGTTGGTGGTCTGTGGTCCTTGCTGACATGCCCAGGGTAGCATGGCCACTACTTTTGGGGTTGGGAAGGAATTTTCCTCCAGGCAGATTGGCCGAAGATCCTGGAGGTTTTTTGCCTTCCTCTGGGCATCCGGCAGCGTCCACCTGTTAGGATGTTTGGAAAATTAATGTATTTTGTTACTCTTCTTGTTAACTGCTTTCACGTTGACTTTGACTATGAAAGAAAATTAATAATCGATATACAGAGGGAATATTTTAAATATTCAGCCCACTTTCAAAAGAAGAAATGCTACAATGTGGTGATGAAGAAAGATGCACAGGCAGGAATGAGGTTGATGGGAAGGCACCATTTCTCTGCCCAGCTTTTGGGGATGTTCCCTTTTATTAGCATCCACAGTTATTGATTAAAGTTTACTTGTAACAGTGTGGTTAAACAATGCCCATGTTTAACCATGTAGATAGTTCATAAGTTCCTGCTGCAAACAATGTAATCTTGCCTACGTGCCGGATCTCCTGTCTAAGCATTAAGGATCTATGTGCTGATGTTTGCCCCTTCAGCGTGATTTGCCAGCCACTGAAAAGACAACCATCTCTGCATGGATCAATATGCTGACGTTTGCTTCCTCAGCGTGGTTTGCCAGCCACTGAGAAAAACAACCGTCCCCACATCTCCTCCCTTTTTATTTTATTCTTTATTTTTTAATAATTTGTAAGCGTACATAACTTCAGATCTGGAGGGCTGAATTCTTGGACGAAATACTGTTAACAAACCAAGCAAACATTGTATCCAGCAGCAACAGCAAATTAAGGCAATGATAACTAATATAACAATGGGCACCATCCACTAACCATCATTGGACACCCATTCAATTGGTATGTACAGCCATAACAGGTAAAGTTGTGAAGGTGCTCCATTATAGTGGCATTCAGAAAGGAATTACTTCTTTCAATAGTAGTGTTAAGAACAAGTGTTGTGTTGCAATAGGAATACTTTCCAACATCGACAGATGCCTTCCTAGTATGGCTAATGAACTCCCAACAATATGCTGCAACTTCTTGAAGTCTGATACCAATGGCTAAAATGGTATAGTTAACATTTTCTTTTTGTAGCGTTCCGGGGATCCGGGGGTGTTGTTTCCTTCCAGTTTCATTAAAGGGAATAGCATGTATTAAAAGTCCTCCTTTGGCATGTGGGGGAACATGCATGCAGATCCATCAATTAGTCTTATTTACCAATCGAGAGATATTTTTCACATCCCATATATAGGAATTTTGTTCCCAAAGTCCTTGCTCTGGAATTCCATCTTGTAAAGTCACTGTAGCCATGCCAGGAAGAAAAGTACACATTAAAATAATACACATTACAATAGTTACAGAATTAGCATTCAAACAAGCGAATGCCGCTACCAAAAAGTTCTCTGGTGTCTGTGGCACCAAGGGCTGGGGCAGTGGAGAAAATGAAGAAAATTGTTTCTGTATTGGAAATAAATCATCAGACAGTGAAGTTAAATGATTCCAAGCAAATCAAATACAACAGATGTGGCCCGGTTCACAACCTGTTTTGTGTTTGTTGGGGGGTGCATTCCCCCTTTTCTTTGTTTGTAGAAGTCTATTTGGGTCAGTAAGAAGGAGGATGAGGAACGTTTTATGTTCCCCTAACATCTAGGAATAGGTAGAGATCAAAAAATTGGAGATATTTGCACCATTTGCTAATTGCTTGGGAGTTGTACCAAGCAATTTGAACTGAGAGGATGTACCACCTCTGAGATTGAGAGGAAAAGGTTGGCATGTGCTTTTTACCTTGATGACTGGAGAGCTCAGAAAAGACAGAGGGCATTGTGAACAAACTGAACTTGCACAGTTTTCTGAGCATGTGAAGAGTATAAAAATGCAGAAGCAAAGGAAGGTATTGAGGCAGGATGGCCTCACTCATTACAGCCAGTGATAAGAGAACAAGGAAAATTGTTAGGAACATAGGTAGGAGAGAAAAACTGAATTCTTCCCCCCTTTTGGACTTTAAACAGAGTGGGTCACTCATAGGGAAGAACATAAATGAATGGCAACAGCCTACTTTAGTAAAGAATGTAGTACACCAATTTTTAGGAAAGATTTAGTAAACTCTCCTCTGCATGCAGGGCTATGCAATACTCAAAAACAAAAATTCAAAGCAGAGGAGAAAGAGGGATTTTTCCCCTTCAGTAATCCCTCTGTATCTCATCCAGATGAAGAGTGAGACAGATAAACTGTGCTGGTGAGAGAAGCTCTCTCTCTAAGAAGCAATGCATGAAGGAAGGATGCAGAAAAACAACAGACATATATTGTAAAGGTGTAACACAAGTCCAAACACACTAACAGAAAGCCAAGTGAACAACTTCTAGGTGCAAAAGGATTAGAACCTGTTTCTAAATATGTACCACACTTCAGGTTGATGTGATATGTAGTCCTTTAGCCATGAGGGCATAAAGCAACCCAGGCAAGATTCCTTTTTATGTTTTAGCAAAGACAATTTTTACAGATAGACTGTGCCAATCAAGATGAAGGTTAACAGAAAGGAAAAGACACTAGAGAACAGGAATTAATTTTTATCAAAAAATCAACACAGCAAAGACTTTTAGAGCAAGAGAAGGGAGCTGCCTTCAGATCTGCAAATCACAGACAGCCAAACAAACACACAAACAGACAAATGCAAACAACAATTAACACCTATTTTGACTATTCTGGCCTCTAGCTGTTGAGATTCTCCAGCCAAGCCTAGGCAAATCAAACCCACCAAGGAACCAAAGGGCAGGCTGAACTGACCACTAGAAGAATGTGATATAGAATAAGGAAAGCCTAGTTTTCCCACTAAGTACTGATTTTATTCCACAAAATGCTATGTTCTCTTTTTCAGCAAGACTTGTGCATCCAGTGGGGATTTTAATTATGCTTTATCACAACCAAAATAGCAACAATAGCACAGATTTGAGTCAAGGGAAAAAACTGGAAACTCTTGTCCCTTTACAATTTCCACAATTATAAGACTCTGTCAGATTTTCTTTTTACACAGGTCTCCAAACAACCATGTCCAGGCTATAAAGGAGATCTATAGTTTAAATAAAAATGCAGAATGGAGGAAAAGACCAAAAAGTTGAGACAGTGTCACTCTTGGGTCACACACTCTCAGGAAAGGAGAACAAAGAACAAGACTCATGAAGAGAGCAAGCTCAGATTTAAGGGAGCAAAAGAATAAACCAGGTGATCAACAAGAAAAACCTCACACACAATACAATTTTAGGTCACAAATTCATGAGGACAAGACAAAAGAATAGATTTCCTAAATGTCTGACTTGAACAGGGAAAAAAAACCCAAAACACAAAAACCAGGTTCTAAAATCTAAGTGGAGGACTGTAGAGTCAGCAGGGTGCTGGGTAGCAGAAAAAGACCTCTGAGCATGTAAAGGACAGCAAAAGGGAAAACAGGAAAACCCACATAGCATGAGAGTAAGTGTCAATAGAAACATGGAGAGAGGAAAATTGATGGAATGGAGGATACTAAGCAACATCCATCTGCTACAGCTTGTTGGCCTTAGTACCACTTGGGCTGATTCCTCCTTGAGCCACTTATGGCTTTGTTGAAATTTTTGTTGGCCCCAGACTTGAGGCATGGGATCAGCTTCCCAATTTATTGTACACTGCTGTGTTCGAATCACAGTCATGTGCTCTCCTGTGGCTAAAGGTCCTCTAAAACTTAAACCTGCAATCACAAATGTACAGCTAGGGCACTGGTTAGTAATTGTCTGTTTTATCCACTGTACATTGACACCACCAAGTTCTATATCTGCTGGGTTTGGGGCAGCAGGTGGTAACAAAACTAATTGTGCCACTGACATTTCTAAGGACAAAATTTGTGGCAGACTAACCCAAACCTGCATTTTAATTTTCCCTGCATAATCATTACCTATAGCATTGTACATAACAAAAATTCCTCTTGTTGAAGCAGATGATCTGGGTAACACCAGTCCTATTAACCCAGAATTAAAACTTTTCACTTCCTTTTTATTATCCAATTTTATGACAGCTGCCAGGAGATTCATGATATCTGATTGAGTGCCTATGTCATGGCAAACTCTAAGCATATCTGCCAATGTGAAATTTCTAGAAGCCACCAATGGTTGTAGGGCTTGCTGACATTCTTCATTTTGCCAGCTTGATGAACAAATCTGTGGCCACCTCAGGATTATCAACCTGCTGTGCTAAGGCTGCTTGCAGCCGATTAACAAAATCACAGTAGGGTTCAACAGGACCTTATTGAATGGTAGCAAAACCTTTCTTAGGCTGACCAGAGGAAGGCATCTTCTGAAAAGCCAAAATTGCAGAATCAGAACATATTGCTAGGACCTCTGGAGGTAGCACTGCCTGTTTCTGTATTGTGGCAAGATCATTTATTCCTGCCAGTTCGTCTGTATTGTATTGTCCTTCACTATTGCTACCTTCTAACTTGCCTTTAACTTCATTATTTTCTACTCCTGCATCTCTGAGAGCATGCAGTTCTTTCATTGCTGCATATGGCAGTGGGCTCCATTCATGAACTGCTTCACTGTTTTGATCCTGTGTCTGAGAGACGGGTTATGCAGCCAAAAATTCTAGATCACTTGAGCCAGAGCTCTGACATGGCTCAACCATTTTTTGAAATGGAGACATAGCTGTCCCTGAAGTGATTTGTAGCATGTTGCTAGATAATGGGGCTAAGGGGTCCTGACCTATCTCTGGCTCCTTAGGAGGAAGAATTACAGGAGTCACAAATGAGGGAGGGGGGTTGTCTATCTAATGCTGCTTTTGCCTTAACTGATCCTGCTTTGACTGCACTAACTGGCTCCTGTGAAGGAGCTATCGGTAAAGAAGCAATCAGGGAGCT
This sequence comes from Urosaurus nigricauda, assembly GCA_034509955.1. NCBI lineage: Eukaryota > Metazoa > Chordata > Lepidosauria > Squamata > Phrynosomatidae > Urosaurus > Urosaurus nigricauda. Next base: position 108,327,488 of record JAOEGL010000003.1, on the reverse strand, counting down.
AGGCTCTGCTGCCTTTAACGTAGTTGCTGCCGGCAGAGTTAGCTGCACATTTGGGGGAGGGGAAGCAGACCCCTCCTCAGGAAGCAAAGAGAGAAATGGTGAAGGTGCCTTGAGTTTATGAGTTCCTATACCCTCAATTGCTTCCTTGCATTTTTGCCATAGCAATAAATGCTGTATGGATGCTTGAGATGGCGAATACAAATGTATCCCAAGATTTATCCAGTCCTGCAAATCTAAAGTTCCTGCCTTAGGGTACCAGGGACACTGACAACCTATCTCATTTACTAACTGCTCTAATTCGCTTAAGCTAATTCCTGTTGTCCCATTGTGTTTAAGTATTTTCTGTAGCTCTTGTGATTGAACCTTCTGCAGAGCTGACAGCTCCCCCCCCCCTACTCACAAATTTTTGGGAGCGAAGTTCGCTGTGGTGCACCTGGGCTCGTCCAGCTGAATGAGTGCAGGGGGTATCATGTCGGGGTCACCAGATGTGGTGATGAAGAAAGACACACAGGCAGCAATGAGGTTGTTGGGAAGGCACCCTTTCTCTGCCCAGCTTTTGGGGATGTTCCCTTTTATTGGCATCCACAGTTATAGATTACAGTTTACTTGTAACAGTGTGGTTAAACAATGCCCATGATTAACTATGTAGATAGTTCATGAGTTCCTGCTGCAAACAATGTAAACCCCACACTACAAGGTCTCCAGAGATATGAATAAGAACACTCTTATCATTTGAAAATGGAGTATAGCAAGATTCAGAAGATTGCTTGCTGCAAAATGATACTTCAGTAAGAATTTGCTGATCTATTTTTTAAAAAATCCTTCTTGCTAAAATATAATTAGATACAATAGCAGCACTGTTTACTAAATTTAAAATAAAATTCAGGAGAAAAATCATGCTGTCAAGACAGAATGGCTTTCCCTGGATGATGAAGATGGACCCTGGAAGATGCCAGCATGTCTTCTACATGGAGAGATGGAAGGAGGGAACTTCACCATTTGCTTGCAAAAGGATGGCTATTGTTGACATGCCCAGGGTAGCACTGGCCGCCACTTTTGGGGTCAGGAAGGAATTTTCCTCCAGGGCAGATTGGCTCGAGAACCTGGAGGTTTTTTGCCTTCTTCTGGGCATCCGGCAGGAGTCACCTGTTAAGGTGCTTGAGAGATTCAGAAGAATTCAATGAAACTTGTTTGCCAGACCAAACCTGGCAAATAGATATAACAACCGTATAACAACTGTAAGGCAAAATCAATAAAAATCAGAATCTTAGAAATAGTTCTGTTTCTTTCTCTTTTGTTTCTTCATTTTTGTGTTTAAAAATACAGTTGGTTATGCTTCTCTTCAGAGAATCAGCAGTTCAGAGAGAACAATATTTGTCCTCCTTTTAGGTGAAATTTTGTGGACCTTCAGAAACCATGGGGGTCTCCATTTGTTAATATTTTTAAAAATGAGGAGGCAGCCATTCCTAGATAAAAACCTGTAGATGAACATAGTTGGGATATTTAATCTCTTCACCCGGAGCCCTTTCACACTACACAGTTACAACAATATGATTCCACGGCAATTGCATGGTTCCAACCAATGGAGTATTATTCTTGCCTGCTGAGGATTGCTCCAGTGGATGAACTAGAAAGGGAGGAATCCAGATGGGGAAAGAAAGTTTCTGCATCCTCATGGCTCCAGGTTAACAAGATTTAGGCAGAGGGCTGGGCAAATGGATGCCCTTGTTGTGGGGAGGGAAGGCATTCTGGATACCTAGAGCTGGAACCTAAAAAACCTATGATGTGACACTCCAGTCAGCAGCTCTTCCAATTTGCCTGCTTCTTAGCAGAATAGGTATTCCATACATAAGAGTGGAAGAAGATGGTTTCATTTGAGTTTATCACACAGGATGAAACCCGTGCAGAAGCTAAATTTAAACTAACACACACGCACACATGCCTTTGCAAGTTGTTTTTCAGATGATGTTCGAGGTTAACCCGAACAGGAAGTTGGGAAAAAACCACATTTACGGGATGTTTTTCTACAGGACATTTGCGTGAAAGAGAAATGACACAAAAATAACTCGAATGCAAAGTTGTCAAAGCTTCTTTTTACTTTTGCTAAATTCCAAAAGTACAAAGGAGCTTTCGGTTTGGATTATTTTCGTGTTATTTCTCTTTCATGCCAACGCATTTGACAAATGACACCCCGGTTTTAAAATCCTGTTTCTGCATGGGTTTTTACCAGTTCACCCTCCATGTGATAAACTCCATAGTTGTTTATTAAATAATATCCTTAATGTGCCTTTGGGTTGTAATGGTACCTTGATTATCTTCTCAGAAACCTCTGGGAAGACAGTCAAGGATGTGCATCACTCTGGTGTCCGCTGCTTTGCCAGAGATGCCATAGAACTTCCCAGAGGCAATTTTGGTAATGGATGAAGAAAACAAAGATGATACACATCAGCGGACAATAAAGTCCACTCTCAGGGCTTGCCTGCCTGCTCACCTGCCCTTCTTCTAGAACTTTCCAAAACCATTTCTGATCATGGTTGAAAGTCTTCTCATTGGCATAAAGCAGAACAATGCCCATGAAAGCATTCTGTCCACGGTGTCCTATGTAGCCTGCTTTTTGGTGCCACCCAGTGATCATCCTTTGAATCAATGATTCCCAAACTTTGGTCATCCAGATGTTTTTGACTTTTGCTCCCAGAACCCCTGAACTTCATCCAAACTGGGTAGGAGGCTTCTGGGAGCTCAAGTCCAAAACACCTGGAGGATGAAAGTTTGGGAACCAGGGCTTTGAATCAACGAACTGATGGACCGGGTTAATTCCTTTGCTTAAAGCCCACCATATCAATGTGGGCCACTAATAATAATGATAATGATAATGGAAATAAATTTTATTTATATACCACCTTTCCAAATAGATCAAAGTGCTTTACAAAATAAAGTAATAATACAAAAATCAAAATCACATAATAAAAGGCACCAGATCTCATCTGATCCTGGAAGCTAAGCAGGGTCAGCCCTGGTTATTATTTGGTTGGTTGACCACCAACGAATCCCAGGAGGAAGGAACTGGCCAAACCACCCCAGAGGAGTTCTTGCCTAAGAAAGTCCTAAGATATCCACGAGGTTGCCCTAAGCTGGCAGGTGATTTGAAGGCATACACATACACATGCTCATAGAAATTGGAGGGTAGTTTGAAAGTAAGTTGCCAAGTGTCCCTTACTATAAGGATTGTCCCTGATTTGATCTGAGGATTAAGTAAAATGAAGATTCAGTAAATTGAGGATTAATGGGGATTGTCCCTGCTAAACTGGAACAGTTGGAGGCTGGGTTTTTTTAAGGTGCAAAACACACTGCAGAAATAATCGAGTTTGAGACCACTTGAACTGCCCTGGCTCCATGTTTCGGAATTCCTGGAAGTATAGTTTTGTAGGACATGTAGCCTTCTCTGTCAGACAGCTCTCACTCCACGACAAACTACAATTCCTAGGATTCCCTGGCAGTGAAAGCGGTCTCACACTGATTTATGTCTGTAGTCTGTTTTGGACCTCAGGCTCCTGTCTCTGATTCTGAAGGGGGTCTGGATTCAGAGGTTACCTCTGGCTCAAAGTCATGGTGCCCAGATGTTTTGCTGCTCAAGGCAAAGGACCCAAAATGCATCTGATCTTCATGCCACAACTCAGATGGCAGATTTTTTTTTGTTTTGTTTTTAAACAAAGGTTAAACCTATGAGTAGAATTGCCCTTGCTCTTTTGAAACTGGTCTATGAGCTTGGGCAAGTCACACTCTCTCAGCCTCAAGAGGATGGCAATGGCAAAGCCCTCCTGAAGAAACTTGCCAAGAAAGGTCAGCTTTAGAGTTGCCAGAAGTTGGAAATGACTTGAAGGCATACAACAAACAAATGACCCTAAATTACACATGTCTGCAAAACTGAGGGTCATAAAAACTTTTTCCTCCTCTTCCTCCCTTCCTCCTCCTCCTCCTCCTCCTCCTCCTCCTCCTCCTCCTCCTCCTCCCTTTCCCTCATCCTCCTCTTTGTTTTTCCCCTCCTCTTCTTCCTCCTCTTCCTGCTCCTCTTCATCATCTCCTTTGTCTGCCTTTTCTTCCTCCTCTCCCTCTTCTTCCTCTCCTCCTCTTTTTCTTCTTGCATCCCATGGTAGCATGAGCTTTCTTGGACTTCAGTATACTTCGTCAGATGCATTGATGATGATGATGATGTAGAGAGATCTTGTAGCCCCTTTGAGACAAAGTTTCTTTTTCTCAGAAATGTTGGAGGGTACCAGTGAGAAGCACTGTGAGTTGCAGTCCATCAACAGCTGAGACTCCCTAAATTGTCCACACCTGCCTCACATAGTGGAGTCATTACAAAACAGTTTTAAAAACACTACAGAATAACTCCTTCGTTCGCGGAACAAAATGGTCATGCTCTCCAATGGTCCTGATTTGTCAGGGACACTTGCAATTTATCTTGTGTCCCTTGCTTTTTCAGTTGCTTTCAAAATGTTCTGTTTCCTTTCTCCTCCCACTCCTTTGTTCTCAATTTAGGACATTGGAGATTATCACGCATGGTTACAAAATAGGAGAAAAATCGAAGACTCCTGTCATTATAGCACGATTGTATGAAGATTTTCACACTACGTCACGCTCATACAGTACTTCTCACATTAATAACCTAGAATGGCCCTGTAACCTCTTATTAACCGGGAAACGCCGTGAAGGGTTTGCCAATAGTGCTTCATTCGCACTATTCAAAGGTATGGAAGCTAATAATACATTTGCACTACAGTGGAGGGCTATCTGGCAGCTTTTCCCAGACTGCATTTTGGCACAGGCAACTCACTCATTGCTAGGATCAATTTTGGAGTAGATTTCTGTCTTATTTTGAGGTATAGGGCATTATGTTTATTTGAACTGGATATACATTATGTTCTTAAATATAGACATTTTATTTTGTTCTGTTTAGGATGGAATCAGATGTTTCTGATGTGCAGTAGCGTTATGACACATGTACGAAATATCCAATCATTATATACTAACAATACCGCAACACGGCCAGCTTCCGTATGCGTTTGTTTAGCTTTTATTTTGTTGTTATAATGCAATCATGCAACTGCAGGTAGCGCTATGCTTCTGTTATCTTCCAATAGCATGATTGTTGTGGAATTGGCCCTGGTGTGATAATCTCCACTAGCTTTGTGAGATATTTACGACTTTTCTGTCAGAGAGCTCTGGTGACACAACCAACTACATATCCCAGAATTCCATTATTATTATTATTATTAACCTTTATTTATATAGTGCTGTAAATTTACACAGTACCGTACACACAATCTTTTAATTAGATGGTTCCCTGCCCTCAGGCTTACAATCTAAAAAGACATGACACAAAAAGAGAAGGGAAGGGTGGTGGGAAAGGGGATCAGGTCCAGCAGTTCTTCTCTCCCTCTGAGGCCCAGACCAAGGCTGATGGACTGGAGGGAGGGCTCAGCTTCTTAATACATTCTTAAAACGAGGCATTCTAGGGAAGATATGGGCACACACCTGGGAATACTTCCCTAAACAATATAGTCTTTAACTTAATTTTGAAACTGGTTAGAGAAGTGATGAGGCATGCATGTGGGGGAAGAAGATTCCAGGAGTGAGGGGCAGCATGTGAGAAGGGACGAATCCGAGACAGGGCAGTGGGAGTCCTCGGCTGGGACAGGAGACCTTGACTACCAGAACGGGGGGTACGAATAGGAATGTAAAGAGGAAGAAGTTCGGATAAATAAGGAGGGGCCAGTCCATGGAGGGCTTTGAAGGTCAACAACAAAAGCTTGTAGTGGATACGAAAGGGAGTCATGACAATTAAAGTGGTGTCAAACCAGATTATTCTTGCAGTGTGGGTGCAGAGTGACGAAACTCCCTGCTCAGCTACAAGAACAAACTAGGTGACCTTAGGCAAGTCCCACTCTCACCATCTCAAAGAAAACCAACAATAACCCCCTCTGAACAAATCTTGCCAAGAAAACCCCACGATAGGTTTGCAAAAGGGAAGCCATTTCGAGCAAAAGGGAAGTCATTCCGAACGCAATCATGGGTTTTACCTTATTGCGAATTAAAGCATCTCATGCAATTTCGGGCAATGGGGGGGGGGGTCATTTTTGGGTAATGGGAAGTCAATCTGAATGCATTCTGAACGCAATGGGAATTCATGTGACTAGCGAATTCACGTGAATTAGAATTGGCTCCATTCAAAATAGAGAAAAATTCCTCCCGTCTGATAAACTCCATAGTCTATGATGTCTGTTCTCCAACCACTAGCTCCATGGCCTTTCCAAATGTCATTTCCATTCGTAAAGCACACTGACACCAGCAGGATTACATAGGAAAGTGCCAATAGTAACCGAGAAGCTGATTGTGTGTATTTATTGCTTTTGTCTGCTGAATGCTGGGCTATCCATGCCTACTTGGCACTCCAATCCCCAGAATTTCCTGGGATGAGGGAATTCTGGGATGTGTAGTAGGCTGTGTAGTAGAATGTGCTGAATTAATATATATGTATAAGTCGCTGAAAGTTGTAGAGATTCCCTAAAGCTTAGGGTGGATCCACATTGCAAAATTAAAACAGTTTGACACCACTTTAACTGGCATGGCTCCATCCTGTTCAGTCCTGGGATTTGTAGTTTGGTATTCAGACTGCTCTGTCAGTAAGGTCTTGTGCTTCTCCAGATTATCCCAGGAAAATGTCATTGCAAGTGGTGTCAGACTCCTGTAATTCTGCAACATGGATTCAACCTAGGAAAATGTAATCTTCTCAAGCTCTGTTGCCTGCGCCTATAGCCCTGCAAACTCAGATCCTCTGGCATCATCTTGCTTTGTAAAGCTTCCTCCAAGATGGCTGTCAAAGAGATCAGGAAGGGTGTAATGTGGTGACTACAATGGCCTTTTCATTCTGGAGCCATTCTTTGAGATCTCCCCCATGAGAGAAGCCTCCAAAGCTCACTGTCAAAAGAATTGGACCGGTTAGCTTGGAGGATCAGGCTGGCTGCAATTTTTATATAGGATGCATTTAAAACTTCCTGACATTTCTGAGTGTTTTGTGCAATTTTAAAATGGATGCAAACTGCTTTTGTTTTTTTCCCCTGTTATTTATTTATTTATTTTGAAGAATACAAGCTGAAACAATAACTACAAAAGTAAAAATAAATAAAGCTAATAGCTACTACATCTATTTGTTGCCTCTGGTGTCTTGGCTTGAACAGCATCCATATCTTTTAAATGTTACTATTGGCTTGCCACTCCCAAGTTGGCCATGGTGGCTTGGAGATTCTGGTTTGGGTTGCTGGATCTCAGGGCAACAGCTCTGGCAGATAATGTTTGATTTGCTCCAGAGTAAGTATGCAAAGGACTGGCAATTCAGGAGGCAACAAATGAGGTTCTTACCCTGTTTCACCAAAAATAAGACATCCCCCCAAAAATAAGACCTAGTAAAGGTTTTGCTGAATTGCTAAATATAAGGCCTCCCCCCAAAATAATACCCAGCAAAGTTTTTTGTATATAAATATATATACAGTATATAATAAATGTTCATTATTATTTTTTTGTTCAACAATAAATGTGAATTCTTCTTCACGGAAAAATCAGATATCCTCTGAAAATGAGACCTTGCTCTTTGGGAGCAAAAATTAATATAAGACACTGTCTTATTTTCAGGGAAACAGGGTACAAACATGAGTGTGTGTGTACTTTTACAAAAACCAGGACATTGGGCTGTTCATTGTAAAGAAACAGAAGGAAACACAGTTTCTCTCCCCATCCCTTATCCCGACCCTTTAAAGACAACCTTCCTTATCCCCCTGTTCCCAATCTACACACAATCTTTGGCATCAAAAGGGATGAGAGTCTTTTCACAGCCCTCATGTTACAGTTCTCTCTCCCGCCCCCCATCTTTCAATTATGACTAACCTAAATGATCAAAATCTGAAGTGGTTTAAAGGCATAGCTTATTACTCACATGCCATGAGTATGGACTTAAGTATTTGCTTCTTCATTGCCCATAATCTAGCTGTATCAAATCATGCATTTCATGTGTCTTAATGAGAGGTTACCATTAAGGCCAGAGTGTTTTGAACTCTGCAGGCTTTCATTCATCTCAGCATGGCATCCAAGCTGACAGAGGGGTGATCACTGGGGGGAAAACTAAGAAGAAAGAACACTAGGGCAAATTAGGGCACTCTTGGGTGGGAGCTAAATTTGGCTTGTGCCGCTAAGAAATTGTCTGTTTTATTTGCTGAGTCTTAGCAACCTGAGCTGCTAAGAGTGGTGAAATGGTTGATTTTCTATGCTGTTCCAGGCTTCCAACTGGACCCTGTTTTACACAATGTTGAAATGGTAATGTAATTCAGCAGACCTAGGGGCAGAGCAGTCATTCAGAACACAAATAGTGGGACAGGGAAATACAATGTAAATTAATTTGCCAAGGCTCAGAGCAAAAGCTCAACAGTTCTGAGAGAATGTATATATTGGCCCCTTCAGAAAGAAAGCTGACTGTTGTATTTGCCCTGTTTCTTTAAAGAGGTCACTGCGGTCCACATTAAACATGTTCAGAGTTAATGTCTTGGATCTCTTGAGAAAGAGCTTTGTTTTTCTCTGGCAATTGTTTTAAAAAAATGGCTGATGTCACATTATATCAGCCCCACAGAATTGCTTTAAGGATGCATGGGGCTGTCCCATTGATCATGGTCTCTTGTATGTGATGGGGAGTGTGTGTGCAGGGACCCACAACACAAATGAGGTCACATACCCTTGCATTAAATCAACAGATTGTGTGTGATTAAGGAGATTCAGTTCAGAGCTATCTTTATAAGTTCTTGTTAAAAGATGCTAAATTAATTTTTAATAATATTTTCAGCAAACCCAGTTACATGCCCCCAATATTGTCTCATGCTGAGGTCATCCAACCAACATGATTGGCTCTGCACACCAAACCAGCATCAACAAATCCATATAGTGAGCTCAGCAGGTCAAGATATGAATTCTCTCTATCCAGTCTATTTCCCCGTGAATAATACAGTTCGGCTTAGATCTGGAGAAATATCTTAAGCCACATTTATCCCATCATTTATTTTGTGCCACACTTCATCCTGCACTATATTCTTGGGTCTCTTTTTTCATATTCATGTCCTAACAGCGCATGTTTACCCCAATGGCAGCACTACGGTTGGTGGACCATGTGTGGTAACACATGGTGTCTCCCCTCCCCATTGACCTCCTTCCATAGCACTCCATACAGCATCTTTAGTAATGCTTTTTGTACCAGTGTTACTCATAAATCGTTATTCCCATATCTCACTGTAATGTAATGGCAATAGTTGTGACATAAACAACTACCAAAATTAAAATCATACCTTTGAATTACAATACCCATAAACACAGCCTAAATATATTTATATGTACATAGTTTCATGTGGTGGAAGTGAAAATTTGCTAAGATGTAATATTTTTATAGATATGCTTTTCATAATATGCCGTATTGTTTATATATTTTCTTTTGTTTTCAATAATCATGGCTTTAACTGTTTTTTAATTCTGTGGATAGTTTAATTACATTTTTAACATGTGTACATGATTTTTTCAACTGTTTCAACTTTTCTACTTGAGTCCTGCACAGTGCACTGGCCATCACCATCACCATCATCAGCCTTTTTCTCAGTGCAGGACACAAGTAGAAAAGTTGAAAGATATTCCGTTGAAAAATTCACAGTACAAATGTTAAAAATATAATTAAGCTACTCACAGTGATGTCTTCACTGCTACTGTTCTTCCCAAATGGGAGTTCAAACAGTGGGAGCAGACATTCGTTCTTTCATTTCCAGTCAGTAAACTGAGGAATCTTCATTAACAGGTTCATCTTAGGGAGAGAGGCAAGGGTCTGGAGTGAGCAGAGTTTCTTCCTAGGCTGGTTAGATCAGAAGGCTGGAGGTTTGCCTTCTTTGCACTAGACAGGCTACCCATTATATGTGGGCACTTGACAATCAGACATTCACATGGAGGGACTGCTTCATGCAGTGTTGACTCTGCCTTCTTTGTGGTGATTGTGGAGGGATAGCCTGTCTGAAGCAACTCCTTCAGATTACACTCTGCGTATTTGCAGACAGACTCCGTGTCTGTTTCTGTTTTTCTGGAATCACTTCAGTATATTGGAAAGAAATCATGTCAAGGGGAAAGCTGGCAGAGAAATAATGAAACAAAGAGTGAAAAGCAACTGGGAGGAAACAGTGGCATCCCTAGCATTGGTGTCACCCAATGCCTGGAAGGGGACTGTGGGGGTCAGAGGGTTGGCAGTGGTGGCATGCCATGCCATGCCTCCTCCAATCCCATTGTCTCACTTGCCTGTTTCCCCTTCCCTGGCCACTTGCCACCTGCCCAGATGTCCATCCAGGGTTGCCAAGGGCTGGACAGGTGGGCAAGTGAGGCAGCAGGAGGGATAGAAAGGGTGTGCACTGCCCATCCTTCTCCAATGCCTTAGCTTTCTCATCCAAGCGAGCCATGGCATCGGACAAGGAGGGCAGTATGCTTGCATGCTCGCTCCTCCTCCTCCAATGACTTAGCTCTTTTATCCAAGTGACCATGGCACCAGAGGAGGTGGAAGAGGCATGTGCGTGCTTGCTTCTCCTTCTTTGATGCCTTGGCTCTCTCTCATCTGAGCAAGCCACAGCACCCAATAAGGTAAAAGGGGTGGGAGGAGGGCCTGATCAGGTGTTACCCTTCCTGTGTGGTGACACACTGTGTAACCTGGTGCAGTCCACACACCCCTATACCACCTAGTAATGCCACTGGAAACAAAACAACAAAAAAGAAAACTATGCACCTTCTGAACAAGAAATGAATTTGAGATATCAATTAATGAATATGGTATTTTGGATAAAATGTTGGACAGGAGATATCCAGGTTTAAATGTTGCTCAATGAATGAACCTTGGACCAGTCATTCTCTCAGCCACCCTACTTCACAGGGTTGTTGTTTGGATAAAATGAAATAGATAATTGTTAAATATATTCAATGGCCATACTCTCCATTTGTTGCCCATACCCTCCAATTTGGCACGAAAAGTTGCAATTAATCCTTTGTTGCCCTACTTTTTCCAACTGCTTTTAAAATGTTCCAGTTTCTGTCTACTTCTGTCACTTTCCCTCTTTATCATCAGCTTCCTTTGCTGTGTGTAAACTCAGTTCAGAACGCAACAGTAGTTTGCACTCAAATCATCATCATCACTGTAATGTAATGACAATAACTATGGCATACACAACTAACCTTAAATAATAGTAATAATTGTTGTTGTTCTCTGCCATGATCTATGGGGACAGGTGGGCAAGAAAATAATAATAATAATAATAATAATAATAATAATAATAATAATAAATTTCTTATCCGCCTGTCCCCATGGATCATGGCAGGGAACAACAACAACAACATCACTTAATACACATCTGTTGAAATGCACATCATTTTAAAAGGATACATAAGATATTCACATACTAAAACAATCCTCATTTAAAATTCACAATTTAAAAGTCATCCAGATAAATCTGCCAGAAGAGACTGGTCTTTAATGTGCTTTTAAATTTAGACAGCATATTCAGTTGTTGAATCTCTTCTGGCAGGTCATTCCATAGTCTAGGGGTGCCTGAAGAAAAAGTCCTCCTGGCTGACTGGAGTAAATGTCCCCCAGAGGACCTGAGTGTACGGGGAGGATTAAAGGTAATAATCAACACTTTGTACCTTACCTGGGAACTAACTGGCTGCCAGTGGATTGATTTTAAGACTGGTGCAATGTGATTGCTTCTGGATGATCCACTAATCAGTCTAGCTGCCATGTTTTGAACTAGCTGAATTGACCAAACTTGGTACAGAAATAGCCCTTTTGCAACACATTGCAAAAGTCCAGCCTTGAGGTTACCAGTGTGTGCTCTGCCATCTTTAGGTCCTCCAGCTTTAGGTAGGGATGCAGCTGGAGTATCAGCTGATTTCTTCTGGCTCAGCAGGGCAGAGAAGAAGGGGCAGAATCTCACCCTTCTCAGTAGACTCAGAAAAAAGCAAACTGTTGCCTCTGCTCCTACCTTCTGTGTTCATTCTCTCACAACTTATCTTGACCACCCTCTATATTTCTAGCAGTACATGTCCTGGTTTTCACCTCTGCCATATTGGCAGGCATGAACTTGACTTCTTCTGTGCCTTTAACAATATTTTGATGTGGAAAAAAAATCAGCCAGTGAGAGAACCAGCAAGAGCTAGATTATGCACTGTTTTATCTCAGCAGGTCAAGCTAGTGTTAAAGACACAGAAGCTGTTAAAAATGGTAGAGGGCAGAAAGACTCAGCCTTTCAAAGTAAAAATGACTATTGCATGTGACAATTAAACTAAGTCCCCCCACTTTCCTTTTTACAGCTTAGACATTGTGTAGAATTATGCGAGGCATAACCTACTTCCATCATCTTTTGGCTTCCACAGAAGCTGAGCAGTAGTTTGCTTTTAGCCTTGGGATTTAATGACCTTCATTAGTTTAATGAGTTCACTGTCATGCATGTAGAACACATAGAAAGGATTTGTCATATTTGCAATTCTACACCTATTCCTTAACCTACAAATGCTTTGCATTCTAGCAAGACTGTGTGCTATATTCCCCTCTTCTTAGAAAGAATTGGTGATGGTGAGAGTTAAAAGACAGGGCCATATCTCAGGCATTAGGATTTAGCAGCACAGATGGATTATTAATATAGACTCTCAGCTGAGCCTATATAACCTCTCTAATTATCCAACAGGAAATGTTCTCTCTTCCACTAATCTCTCAAAGTGACATACTTTTTAAGTGTTTGAGATTTAAATGAGTGCACAAGTGACAGCTGTCAGCAGGAAAAGTATTAACTACTCATTGTTCTTCCTCCAGAAGTCAGTTCAGGTGCATTATACGGTAGAAACAAGGCAGTTTGACACCACTTTAAGTGCCATAGCTCCATCCTATAGAATCTTGGGTATTGTAGTTTTAGCCTCTTCTGCCAAAAAGTGCTGGTACCTCACAAAAGTACAAATCCCAGGCTTCTGTAGGATGGAGCCATGGCAGTTAAAGTTGTGTCAAACTGCATTATTTCTACAATGTAGATGGACCCAGCTTCATCAAGGTATATTTTGAGCTCATGACTCACAAAAAACACCTCAAATCTGCATGGCAAAGCAAATGAAGCCAACCACATTTGCATTCTGAACTTGTTCACAGAGCTTGCAGAAGCAATTCTCTTTGGACTGCCTATTTTGGCTGGTGGATTCAGGGAACTATATTAAAAAGCTCTTCTTGTCTAGTCATAAGTACATGCAGGAGGATTTTTTTCTAAGGGTCTCACCAATGGGAGAGGCCTGTTTGACAGGAAAAGAATTTCTTCTGGGTCACTCCAAAATAGTGCCCCCAAGCACCTTGTTATTGGTGTAAGTTGGGGTTATATTTGCCATTAAATGAGCTTTGATTTATAGTGCCCCTATAAATCGGAGATCTCATAGAGTGCCAGTCAACAGCCTAGCTCAGGTCTTGCAAACTCAGCGCTGTGGCTTCCTTTATTGAATCAATCCATCTGTAATGTGGTCTTCTTTTTTTCCCTACTGCTTCCCTCTTTACCATGCATCATTCTCTTTCCCAATGAGGCATGTCATTTTGTGATGTGTCCCAAGTACAATAGCCTCAGTTTAGTCATTTTGGCTTCAGGTTTGATTTGTTCTTAAACCTATCTATTTGTCTTTGGGCAGTCCATGGAACTCTTCTCCAATATGACATTTCAAATGACTTGATTTTCTTCCTTTCAGCTTCTTTCCCCATCCATCTTTTGCAATCATACGTAGAAACTGGAAGTACCATGGTATGGATGATTCTGCTTTTGGTATGAAATGGTCTATTGGACTATAACTTCTGACATCGGGAGAGCAATACATTGGGGTGGGGTGGGGTGGGGGGGAGGCAGTATTAGAATATATAGACAAAGATATAGGTTAAGAAAGAGCCAGCATGATTTTTCAAGAGATGCAGGTCTAGCTGGAATTCAGGTTCAATTCATGTGAACTTTCAGTTAAGATTTCAAGATTTCAGTTGACTGGCTAATACTGGGAGGCAGCCAATCCAACTTGAATGAAGTATTCCGAGCTCCAGAAGTGAATTTTCATAAAATTAGAATGTTCAACAGAGCCTTGTAAAAGCTAAGTTGAAACCCCATTCAGTGCTAAAAATCCAGAGCTACACCAGCTCCATCAGATAGCTGTCTAGCAGCGGCTAATTGCAGACATCCAGACATCCAGGGAAATTTTTCCATTATTCACTATTCTTATCATCATTTAGTTTCTCTTAATCTGCACGCCATTAATATCATTACTGAAAATATGAAAATTTGTAGTATAGAATTCTTGTATGTATTGAGATAAAGGCCATCTTATTCCTAGGGACTACTTACAGGACACCTCTTTCTGAATGTTACTTGTTTTAAATGTATTACTATTAGACAATCACTCTCTGGCTACATCTAGACTGCAGAAAATGCTGTTTAACATGGCTCAATGCTATGAAATTCTGAGATTTGTAGTTTGGCGGGGCACCAGAGCTCTCTTAACAGAAAATGTTAAATAGTTCACAAAGCTACAAATACCAGAATTCCATAGCACACGAGCCATGGCAGTTTCCTAGAGAGAATATTTGGCTATGCATTTGTAGATCCTCTAGTGCAATTCTGTGTCAACATCCAACCACAGACCTGTGCTGGAGAACCTATAGATTCCTAGAGAGGTGTTTTCTAAGATAATTTTTTTTAATTTGTGGTTTTTCCATTTTACAGGATTCCTGTGCCCCTAATCACAGCCAATGTGGAAGGCCTAATATATATTAAGGATCTGTTTATAGCATGTTCCATATGGCAAAGGAAAAAGTTCTGCCTAATAGAACTTTTACTTCTATTGTTTTCCGTTCTTAAATCATTTCCCCCACATTAGTTGTACAGTACAAGATTGGGAGATCTTTTGGTTTTTAAAAAGGTGATGCTAGCATGGCTGGATATAACAGAGTGAAAACATTTTCAGAGTACCAAAGGCCACATTGTATACATTAGTATTTTATACTCATTGATTCAGTAATCAATAACAATAAATATTGCAACACATTTCTCATGTCATGGGTCTTTCTTGTATGAAATCCAAGGGCATTAGATCAAACTTCTAACTACAGGTATCAGCAGCTGGAAAGTGCTGTGTTTTTGTATAAATGAGATGAAGAGAGTGTGACCTCCCCAAGGTCAGCCAAAGGGTTTCCATGGTTAAGTGAGGCTTTGAAACTTGGGCTCCTGGAGTCCTAGTCCAGCATTCAGACACCATGCTGGCTCTCAAGCTATTCAAAGATCAAAAGGGAGTAAGAATTTTGAAGGAAAGTGGAATATTTTCACCAGAAAAAAATGGTTTAGAAGGAAAACTAATTCTTGATGGTTTTTAATATTAAGCGAGTCTCAGAAGAAAACAAATAAGCAAACAAATGCACAAACAAAACAGTTGTCCCATCTTGCACTATGAATTCTTTCATCTGGGAATACTGTTGAATGCAACAGGGATGCTTGATGAATTTCATCTTTGCAAATTTCTAAATGAAATGACCTTCCAAACCAATGTGCACATTGGAACCCAGGTGTCTACCAGAGCTCCCTCTGCTCAGAATGTTGAGGTGCATTTCAATTTTTCTTATTGTTTTAAATGTTTCAGACTGATATTACTGTACGTCACCCTGAATTTATTGACTATAGGACAGGATGTAAACAAACAAACAAACAAACAAATGTCCCAATTAGCCCTGCTTTTATCTCTCCCCTGTGGCAGACTGTCCTTCATTCTTTTAATCCCCGCCCCATCTTCTTCTCCCCTTTTGTAGTGCCCAGGGCCACCCCAAGCAATTCCACTACTTGAGGCAGGAGCAAAGCATTGCTAATGGCACTGTCCCACACTCCAGGAGGAAGAGGAGATATAGAAGAGGTGCTTGGCTACTGGTCAAGAAAGCTACTGCTGGAAGTGGTGCCTCTTACATTCACTCAACAGCTTGCCATTAGAGAACCTGCCCCACCAATGAAGAGGAAGGGAAGGAGTACCTCCCCCACAACTATGAAGGTGCAAGTGATGAAAGCTGATGGCCTTATACCTTTGCTGCTGATAGCAGCCTGTCTGTGTATAGCAGTTGCTGTTCATGAGATGGCTGAGCGCAGAGTCTTCTAGTGTTATTGCTGTCTGAAATTGGTCAGGAAAGTTAATTAGAAATCAGTCTGAGCAACAGCAGGAAAACAAGTGAGGAGAATACAGAGTGGAGCAGGTATTGCAGGAGAACACACTCATGACTTCATTGTCATCAGCACAACACCAGGAAAAAAGGTCCATATTGTCCTATTTTTAAGTTACACAATTACCCCGTAGCCTCCGAGGGTTAATGAATTCTTAAGAGCTAAGGTTATTGTTCTGCCCTACAACTAAATTCCTATAGCCAATATTCAAGTACTATTATTGTAGAGGAATTGTAGAACCTGTAGTCCAGAAGAGTAACTTTTCCAGCTGTCTGTAGGCTAATCTGCTCTACAACCTGGATGAGAATAATAAAAAGCAATGGTTTCTTTACTTTTCCATTGCTTATCCTACTCACAGCAGAATTAGACCTAGTGTAAAGAGGTTTTGGCAGGTCTTTTCTTTTACTGGCTCAACAGTCATGGCTCTTTATGTCAGAACACCAGCCAGTAGTTGCTAGTGAAAATTTCAGAGACAGTATATGTTTCTGATGTTCTTGGTTCTTTTAGTGTGGCCAAATCTGTTTTCTTATTAGTCACAATTACGATTATGATGCCTGAGTAAATTTTGTGTATTACCCAATTCACACTACTATTTGCCCATGAAGTTGTATATTTTAGCACTCAAACATATGGAGGAATTTAGCTATGTGAATGGGCTAGAGGTGCTAGTGGTCTTATCTTTTAAAGGAAGTGAATCCATACTGGGTTTTATGGAATCTATTCTGTGTTTTAGAAGAGCTATCCATTTGGTATTCCAAACTAAATTCAACACCTTGGATAACTTCTATAAAGCCCAGAGTGGCTCCTATAAATGGATCTGCTGCTTCTGGATTGGGCCTACAAATTTCAGATTGCACTGAATGCACTGAAAGCAATGATACAAAAATGCTTCAGCAGTTGAATTTAGTGCCTTTTTGGGTATAGTTGCCAATTAAAACACCCTCTACATCTGCCCCAAATGCATACTTTGTCAATGAATTCATGGCAGTCTTTCATCTGAAGTCCAGTAGGACTTATTAAAATATACACTCAAACCTCCAGCAGCTGATGGCACATTATAAACTTTTAATTCCCATTTCCTCAGATACTCAGGCTTAATCAATTTTAATTTGAAAAGGTAATTGCACAATCCCTGGGGATTAAAACAAAAAACAAAAACTCCCTTCCAACTTGGTAATTATACACAGTATAATCTGTGATAAACTGATTCAAACAGGAGAGGCACTTGCTGGAAAGAATGGGAATTCTGATATCACTTTGCTTTTTGTCTTCAGATGGTGATTGCTCTAATTACAAGCCAGAGAGAAAATAAACAAAAGGAAAAACTTTGCAGAGACCTGCTTCTTTTAACACTGCATTATTAATTGATACATCACACTTGTGCTAATGGATAAATTGCACAAAAATAGATTGATCAAAATAAACATCAAATGTGAGAAGATTTTTTTTAAAAAATAAAGAGATGCTTTTTCAAGGGAAATTCCAAATGTTTCCTTGTTGTGTGCTTTCAAGTCATTTCTGATTTATGACAACCTTTAGTCTCTTATCATGGGGACTTCTTGGAAATATTTGCTTGGGGGTTGGTTTGCCTTCCTCTGAAGTGAAGGGTGTGACTTGCCCAAAGTCACTGAGTGAGTTTCCATGGCTGAGTGGGAATTCAAACCCTTGTCTCCACAGTCATAGTCCAAAGCACTACAACACAGGTTCCTATGTCCAGTCTAAGAAATAAGCATCCGGGTCACCAAACTCATATGGCAATCAGAGTGCTGCTAGGGCTTACATTATCAGTAAAGAAAAATTAGGGAAGTAGTAGAGCTGGAAAAAAAATGACAAGTAGAATGGGCAACAAACAAATCTGGTCACAAGATCCTTGTGTTGATTGGGTGTCCACACTTATAGTTCCTGTAGTCCGCCACAAATAGTTCCTACACCACAAAAAGAAGGTCAGTTCAATACGTTTCAGCAGGCTTTTTAGCCAAGACTAACAATATGCACATGGGAAATAAAACAACGAGGTCAAGTAAGCCTTGAACAATTGAACAAGCAAACAAAAAATGTTGAACCCTCTAAAGACCACTTTAAAGCTTCTTCCAAAATGTATCCAGGGATACTCCTTTCTCTCCCCCCCCCCCCACTTCTTCCTTTTTCATTATTATCATTAGGTGGACAAACTTACAGTCCTCTTTCTTTTTTAATATTTTGGGGTGGGTTGCTGGTAAAGCAGGCTTATCTGTTCTCCCCCTTCTGCATTTCATGTATACTCATTAAGGGACTCTGGAGGGAGCTGATGCTTATCTTCCTGTTGTAAGAAAGTATACACAGCTACAGTAGGATTCGTACAGTAAAATTACACTTTCACCCACCTTAAGCTTAATTGTATCATTTACTGCAGAGATGCTGCTACAGCCTGAACATTTATGTTTCTTCAGCCATCCTTTACCATGCTCCAAATGTTGATGCTGCTAAAAAAAATCAGCTAGATAGAGGATGAGGAAAAAGAGGGGCTGGGTAGACAAAAATAAGATTTTATAACTACATATTTGTCAGAGGCTTTGTTAGCTGAGGTATGCCTGTAATGTGTATATTTTAAATAGTAATGAAGTCAATGCAACCATAATTGGGGTACTGCAACCAAGCTGTAACCTTTCACACTATGCAGTTAGCGCACCATGATTTCAAATTTAACTATCATGTTCCATCCTCTGGAATGCTAGGATTTGCCATTCTCTGCCAGAGAGCTGTAGTGCCTCACCAGACTATAAATCTCAGGATTCCATAGAATGCAGCCATAAATGTTAAAGTGGAATCATAAAAAAAAATGTAGCTCCAAGGGGTCCCAGATAACTGTGCTGCTCAGTTTGCTTTATGTTCAGGTGTGAACTATTGATGAGCAACTTCAGTTCTTCTTCAGAACTCTGTTTTCTAGTGGTTTGTTTTCTTTAAAGCCAGCTTGGACCAGACAGCCCTTCAAAGAGACAACTCTTCTCTGTAATTCAGAACATCTTGCCAACCTGGCTGTAGAGCAAGGAAAAGAAATATAAATTGGTACTCTGGATTATATCTATAGTTTAGGGACTGTGAGTAGGGATGTTACTCTTCACTTACGTCTCTTCTTGGGAATGGAAATGCACAAATTAGTTCCTAAATTATGTCCCTGGCTGTTAAGATTATGAGAATTTTCATTTGCTTTTTATTTATTTATTCTTTTGCCATTACATTGCTTTTTAATAGCAATTAAGGAAATAGTATTTGTGTGTGAAATAGAATGTTTTATTGTTTGAGTAACTCACTAACAAGATACCATGATCGGGTCAAGTTCAAGGGAGGGATAAAGGCCAGGGGGCGGAACATGCCTTCTCTCCCTGCAACCACTGGCTTTAATCCGGTGCTGTCTAATAGTTTTTGCAACAGGAGTGCTTCATTGGGCATGTTGATGTAAACAAGCAGAAGTGCATAGTTCAAGCAATCTCCGATGCCTCCGATACCGGCAACCCCGGAGCTTTGGCTTTATCAGGAATCCTCTTCCCAGTTGTTGATGAAAACAGACTGGAGCCAAAACTCTCTCCTCAGAGGTTTTTATTCTTAAGTTGCTGTATTTACAAATATACATACGCTTGTCCGACAAATCTCTCCAACCATCCACTATAGAACAATTACCGAACAATCCTCACTGAAGTGTGCAGGCTGTTTATAGACTTGTGTCATGTGGTCACAAACCCAACCTCATCTGATGATTCTACTTCCTTGTGTTGCCTGCTTTGTTGTCCCCTCAGTCAGGAAGACTTGTTGTTTACATTTGGTCTACGTGCAAGCAAGCACATACTGACCTTTAGCACTGTCTGTTTTCCAACCTTCAACTGCAGACAGCTCCAGCCACAATTCCTGTTTTTCCTTTTGTGCACATCTGTACATTTCATACTCAGGCCTCAAAGCCTAACACTTTTGAATTTTTAAAATTATTTTTACAATTTGACAGCTTATGCGCATTCTATGGATAGTTGGCTTCCATATATGGATTGGGGCTCCCTCTCCATTCATTTAAAGAGCCCCATTCATATCGAGCATTTAAATGAAGGGAGAGGGAACCCCAATCCATATATGGAAGCTAACTATCATATATGGATTGGGGGTTCCCCCTCCTGTTTAAAGAGCCCCATGTAGAATGCACATAAGCTGTCAAATTGTAAAAATAATAATAATAAAAAAATCAGAAGTGCCCGATGAAGCATTCCTGGTGATGAGAAAAATGGAGGAGGAGGAGGAGGGGGAGGAGGGGAAAGGATCCCCACAATCCACACCACTCCCAACCCTATGCTCCCTGCACATAATCTGTCAAATGTAAAAAAGTAAAAAAAAAAAAAAAAGGCAAAGTGCTGGATGGAGCTCTCACGGTGCCAATGGCTGCATCAGATGTCACCATGACATCATTTGATTGACAACTAGGAGGCTCCATGTTGAATCATTACTTTTGCATGTATGAACTTCAGCGGGGTAAAATGCACCAGGAGGCATTGATCGGGGCAAAGGGTAGTATGAACTTCTTTCTGGAGAGATTCGGTAATGGCATGCATGATCTAATCCGGATCTAACTAGGGCAAATGGGCTAGCATGAATGGGGCATTTAAATTCTTAAAGGTTTGGGGCTTTTTTTGGGGGGGGGGGTGTACATTTGACAGATTTTATTTTTTTTTAAATGATGTCCTTGTCTTTTTACTGGTGTGCCTCTGTTGTATATTTGCCTTATTGGTATACAATATTCTATATCAGCTACATAATTATTTGGTATAACTAAGTAATGTCTCCAGGCCTGATTCTCCACTCCAGCCCACCTTAAGAGCCAGAAGATGGATTGGGGAAAGAATATTTATTCAGTTGGGGTGCAATGAAGATGATGTTTCTACCCCACTCCCACCAGTGAGTTAGGCTACACCAAGGACTTGTGACAGGAGTCTTGCTTCTGACTTTCGTAGATTTAATTGGTGGCACAAGGGATTTTGAAACATTGTCCTTGTGCCCTGAATGGAAACTGAACAGACTTTCTTTGCCAGGCTGGCTTCAAAGGTGGGCTGGGGTGGCATTTATATAGCATTTGCAGTAAGACTACACTGTCTTACTCAATACAGAGCAGTTACTGATCTGTAACTCTAGGTTATGAATCTGTAACTGCAATATTGAATGCTAACCATCATCTTTATATAATCCACTCAGAGGAGTTCATTTATGAGGTGATATAGAAATAACATAAATAAATAACTAAATGGAACTTCAAATAAGTCATCTTCATTGGTGTTGAAGAAAACACTACTCTGGCTGCTGAGAGGCAAACTATTGTTCATGCCACTATAGCGGCTAAGAATGATGCATAAGATTGAGTTGTCTCTTGTCTTTTGTTGACAGCGATAACATTAATTAGTGAAAGGCTGAACTCTTAAGCATACAGACTCATGAATGAAGCCCACTGAATTATAGTTCAGCCATCTCTATTTCAAACCACAGTAAATAATGGATAAAGGAAGGGAGGAAAATCAATAAACATACAAAGTCACATTCTGCTACTTCTGTCCTTCATGAATGAATGCCCCAAGCTAATTCCCATGACTCATGAACGAACCTCCAAATTATGCCCTGTGCCTGTAATCATTGCTTGTTTAAAATTAATGGGACATGTCCCAATTACATTTTAACAAGAATAGAATTAGGACTGATTCACACACCCAGCTTTATGTGGGTAGGGTCCAACGGTGAATGAATGAAGGACAGAATTCCAGATAATACAGATGTCTGCAATAGTCTGATAGAGCAAAAACCACCCAAAATCCTGTGGCAATTTACAGACTTTGTGACATATACCAATAGGCTTTATAGCCCTCTATTTTGATGAGAACCACAGAAATTCTCACAAGAGGGCTTGGAAAAGCTACTTTGGGTGCGACAGTTCCCAGAATTCCCACACACTATGTCTAGCGTGGTGTAGTGCGTATTGGTTTTGTTTTATTTATTTATTTATTTGGTACAGAAAATAGAAAATCTATCAAAACATGTCACTGATTGTAGCAGTAAAAAATAAATTAAGGAATTGGCAATACAGTCTTAACTCTGTCTGATAGTCAATTTTTTTTAAAAAAAAAATTATAATAACTTTTTAAAAAATGTACCAGCTGTTAGGGAGTTAGAATTAGGGAAAGACTAGAGAGCCAGCATGATGCAGTGGTTTGAGTGTTGGATTAAGACTCTGAAGACCAGGGTTCATATTTTAACTCAGCCAAAACACACTCTCTCAGCCTGAAAGGAAGGCAAAGGCAACCCCCCCCCCAAACAAATCTTGCCAAGATAACCCCATGATATGGTCACCATCAGTCAGAAATGACTTGAAGGCACACAACAAAAAGAAGCTTTATCTGATCACAGAATACTCTTGTGCCACCCAACTGCTGGAAGGGATTTCAGGTCAATGAAGATTCCAGCCTAGTGTTGCTCATTTTAATTAGATGTTTCCCCATACCTAATGTTGGGGCTGGTCCTGACAACAGACAAAGCAATCTAGCTCTAAATTGGGATTCAGTTGGGCCTTACATCTACCAGACTATGCACATTCCATAATAAATAATAAGTATTCCCAAACTTTAATTTTGTCATTTTATATAAGAGACACAATTTTACTATATCATTGTATATAATGAGACTTGAGTAGTCATTGATTTTGATACCTTCGGGGGTCCTGGAACCACCCAGCAGATACCAAGGGCCCACTGTAAATAAACAAAGCTTCTTTACTGTACCATGGCCTTGCAAAGTTGTTTGGCTGGAATGCAGAAGAGGACCTCCTTCTCATCTGTTGTGACTCCCACTATGTGGAATGATCTTCCATTGAAATCAGGTGGGTACCCAGTCTTGGATGCTTCTATCACTGGATGACGACCCGTCTCTGTTTGCTCATATTTTCCTGACCATTTTCATAATTGTTAACTCTACCATTGACTCCTGATTTTTTTTAATTAATGGAGTTTTGAAATAAATTTTAATTGTTTATTATTATTATTTAGCTATTGTTTTATTTACAATTTATTTTACATTGTGAACCTCTTTGGGATTTTTTTTTTCTTAAAATAAAAAGTAGCACAGAAATGTTCTGAAATAAATAGATAAAATAATCAATGAATCAATCAATATTTCAGCCCAGAATCTGCTGGGACTGCTAACTCATTCCTTCTGGGTATCATATCTGTTAGTCTTACCATTTCAGCTGTATCCAGCATTTTGTTCAGCCATTCTACAGTCACTGAGATTGATATGGATTTCCAATGCCTAGCTAAGAATGATCCTAACTGCTGCCCGAAGGTACAGAGAAAGACATTTAAAGAGCACTTGAAAATCCTCATTAGGACAATTCAAAAACTAGACCCAATACATTGAATTGTAATTGTACCCCAGTAATTTGAAAAATAGCCTCAGCTGTTTGAGATGTAGAAACAAATGTAGTGAGGCCAACACAAATTCATGCAGTCAGGATAAGACTTTCAGAATTGAAATATATGAGTATGAACAAAACCTGCTTAATCTCTGAGTAATTAATCACATTGTGCCACTCATAGTGCGGAATGTATTGAAAGCTGTTGGGCAACAAGAATTTTTATATCAGAAATTTTTGCCAAATGATATTGCCTGAGATGTACATGTCACATGTAGTGATCTGTCTCTCAATGCCACCCTCTCCAAACTTACTCTGCAACCCACCCACCCCCATCCCCTTGCGTTGTAAGAGAGTGAAGGGATCAGCAGCAATGCATCCAGCCATTTTGCTTTACCTGTGTGCATTGCAAACAGCAATGCCAGAGACCTCTGGAAGACAATCAGAGGTGGCCATTTTGGGTGGGTTTGATGGAGGCAGCTCTTGGTCACTGAGTAGTCAGAAGAGACATCCAACTTATGCCATGACTGAAAAAGTATGTTGCAGTGTTGTAGAGAATATGTACAACATCCTAACACACTAATAGGATGCCAAGCATTGCTATGAATCTTCCTGGGATTCTGACAATGTGCTTTTTTATGCATATTTACTTGGAAGCAGAGCTTAGCAAAGTTACATTTTTGGACAACAATATCTAGAATCCTCCAGTTTGCATAAAGAGAAAAATGAACCTAGCCTCTCATGAACATTACTTTTCAATACTAGACAAAATGGGGGGAAGGGAGGATTTGGGGCTTGTTTTTTCTCCAGGCATTTTTTAAAATCTTCTTATGCCTGTTTATGCAAAACTTTGAACACACACACACCCTGCCACAGGAAGGAAGATAAAATAAATGTCAAATAAATAAGTGAAAAGATCATTGGGATGAAACTGGCATATCTTCTTCATATGGCAACTGATAAACAGTGGAATTATTTTCAGTTTAGGGGAGTGCAATTTTTGAACAGCTCCCAGAATCCCTTAGCCAGCATGGCTGTGGTTATGGCCCAAAAGGTCACTTTTCTAATTTTTAACAATGGCTCACACTGTGGGAGGATATATACAATAAAAAGAAGCACTCACTTTTGTTTCAGCTTCTTGAGTGTGATGGATGAATATACTCCCACACATATACGGGGATATCAGTGCATGAGGAGGAGAGAGTATATAATCCAAAACTAAGAATACCCATTCTTTCCATGAGTATGAGCATTGGTACAGGTTCAGGTAAACAGAGATGGGTTCAACACAGAGAACACAGTGCTAAATGCAGGAGTAGAGTAAACTCTGACACACCGAAAGTAACAGTTGTTTTGTAAATATTGTAATGGATATAAACAAATTATAATAAAAATTAAAAAAAAGAAGAAGTCTATTTCCAACCACTACTCCTTGCCGTTCTTTTGCAAATTTCATGTCATCTTCCCACTCACCCTTTTGTCACAACAGGGCAACGCTAGGGAATCTGGGGCACTCCAGACACTCTTGGACTCAAGCTTCCATAGGTCCAGAATTATGACTGGTTTATTTCTAAGATGCTTTAGTTAGTTCTTACCCTGACATTCCAGTATTCTCAATACTGCCCACACTCAGCATTTATAGAATTAAATATATCTTAGAAATCACAGCAGTGGTAGGGTTAACTAGTGTTTGTTTGCTTTTTTTGTTTGCAGAATTAATAACTTGTCTTTCTCCTGGAAAGGGATCCAAGTTCACAATCAGGGAGCCCTGGTGGTGCAGTGGTTAAATGCCTATATTGCACCCACTCACTCACAAACCATAAGGTTGGGAGTTCAATACCAGCAAAAGGGCTCAAGCTCAACTCAGTCTTGCATCCTTCCGAGATCGCTAAAATGGGTACCCATGATATAGTTGAAAGTAAACAAAAATACAAAAGAGGATAAAAAGGAGGGGGAGAAAAGAGAAAACAGGGGAAGGGAGGACAATACGATGACAACTAAGTACGGAGGATAATATAGAGGACAATAAGAAGATAGCTACATACTGGGATTGCAGAGCTATTATATTATACGGTTGAGGGTATGACTAGATCAATTATGTTTTAACATGTTGAATTATTCCTATGTATACTGTAGCATATCATTAGAAAGAGGGATAAAAAGATTAGGAAAATAATGTTTACTTTCAAGAAGTTCTGATATCAAATGATCACTGCTGTTTTTGTTGTGGATTTGTGTGTGTGTGTGTGTGTGTTGTTTTATTTCTGTCTTTGTAACTTGTAATTAAAATAAAATAAAATAAAATGAATACCCAGCTTGTTGGGGACAATTAGCTTACACTTTGTAAACCACTTGGGAGTGCTTAAGTGCACTGATAAGCAGTATAGAAATGTACTTGCTATTGCTATTGCTATTGCTACAATCATTATCCCAGTGACTTAAAGCCTCCTACTGTTATATCTACCTGTTCTAACCTCTTTGAGATAGAGACAGTATTCATAGAGATCACTCTTCCTCTTCCTTTGCTCACCTCTTTTGTTATCTGACAGCTACAAAAGTAAGAGTAAATCCTGCTCTCCCATTTACCTGCTTAGCCTGGGTTAATTAAGCACCCTTAAACAGCTTTCCTATTGCTAATGGAGTTCCTATAATAAAAATTAGGTCCTTAATCAAAATAGCAAGCCACTACCACTCCATCATCTGTACTATCCACCTTACCTCATGCTCAGCAATTAGTCCTAAGCAGGCAGCTAATATGTACACCTAATAAGTGCACCTATTTATTATCTGGTCATAACAACAGGGTTGTGTAGGACAGTAACAGCTGCAAATAAAAACATCAATGACCACTTGGGAGTACTGAAGTGAGGAAGTGGATACCTTAATGATTAGGGGCTAGATAAAGGAATCCACACCAGACAATGTCAAAACTCTTATCTCTTAATTCCAATGCAAAGGGATCTTGTAGCTTCTTTGAGACTAATTGTATGAAAGAAGTTGCAGCACAAGTTTTTGTATACTAGGAACCATCACATGAAGGTGTCAAAGCAGAATTACAGCAGGATAGTATTGTGTGGCCATACCTTTTTACACCATGGAATGTATGTCTTACCTCTGTTTCATCTTCCATCAGTTCCTCGAGTGCCCCCTTTCACTGATGGGCAAAACCTGTCAATGGACATTATTATGCAAGGACAGGACAGGACAGGATCAGGATCACTTATCCCATCCTTATCCTGTCTGTGACTGCTATCACACAAAAGCCTTTCATACATGTAGCGCTGACCCTGTCATTATCCTGTCATTGAAGTGGAATTGTATTAATGAAAACTCCTAATAATACGAAATGCCAGGATAATTCCACTTCAATGAAGGGACAATGACAGAATCAGCACAATGTCATATGAAAGTGTTTTACGTAATCACTGTCAAATGTGCTTCCTGGATAAATGAGATGTCGTGTGAAATTCATTTTTGTGATCCTGCATGAAGGATGGGACGAGGACAGAACAAAGATGGGACAAGGATGTCCTTTTTCCATCTGATACTCTCCAATGCTTCCCAATTGCATTACTTTTACACTGTTGATTCATGTGTGAGAAGTTCCTCCTGCTGAAGTTCTGAGATGCAGGCAGTTATGTGGTATGAGTGGGCTTGATTATGCTCCTCTTCCCTTCTTACTATTCCCAAATGGGATGTTTTTCTTTTCTTTTCTTTTATTCTATTTTATTTATTTAATAAATTGCTGTGACAATGCAAATGAATAAAAAATACAGACCGAAAGGCATGCTGGGAAGGGCATAGGTTAACAAGATAGGGTTATGAAGGCTAGTATGCAGAAGACAGAGCCCAGGGCTATAGCATCACCATGGTACTTTGAAGAGTTGTACCAAAATGACTGTCCACAAACTAGTATGTTAGCAATTCCTGCACTTTCTCTGATGCTTGGTGAGAACTTCACTCTACGCATCTAGAAAGTAGATCTTTGCATTTGAGGAAGTAGAGCCAGTATATGAAAGCTTATGCTACAACTTCCTTTGCACAGTTAGTCTGAAAGGTGTTACAAGATCTCTTTGTATACTGATATTCCAGACTGACAGCTATGTTGATGAACTCTTAATTTCAAGTGTGGGTGCAAATGGAACTCAAATATTCAACTGCCAAATTATCAGAAGCTTACAAAACACGTTTCTTACATTATCGTAATTGGATACGTTTCAAAGTTCAGCTCCTTTTTTATGTGTAGTTCTCTAGAAGTAGAAGACTATTTACCACATCCCTTGTGGGATGATTATCTAAAACATCACTGTTCGCTTGCACTAAAGGTTTGTGTTGCTTACTCTTCTTAATGCCAAGTCTTTCAGAAAAATGCAGTAAGCACTCCAACATACACATTCCATTAACTTTCCTTTCCTGTCCTTGGTTCAAATGATACTTCAATCATAGTCTGTTGGAACTAGCTACAAAGAGAAATGGTATGACTAGGTTCCATTTTGTTGTCCATACCAACTTTTCTCAAACTGAGACAAAGGAAGAAAGTAAAAATCAGATATCGTAATGTGTACTTTACTGCCAAAAGAGATTTTGTTTGTGAAGTAAAAGATTGTAGGATGAATGTTCCAGGGGAGTAATTTAAATAAAATATCTGTTGTTTTTTTTAAAAAAAGAAATTGGAAATGTTATACCGAGACAAAATCTTTGGTTTTGCACATCATATGTTAGAAATATGAAAACCCTTAAACCAGAAACCTGGTGAAGTTTTATCCACAAACCAAGAAGCTCTCTCACATAGTGAACTGAACTGCTTTCTCATGTTGCCCAAATTCTTTCTTGTTCCAGTCAATTTTTAAAAGTTGTAATGTGAGAGCTCATTTATCATGTGTAGTTTCCTTGGACACTAAGAACACGATACATTTTGGACCAAGATTCTTTCTTTGAAAAGATCCTCAAGACCACATATGTGGTCAAATACTTGTCAAGAAAATTTTGTCTCCCTCTCTGCCTCTTCTGGAACTTCAGAGATAACTCAGTAAGATGTGAATGGTCTGGTGAGTGCTGTAAAGATGTGTCACAATAACATTCCCTTTGAGAACAATTGGTGGTTAGAATTTCCTCACACTTTCAGTACCCATAAAGATTTTTTTTCCTTGTTGATTTTGGCTAGTGAATCTGAGCTTTGAATTTTAACAGACAGGGTGGGCCTTGCCACAAAGGAGAATGAAACAGATGTTTTGTGCAAAATATTCTCAAAGCTGCTGAAAGATGACAACTGATTTAAAATTTAATTGATAATACATTTTAGTTTCTGGAGGTAACTATATTCAGTTTTGCCCAAGCTGTGAAATCTACATGGCAAGCTTTTCTCTCCATCCCATCATCCTCCGAAGCAGAGTGGGTAAAGATGTAAAAGAGAGTTTTCTTGTTGGCTGTTTTCAGAACATGGAACTCCCTACCAAGGCAGGCTAGGTATAGTGAAGCCTTGTTATATGTTCAGCCAAACCTGAAACCTCTCTCCCTTTCTCTCCTTTTTAAAAACTGTTTATTGCTTTACAGTATATGCAGTTGGCCCTTTACATTTGCAGTTTTGACTTTTGCAGATTTGATTATTTGCAGTTTTGATTAATATGTTCTCTCTAGGAATCTCTAGGTTATCGCACATGCCAGTGGCTGGGCAAGTGCAACCTGGATGCAGCCCAGACCCCAGCAGCACTTATCCAGCCAGATTTTAAAAACTGCAAGCTCCGGTTTTTGAAAAGCCACAGGATAAGAGTGGTGGGGTCTGGGCTGCATCTAAGTTTCACTCTCCTGGCTGCTGTCATGTGTGATAACACCTGGTTTTGAGTTTTCAGTCTCACATTTATATCGGGAGTATTTGCAGTGGAGGCGTTTCCACCCCAAAAAAGACAGGAACCAGATTGGTAATGAAAAGGTCACAACTTTATTAACAGCAATACAAGGTAGGGTTGGCCCACAAGCATGTGGTCTGGATCTGCACATCACCAACACCGAGGTTGACTGATGTGAAGTTGCTTGTACGCCAAACATCAGGATGACTTTAAGGCAACGCAACAGCCTTGTGCAATTATGCTATTACACAGCTACTGGAGGAAGGCCTCTCACCACTGGGATAAACTCCATGTGACCTACAGTTGGCCACATTTCACCAGATGTTTCCCGGGTCCAAAGGACTCCTGATCCAGTGCTACCAAGTCCTGGAAAACAGCCCACCAGATCCAGTACCTGTGCTGCTGCCACAAAGGCCACACTGTGCGCCTTCCGCTAACCCTACCCGCAACTATTAATGTTCCACACACAGGTCCTTTTCTGGGCGAACATAGCCTGCATAAGCTCTGGATCTCCACCTGTCCATCCTTTGGATAGCACCAGCGTCCAAACTGCTATTTGCAGCCGAAGTTGCAGCTCCGATATGGAAAGAATGGCTTCCAAAGTCTTGAGGTGGAAGGCCCAAACACCACAACACTATATGGAGCACAGCAACAAACTGAAAACGTGTAAGCGTTGAGCTATATATTTTTTAAGAGTTTGCACAGGGCAAAGGCGAGATCCACGTAGATGCCTGAGTGTGATGGACGCCCCCCAACCAGTTTGATCACACTTGGACTTACGTATAACCAAACAAATGGCATAGTGAACAAATGATAAATCCCCAACCCTTGAAACATTGGTTTTTGAAGCCGCAACCAATTCAGTCCTGAAAGCCCTGAAAAAGGCAGTGATAAAGGCAGCATAAAATAATTTGGCATCATAGCGAGAGACACAAATACACTTAAGCTGACCCACAATCTCACCAAGAAGGGAAAAGCAAATGGGAAGCCTTGTATCAGGTGCAGCTGGGCAAGTTCTCCTCCATCACTCAAGGGCTCACTTAACCAGAAAGGAGGAACAAGGATCAGGAAACCCACCAGCCTTAAAAAAGAAGGAAATACCTGCAACAATGCCTGACATGGACCTAGGAGCAAAACCTCTCCATTTTAGCCAGACCAAAAACTACAAGACAATATCAGAACTAACAGGCTAGTCAGCAGAAATATTGGTAGCCCTAAAGAAAGAGAAAAGCTTGGACATGGCTCCCTCATAGGCCTTGAGAGTAGATGGGGCTACAGATGCAAGGATGCCCTGCATCACATTGGACATCCAATCTCCCAAAGGTCCTCCGGGAACTGGACAGGAAATGAGTCCACTTCCGGGGCCAGCTGCCGAAACCTGTCCACCACTTGTGCTCGATTGACCAAGCTGGCTATCTTGACGAGGTTGTCACTCCTTCCTCCTAGAGTGCTTTCTTTTCCTCTTTTTTCTCCTTGACGATGCTCCTGCCGAACTGGTGTGGGCCTCGTCATTGGAGCTGGATGCTGAACAGGAGGAGCTGGAACTGGATGACAAACTGGAGTTGGAGCTGATAACCCCACTGGAGCTAACTGGCGTAGCCGCCAAAGCTTGAATCACTGTGGAAGATGTCTGGCCTCAGCAACCTGGTCAGTGATGTACCTCCTGATTTCCGGTGACAAGGTCTGCTTAAACGTAGAATCTGGAATTTTTCTGAAGCTGTGCCAGCTGCATGAAAAAAGGATCTCTGGGAGCCAGGAGATAAACAAGACCAAGATCTTCGTGGCGCACCCGACTGGCTCCTAGTGGATGGGAGGGATGGACAGCCTTTGGCATGCTCAGGGGGCATGCTGCCAAAGGACCAAGGCTGCACTGGTGGAAAAGAAAACCTACTCCCTCTGTCTCTATGTCTTAATATTATATATATATATATATATATATATTGTTAGAAAAAGCCCATCCAAAAAACAATCAGGGAACCACCAGCTTAGCAAAACAATCACACACACATACACACACACACAAAAACAAAAAACAAAACAAGCTATAGCAAAAACAAGACAAAGCAAAGTTCACCAGGAGGGAAAAGACAACAGAGCAATAGGAACAGACAGGGCCTGATCCTGTCTGAAAATCTCCAGAAAAAATAGGGAAGGAGGAGGAAGAAAATGGAAGGGGCAAAAAAGGAGCAATAAAGACAGGCGGGCCTAAAAGGAGAAGCAAAGTCAGGTATGAGCTTGTAGCGAGCCACAAATCAGCCAATGCCCCCCAAAGAGTGTGGCCAGCCACCCTGAACCCCAAACCAGCCCTCCTGAGCCCCAAGCCTGCTTCCCCACCTGGCAATCCAAGAAGTGCTCAGCTCCAAACAGGAGCTGAGCAAGATGAAAGGGCATGGCACCGACCGCGGTCCGGCCCTTAAATAGGCTTCCTTCCATGGAGGCCTGCAGCAAATATCCCTCCCCCCAGGGACAATGGGAGTAGGAGGTGGGAACGCCGACCAATACCTGTGGTGCCCACCCGAGCCGCCTGGGGATCCCACATGCGCTGCGCTGGCAATCTTCTCGCCAGCGGGAAGCCAGCAAACATTCAGCTTCCTGCCGGCAGGAAGAGCCACCGGTGCTGGTAACTGCTGGCTTGGGGCTTCAAGCCCCACAGCAACCGCCATTTCTTATGTGATAATCTCCTATGTCATGAAAGTCATTATCCCCATATCTGCAAAACAGTTACTTCCTTGATCTTCAAAAAGCATTCTAGTGACAAATAATAGGGTAAGGGGGAATTGTCATTAACTATTTTCTAGAAATCTTGTGCACCACAAAGTATGGACTAATACTCCAAAACAATTATAGTGGGTCCCTCCACATTCATTGGGGTAGGGGTGAACAACACTATTCTTTTTACCTAAGAGAACACCTCTCTAGGAATCCTAAAGTCCTCCAGTGCAACTCTATGGTCAACATCTGTCAGAGCTGATCATAGAATCGTGCTGGAAGACCTACAAATGCCTAGAGAAGTGTTTTCTTTAGGGACATCTAGGTTCTCCAGCACAACTCTATAGTCAACCTCCAGCAGAACTGCACTGGAGAACACCCAGTTTTGAATTTTCAATCCCGCATCTATATTGGGAGTATTTCTCCATGTGATAATTTTCATACAACTAGGGATGGAGAAAATATTGCTTTAGTTTACATTTTAATTTTAATAAAGAATATAAAATAACCTCATTTATCTTGAGTTATCTTTGCATTGTTTTATAAACAGATTTATTTTATTCACTGAAGTACTTTATTATGTTAAAAAAAGCTGTAAGTAGTCATTTATACCTACTGTAAATACTTGTGTATAAACTGAAAGATTTATGGCAAAAATTGATCCCAAAATCTGGGTTGACTGATAAACAGGTCAATCCAGTACCTCTGTTTTCTGCAGGCCTGTTTCTGGCCTTTTCTGGTGCCTGCTTGAAAAATAGCAGTGGTGCTTCTTTCATAAATCCCTGCCATGTCAGGAGGAGTAGAAGAGTAAGTATGCTTCTTTCAGGTTCTCTCAGCATGGACTAAGTTCTGAGAGTCCAAGAGCTTAGTCTGTGCCAGGAGAACCTGAATGAAGCAACGGCTTCTTCTGCTCTCCCTTGTCCTTTGAGGGCTTCTCCACCATAGTGTAGAGAGCCAAAAAGGTTGGGAGAAACTGAAAAAAGACCTGACCCTCTTTGCACTCCCCACCATGGTGGCCTTTGGAGCTTTTGCATTGGGATGCAGGAGAAGGCAAGGAAAGTCTCTTTTTTTTGCCACAGTGACTGCTCTTTGCTGCTTCCTTGCCAGGACAGGAACATTTGATGGGAGAAGCTGAAAAAAAACCTGACCCACGGTGCCCTGTCTTCCATGGCAGCATCTCTTTGGATCTTCCCCACCAAGGCAGGGAGAATAGAAGGGGTCAGGGCTTCTTTAGGTTCTCCACAAACAGACTTAGCTCTTGCTTTGAGAGCTTTTGTCCATCTGTGGAGAACCCAAAAGAAGCTTTGACTCCCACTCCCCTATTCTCTCCAGCAGCCTTTTACAATGCCTGGGCAGAAAAATGATGGTGGCTGCAGCTAGGGTGGCTAAGCCCTTGAGGCAGCACTAGTATTTTTGCCTCTGTGGAATGGATCTGAGAAGCTCCATGCTGAACCCAGCAGTTTTACCCTCGACTTATCCACAAGTCATATCAAAATTGTTGGAAGAAATTTTTGCATTCCCTTTCCCTTCATTATATAGATAGGGTTTCCTATTTAGGTCTCTCTCTCTTTAAGACTGTCTCTGTTTCAAGATTCTAAACTATTAATCTTACAGTTAGTATGTGTTTCTAGCTGGACTGCTATCTTATATATTTCTCTCAATCTTCCTGCTATATCTATAACTATCTTTAGTTAGATTAGGATTTAGTTTTTGTTATGTAATTATTTATTAAAGCCATGATGATGATGATGATGATGATGATGATGATGATGATTTCAGTTAAGTCTTTATCCATAATTTTGGCCCCAAAACCTGTCCTTGACTTATATATGAGGTTTACTTATACAGGAGTATACATAGCATGTCATTGACCTTTTTCCTTCTGTCCATACCACCAATTCCCAAAAGAGCATAATTATTCACCCTGGAGGAGATATATATATATATATATATATATATATATATTTGTGTGTGTGTGTGTATGTATATGTATATGTATATATCCTTGTGCAGCACCATAGTTAGGAGTAACAATGTCATTTCCTAAGAGTTAAATTAAGTATCACATTTCATTGCACACTACCATTATTAAATTAGCCCAAACAGTTTTTGGAAGTAGGAATTACACAGACTGGAAAACCTGAACTCTAAATCCTTTACAAGTGCACGGTGGAAAGCTACTGATATCTTTAACAGATCAATATGGTTTATGGGAAGCTGTGCAATGATGTCTGAGAGCTAAGTTCAAAACAAGTATAGCATGAGATCTTCTTGTTCCAATGTCTGTTGTTTTAGCCTCTGCTCTTTTAATTGATTGCTTTATTATGCTGCTTTTGTTCTGATTTATACGGCTTTTTATTTCTGTTTTTTATTGTACACTGCCCTGAGAGCTATTAGCAATAGGGCAACTAATGCATCATAGAAATAAATCAATCATAATTCTGAGCAACCTAATAAGAAAAATACTGTGTTGTGTTTTGTTTGTATTTCTCTGCATACATTTAAAGACTCCTATGGAGTAGTAATATTTTGCTTTAGCTGCCTCTCTTCCTGGCAAATAATATTTAAATATGGTGGACTGAAAACAGTTTATTTGCAGTATGCGTACTGCTTCTAGCATGGGAACCAGAAACCAGCTTCTGTGTTAATGGTTATATGAAATTCAGATTTAGAATGACAGTATCTATATGTGTCCTATCTTTATTATACTCTCTCTTGCTTTATTTATATGAAGAATGTACTAAAAGTCACATAGTGGCATCCCTAAGGTTTGTGCCACCCGGTGTGGTAACTCATGGTGTCACCCCCCTATTGACCTCCTCCTATTTCACAACATACAGAATCCTTAGTAAGGCTTTTTTACGCTAATGTTACTCATCAGTCATAGTTCCCAGATACCACTGAATGTAATGGTAATAGTGACATATACAAGTAGCAAAATTAAAATTATATCTTGAAATTATATTATCATACATGCAACCTAAATTTATTTACATATACATAGTGAAGATCTGGTTAAAATGTGATGGTTTTAAAGAAAATTTTAAAAGAATAAAAAATTTGAAAATTTAAATTTCAAAAATTAAACATTTAATTTTTTGAAATCTGACATTTTAATTTTAAAAAATTCTGGGGCCTCTCCTTTCTCCTCCCATTGAACTTCATTCCACTACCACCATCTCATAAAGCATTTTAAAGGGAAGCAGGTGAATGTCATGGCCCATATCTGCCAAAATGTAGGCATTTGAGAAACAGAGGTGTCACCCAACCGCCCTTGGGGTTTCACCTGGTGCAGTCCACACACTGCACACATCCCTAATGACACCACTGAGGTTACAAAGACCTTGTTTTCATTTGGCTATGGTTCTGTGGGTGATTACACAACTAAAATCATCCCTGAAAAGCAGCCTGTGTGCTTTATGGGCCCATCGTCTTGCATGTGCCTGTATCAGTCAGTCAGGTAACACTAAAGCAGGATGGGTGTTCTCCTGCACCTTCATAGATGAGTAGCAGAGGGACTTTCAACATGTTAAGCTATACCCATTGAATTTTTCTCTTCTACATATCCAATTATTATACAAAAGCTCTGCCTTCTTTTACATCTGTCCACCTTTATCTTGAACCAGAGAGAGAGAGGGAGAGGGAGGGAGGGAGGGAGATGACTTTGGGGGTTAACAAATGGGTTGCCTGAAACAAACCCCCCCCTTTGCCCCAGATCATTGTTGCGGTGACCAGCTTCTTGAAAGGGGCGCCTTTTGGGTGCTCTGACACCCATGAGTCATCATGGTACATCCCATGTGGATGGGCGCACACCAACATGGTGCACGGGTGGCAAAAGTAGGACTGGGCACATGTGGACATTTGTCTTCTTTTTGCTTCCCCATCCACATCTTTCTCTCTTAGGATATGTTAGATGTTAGGTTATCAGCAGTTATGTGTCATCAAAATCCTCCCCCTCCCCCCTTTCCCCTTCTCTTCCAATTATAACACAAACACACCCACACCCCTAATAGCCATTATAATCAACCAGTTCCCATACGGGGTCCAATAGGCACTCAACCTATTCTTTCATTCTTACAGAGGATACAAGCCTGCATTTCCAGAGAAAGAGCTTCTTTGGAATGAATGATGAAGCTGCTGTAAGTGGAGGGACTCTTTTTTAATTAACATGCACTCAGACCACACCGATGAATTGAGATGATTATACAGAAAGGAGTACCCATTGATTTCAATAGAGATATCTACAAGTAAGCGTAAGAATGCAGCCTCCACCTTGTTTCCATTATATTTCAATAAAACAACCAGTGTAAATAATGGAGTGTTACAGAAATCTGTCTACATAGGAACATTAGTACATATTATTATTATCAAGATCCTATATCTACTTTCCTGGGAATAAAGGAATGGGACTTATTTTTGAGCACACATGTAGAAGATTGTACTGCAGGCATTAGTGAATGAGAATATGTGCCTCTGTCTAAGGGGGGCGGGATCAGCTAATAAGATAAAGCCGAAGTCTGCATGTTCATGCCTAATGATCTCTCCCCCATCTGCACCCTGCCCCGAATTGCTGCTGGAGTCTACTGGAAGGTATTTAGAACCAGAAGAAACTGGTTAGGACTACAGTAGCACAGCATGTGTATCTTCAGATTATTTTTGAGGCTTTAATTCCCATTATTTGTCAGATAGGAGGAAGCCAGAAAAGCTAAAGGCAACTTATCTATGTTTCTCAGTAGCACTGAAAGGTTGCTTAGAGATAATGTGAGCTTGGAGAAGAACCTGGAAGAATTTGGAAGAAAGGCTCGGTGAATTATTCATAGGATAAGGAGTATTTCACATGTAAGCCACTGGATCAGGTTCAATTGAGTTTTCTAAAGAGCAAATGCCTCTACCATCAAAGGATGTGAAAAATCCCTCGCTTTTAATTTTGCTGAGTTTGTTCAACTTGAAATGACATTTTCTCTTGACCCTGTTTCATATTGGGTTGTGAGACTTTGTGTTTTCTTCTGACTCTGAAATATGTGCAAGTTGTAATGTGTTTTTCTAATTTGTACCTTTATTTGTGCAATTTCCTCAGTTCATGCAACTTTGCATCTTGGTTTATGGCATGCTACAGACATGTTTGAAATTATGCATATTTCACCTTGTATTTCAAAATTTGGACATTGTTTTGGGTGCATTTTGTAAGCCTTGCAAAGGTGTGTATATGCCTTGAAGTAGCCTGTCAGCTTACGGCAACCTCATGAATTTCATAGGATTTTCTTAGGGAAGGAATACTCAGAGGTGGTTTTGCCAGTTCCTTCCTCTGATCCATAGCTTACACCACCTGGAATTGTATTTAGGCTCCTAAAAGTGTGAATGCTCAAAGCAAAATATGTAATTTGTTCTTGCAACAAGCTTCAGGCAGTGCTAAAATGTTATTTTCATTGGGGCTATATATTCCAACAACATTCCTTTCTATTCCCTTTAACCATCACAGATTTTCTAGGTACGGAAGACTGTTGTTTCCAGTCTTATCAACAAACCAGTAAAACTAGTGCAGGAGGCATAAGCCAAGGGTAAGGTTGGCACAGAGGAAACCAGGGGGTGGATGGGAGAAGTCTGTTCCTTCTAGTGCTGCCATGATGGGTTGCCTTGGCCCTCTGTTTGAAAGATGAGACTGCTCAAGACTCGTGGCTCCTCTACCCCAATCTCTAGATTTGGGATGGGGAAGAAAGAGTAATCCAGCATGGCAGCAGTTGAGTGATTGAAAATGTGGTATTTTCAAAAATATTTTTAATTGTGAAAAAACATTTTTCAAGTGCCAAAAAACATTGAGGAGATGACTCACGAACTGATGAGAATCTTCACAGTTTAGGACTTATTCTGTGCAAAATTCACGCAACAGTTTTGCACATAAGTTTTGTGCATAGGTTTTAAGTTGCTGCAATGGTGGACATTTGGGGAACAAAGGAAATTTTTGTTGGGGGTAGCATGAGTCTTATGGGGAGGCAATGCCTTCATTTTTCCCCTCCCAGAAGCTATGTTCCTGAGCTAGCAGTGGCACTGACTCCACTGTAAAATGCTCTGTAAATTTCAAGCACCATGGGAGTCAGGATAGTGTTAGTATACCCTACACACCTCTCACACTGAATATGGGGTTTCACATTTTCAAATTTTGATATCTAGAGTCAAACATGTTTTAAAGAGGTCACAGTGACCTTTGAAACACAAGAAAGTTTCATATGGCAAAGGCATGCTAGTCTGAAGACACGTGGAAGACCTAGATAGCACTAAATAAAATTAAATAGGTTTTCTGATCAATCCATCCTCCTCCATATTTCTTTCTTTCTGCATATCTTCTCACAATAGGGACTGAGCGAGTCCCATCGCAAAGCAGTTAAAGACCATATTTCCTTTGTATCCTAGGCCGTGTCCCTATTCACCTTTTCTCTCCATCCATTCAGGGGTTGTCACAAATCCAATCAATATTTTGTCACCTAAAATTAATACCATCAATTGTTTCAGAATCCTATTGTTGATTTTCTGGAAAGACCACCAGTTCTTTGTTACACTGCAGAATATCACCAAGTACTTCTTGAAGTGCAAAACAGGATACAAATACCTGCCCCACACATGGCCTATTCACTGCTACAGACAGAGGCTCTGTCACACTGACCAGAGCTCCCCCTCTGCATAGCTTTCAAAGCCCATCTGAACCACCCTCCATCTTCCGTGGAAACATCTCTTATCATACCCTCTAACTCCCAGATTCTCACTATCCAATCTTTGGGCTGATACAGACGGCCCAAAAGAGTAGTCTGTGCAACGCGAATAGTGTTAGGGAGGACGCAGCATCTATACCCTCCCTAACCCTAGCATATATGGATGCCGCCATTTTAAAATGGCAGCGTCCATACAGGCGTGCTATGATGCTGTCATGGCGCACACAGTGTTTAGATAACGCTGTGTGCACCTGAAGTCATTGTGCTGCAGGAGGGCGCCAAGCATGCCCTTTCTACAGTGCTAAAAAGACCTTCGAAATGGAGCTCCTTTTTTGCGCCTGGTCCTTGGCACCTGATCCTTTAGATGGCCGTGCCAAAGACCCCAAAGGCAAAGGGGCCGTGGTGGTGGCCCCTTTCTCCCCTTGGCAGTGCTGGGAATAGTGGGGTACAGCGGGCGCCCAGGGTGCCCACTGCCCCCTGCTTTCAGGCTATGGAAAAGCGGCAGTTCGCCACATCTCCACAGCCTGCAGAAGAGCCGGGATAGGGCCTCTGGGGCTGCCGGTGAGGTAGCCCTGGCCCCATCCCTGCACTTCTTTGGGTGCCTATAGACCACCCCTTTTGTGCGATCTGTACTGCCCCTTTGATACCTTTCTTTCTGTTACCTCTGTATTGTTTTTGAAGTTGCACTGGTTTTGTGTGTTTACAGGCACTTTTACACATTTATAAATAAATACTTTTTAAATTCAGCAACAGCAGAATGTCTCTGCAGTTAGCACTGTTACAGCCAGTTCTCTATATCCATGGATTTAAACATTCATGGCCTGAAAATATTTTTAAAAAGTATAAATTCTAAATAGCAAACCTTGATTTTGCCATTTTATATAAGGGACACCATTTTACTATGCCATTTGAAGTGAATAGGCCAACATATCAGCCAATCACAAAGCAAAATGAGATCAGCCAATGAGAAGCAGGGCTATAAAAAGGGCCTTGCAGAGAGTGAAAAGTGGGTTTTAGTTTTGGGTTTTTGAGGGAAAGAGTCACATCGAAGGGAGGGTGTGCTCTTAGGGTTCCTGAGGGAACATTTTGATGGTGTTTGAAGACCACAGAGGGATCCTAAGAGTCCAGAGAGGGACTGGATAGGCTTGGGGAGTCTAGTAGAGAGAGGCTCAGAACAAGCCATTGGTTTAAAGAAAGATTTTGGTCTTGGTACTGGAGATAAGATTGCCTGAGTGGTTGTATTGATATTAATACTTTAAAAGAACCTTTTGTAACTAAGCAACAAGACAATTAACAACTGTAAGTCTATGTTACAGTTTATTTTTTTTTATTTTATAAATAAACGACAGTGGAACACACTCCCTCAGAGGATAGTGGAGTCTCCTTCCTTGGAGGTCTTTAAGCAGAGGCTGGATGGCCATCTGTAAGGGGTGCTTTGATTTGGAGGTCCTGCATGGCAGGGGGTTGGACTAGATGGCCCTTGTGGTCTCTTCCAACTCTCTGATTCTATGATTCTATGACTTTTGTTAGTGTTTGAAGTACAACTCGGCCCCCGTGTGAATCAAACTACACTACCTAATCTAAGAGACACAGAGGTGTTGTGTCATCTTAGAGAGACTTAGTGGTGAAAGATATGGGGATCATCACATAATATTTTGGTGGCAGCGGTGGAATTAAAAGTCCCACAGATCTGCCACAGTTGTGAATAGGTGGTGGGTAGACTGAGAGACTGAGAGTTCACTACACCATTGTATTTAATGAGACTTGAATATCCACAG
Source organism: Urosaurus nigricauda (assembly GCA_034509955.1). Taxonomy (NCBI): domain Eukaryota; kingdom Metazoa; phylum Chordata; class Lepidosauria; order Squamata; family Phrynosomatidae; genus Urosaurus; species Urosaurus nigricauda. Next base: position 108,286,724 of record JAOEGL010000003.1, on the reverse strand, counting down.
ATTTTGGTATCCACGTGGTGGTAGTGGGGGGGGGGGAGGGGGTTCAGAAACAAATCCCCAGCAGATAATAAGGACCTACTGTATACATAATTGTAAAAGATCCCTTAGGTTACCAAATGTCTCTCATTTAACTAAGAAATGTCCTGTTGAACTAAGAAATTTTCTTCAAATACTAAAGAAATGCTGTCGCTATGGTGGGGAGCCCAAATCCCCCCACCTTTTTGGCCTTTCCCCCATCCCACTGCCCTTCCCCCATTCTGCCACCTGAGACAGTGGTCTCACTTCACCACTGGCTCTTGCTGTAATCCAAATAAAGATGCCTTGGATCCTGTTATGTGACAAAAGATTTTCCTTCTCTGCTTAAGCAGGCAAGAAAGATTCCTGTTTGTTTGCTTGTTCGCTTTTACTTGGAATGGTGTGTAACTTTTTCTGATTTCACATCTCTCACTGTGGAATACTGGTGTCTTAGACGCAGAAATTTAGACCCTGCCCTGATGACAGTTCTCAGGGGATTTTTAAATTGAGCTGAGAGTCGTGAACAGCAGTTTAAGGATGCATGAGTGAGTAGCTGGCAAAGAGAAATATTGGAAGGTGACATTTATGTTCCATCCACTTAGCAGCATCACAACCATAACGGTAATGGTTCAGCAATGCTAATTTATTTTTCTCTTTCTTATGTGCAATGCGAGAATTAGCTAATGTTAGCAAAGTGTTTTCATCATGTAAGGCACTATTTGAGTCATGTTTGGTGATGCATGGCAATTTAAGATTAAAAAGAATCTGTAAGATATAGAGGAATAGAAAAGAAAATACAAGAATATATATATATGCCTGGTTAGTAAGGGACACATAAGTGGGATGAGACTTCTGAATTAAATTTCTATGTTTCTTGCATGCTCAAGGCAAGGTTGGAGAAATATGTATTGTGATCCCTAGCAGTTTTGAAAAAAGCCACCTCCCTGGGCCTGAAACTGTTTAAAGGTGAGGAGGGGAATGGGTCAACTGGTCTGTTGCACCACATGGAGATTTTGATGAACAAAAAACTAACATATATTTGTAGGGCATATGGGGGGAAATCTGAGTCCTGGAGCATTTTTCCAACTCCTAGAAGTGGTCCATCCCTGCTTCTCATATTTGGCTTGGGTCTTTGGGAGACCTAGGTCTGAATTCCTGTTCTGCTATAGAAACCCACTGGATGAGCTTGGATGATTCTCTCTCCTTGGGCAAGAAGAAAGCAATAGCAAACCTCCTCTGAATAAATCTTGGAAAGAAAATAGGGTCACTATGGGGTCATTCCCACGGCAATTTGAAGCAAACCATAATTCGGGCTATGTTACCCTCATTCTCATTTGAAACCAGTTCTGATCCTCATTGGATTGATTCTAGTTGGGCTGAAACGGGCAAACACAAAAAAGCTGGGGTTCCCAGAGAGTAGTTTGAAAGAGGTTCGTTTCAGAATAATCGATTATGACGTGTGTCCAATAAGTGGTAATGTCAGATAAGAATCAATTCATTCCAAGGGGAGGGACAAAAGGCAGAGGGGTGTGTGTTTCCCATCCCTCCTCTAGAGATGTCACACATACACCCAGTGCTGCCTTTTTGTTTTTTTGTTTTTTTTAAAATAAAATTAATCACAAAATTGATGGATTGGTCAGACAACTACTTGCAAAACTAGTTGCTAAATCACTTTAATATTTTTGCAATTAATTTTATTTTTTTTTTTAAAAATGTGTCCCTGTCCTTCTCTTGCCTCCCCCAGCCTTGCCTGCATCCTCCCTGTTCCTTGCCTTCCTGTGGGATGCCCTCCATTTTGCAGTGCCTGGTTCTCCTTGGCGGTGGTCAATGGAGGCAGTATTTCCCCACTCTGGCTGGAGCCTCTCTTCAGCCTGGTCAGCGGCTTGGTGAGGCTCCAGCCAGAGTGGGTGAATGCTGACTCCATTGCCACCACCTCCTCCTCTGCAGCCCGAGGCTGGCTCCAGGGAGAAGTAGTCAGTCCCCTCCTTGGCTCCCGCACCAGCCCAGGCCCCCCCAGGGAAACCCCCTTTCCCCCTCCGACTTCTGGCTTTCCACCCTCCTCCTCCTGGCTCCCTCCTCCAGCCCCTCCAGCTCCTCCAGCTTCCACCTCCCACAGACCCCAGGAAAGCCCTCCCTGGGTGACCACCATCAAGAAGGACCAGGCACCGCAAAATGGAGGGCATCCCAGAGGAAGGCAAGGAATGCAGAGGGTCCTGAGTAAAAGAGAGGAGGGGTTGGATGCTGGGAGAGTGTGACCTGGGGCTGACAGAGTGTGACCTGAGGCTGAGAGGTGGGGATGGCCAACCCTCCATACCTCCAGCCACCCTCCTCAGCCCCAGCCATTACTCTTTCTCATTCTCTTCCTGGGTCCCTTCCGTTGGCAGGCGGGCAGAAGGGCAAAGGCCTGGCCCTGAGGGCTCTGGTTCCCTTCCTTCCTTCATCAGCCAGAGAGAGAGAGAGAGGAAGTGAGTCAAGGCCCTGTCACTGGGCCCCCTGCCTTGGCAGCCCTCCTCCCTTGACCCTGGCTCTTGCCTCTCCAGGCACTTCATCCAGGACCCCTCACCACCCCTGTCAAATGTCTAAAATTCAGTCTTCCACTTAAGTCACTGTGATTGACAGGCATTATGCTGCGGGTCAAGCAGTGAGGATGACAACCATGACCAAAAAAAAAAAAAAAAAGATTTTGTGGGGGTAAGAAAAAGATCTGCTTTATAGTGGGAACCAGGGACTTTTCTGAATTGACTTCCAATGAAGACTGAGGACGAATCAGGAAGCGGATTATACAGTAAGTGGGAATGACCCCTATATGTCAAAGTCACCTTGAAGTTACATAACAAATGCAACATATGATGTGAAGATTCTTTAATGCCATAAAGAAGAAACCATCTGAAAATAAAATGCATGCTTTGAGGCCAAATAGGTATCAAATAGAAGATGTGAAGCAGAAAGGGAAATATGTGACTCTCTACATGTTTTGGACTGTAGTGCCCATCAGCTCTTGCTAACACAGGCAATGGTGAGGAAAGTTGGGAATTGCAGTTCAACGATGTACAGTTGGCCCTCCTTATCCACGGATTTGAGCATACATGGCTTGAAAATATTCCCCAAAAGTATAAATTCCAAATAACATACCTTCATTTTCCATTTTATATATGGGACACCATTTTGTTGTGCCATTATATTTAATGCATACATGGATTTTGTTATCCACGGAGGGTCCTGGAACCAAACCTCAGTGGATAACAAGGGCCCACTGTATTCTCTATTCCTGTATTGGAGTCTGATTAGAGACACAAGAAAGATGATGAGCAATAGAAACACCTCTCTCTCTCTCTCTCACACACACACACACATTTACTATACATGACCATTTGTTTTTGTTGCTGCTGTGTACCTTCAAGTCATTTCTGACTTGTGGCGACCCTAAGGCAAACCTATCATGGGATTTTCTTGGCATGTTTCTTCGGGGGCAGGGGGGTTTACCATTGCTATCCTCTGAGGCTGAAAGAGTGTGACTTGCCCAAGGTCACCCAGTGAGTTTTTACATGGCCAAACTATCATTCAAATCGTGGTCTCCAGAACTGTAGAACACAGACTATCACAAAAAAATAGGTATGATATAAACATAGTAAATAAATAACATATTAAAATAAATAGACACAGAAGAAGCCAAACTTATTCCATAACTGTACCTAGCTGTAAGACTGAACAGTAGCTCTCCAGTGTTTCAGAAAGATGTCTTTTCCAGGTCCCCCTATTTGAAAATGAACCTGAGGTCTTTAGCATGTAAAGTGTGTACTCTACCACTAAATTAAAGCCCTTTCCCTATAGAAAAGGAAGGCAAATGCAGCATGGCAGGGGTCCAATTTTCTGTTTGTTGGAAGTGCCCAAATGCCAAAAACTGGGGGGGGGGGGGGGACCTGAAAGTGGCCAAAATTCATATCTGATTTTGAAGAACACCTGCTTTTTAAAAAACCAATTTATTTTTGTTGGGGGCAAGTAAAGGGCAGTTCTGGAAATATGAAGGGCTTGAGGGCCATAGAAACATCCTGAGCAGGGTGCCTGCAATGTCAGGGAATACATTTTGTCCTCTGCTGCTCTAAAGTCTTGGAGAAATTTCTGACTTATTGTGACTCTAACCAAATACAAGAAACCAATACAGCCAAACAGTCTTATCGATGTTCCTTTTCTGTCTTTCCATTTAGGCTTTTACTATGCAATAACTCCCAAGTATCATAGATCTGAAACTGAAATGACTTTCTTCTGATAGATTCCTTTTTTTTTCTTTTAAAAAAGAAGGGCTTTCCACAAAAGTATTGATGACAAACTGCCACCAATCAAGAGGAAACTCCTGACACATTATAGTGTGGCAGGGAGAGTTTTTGTGTGCTCATGCCAAGGTTTCAGCTAAGGATGTCAATCTTTGCTTTTTTAAAAAATATATTTAGTTTTTAATTACAAGACAAAAAAGTGGGGGGTGGGAGAAAAAAATGGATACAAAACACGGGGGGGGGGGGAAGAAAAATAAAAAAAAAAAATAAAAAGATAAATCTGATTTACATCTTCCAAATAGTGGCCATCACAATATGAATATATTAAAAAAACAAACAAACTTTGAACGCTTCTCAAATACCATCAATTACCAACCTCCTTTCTGTAAGATATAATTAAGATATATTCCCTGCAGAAATGATTTATAGAATCATTTCTATAAATTTATTAAATGTTATTATTAGCTTTAGTATTACTATTCAACTATTTACCATGTTTCCCTGAAAATAAGACAGGGTCTTAATATTAATTTTTGCTCCTAAAGATTCGCTAGGTCTTATTTTCAGGGGATGTCTTATTTGTCCATGAAGAAGAATTCACATTTAATGTTGAACAAAAAAATGAACATTTATTATATACTGTTGATATATTTATATACAAAAACTTTACTAGATCTTACTTTCAGGGGAGGCCTTATATTTAGCAATTCAGCAAAACCTCTACTAGGTCTTATTTTCTGGGGATGTCTTATTTTTGGGGAAACAGGGTATTATTGATCCTTCCCTAACCAAAAATAACCACCAACCATACTACTTTGCCTTGTAACTAAACTTATTGCTATTTAATCAAACAAATTACTTCTTTTATTTCCCCATTTTGCAATGGTCTAGCATAACATCAATTATATCATTCTCATTCATTCATTCATTCATTCATTGCATTCCTTTCTATGTACTCCAAAATGTATTATCTATATCCCTTCCTATAAGTGTTCGTTATAATTATACAGTTATAAATCTCTCCATTGATGCCCCCTTGTCATGGGAGAGAGGCAAAACAAAGGACTCTATGTAACATTTGTTAACCTTACCAAAGTCTTTGATACTGTGAGTAGAAAAGGTCTGTGGCAGATCCTGGAACGATTAGGGTGTCCCCCCAAATTCCTCAAAATGATTATCTTGATGCATGAGGGCCAGCAAGGACAAGTCAGATATGGTGATGCTCTCTCAGAGCCCTTTCTAATAACTAATGGTATGAAACAAGGTTGTGTTCTCACTCCATTTACAATCTTCTTCAGCATGATGCTCCAAAGGGCTACAGCAGCCCTCGAAGAAGAAGACGGCATCTATATACGTTACTGTACTGATGGTAGCTTGTTTAACTTAAGCCATCTGAAGGCTCGCACGAAGACTCTAAACTATCTAGTCTGTGAGCTGCTTTTCACTGATGACACTGCCCTTGTTGCCCATACAGAAGCAGCTCTGCAGGGCCTAACATCCTGCTTTGCAACGGCTGCAGAGCTGTTTGGGCTGGAAGTCAACCTGAAGAAAACGGAAGTTCTCTACCAGCCTGCACCGCAGGAACAGCACTATCACCCCCATGTCACCATAGGCAAATCTGTACTTAAATCTATTCAGCAGTTCACCCACCTGGAAAGTATCATCTCCTCAGACACCAAGATTGATAAAGAGATCGATCACAGATTAGCAAAGGCATATAGTGCATTCTGAAGGCTTCACAAAAGAGTCTGGAGTAACAAACACCTGAGGCGAAGCACAAAAATCAGTATGTACAGAGCCATTGTACTGTCCATTCTCCTCTATGGGTCTGAAACATGGGTCACCTATCGCCAACATCTATGACTCCTCGAACACTTTCATCAGCGCTGTCTACGCACAATCCTAAATATACACTGGACTATGTGACAAATGTTGCTGTCCTTGAGCAAGCAGGGATCACCAGCATTGAGGCCATGCTACTGAAAATGCAGATTCTGAGGTCACTTTTCAGTCTACTGTTGAAAAATGTGAGAGATAATAGTAGATCTCTCTAGCAGAAGAATCACATTGGCAAAGCAGAAGCTGAACAACAACCAGTCGCACCCCACTCACAAAAGCTAGCAAAAAGAGAAGTAAGCCAAGTCTCTCTCTCTCTCTCTCTCTCTCTCTCTCTCTCTCTCTCTTTTGGTAGAAACATATACAATCAGTGTTACTTAAAATACTGATTCATAATTAAACACATAGTCTTCCTGAGGAAAAAGAGAGAGAAGAGAAAATAGCTGCAGGTTAGACTGATGCAGGAAGAGAGTGGGAGTGGTAAAGGAAGCAACCAGAAAGTAACCATAAATCTAAGCTGTGCATAAAGTCCTATGAAGTAACATGGAAACTAACAATTAGTGAGTATAGGCATGAAAAGGTTGCTAAATGTAACACTGCCTGTATTATTTCATCAGCTGGAAGTAATTAAATATCACCTAAAGTGTGTATGATTACATAACTATAGTTGGGGTGACTAATAACAAGAATTAGACAACATCATTGTTAGAGCAATCAAATTACTTTGCCATGGGCTCAAAATGGTATCGTGGCATGTATCAAGGTTTTGGGGCTGGGAGCGATGTTTCCTTAAAGAAACAAATCCAAACCCAAACAAATAGTTCAGTGGCATGCATATTTATCCAGGAGTAAATAATTCAGAATTCTGGATATTTTTAGAAACGTATTAAAGTTACCAGAAATCATAATCACCACTTCATATTAAAATGTATGAATCACAATATTTTTTCAATGGAATAAATGTGTGTTTTAAAAATGTACATTACAGTTCTTCTTTGAGTAACATAACAATAAATGCTTTTTCAAAACCATCTCCTCCCCATCTCTCATAGATGAAAACTGAGCCTTTTTTAAAAAAAAAGTTGTGTGTTTCCTCTTGCTTCTGGCAGACTACTTCTCAAAGCCCCCTACATATGCTTCACAATAGCTCAAGGTGAAAATCACATAACCTTCCCAAAATGTATTCAAATTCATTTAACAAAAATCCTCTTTTGTTTTAAGATGTTGCGTCAATGACTTTCATGTCCACAAAAGCTCCAAAAGGGACAGAAACTCCAGCTGTTAAGGGACAGGCCCTTGGCAGATGCCTTATTTAGGCAATGTGGCTATGGTGCAGTATCCCTTCCAACTCTCTCATTTTCTGTAGATGGAATTGGCTGCCAATTGGGTACTTATGGCATGGAATGGCAGCTTCAGTTGTGCAACAGCCTGAGTTGTGTGTACTTCTAATATTTATTCCAGTGAACACTCACAGATATCAGGATGAAGCTGGAACTATCTGCAGTACATGATATACTAACAATATTGTTATGTTGGTGCTGTTATGTTCTTTCAAGTTGACTCTGACTTATGGTGACCCTATATGGGGTTTCCCAGATTTATTCAGAAGAGGTGTGCTGTTGCCTTTCTCTAAAGCTCTGTGATTTGCTGAAGGCTTTTCATGGCTGAATAAGGATTCAACTTTCATTCTTCTGGAGTCCTAATCCAACATTCATATCACCAGATCACACTGGTTCACATCATATCCATGTTGGTTATACAATGTCTGAGTGTCTTATGATTGTGGCTCTTGGAAACAGCTATTCCTGCCTATGGCTGAGGGGCTATATGCACCCCTTCCTGTTTTATGTGTCCCATCATCCCTGTAACTGAATTTGTTACTATCACAGGATGGTGTGATAGTAATAATACATCACATCCCTGTTCCTTATCACTGCTGATGAATTTGTTGAAGTGCTAGCAAAGATGAGCAAGAATGCAGCTTGTTTCATACTGAATTGAATTTCCACTGTACTAGAAGGTTGGTTTTGCTTTAGCACTCATGCAAGTCTTTAAAAAATTAATTCAGTGCCTTACTCTGGAGTATTTTCTGGCCCAAATGAGATTCCCAATATATTGCATGGTATTATATTTTCCTCAGCAGCCAACATGGTGTAGTGGCTTGAATGTTGGACTGTGACTCTGGAGACCAAGTTTGAATTCCCCGACCAATGATGAAACCCACTGGAAGACCTTGTTCAAGTCACACATTCTCAGCCTCAGGGGAAAGTAACAGCAAACTTCCTCTGAACAAAACTCACCAAGAAAACCTATGATAGGGTTGTCTTAAGGTCACCATAAGTGTCCAGTGAAATAAAGGCACAACAGCAAGAAGGAATATTTCCCCTGCCCTCAAGAGTGTTTGTGGGTGGAGAAGGGAGGGTATTCTATGGCCCCATTCCCACTACATTTTGATTCAAAGTGTGACGTGGGCTATATGACCCTCGTTCACACTCGAATCGACTTCCGATCCTCATCAGATTGATTAGTGGAGGAAAGGACCGGGTTAAAAGCAAACAGTCCGGACTTTCCTGACACTAGTTTTAAAGTGGTGTTTTTAGGGAAAACACGATTCTGAAGTGTTTCCAGTAAGTGGGAACACTGATCAGAATCGTTTTTTTTTTTGGGGGGGGGGGTATTGATCACAAAATCAATCTTTTGCATTTGCAATCTTGTGCATTTGCGATCAGTATAATGAAGAAAAAGAAAAAAAAACCCGCACACACTTACTCCTGGGGAGTCCTTCCTTCCTTCCTTCCTTCCTTCCTTCCTTCCTGCCTGTCTCTGCCAGGCCCATGCTGTTCCCGGCCTGGGAGGATGGGCTTTAGTTTCCGGCAGGGCTGGTGCTGCTGCTGCCAGGCCCGTCAGCCCCAGGAGCAGCACTGGCCCATAAGCTGCCTGAAACTAGAGCCTGTCCTCCCCAGAAGCTATACTGATTGGAAATGCACAAGATTGCAAGTGCGCAAGATGGCAAATGCACAAGATTGCAAATGCACAAGATTGCAAATGCACAAGATTGATTATGCGGTCAATACCTCCCCCCCCCCATAAAAAAAATTCTCCTGTGGGAAGGGTTTGGGGGGTTAAGGGCTGTCACCTTACATGGCAGCTCCAGTGGGAATGACAAGAGTTCCCGGCTAAGAAAGCAGTTCCAAACAAGGTCCATTTTCATAATGTGAATGAGGGGCCTTTTGGAATCGCTTTCCTAAGCGGAGCACAGCCCGGTTCCAATGCGGATTTTTCCGCACGTGGGAATGGGCCCTATGACTTTCATGTTCACAAAAGCACCAAAGGGGACAAAAACTCCAGCTATTAAGGGTCAGATCCTTGGCAGATGCCATGACAAACATCCAGTCAGAAAAATGAAATCTTTTCCTGCTTTGCAGAATGAATGAATGAATGAATGAATGAAATGTAACCAACACAAATATAATACAAGATGAGCCTCACTTATCTGGAATTCTGAATTCTGAAATATTCCAAAATCCAAAATTGTCCCCATGGGTGGCCGAGATAGTGACACGGTTGCTTTCTGATGGTTCTTTGTCCACAAACTTTTGTTTCATGCACAAAAATATTAAAATATTGTGTATAAAATTACCCCTAGGCTATGTGTATATGGTCTATATGAAGCATAAATGAATTTCATGTTTAGACTTGGGTTCCATTTCCAAGATATCTCATTATGTATATGGAAGTATTTTAAAATCTGAAAAACTCTGAAATCTAAAAAACTTTTGATGCTGAGTGTTTCAAATGAGGGAGACTCAACCTATAGATATTTATGGGGACACTGTCCCAGCCATGTTTTGTTTGTTTGTTTGTTTGTTTGTTGTTTTTTAAAAGGGTAGCCAGCTGTTGCAGCTAACCTGCTAAAATTCAGTGGCATGGCTGGAAATTCAGCAATGTGTCAATAGGAGGCAGTGGGTAATTTACTTCCCACCCCCAGGATCTGTCTGTTCCTGTGTTAATACAATGCATTAAATTGAAAGGATTTTTCTCCCTGAACCAACTTCGTTATCAATATTAAACAGCAGTAACATTTTTGCTAAAATATAATGAAAAGTTTGTTTACCAAGAAGAAGAAAAAAACATACATTCTTAGGGGATTAGTCCTTCTTATTTGATTTCTTTGCAGCGCTAAAAATAATGTTCTAAAAGCAGTTGGGAGTGCTTTCACTAATACTTCTCCACGAGACATCTTGTTAATCTTGGAAGCAAAATACAATTCCTTCTTATGACCATTCTTTGGGTGGGTTTATAGGCTGCACAAATGTGTTTTTGCTGCCATATGAAGACCAGTAAAAGGCAAGTAGAATTCAAGCCCTCATTCTGATGTTTTGTTCTCTGTCACATCTTTCCATCCAAGCAGCAGGCAGGTCATTTAAGAAAGCAGCAGGCTTCTACTTAAAATTGGTTGATAATTGCTTTCTACCAAATGACTCACCCTGCCAGGAAGTGTGTATTATTATTATTATTATTATTATTATTATTATTATTATTATTTTCTGTTTATTTCAGGCTGCCTTTAAATGCTTTAAGGTAAGGAGCAGAACTGTGGCTGCTGTAAGACCTGTGTTGCTGTTCCCCACCATTTTCTGCCATCTGTTTAGATTGGATAAAGGAGAGCCCTCCAATGTCATTCTCATCAGAGTTGATGGGCAAGATAACAGTTATTTGCTGCAAGTCATCTCAGATTCCATCAGTTCCTCCATTTGGCAGATGATCCAATTAAAGTCGGGAAGAGACAGAGCTGACAGCTTGTGTTGTGACAGAGGGGTGGAAAAGCAGAGGCAGAGATCAGGGGGCGAGAATGTGCACATACCCCTGGGAACTGTAGACTAAAGGCCCTGTCAATGCAATCCCATTGGCTGGATAATTATTTTAGATTTCAAAAATAAGAATTCAGTGTCCTTTACAATCCTGCCTAGGATGTTTAGCTGTGTTCACACTAGCAGTGTGTGCTGATTCAGAGAAGAGAAATTAAGAGTTGCAGTACAAGTTGAACTTCTTAAAGACATGTGAGCAAATGACACTTGTATGTAAAGTTCCCAAATTTCAGGGCCTGGCTCCTCTTCTCAGGTCTTCAGGGAAAGGCAGAGGAATCTCAGGGTGAGAGTACTCTTTTGAGAAGCATGTGTGTATATTTGTGTACTTCCTCATTTAGTAGACTTTGTGTTTTTGATGTGACAGACATCCCTCACTCTTGTTGTATTACTAAAGGTCAATGGCGCCGCCCGACTTACCGGGCCGGCGCTGTTGCTGCCGTAGGGAGGCCCAGCCTCCCAGCGCTCCGGCGCTGCCGCGCTGTTGCGCTTCTGCGCAGCTGCGCAGTTGTGTCTTCTGCACGGCTGCGCGGTTGCGTGGCATCAGGGGCAAGCGCGGGCTTGCCCCTGATTGGCTGCGCCTGGGCGGGAGCCTGGGGCCGCCTGATTGGCTCTCCTAGGGCCTGTTCCATTGCCCCTATTGGTCCTGGTCCTGGGAGGGGCGGGGCTTTGCCCTCCCAGGGTTTTCATTGGTCGCCAGGCCTTTATCAGGCCTGGCGTGGCGCTCCTCGGCGCCTTTTGCTTGATTGCTCTGCTGCCGAGCGGAGCTGCTTGGAGAGCTGCTTGAGCTCTCCGTGGACGGTTGGGGGGCCATTAAGCTTGGCACTGCTCCCCTCGCCCTCCGGTCTGTTGGGGTGGCGGGCAGTGCCTCAGCCCGACCGCCTTTTGTTACCCGGCCTGGTCCGGGCTGTTGCTGGCCCTGGTGGGCCCTGCGAGGCGGTCCGGCCACCATTTTGTTTGCCTGCGTATTGCTCAGGCTTTCCTTGGGTTGCTGGCCCACCCTGCCCTCTGGGCCTTGAGGGCATCACTTTTTGGACTTTGGCCCCTTGGTGGTTGCCCTGTTAGGACATCCTGTTCCTCCCTCGTTTGGTGAGTCACACTTTCTCAGCCTCGGAAGGTTTTTCCTCCTTTTCTCCGTGCTCGCTGTATCTCCGGCTGAGCACGTGGTCGTTTCTGCCTGTTTTTCGCCCCTGCTGAGCTCGCGGCTGCGGCCCCCCGGAGCTTGCTGGGTTCTTGCCTGTGCTTTCCTTTTTTGCCGTGCCGTGGCCTCGACCCTGGTGGGTTTTCCTTTCTGTGACTGCTTCATCCTCCGGTTTTTTGCCTCGCTGAGCTCGGCTCTTTGTTCCTTTTGTGGTGCTCCGTTCGCTTTGCTTTCCTGCTGACCTCCCTGGTCATGTTTTCCTTTTTGGCTCCTGTCGGGTGCCGCTTCTTTTTTCGCCATGCCTCGAAAGACTAACAGGGCGAGTGGTGCGCCTGGTGATCGGAGGTCTCGCCGGAATGTGCCCAGACATTCCTGGGAAGAGCTGGCTCCAGGAGGGAAAAGAAATCCCGTTCGTCCATCCGTCACCCAGCCAGAGGCAGCAGCCGGCGGCGTCCATTTCCCACCCGGTCCCTCTGGCTTCGGCTCTGTCTGCTTCGGTGCTCGGCCTTGAGATGGCATCGGAACTCACCAGATCCTTCACGGGCATCATTGCCAAGGCCATGGCAGCAGCTCAGACTCCTTCGGGCGGTGTGGTGGCTTCGCCGAGTGATCGTCCATCGTGTTCTGGTTCCCAAACGACCAGCGGGAGTCTTCTTCCTGGGGGCACCCCTTCCAGCTCGGGATCTGGTCCTTCGGCTGCTTCGCAGGCGGTTCCTGTCCTTCCCTCTAGCTCGAGTTCTTCGTCCAGCTCCAGTTCGTCTTCTTCCAGCTCCGAGGACGATGAGGCGGCGGCTGGTTCTCACAGGTCCAGAGGCAAGAGGAGAAAGCATAAGAAGAAGAAAACAAATTGGAGCAGTGGAGCTCCGGCTTCCACTCGTACAGGACTTGAGAGTGTTGGGGTTTCTGTTGCTGGCTCTCCGGTTGGTAGGGAGGGCTTTTGGGTTGACCATGCCTTGGTGCCTGGTCTTCCGCTCTGGGCTATCCGGCGTCGTTCCTGGCGTCCTGGATTGCAAGGTGTTTGGGTTGACCCGCAAGCCTCCAGTATCCCCGTTTCTGCCCCTGGTGAGCGCCCCCCTGGGTCTCACCTTTCCAAAAAAGTGCGTAATCGCATTTTGTCCGGCTGTTATGTTGATGTTTTCTCTCTGTTACAGCCTAAGGGTCAGGAAGCCCTTGCTGTCACGTCCTCAAAAAGGTCTAAAAAACACCCGAAAATTCCCCCGGCTGATCGCACTTTCTCTAATTGGTTGGAGGGCTTCACTGTTTTCAGGGCCATTGTCTCCATGGCCTTTCCTGAAAGGGCCTGGCACCTCGATTGCCACATGCTCCATGTTCTTAGGGCCAAGTCTGTTGCTGGCGCGGCTGCTGCTATCGCCTACGATGCGGCCTTCCGCCAACAGGCTTCTCAGAGCTCCAGGGAGCGCTGGGATCTCCTTCACAATGAAATTTGGCTGCTTGAGGTGGGCCCCCTTACTAGAGCTAAGGGTTCCTTTAAGCCTGCTTCTAAAAAGGACCGCAAGCTCGTTTGCTGGGAGTTTAATGCAGGCCGCTGTTCCCGGTCCCACTGCAGGTATGACCATAGTTGCGAGTTGTGTAGGGGGCCTCATGCCAAGGCCAGCTGCCCAAAATCCGGCCATCAGCCCTTTCGCCACGGGCGCCCTGCCCCAGCAACAGCCGGCCGAAAAGAAGATCCCTCTTCTGCCGACGCCGGTGGGCCAGGGGGCCAGAAATCAGTTGCTTCCTGAAGTTTTTCCCCCCTTTTCCCTTGCCAGGACTCCTGTTGAAGTTCTTGCTCTACGCCCCCTGCTTGACAGGTATCCCAACAGAGAGGTGGCCTCTTTCCTTGCTAGTGGTTTTACTTCTGGTTTTCACATTCCGGTGTCCTCCTCTTCTCCGCCTGCGGAGTCGAAGAATTTAAAATCTGCCCGCGATATGCCGGACGTGCTTTTAAAGAAGATCCAGAAAGAAATTGATTTGGGCCGTGTTGCTGGCCCTTTTTCCTCCCCCCTTTTCCCAACTTTATGGCGTCTCCCTTGGGTGTTGTTCCTAAAAAAACCCCGGGTGAGTTTCATGTTATTCATCATTTGTCTCACCCCCCGGGCCGCTCTGTTAATGATGCCATTCCCCAGGAGCTCTGCTCTGTCAGGTATGCGACTTTCGACCACGCGGTTCGCCTGGTTTGTGCTTGCGGCCGCGCGGCCGAAATGGCAAAGTGTGATATCCAGTCGGCCTTTCGCCTCCTCCCTGTCCACCCCAGTGATTTCCACCTCCTGGGATTTAAGATCCATGGCTGTTGGTACTTTGACAAAGCTATGCCGATGGGTTGTTCTGGTAGTTGCTCTGCTTTTGAAACTTTTAGCACCTTTCTGGAGTGGGAGGTCAAGCGCAGGGAGAGCTCCCCGCTTGTTACGCACTACCTGGACGATTTCCTTTTCACTGGGCAGGCGGGTTCCGGTCAGTGTCATAGGCTTTTGGATGTTTTCCTCTCTTTATCTGCTGAAATTGGGCTTCCCCTTGCTGTGTAAAAAACAGAAGGTCCTACCACCTCCCTCACCTATCTGGGGGTGCAGCTGGACTCTGTGGAGGGTGTCTCCCGCTTACCTCCTGACAAGCTGGATGCCCTTAAGGCGTTAATTTCGGATTTCCTTGTATCCAAAAAAGTGACCTTAAAGCAGGTCCAGTCCCTCTTGGGGCACTTGAATTTTGCTTGTCGGGTGGTGTCCTCTGGTCGCCTTTCTGTGCCAGGCTCGCTAGGGCCACAGCTGGCCTCACCAAGTCTCATCATCATGTGAGGATAACAAAGGGCATTCGAGAGGATTTAAAGGTTTGGGATTCTTTCCTTGCCTGTTTCAATGGAATTTCCATTTGGCAAAAAACCTGGCTTCTCCAGGACAGGCTTCAGGTCCATTCCGATGCGGCAGGGTCCATGGGTTTCGGCCTTTTCTTTCAAGGCCATTGGTGTGCCCAAAAATGGCCTGTTTCCTGGGTTCAGCTTGGGGTTGTTAAGGATCTCACCTTTTTAGAGCTATTTCCCATTGTTGCTGCAGTTTTCCTCTGGCACTCTGACTTGGCTAACAAGTGGGTTCTTTTTTGGTGTGACAACCAGGCGGTTGTGGCGGTGGTCAACAGTTTGACGTCCAAGTCAGAGAGGGTTATGGTCCTGGTCCGCAGGCTTGTCCTACAATGCCTAAAATGCAATATTTCCTTTTCTGCAAAATTTGTGCCAGGAGGAAAGATTCAGGCAGCTGGCCCCAGATGCAGACCCCCTCCCAGTTCTGTTCCCGGAAGAGTTGTGGATGACTGGGCTGCCTCTATGATGTCGGGCATCCTGTCTTCAATTGCCCCCTCCACTCTTAGAGCATATAAAAGGGTTTTTCCCAAACTGACTTCCTTTTTTGATGCTTTTGGTATGCAGTATGTTTGGCCTTTATCCCTCGAGCTAGTCCTGCGCTTCATGGCTTGGCTGAAGTCAGATGGAGTGTCCCCCCGCTCCATTTCTGTGCACCTTGCAGGTATCTCCTTCTTTGCTAAGGCCTCCGGCCTGCAAGACCCGTGCGCTAACTTCCCAGTTAGGCGTACACTTGATGGTTGGAGGCGGTTGCACTCAGGTTCCAAAGATTCTAGGCGGCCCATTTGTTTCGCCCTTCTTTCTAAAATTGTTGGCCAGCTTCCTTTCACCTGCTCTTCCCAATATGAAGCTGAGCTGTTTACGGCCACTTTTGTCATTGCCTTTTTTGGGGCCTTTCGGGTGGGGAACTTGTGCCTGCCTCGAAATCTGATTGTTCCAACAGGTGTTTGTGCTTTAATGATGTTTCTGTATCTGTTAACTCTGTTCAATTTTTGGTTCGAAAATCAAAATGTGATCAGCTTGGACATGGGGAAACCATTTTGTTGGGTCGCTTGAAAGACTCTCTGCTTTGTCCAGTTCAAACCATTACGAGGTTCCTAGGGCTCAGGCCGGCGGGCCAGGGACCTCTATTTTGCCATGCAGATGGATCGCCTGTCACCCGCTTCCAGTTCATTGCTGTCTGCAGGCATTCGCTCCAGGCGCTGGGCTATTGCCCTGAGGAGTTTGGGGGACACTCCTTTCGCATTGGAGTGGCCACTTTGGCCGTGCGAGCGGGTCTTTCTGCCGGAGATGTCAAGCGCGTCGGCCGCTGGAAATCCAGGGCCTTCTTGGGTTATGTTCGCCCGAACCTGGACCCTTGCCAGGGTCAATGTTGAACAGAATCGTCTGTAGGGTTGGCGGCAGGCTTCCTTTTAGTCTGCCTGTGTGGCGGCAGCATAGGCCTGGATCTGGGGTAGGGGTTTCCAGGGCCTGCTGGCACTGGGTCGGGAGTCCTCGGACCCGGGTATGGAGCAGTTTGCTGTGGCCATTGCGGGGGCCACAGTCGGTTAACACCCGGTGACTAGGATGCCTTGCAATTCGAGTTGAAGCAGCGCAGTTGCCTAACTGCGCAACAGGGCGGAGCTTGGCACCTACGTCAGCCCGATGCTTGCGGCTGCAAGCAACCATACCTAATACATCAACCAACCGGGGGGTTGCTGATGTCCAGATCCAGACCTTATGCTTTAGGCCAACCCTACTGTTTTGCTCCTCTTGTTTGGAGTTGTTAATAAAGTTGTGGCCTCTTTTTCTTCCAATCCTGTGTTTTGTGGTTCTTGGGCCGGACTTACTCAGCAACTCCCTGATAAATTACAGGGGGTCATCTCTAGGTCTCAGATATTGGTCCCAAAATCTCAGGGCCTGGGATGTACCCAATCTGGCAACCCTACTTTCATGGAGATGTTGTTATGGAGCAGTAGGCAGATTTAATTTAGTGATGATACCTAGGTCTTGGGTTGCCAAATCTCAGGGCCTGGTCCTGTCTCTAGTTTTCATGGGTCATCTCCAGGCTGCAAACAAGGAAGTAAAATCTCCAGTTTTGGTGGGTTTAGCTCCAGCCAAGTAGAATGTACAGTGGGCCCTTGTTATCTGCTGGGTTTGGTTCCAGGACCTCCTGTGGATAGCAAAATCCATGGATGCTCAAGTCCCATTAAATATAATGGCACAACAAAATGGTGCCCCATATATAAAATGGAAAATCAAAGTTTGCTATTTGGAATTTATACTTTTGTATAATATTTTCAAACCATGTATGCTCAAATCCATGGATACAAAATCCTTGGATAAGGAGGGCCAACTGTAGTGTGTGAAAATCTCCAGTTCAGCTATTTAAGCAGTACCTTGCTACAATTTGCAAGGTATTTCAGAAGGTAAATACAGTGGTCCCCCGGGTTACGAAAGTAATCCGTTCCGGATTACCTTTCGTAACCCGGAAATATTCGTAACCCGGGGGACCGCTTTGTTTGCCGCACCACGCGGCAAATTTAAAAGGACCGCACGGTTTTTTTCTTCTTACCCCAGGATTTTTTCGTTATCCGGGGCCGTTTTCGCGGCCCCGGCTCTTTCGTAGCCCGGGGTTTTCATACCCCAGGGGATTAGTAACCCAGGGTACCACTGAATATTTACCAGTGGCATTCCACACCGGGGTGTCATCACGGGCAGGGGAGGGGCTTTGGAGGAGTGGCTTTGGGGCAGAACCAAAAGAGGCCCCTCCCTCATTGACCTTGCAGCTTTACTTTAAAGCCAGGTGGGGCAGGCAGAGAGAGGGCCTAGGCCCCCCTGTCCCTGCTCTGCATGGTTTTACTCTAAAGTAAAGCTACACAGGGCAGAGACTAGGGCCCTGGGTCTTCTCCCTCACTGCCCTGCGAGGCTTGACTTTCAAGCCTCCCAGAGCAGGGACAAGGGGCTCTGGGTCCTCACTCTCCCTGCCATGTGCCATGTTGCATTGCAGGGAGTTGGGGGGCACTCACAGAGTGTCACCACCTTTCAGTGGTGTCACTCAGTGTGAGCTGAACACGCTGCACCCCTGTAATGTTGCTACAGATATTTACTAAATTAAATTCTTCTTTCTCTCCCAGTTATAGCACAAGGGCTTGCCTTCTGCTCTGGTATGCTTCCACCTTCTGGCAAGAAGGAAATAGACTATGGGGTTGAACAGATGGCCCCCTTGAAGCAGCCCTTTGAGCATTGGATTGGGGCTGCAGCAACTGCATGCCACGGCCCTGATTCAATAGTTTGCTGGCTCAAAAAGAAGCAGCAAAATGCTGCTCCTATTCGAGCCAGCAAAAGCCATTCTTGCTGTGGCGGCAGCGCTTTTGCTCCGTTTCTTTGGCATAGCAAGTATAAATGCCACACCACAGAAGCATACCCATGCCACCCACCGTCTGGTTAGGCAGGTGGCATGACAGCAGCTTGGGGGTAGAGTCAGGGTGTGCAGCAAGTGGTTGCCCACCCCCACTCCACCCTGACACCAGCTTTTCCATTCAAGGCATGTGAGTAGGACTTGTAAGTAGTACACTTCCACATATTTTGAAATAAAGCTCTCACAAGCAGTAATCTTGGAGATATAGTGCAAAACTCCAAAACAGCAAAACTTTGTTCCAAGTTCTGGTCTTCCATCAGTTTCAAGCTTCTTTCATATGTGTAGCCCTTCAGATGTTGGACTGTAACTCCAGTCAGTTCTAGACAGCATTACTGTATGTTGCTGCTATGTGCCTCCAAATTATTTCCGACTTATGGCAACTCTAATTGGCAAGTTTTATTGGCAGGTTTCTTTAGAGGGGGTTTGCCATTGCCATCCTCTGAGGTTGAGAGCCTTGCCAAGGTCATGTAGTGGGGTTACATGGCCAAACTGGGATTTGAACCCCTGGGTCATAGTTCAACGCTCAGACCATTGCACCATGCTGGCTCCATTACTACTACACACACACACTCATGGAATTATATGTATTACTGTATATACTCATGTGTAAGTCCAGGAATTTTAGGGTTACTATAGGTTCTATCACAAAAGGAACCATTCCCTTCTCTGAGTAGAGTGGTGAAAGGTGAGAGCTTAGTCTGTCCTGGGAGCACTAGAAGAAGCACCAATTCCATCTTCTCTCTCTGCCATGCCACTGCTTCTGGCGTTTTTGAATGTCTGGGTAGGAAAATGGTAGTAGCTCCTCAGCTCTTCCCTTCAAAAGAGTGCTGAGAGAAACCTGGGTTTCAAGGATTTAAATAAGAAATATGTGTTTATTTGTCAGCTTTTCTGGGCTAAAACAGGCAAGGTTATCACATTAAAGTTAAAAACTGTAATCACTCGTAATGCAGTCACCATTTACTTTGCTTTACCCTTTTCATCCTTTTTGATGTGTGTGTTTTCTTAGCTCCAGCTTTGCCTGGTTACCTCCCCCATTCCTTCCAGAATTATGTATGTTCTTTGGCATCATTTTCCTTTGCTTCATAGAGGGGAGGTATTCTTAAAGGAAATGAACATTCTGGCCAAGTTGGGTACCATATTCCCATTTTCTTAGGGCCTAAAGCCAGAGCTGCTTTGAGCCTCATGGGTATATGTACTCTCATTTCTCTCCTGAGCCCAACCTTAAAGCAGGCAGTTTAAAAATAGATACAATATTTTTGAAAATCTACATCATGACTTTCCTTATCTCTTCTGCATAACTGGCAATAGAAATTAAAAGTGAGACTTACTTCATTTATTTATATCAAAATATATACGATACCCTTCTTTGTGCCTGTGTATCATTTAGAAAATCTCACAAGAGTTTAAAATTATAATACACTATGAAAGCATACATTTTTTAAGACATTAAATAAAAAAGCACAAAGGCATAGACCACACATTAAACAAAATTTAAACAAAATAGGCAAAGGCCCACAAGAAAAGAAATGTCTTTATACCATTCTCTTGGGTTCTATGAGGCCATTAGTAGAGCACAATATTGCAAACATAATGATAAACCTTCAAAAAAAATTGCATTTTAATGCAGGGAACTTAAAAACCTATCCAAGTCTGGAATGAATATATATATATATATATATATATATATATATAAAATTTCCCTTGATTTCAATGCACCAATCTAAAGATTTCAGGAGTTTCTTCAAGAAGGATCCTAAAATGGATTTACTATTTTTGTTAAAAAAAAAAATTAGAATCAAAACATTGCTTCCCTTCCAGAACCTTCTATAGCACTTCCCAACACAGAGACTCCTCTAGTTTCAACAGGTAAATCCTTAATATCCTGAATCAAGATAATAAGGGTCCAGAATACACTGCAGAAATAATCAAATTTGTGACCGCCTTAGCTGCCTGGCTCAATGCTATGGAATTCTGGGAACTGTAGTTTCATGAGACATCTAGCCTTCTCTGTTAGGGAGCTCTGGTGCCACAATAAACTACAGTTCCCAGAATTCTCTAGCACTGAGCGAAAGCAATAAAAATTGTCTCAAACAGGATTATTTCTGCAGTGTGCTTTGAACCAAGGTCTCCATGGGGAAAAAGCACCTATATTCTTTTTCATATATCTTTCTCACTCTCTGAGCCAAACCCATAGGGGTTACTTTTTTCACGAGTTTGTGAAAGGTGTTGAAACAATGGATTTGAAAAGACCAACCTCCCCCCCCCCCAAAAAAAAAAACCACACCAAAGGGTACTAGAAATAAGCTTTACATTTAATTTAAATAAGCTTTACTTTAAGGGTAACAAATAATGTATACAACAAAAGTATACAAACCAATATATACAAAGGATACAAAATAAGCCATAGTAATAATGGCAAGCACAATAACAAAATAGCAAATAATACAAACTATATAGAATCAAGTAACACATACATAATACCATACAACAGAAAAGAAGACAAAAGGGCTTTACAGACTGCCCAAAAAGGGCGGTATGGTGCCACCTTTTTTTTACTATGCACCTTCGCTGCAGCAGCTAGACGGAGTGGTGAAGGTGTGCAGTAAAAAAGAGTGCACAAATGCCCCTCCTTTTTTGCATTGCAATTGCGACGCAAAAAAAGGGAAAAGGCACCATAGGGCACCTCTAATCTGTCGCAGCTGTGCAGCTCTATATAGAAGCTGCACAGCTGTGATGACGTCGCTACGTACGCCATTTAAACGGCGCTACATAAAGACACTCCCCCGTCACGTGCTAGGGTTGTGGGGCATGTGTAAGCCTCGCCCCGAGGCAACCCTAGCACGTGACGGGGGCACCTCAAAGGGCGGGTCTGTACAGGCCCTAAGAATAGAGTGAGTAAAACAGGGAGAGGGAGACTCACAACTAAAGCTAGCCTTATGAAGGCTCAAAGATTGATTAGAACTATTCATAGAAAGCTGAGGATCATCCATATTCTCAGTAGCTCACCATTAACCCTATAATGGTAATTAACTGTATAATGATTCAAATTTAGATCTTGGTACTATTTCAACAAAAGGAACCTGAAGAAAGAGGTGCTAATGCTACACAGGTTGATGTGTTCCACAAAACTGGTTCAGCCACTGAGAAGACCATGTATGTTTTTGCCATTAACCATGCTTCTGCCCTGGATGGCACATGGAAAGGGCCCTCTCTTTTAGGGCAGGTAGGATGGCATAGCAGGAGGCAATCCTACAAGGATCTTGGACACAAGCCATTAAGGATTTTAAAGGTGACTGGCAACACTTTTAATTGTACCCATAAGCAAACTGGTAGCCAGCACAGATATTCCAAGATAGGTGTAGCATGATTCCATGGGTAACATTTGTCCCTACTGCTTTGTTCTGGGCCAACTGCAGTTCCTGAGAACTTTCCAAAGGTAGCCCCATGTAGAAATCTAAACTTGATATAATAAAGGCAAACCAAGTCTGACTTCTCCAAGAAGTGTTCTCACCATATTCTAACTCAGGAAAAGGTCCTGTGACCTAGTCATATGCCATGTTAATTATAGGTATATCCCCCATCCCCATACAAACAATAAACCTAATTGTTCAAGAGATGTACAACTGCATCCAAAACAGCTTTAGATTTATGTTCCAGAGTTTATTATTCTGGTCTAGGGACTTGGGGAGCAGGAGCAAGCCTGTGTTGCTTGGATTAAACTGTTTTTTTCTTATTCTTCATACATCCCAGGTTAGAGTGCACTGCATTTCGAAACACTGGATTCCTGACCCTTTCTTTCTTTCTTTCTTTCTTTCTTTCTTTCTTTCTTTCTTTTTATGAAGTATTTATACCCAGCTCTTCAGCCACAAAGGATGTCAGAGTGGCTTACTTAAAAAAAAAAATAAGTAGACAGTTCAAGACTTTGTATGCCAAAGTGTAAAAAGACCATGTTATTCACCCTAAAATGGACTGTTTACTTCACCACCTATGTGCTCCTGCAGAGCAACTTACTTTTAAGTGCTGCACAGACCCTCAGATATGCTCACACTTTTCCCTTTGAGCAATGTTAGATGTGAAGTAGCTCAAACTATGCATCAGACAACCAGGCTATCTTATGATAATTTCCAACAGAATCTGGAAGGCTGATTGTGAAAGCTTACATGAGGACCATGTATCTGTCTCTTTTTCTTGGACAAAAGTTGGTGTATTTCAGCTGTTCCACGTTAATAATATCTTTCTCCTTATGTCCTTGAATTTCATCCAGAATGTAAATGACAGAAATATGACAAGGCTAAATGATAAGAAAGCCTGCTGTGGAAGGACACATTTGGAAACCAAATTGATAAACACAACATTAATAAGTTTTAAAATTCTAGCAATATGCATCAATAGTACCATATTGTGATGTGTGTATGTGTGCGGTCAGGAGCAATGAATTATATCAGAGTCTAATTTTGGATGCAAGTGGTAACAGGCTAAAAAAGGCCATGAGTGAAAAATTAGCCAATTTAAAAACTATGTTCCACAGAGGCATAGAGAGTTTATGGATGACTATAGTGGAGAGAAACATTTAATATCAGAAAATGGTCTGGCTGATTAGGGCTAGTACAAAGATATGCTAACTGCTGCTTTGCAGCAGATCAATAACACCTTTTAGCCTGCGGTATGAGCACTAGCTTGAATTCATGCAAACATTATCCCCTTTCTTAATGACCACAGTGCAGAAATAAAAGTTTTTATGGCATAAAGTGATATTCACAGTAATTGCTTTTGCTATGAATATTTAACCAGAATAAGAACTGCAAAATTACTACTATACAAATGTCTTTCACATTTTACTGTCCAAAAAGTCCACAAATGCTGTTGTGTAAGTGGATTTCATTGTTCTGTTTTAATGTTTTTGACCAAACAGAGTACAGGGAGTGACAACCTCCCAGAGAAAATTAGGTAAGCCTATGACCAACAGAATTAAACAAAAATGATGTCCATAAAGTGAGTCCTGACAAGTGCCTCTAAATTTCTGTGATGTACTAACAAGGACCACACCTCACAGTCTAATCAGTTTTTCTCTCTCTTAGTTGTGCCCCAAAGTGCTGTCTATTTATTTGTCCCATGCTTAAAAAATAAAGCAAAAGCAAGCAGACAAACAAAAAACTTGCCTTCCCTGACACACTGGAATATTGTAGAACCTGGAGGTTTGAGTTGTATAAATATAGATGCTACATATGCAGTCTTTCAACTTGCATTTTTCAAATTGTTAATCTCTCCAGTCATAGAACTCCAATCATCACTCTAATCACATGCTACTTAAGATGCAAGGCTTCCTGTTAAGAATGTGTTTAATCTTCCATCAGCTCAGTGCCCCTTCCTAAATCAGAATTCCAATCCAATTATTTGAAATACTCAGTCATTTACTTCAGGCATCCCTCTTGTGAAGGGGAAAACTGTTTTGAAAGGCTTCAGGGTCACGCTTGTACAGTGCACCTGTGTCATACACAGACATGATATACACAGATTTCAGCATACACTGAAAGCTGTGCCAGAAAATGCCATGGTGCTCCCCGGAAGTAATGGGGCACATGCCTGTGGCACGCATGCCACACCACGCCTTGGGCATGAGACCCATTATTTTTAATGGGGCTCCAGCATATGTGGGATTTCCCTTATGAGTGAGCATCTGGAACAGATCCCCCGTGTAAGGGATGGGCCCACTGTAGTCCCATCCTTAGTATCATGTAGCTTTTCCTGCCCATCCCTGGTTGTCTGATGTGCCTTGAAGTCATTCCACATCCCTGAGGGACACCCAAAATCCTTTGGCAGACTGCATGCAGCCCCTGGAACATAGAATCATAGAATCATAGAATCATAGAGTTGGAAGAGACCACAAGGGCCATCTAGTCCAACCCCCTGCCATGCAGGACCTCCAAATCAAAGCATCCCTGACAGATGACCATCCAGCCTCTGTTTAAAGACCTCCAAGGAAGGAGATTCCACTACGCTCCGAGGGAGTGTGTTCCACTGTCGAACAGCCCTTACTGTCAGGAAGTTCCTCCTAATGTTGAGGTGGAATCTCTTTTCCTGCAATTTATATCCATTATTCCGCGTCCTAGTCTCTGCAGCAGCAGAAAACAAGCTTGCTCCCTCCTCAATATGACATCCCTTCAAATATTTAAACAGGGCTATCATATCACCTCTTAACCTTCTCTTCTCCAGGCTGAACATCCCCAGTTCCCTAAGGCGTTCCTCATAGGGCATGGTTTCCAGTCCCTTCACCATCTTAGTTGCCCTCCTTTGGACCTGCTCCAGTTTCTCCACATCCTTTTTGAATTGTGGTGCCCAGAACTGGACACAGTATTCCAGGTGGGGCCTGACCAAAGCAGAATAGAGTGGCACTATTACTTCCCTTGATCTAGACACAATACTTCTATTGAGGCAGCCTAAAATTGCATTGGCCTTTTTAGCTGCCGCATCGCACTGTTGACTCATGTTCAGCTTATGGTCTACTTGGACTCCTAGATCCCTTTCACATGTAGTTTCATTCAGCCAGATGTCCCACATCCTATATCTGTGCATTTCATTTTTCCGCCCTAAGTGCAGAACCTTACATTTCTCTGTGTTGAATTTCATCTTGTTAGCATTGGCCCACCTTTCTAGTCTATTCAGGTCATTTTGAATTTTGATCCTGTCCTCTGGGGCATTAGCTACTCCTCTTAGTTTAGTGTCATCTGCAAATTTGATAAGTATGCTCCCAATTCTGTCATCCAAATCATTAATAAAAATGTTGAACAGCACTGGGCCCAGGACAGAACCCTGTGGGACCCCACTGGTCACTTCTCTCCAGGATGAAAACATATGTTGTGCAGACCTGACATAGAGACTTCTCTTGAGCCTGGAATCCTGATTGTTTAACCCCTGAGATCTATATGGAAAGGCTTCTACATCTCAGACATCCATTTGGGGGCAGGATGAGCCCCATGATATTAGGGACAGAAGTAAAAGCACAAGCCAGCAATCTCCTCAATGTGTTTTGGCCTTCCTTGTAAGTGATGTCTATAATCACATAAGCATACAGTGCAGACAGGGACAGAAGTAGTAACACGTCATGAGGACTAATACTTTGTCTCGGCTAGTGAGATCTTCTTGGCCTTAGTCTTGTATTGATGACAGTAACAGAAAAGAGATAAAAAAAAAAGAGAGAGTATCTCTGAAATGCTGGCCAGTGGCAGGAGCTTGGAAAACCAAGGAGCTAAAACCAACCACAATCTTCTTGAATTGAAACTAACCATTTTACTGTGTTGAAATGTATTGGGATTGCCCCCAACATTTCACATGTTTTGCCAAGCAATATCAAAGTGTGGTCAAGATGGAAAAAGTTATTAATGAGGAAGAACACACAAGCCAGGAGAGGCTGTGGCAGTTTGCTTTGCCAAGTCTACTAGAAAGGGCAAGATTCTGCAAGATTCTCCTCTCCACTTCCACCTTCTGAGTTAATTAAGTACAAACTACTGTTGCCCATTGAGCTATATCCGCAGTAGCTGAAGTAAGCCAAGGATAAAGAGAGAAAGTGAGAAGAGGGGAGAAAAACTGGAACATATTAAAAGTAGATGAAAAAGTGAGATGACAGAAGATTAATCAGTATTGTGCCTGCTGAATTGGGACATTTGGAGTGTATGGTGTTGCTGAAGAAAGGCCAATGTTCTGGATCAGATAAATACAGTATTAGACCCGGAGTCCTTACATGTCAGCTTCAACTGAAAGATTGAAGCTTTCATAAGAGTAAAGTGTGGAGTACAGGGAAACCTAACCAGTTCCCCTCACTGTAGAAAGAGGGGTACGGCAGGGGTGCATCCTTGCACCCACCCTCTTTAAATCTTAGTGATCTTCCTTCAGTGATGTCCTCAGACACATTTCACCCTCTGAAATTAGCCTCAGTCAGCATCCCTCTGCTGTTATATGCTGATGATGCTGCACTGTTATCATTCTCTAAGGTGGGATTATTAAGAGCAGTGAGAGCTTTCATTGAGTACTGTGGAAATAATCAATTAGGGGCTTTTTACATTGGCAAGAAAGTGTGACATGAAGTTGCACTTTCCTTAATGCTTAGCAGCTAGACAGCAAGCCCCAGGTGTGCATTTAAAAAGTACAGGGCAGCTAGACTGAGGTTTTTTCTGTGGCTCAGCAACTACATGGGAAGCTGTCAAAACGCTACAAACACAGGTGGAGCAGCTACATGGGCGGCAAGGAACGTGGCTTTTAGCCGCGCTTTAAACATTTTTTTCCCTTGCTGGCTGCGAATTGCGCAATTGCGCAGGTACACCATACAGTTGGAGCTTATCACATGGGGGAGTACAGGACCATTCCGAAAGAGGGAGAAAGTGAGGTCAGTTCGGAAATGCACATGATTATGCACAAGCTCATCACACACAAAACAAGAGAGCATCTACACAAAAAGAAAATGCAGAGTCAATACGAAAGAATTCATCACATGTGAACATACTGGTCGGCTTTCTGTTGCAAATTAAGGCATCTTGGGAAATGGTAGCAAAGGCTCATGGGAGTTGTAGTCTGTGTTCTGTCAGAGCATTATATTGAGTTGTCTTGAGGTTTCAGCCCTCTGTCCAGGAGGGATTCCCATATGTCCTCCATTCTTGAGCAGAGGCCCCCCTTTTCCAAGTTGACCAGGCACGTCCTCCTTTGCCAGGACACGTCCTACTTTTCCAGCCTTCTTTTTGAAGAGGAAGCAGGAGGGCCAGGCGTGCTCTGGCCAGGCTCTGGGGGTCTCTTCCTGGCTCCTTCCCTCCCTCCCTCCTTCCCCGCTGCCTTCCTCCTCCCTTTGGCTGAGAGAGTGTGACTTGCAGGGAAGCAGGGCAGCGGAGGTGCTCCAGGTCCCTCCCCTTCTCCTCCTCCTCTTGCCAGCTTGCCCTGGTCTGGCTGAGCGCCTCCAGTGCCCTGCTGTCTCCCTAGAAGTCACACTCTCTCAACCAAAGGGAGGAGGTGAAGGAAGGTGCAGGCGCACTCTGGCCGGGCTCTGAAGGTCTCTTCTTGTCTTGGCACCTTCCCTCCCTCCGCACTTGTATCGCTGCCTTTAAATGGGCGCTTTAAGATACAGAGCCCCATTTAACCATGCAACTACACCTTAGCCTTTAGATGCAATAGGGGTGCTTTTTACATTGGCTAAAAGGGGCGGTCCAAACTCGCCCCTTCTAGCAGCGAGATGAGGCCTAGGCTGCCACACAGGCAGCCCCAGAGGCCTCATCCCGCCGCAACGACCCGCCGCAAAAAAGAGCTCCGGGATCGAGCTCTTTTTTTGCGGCGCGGGAAGGGCGCGATTGGCGCCCTCCCGCGCCGCCAGAGCGTCAAAACGTGCGCAGCGCGTCAAAACGCTGCGCACGTGATGACGCTTGTACGGCGCCACCGTGTAGACGCCGCCATCTTTAAATGGTGGCGTCCATGCGTTTTAGGCTTAGGGAGGGTGTAAAGGCTATGCCCTCCCTAACCCTAAATGCGGGCTTTTTAGCCCTAAAAGCGCCTTTTTTTGCCCGTGTAAAACGGGCCAGCAATGCTGCACCCTTTTTAAAAAAGTAGTGGGGAAATCAAACTACTTTTTAAAGGCACTTCTTCTCCCTTAAAACTCCAAAATAGTGTTTTCATGGCACACTTTCCATTTTTCTCATCTAAAGGCTGGGTTTTCATGCAGCCTTCAACACACCTCTTTTTGCCAATGTAAAATGGGCCAGCTCCTTTTTAAAGCACTTCTTCTCCCTTAAAACTCCAAAATAGTGTTTTCATGGCACACTTTCCCTTTTTCTCATCTAAAGGCTGGGCTTTCATGCAGCCTTCAACACACCTCTTTTTGCCAATGTAAAACGGACCTTAGATATTAATTACAATAAATCAAAAATAATGGTTTTTTCTAAGAAACGCTCCATTTTCAGCTGGAAGATTGTAGGCCATGAAATAGAGCAAGTAAGGCAATTTAGATACCTAGGAATTACATTCAATGCATTAGGCACCTGGACAGCACATCGAGCAATTTCTGTTCAGAATGCTGCAAATGGCAGTATGGCTATTGTCCGTTTCTTTTATACTAAAGGTGGGCAATTGATACCATCTGCTCTAAAGGTGTTTAGGGCTAAGGTTCTGCCACAACTTTTATTTAGTATCCCAGTGTGGATTTTAGGTTTTACATCATCTGTAGAAAGAGTCCTTTCTGCATTTCTCAGGAAAATCTTTCACATGCCAAACTGCATTCCAACAGCAGCTCTACGTCTTGAGGCCGGGTGCCCATCAGTGGAATGCCTTGCGTGGAAATGGACCTTAGGCTATTTCCTGAAACTTATTTTTGCAGGCCCTGAGACTGGATACACCTATTTAATTTACAGAGACACATATATCACTGATCTGATTAAATCAGTGACAGAAAAATTTCAGAAACTGGGTCTCCCACACGATTTTTTAGGCACTCTTGATAGGCCTAAGGCAAAATAGATTCTCATACAGCGCATTAAAGACATTGATATGCAATACTCAACATCGGTCGCATGCTCTACCTGTTCCCCAAAGGGCTTGGGATTGTGCTTCAACCCAAAGGGGGAAAAATATTTGGAAAATCTAACAATCCCCAAATATAGATTGGCATTCAGCAAAGGCCAGTTTAATGTAATTCCTTCAGCTATGCTAGAGGGACGTTTCCATCAAATTGAAAATAAGGCTAGAATCTGTCCATGTGGAGAGTGCCAACCAGAATCCATATCTCACATTCTTCTTTATTGTATGTTTTATAAGGATGACAGATTACGAATAATCACTCCTATATTAAATAGATATCCAGGCAGAACCTCTGAATGGTACGTGAAGTTTTTATTGGCAGATGAGGACAAAAAGATCACAGAGGAAGTTGCAAAGTTTATTTTCTCTGCAATCAGAATTCGTAAAACCATGTGTTATAAAGGCAAGTAGTGATGCTTTCTCCCAGCTTAAACACTTATGGAAAATTGAGGAGGGATATGAGCTGGATAATGAAGTGATTAGTCTGTTAACAAAACCCTTGTCACAATCTATTTTGTATGTTTGTTTTTATGCGGTGTGTATTATTCTTATTGTTATTTTATTGGTAATTGTAGAAAATTTGCTCTTTGTTTGTTTTAAAACTGCCTATGGTTTGTTAACTGAAATAAAGGCTTTCATTCATTCATTCAGTATTAGACCCGGAGTCCTTACATGTCAGCTTCAACTGAAAGATATTAAAAATAGGAAAGCCTCACTCATGCATGCCTATGCAGCATCACTTCCTTCACTAGTCAACATGTTGTGGTGTACTCTTCATAAGTTTTAAGTGGGGTATTTTTGTATACTGCATCTCATACTCTAAATGTAGCTTCTGATTTTGCTTGACAAAATCAATCTGCCAGCTTTATTCAGGCTGTAGAGCTCTACTGGCTCATCTCGTTGACATGTTGCACCATCTGCTAGTGAGCTAATACCCCTGTACAGTATATAATAAGAGCAGTGTGTGGCACACAGGGTGGCCTAATTCCTGTGGTGCCATAAACTTCATTGCTAGTGGTGATTATTGATAATTTCATCAAAGGTGGTCACTTGAGGACTAGCCTCAAAACTCTGAGATTGGTTATTTTCTTTTAACTGTATTGTGTTTTTTTAAAAAGGACTTATTGTACAAGATTCATTCAGATGGATGATTTATTTCACATTCTTCTCCAGAGATCTGAGACTGGCAAATTTGATCTTTCCTCTGTCATTTTGATACACGAAATAGTCCTATGAGGTAGATTAGGTTGTAAGAAGAACTGATCTGGAGCATCATGACCAAATGA
Organism: Urosaurus nigricauda; assembly: GCA_034509955.1. Classification (NCBI taxonomy): domain Eukaryota; kingdom Metazoa; phylum Chordata; class Lepidosauria; order Squamata; family Phrynosomatidae; genus Urosaurus; species Urosaurus nigricauda. The sequence continues at coordinate 108,256,517 of JAOEGL010000003.1, read as the reverse complement.
AGAGTCTGGGGCTTTAGCCACTACACTACATTTAACTTGGTAAGGGGCTTTAGCTGGATTATTACAAGACTAATTCTGTTACCAAAAGATGCATAAGGAGGGATCTTTCAATACAGCTTCCAAAAACTTGTTCTAAAAGCTTTGGGCTTGAGGACAAATATCATGCTGCCTTATTATTTTTCCCCCATCACATTTTCTATTTTTTCTCTTCACCTTCTCCTTTTGAGACATTGTGAAACCAGAGGGGAGGAAAATACAAGCTGGTGTCAGGATGAAGTGCTGTAACACAGTTATGATTTTGACAGTAAAAGCTGGAGTCAGCATTAAAGTACAAAGGCTATGTGTCTTATGAATTTATGGTACACGAGGTGTTAGAATGAATATATCTGATAGAGACTCTCAGCATCCAGCAATATTTGGGATGCTTTCTCCCCTCAAAAACAGATGTGATTACAAACTCATTAGTTGCGAATGTGCATGATCTGTGTGAACACATGAAAAGAAAAGAGTGATCCACAGTCATTGTGGTGTTGACATCATTATTTCAGTGGTAGCTGGTAGTTTCAGTGGACTGGCAAATCTACTCTAGGTTTCTGTTTAAATGATAAAGAGTCTACCCAAGATGCTCAACTCTGTCCCGAACATATGTTCAGCACCTTGGATTTTTGAAGTTCACACTAGATCTGAGAGCAAATTCCTTACTCCATTGACATTGGCACCACAAACTTGTCATTGTTCATTTTAAAAATAAGATGATTAATAGAATCACAGAATCTTAGAGATGTAAGAAACCACAAGGACCATCTACTCCATTCCCCTGCCATGTAGGAATACATAACTAAAGAACCCCTAAAAGATACCCATCCAACCACTGTTTAAAGCTTCCAAAACTGGGAAGCCCACCACACTCTGAGGCAATCTATTCCATTGTCAAACAGCTCTGACATTTTAAAAAAACCAAACTCTACCTAATGTTTAGGTGAAGTATATTTTTTTTATAATTTGAATACAATCTGAGATCCATGAACTGAATCCATATCTAGTGAATCCATTATCTCTGCATGTAAGAGTGAACATATGCACCTAAATAGTCCTTTGTTAGCTTTTATGGAAGTTGGTGGATCATTATTGAAGTGAGAGAAACAGTGGGTGTTTGCTTCTCTCTATAGGTTGTATGGTTAAATTAGGACTAACAACAAGATTTTGGCCATAAAATGGGTGTTATGTATTTTGCCAAAACATTCTACATCATCATCAGAGGGAGGGAGGGAGGCCTGACAGTTCCATCAAGCCTGGCCTAAAGTAAGTGGATGAGCCCTCCCTTTGCCATCTACATCATCAGAGGGAGAGGGAAGCCTGCCAGCTCCATCAGGCCTGGTCTAAAGTAAGCGGATGAGCCCTCCCTCCAGTCCATCTGCCTTAGTCTGGGCTTCTGAGGGAGAGAAGAACTTTTGGACCTGATCCCCATCCCTCCCCCCGCCCCCCGCCACCAGTCCCTTCTCCTTTTGTGTCGTGTCTTTTTAGATTGTAAGCCTAGGTTGTGTCATGTCTTTTTAGGTTGTAAGCAGGGAACTGTCTAATTAAAAGTAATAATTATAAGTCATTCTGTTAGCCTTTAAGGCTGAAGGGCAGGGTATAAATACTCAAATAAATAAATAAATGTTTGTGCAAAGAAGTGTTTTCTGTACATAAATTTAAAAAAGCAAAGTAAGAAATGTTTGCAGAACAAAGTCCTCCAAGGTAAAAGGTCTCATATCAGCTGACTTTTTTGAGGAGTGTTTTCAATGTGTTGAAATGCTATTTTGCATCCAAGATGAAAAGAATTGCAAATTTTGGGCATAAACTTGCTGGCAGGCATAAGTTTCCTGGCACTGGCAATGTTGCAGGCAGCAGAGCAGCAGTGTGGATGCTATGGCTGTGGGCATTAACATTATGGGTTGGGGATTGAGAATATCAGCAAAACCCATCTCTTTCAGAAGAGAAATATGTCCTCCCAACTTCCAAGCTTCCCAGGAGCTGGAAGAATACTTTTCTCTGGCAAATGAGAAGACTTTCTCATCCATGTCCCCACCACGGCTGGGCATTGCTTCAAGAAAGAGTGCCTTCTGGGTGTAAGTTCCCAAGAACATTCCAGCCATTAGTTAGAGTGGGTGAAGCTTGCCTTTCCCCCTTTTTACATATCCCCTCTGTCTTTAAGTGAATGAATAAGCTTTGGCTTGTAATTGTATATTAACCAGAGACTGTGACTAATCTGGGCAATTTTTAAACAAGGAAACTCAAGCTACAGCCAAACAACAAATGTTAAGGGTTGGTGGGACACATTGCTCTCCTTAGGGAAACTGAAGGGATGTATTCCCCTCTACCCCCTTCATGCATATTTTTTTTAAACCCCAAATCCTAGGTCACAATGGGGCGATCTAGACCGCCTCCTTTGGGGCGGGCCCAACCTGCCCCTAGATGCAGCGGGATGGGGCCGAGGCTGCCATACTGGCAGCCTCAGCGGCCCCATCACACCACTTCTGGAAGCCAGAAGCGGCTTCCCCACGGCCTCTCTACGGAGGCAGGGTGGAAGGGAGGAATGGGCCGCCGCCGCGGCCCCTTCCTCCCTTGGTCTTTGCCACGGCTATCTAAAAGCCGCGGCAAAGACCCACCTACAAAAAGGAGCTCCGTTCGGAAAAGGGCGCAATTTGCGGCGCTAGAGCGTCATTATGCGTGCAGCGAATCTAAACGCTGCGCACATGATGATGTTCTTCCAGCATGTCCGTATGGACGCCGCCATATTTAAATGCCTGCGTCCATGCGCTTTAGGCCTAGGGAGGGTGTAGACGCTATGCCCTCCCTAACCCTAAAAACGCTTTTTCAAACCCTAATCATGCCACAAAATGCCCATCTAGATCGGGCCTTGCTGTTTGGGAGAAAAACTTCTTTCCCACACCTAAAATGGTGTGGGTTTTCTCTAGAAATGTGGTGAAATGGACCCATAGAATCATAGAATCATAGATTTGGACAAGACCACAAGGGCTATCCGGTCCAACCCCCTGCCATGCAGGAACTCTCCATCAAAGCATCCCTGACAGATGGCCATCCAGCCTCTCCAAGGACGGAGACTCTACTACACTCTGAGGCAGTGTGTTCCACTGTCAAACAGCCCTTACTGTCAGGAAGTTCCTCCTAATGTTGAGGTGAAATCTCTTTTCCTGGAGCTTGCATCCATTGTTCTGGGTCCTGTTCTCTGGAGCAGCCATGCTCTAGAAGAGTTTATTCCTAATGTTTTGCCAGCATCTGTCCCTGGCATCTTCAGAGAATACTGGGATGGAAGTGTGTGTGTGTGTGTGTGTGTGTGTGTATATATATATATATATATATATATACTGTGTGACCCTGGGTAGGGAGAAGTGATTCCCATGTTAATTAATCAGTGTATTGTTCTGTTGTTGATGGCAGGACCTCAGGGTGGGGGATATGCAAAAGGGGATTAGTATCTGCTTAATTGGTGATCATTGTCTGCTGGGAAAGCCCCTGACCCTGAGTGGTTTGTCAAATGCAAATGACATGGCCACATAGCCCGGAAAAACCCACAAAAACTATGTGATCAGATTAATACTGAGTTGCTGTGGCTTTTTGGAATAGATGGGGTAAATCTGTTTATTCCTGCCTCATGAAGGACACTGGAATAATAATGAAGCATGCTTGGAGCAAACTGGAAGAGACTTTGTCCTGTACAACCCTGTATTACAAACTGCCAATGAGTATGTGGGCAAGATTTCTCCAAGGTCACATCTGAACATGAATATTTATGTATTTATTATGCAATTTTATCTCATCAGTACATTTCCATCAAGATTGAAAATCCTTATTCAAGGACATCCTCAATGTTTAAGCAATCCCCCAAGTACATTAATTCTTGCTAAGATCCTACATTTAATACAGAATGGAACATTGCAGTGTAAACCACCAGGGGGTAAAAACTACCTTATTTATAGATAAAGTGATGAGGGTTTTTTTTTCCTTTCCTTTTCTTTTTTAAATCCATTTTAGAAGTTAGAGCTTCATCTTGTAGGCATTCTATTGTAATTTTGTTTCAGATACAGGTATTTGTAGCATTCTACTATCTTTTGCTTCCAAGATCTAATTGCTTCTACTCTAACCTCCCTGGGTATTATAGTAGATTGCATACCTTGTTCAAAATTAGATGTTCAAAAAACATGTATGAATTATACGACTGAAATAGATCAGTGCTTAAGGGCATGGCTGAGTGTTTTACTACCTTGGGGACAGGGATGTTGAAGGTATAGTCCTACAAATGTTGTATGGTTGCAACTCCAAAATTCATCACCATCAGCTCAACTAGTTAGGGCTGATGGGGACTGCAGTCTAATAACATAATGAGGAAAACATGTTTCCATGTCCTGCTTAAAGAGAAGAACAACTGGGCTCTGGTGATGTAAAAAGACCTGATTTGAGTCTCCAGTGGCCAATCATCATAATCTTCAGCAGGACTGATATCATAAATTAGGAGAGCAGATGCTACAGAGGAATAATAATACAGTCCAGAAAGGTAGCAATATACACACACTTCTCCTGTGCAAGAAGAGGGGACCTGGTTAACCCAGATGCTCCCTTCCTATGAAAGAATTGTATGTTGGTTTGTATCTTGGGTAGCAGTGTAGCCCTCCAATTGCGACTCCCATCTTTCCTCACCATTGGCTATGCACCTAGGGCTGCTACGAGTTGCAACCTCTGGAGGGCTGCATGATTTCCACCTTTGTCAAGGGCAGAGATGGGCAGGGGAGCAAACTCTTCATCCCCTGCTGCAATGGACAGCACACCCCAAACATACTAAAATACTTTACCCCCTCAGTTTCTCCTTCAAAACAGGATCAGGAAGAAATGTTGCATCACTTCCTATCACCATTTTGAAAGAAAAACAGGAGGCGTTTGAAATGACTTGAGAGGGTCCGAGGGGTTTGGGGAGTTGGGAGACGGTTTTGTTTTGTTTGCACATGTTTGAAAGAGCTTTGGGTATGATTTGGGAGCAATTCTTGCTTCAAAGTCATGACGATTTTGTAGAAATTTAGTGGAATTTCAGGGACTTCATCACTGTTGAGGGAGTTTCAGGAGCTTTATAGGTGAGATACCAGGATCTGCATGTCATCCATAGGCTACATGGTGGTGTGGAGTAAACGTCCTTCACATCTAATAGTAACTTGTGACTAACTTAACTTCATGTGTGCATATATGGGTTTCATTACTTTTGGGCAAATATTTAGAAGCTCCAAGAAGATTATCATTTGCAAGGCATCACCATGCCACCCTACAGTCAGATGCCTTGCACATCTGTCAATTTCACTTTTTTCAGCATTGGAATATTTTAAAATAGTCTTGAGCATGAAGAAATTTGCAAATATGAGTAAATTCTTTAAATAAACTGAATTGAAATATTCCCACATGTGCATGGGCTAAATTCAATGGGTACAGCTATTATCAGCATGAAGACGGTTACATCATGGAAGATGGTGGCTCGAATGTCACTCTGGGTTTACAGGACTCATCTACAATAATGAATCCTGTCCCCAAATTAGGTTCAGTACTTTGGATAGCTCTTTTGAAATTTAAAACAGGTTTACCACCCTAGTAACATGGTTCAACCAGCTGCAGTTGTTACCATATAGGATATGAGAAGCCCCTCAGAAAAAAGAAAGGGGTGGAAACCCTAACTAAGCACTGATGATTCGGATCCAGATTTTAAGAATTAAGCATCCAGAGGCTTGATAGTTATTTTGTCAATTCTGATTTCTCCTGCATTTAAGCACAAATACACACATGCGCACATCCACATTACATTTTTAACATCATTATTCTAAAGAAAAATGGAAATCTTGATTTTAAAAAATCAACTGAAACAAAATTCTCTCACATCTCTGCATCGCCTGATCCAGCAGACTTTCCTGATCACAATATTTACTTTCATGGGAGTCAGAACTCTTCTGCCTGTAGCATTCTCCCATTGCAATAACCAAAGTAGATAAGCTTCCAGCTGAAAAAATGGATCTGGCATCCTACATATGCAAGAGATGTTTGCCTGCCTCCAACAGTGCCCAAGGATTTCTGAAACAGACCAAGTAAATTGCATTTTTTTCAAGTCATGTCACAGTTTTAAGATGAGATGTAAGCAAAGCATAGATACTGTTCTCAATGTAGAAGAAGCAAATGAACCTTCGCAGTGGCAGACTGTACAAAATAATGCCACCCCTGTCTTTTACATTTCAGTGACATCCAATCTCATCGTTATGAGTTCCAAAATGACTAGCTTTGTTAAATATGCCAAGTAATGTACTGAAGCTTGATTTAGTGGTGTTCAGTACAATACTCTACACATCGCATCAATCTATTATTGAAAGCAGCCTTCATGATTAACTGAGCACTCTCTCTCTCTCTCATTGAACAATTAATGCTTTTAAAAGAAGGACTACTGTAACCTGAATACTTATCAGAGCATTTTCAGACTTACATTTCTTCAGTCTGTAATGTTTCTCCAGAAGTTATCCTCAGGAAATGAGTTGTATAACAACAAGTGAGGATCAAACTGAGAATTAATGTATTATCATTCAATCTTACATAACTAAAACACATTGGTCCATAGGCAACTGTACCAAAACATCATGTCATAGCATTTGGGGGATTTGTCAAAGGTTTTGCTTATTGTTTCTTTTTTTAATGAGAAAAACCTTTAACAAATCCTCAAATGCTACTATATAGCTTTTGGCAACCCTAAAGGGTTTTCTTGACAAGTTTTTTTCAGATCATATTTACCATTGCTTTCCTCTGAGGATGAAAAAAAAAGTGACTCCCCGTAGGTCATATTGTGGGTTTTGGTGGCTGTGAAGGGGTTTAAACCCATATCTTCCAGAGTCCTAGTCCAGCACTCAAACTACCCCATTATGCTGGCTCTGGTTGCTTAGCCAAATATTGATTTGTGGGACACTATGTTAGGCAATTATTCATAGATGCACATTTGGGTATACATTGGGGGGGGGGGGAGCTCCCCAATTCATAGGCATATGTAGATGGCAAATCTAGCTCATGACCTCCAATACTGTAGTCCCCATCTCCACGATGAGGCTTCTTTTTAAAAGGCTTGCCTGGGAAGTAATTGCAACTACAAATAGGAAAAGGATTTTTGAGTGAATGGTGGGTTCAGTTTTATGGTGGGTTTCTTCTCTGTTTCTTTAGGTCTTCCACTTTTAGCCCATTGATTTCTTCATCCACCACCACAAAATAATAACAGAGTTTCATGAAGTATTCTCCATGACAAAAATTTATCAGAAATGCATCTTCTTTAAAATCATTGAGACTTTGCCATCACCACAAACCATTAAAGAATTTTACATACACACACCATGAGAAGATTCAGAACCGACTCCCTCAATTTCCCCTCATAGATAGAAAGAAAATATTTTGGGGAGGCTCTGTGAAAGACGGTCAAACTGAATCTTTACCTTTGTAACATACTAGTCATTTTCAGAGGGGATTCAGATGTGTGTCAGTGGGACAATGAGTCCATTCCAGGTTTTAGCCTGAACTTAAAAGGAAATATCCAACTTGTGCTTAGCTTATTTTGAAGCTATGATTCCTCACTTCTGACAGGTTCATTAAAGTTCAAATGTAAACTGGGACCAAATCATCATCCCAGTGATATTAGAGCCATGGGCCACCGCTGATACAAAATAGCAGCAAAATTGCACAAGCAATTTATTTTTAATATGATGATGACAATTCTTTTAATATGCAAGTGTTTCCTTGTTAGGTATTTTCTGTTTAGACATTTTTGTCTAGGCATTTCTGTGCTTCCATCACCAAACGTCATCAAATGGGGAAGAAGCGTCACCAGTGTGATCATGCCGCAGGTGCTTCTAAATTGGAACGGAAGAGTTATCATCATGGAATTGCCATGGAATTGTCAGGGAAGCAGCCCTTTTCTTATTAATGGATTAATTCATTAGTAATAAGAAAAGGGCTTCTCCTCTGATGATTCCATGGCAATAACTCTTCTGTTTCACTTTAGAAATGCCAGGCATGATCACACTGGTGATGCTTTTGCCGCATTTTGATGTTTGGGCGACAGAAGTGCGACGTTTGGAGCTCCATGTAATAAACTCCTAAATGTTTTATTTGGGGGGGGGGAGGGGGAGTTGAAAATGTTTAGCTTTCAAATCTGAAGTAGTTTTTGTCTTTGTTTTATCACTTCTTACAAGGACACTGTAAGGAACATTTGCAAATATAGGAATGTCTACATCTATACATTTTTAAAAGGTTTTTCTAGCAATACTGAGATTTGCTGTTGTTTTGTGCAATAAATCTGCTAATATTGCTGGAATTTTTTAATTTAAAAAAAAAACCAGCAATGTAGTTGGTCAGTTACTAATATCTTCTGAATAATTCATTCCATGACTAATGGTGCCGTTGGCTGCTTCCACTCCAAGATGAATGTTTTCACAAAGTCATCAACCAGCTCAGAAACATATTGCCAGATTTCATTTCTGATTAATGGAGACTGAAAATGAAACAAATTAACAGAGCTGCACTTTGTTTGAAGGCTTTGAAGGAAAAGAAGACCTCATTGCTGAATTTCAAAATAGTAGAGGGTGGGGAATCCCAAAATAGAATAAAATCTAATTTGATTTTTTTAAAAAAGTCACACATAATGGGTAATAATATGTACCAGTCTGTGGGTAGAAAGTGCAGCAACCTTTCTATCTCCAGTTCTTTTGATTAGAAGTTGCGCTGAGCTTACTGTGTAAAGGAGCTGCACATGAATTTAAATATGTGTGCATCATGTACTTTCAAGTCGTATAGTGGAATATATATTCTCCAGAGGCACAGTTTTCAGTGGAATATCTGCTTGGCTCACCAGATTTCAGGTAGGTCTGTTCCAATTTGTTATCTTTAGATGACAGAGGTCACATACATTTTTTTTTTTTTTTGCACTTCTTGTGTACTCACACACAGAGTTTAGATTTAAGCGAGTGCATCTGGCATGGCTGAAACAGAGTTCTATCCACCCTCCTCCCCACAGCAGCAATTTAAGTCCTTTTAGTCCTCTGGAAACGCTACACAAAGGGGAAGGAGACCCTCCTAAGTGTGATTTGAAGAAGTTAGAAGGATTCTTCAAAACTGCCCACAAGAAGCAGATGTCAGACCAACCCAATATACTGCAGACATGTCTACATAGAAATTATGTTTAAAAATAATGTCTACACTAGGGTAGACTGTGCCCACACAGAAATAATCACTAAGAGATTTAATTTGTCACAAAATCTCAGCAGCAAGAAACAGGATGCTATACACAGTCTCAGGAACAAACCTAATATTGTCATCAAAGAGGCTGGCAGAGGAGTCGCTGCAGTGATCATGGACAATTCTGACTACATGGAATTAGCTCATTCATAGTTATTGAGGTCTGTCCCAAGGCACTTCACTCCATGCATATGATGAAGTGGTTTATGCTCTCAATTCCTTTCTCTCAGTTAGTCTTAATAGTCCTACAAGATCATTTGCATACACTGGTGTGTGTGTGTGTGTGTGTCTTCCAATTGCCTGTTGACCTATCGTGACATAATGAATTTCATAGGCTTTCCTTCAGCAAGGCATACTCAGGTGTGCCTTTGCTAGCTGAACTATACCCTACAGCACCTGGTAATCATTGGCAATCTTACATCTAAGAACTAAAAAGGGCTGACTCTGCTGAGCTTCAAAGATCAGATAGGATATGGTGCCTTTAGGGCTGTGATCACGAACCTATGGCACGCGAGCCAGAGATGGCACATGGTGTGGAGAGGAGGAAGAGTAAGAGGAGTGTGCCTGTTCCTCCTCCTTCCTGACCCTCCCTGGCTTTTTGCTTCTCTGGAGGCAACCGGAGGCTGGGAATGGCATGGGGGGAGGAGGAGCAAGAGGTGCACACTTCCTCCTCTTTCATGACCCTCCCCAACCTCCAGCTGCCTCTCCAGAGGCAACTGAAGGCCAGGAACAGCACACGCGGAAGATGAAGAGGCGCCTCTTCCTTCCCCTTCCCAACCCTTCCTGGCCTCCAGTTACCTCCCTGGAGGTACATGGGGGGGGGGAGGGAGGAGGAGGAGGAGGAGGAGGAGGAGGCATGTGTATGTGCCTCTTCTTCCTTCTTCCCCCTCACGCCCCCAGAGAGGCAGCTGAAGGCCTGGGAGGTTGGGGGGAAGAAGTCCTACCCCAGAAGTCCCATCCTAAGCAGGAAGATGTCCTGCCCCTGGCACCAGGTAACACCTGGTGCTGGAAGGCCTTTTAGATTGGGCACTCAGCCCCTAAAAGTTTCACCATTAGTGTTATAGGGTATTTAGACATAACTGCAAAGCATCAAGAGTCCAATTTTGGTCTTTTGAGGCCCTCTGGAGCTGCATGGACTGTTGTAAATGGAAAACAAATCGAAAGAGGAAGAAGGAAACTGGAATGAATGAAAGCCCACTTCTGTTTTTGACAAATGGGGGAAGGATTGCTGTTAAACAGTGCAGGGGAACCTTGAAACCTGTTTAAAAGGTGAAGTGGGATTCCTGGGACTATCCAGTTATAGGGCTATGATTCCACTGTAACTCTTATGACTCCATCTTATGGAATTCTAGATGTTTGTACTTTAGGGAGGGGAATTTAGAATTCTCAGCCAGAGAATTCTATATCCAACTTCAAACCCTATGATTTCATAGGGGGTAGCCTTGGCATTTTAAATGGGATCATAGTGCTATAAGTATTGTGTAGTGTGCACTGGGAGGCTCCTAGGAGTGAATATTGAACAGTTTTTGCCAAAGAGATGACAATCCAGGAAGTCTTGAAAGTTCAAGGCCTGCAAACATGGTCTTGGGCCCATATGGAGTCTATATTTTGGTACCCTTGGTTCATACTCTTAACACTGGGGTTAATGATGGTGATGGTGTCTTTTTATATGCTTATAAAGATGCCTTAGCTGTTCTTATACAGTCTTGAGATTGTCTGTCAACATTTATGTGAAGCTGTACTTTCTCAAGATGTATCACTGAGGATGCTTCACACTGCCAAGAATGTACCCTCATATTTTTTCTTTGTCCTTTTTAACTTCGTAGTTTGAAGGATGCTTCTTCTAATCAGTAAGCTTTAGTTCTGCTTGAGCGACTATCGTACGGTAACAGACTCTTAATCCCTCTCTGATGTTACAGATTAATAACATTGCTAAGTCTATAGTAGAGTTTATCTTCCCTTTGATTGTTCAATATTCTCAAAGGGCTTGCAATGTAGGAACAGCCTGTCACTCTAAGGACTTCACATTGGCAGAAATGTGTGATAGGCAAAAAGCAAAGCACCTACAATTTGTCCTCAACAGTTATGGGAATGTAGTTGAAGAGAAACAACTTTCTGTCATATTCAAAAATAAAATAAATTAATTAAATTCTCTCAGCATGGCATCAGATTCTCCATGGAAATGTACTAAGATGCTCACCTGTGAAAGTTTTGTGAGGTCTAGTGTTCCATCTTGTATGAAATTTGCCAGTATTTCCATACAGAAAAAAAGGCAGATGCCGTGTTAAGAGAGATTTCCTATCAAAGCATTTGTACAATGATGCAAGTGAACATAAAAAAGAATCTTGTACTTTAGATATAAAAGGAATACATGAATAGCACTTCACACTCTGAAGTATGGGGTTCAATGAGCTGAATAGCTGGATTGCTGCTTGATAGGACAGAAGATATATGCGTCTGTCACTGAGCTGGGAAAGTGTTTTTATTGTCTTTTTTATTCCTTCTTTTTCACTCCATGCCCTCCCCAATGCAGAGAGGTCTTTTGAGACAAAGGACAAAATCTACTGGGATATTCAATTGAGCAACCCCTATCATGGTGAATGGGAGCTGCCTGAGAGCCTGCTTGTGTGCTATTTCCCAGTGTAAACTGGTGGCCTTCCATCTCCCTAGTGTGATTAATCTGCTCTGGGTTTTAGTCTGAACTGTAAAGAATTCAAGTTGCCAAACCTTACCAGCAACATAGGTTCAATGTCTTAGATAGCTATTTAATATTTATACTACTACTTGGAGCAGATTTATTTCTGCATTGACATGACAGCCACAACCATCATGACTTCTTCCCATTCATTCCAGTACATGCAGGAAATTCTCCTGAGAGATTTTCGCAGAAAACAAGTTTACAAGCCATTTATTACCTTAAATAATAAATATTGCCTCTGTGAGTGACAGAAATCTTTTCCCTTGTTGACAAGACAGAACATGTTCAGAGGTGGACAACCAAAATGGTAAAAGGTTTGGGAAACATGCCCTTCAAGGAGCAGCTTAGGAAGCTGGGTATGTTTAACCTGGAGAAGATAAGGTTAAGAGGTACATAATAGCCATGTTTAAATATTTGAAAGAATAACTGAAGATAGACCAAGAGCTCATTTGATAAACAGATCCAAGAAATTCATTTTTAAAGCTGTGATTCATTTTCTCCACTTGGAGGATACTGTTGGTCCCCCAACAATGGCCTAAACATCTCTCAGTTCGTTCCTCTGCATTTGCTACAGAAAGAACACTAGAATAAGTCTTTAAATGATGAAATTTAATATGACAGATGTGGGGTAGGCAGAGAGAGGAACAGAGAAAGGTGAAGGAAAATTAAGAGGCAACAATTGTACAAACTTATTTGCAAGAAATGGTAAATATTAAGCTTAGTCCCCAAAGCAAATAAAATGGCCATTCATGAGATATATGCTTAAGAGGCTCTCAAATTAGCCTATTAATGTTCAATTGGAGTGAAAATGGAGTTCATACATAGTAATGAAGCTGAAGTTGAATCCCACAGAGTTAAATGGGCAGTGTCTTAATTTTGTATTAGCGTAGACAGAATTCAGGAAGGACAATGGAAGGATATGCAAAAATGACACTGTGGGAAGACAAATGCTGTAGCAAGTTGTTCCCCAGAAACTCAATCTCCTGTGAAGAGGCTTCTTCACAGCTTTGCCATGTAAAGCTCAAAGACGTATGGAGCTCATCCGTAAGTGTGGGATGAAGGATGAACCAACTAGCTGCCAATATCTGATTCAGCTGTTTCATCTCAATGAGATTCTAAAGAGCAAGAGAGTGAGTCCATCAGGGAGAAAGAAGGATGCTGAGAATTCAGGAAAATGACACCCCTCCCCCCCCCCACACACACACATTGGGATATATACAGCCTTTTCAAGCAATTTTGGAAACCAATTTAAAACCTTTTCAGGCCTACGCATTTCCAGTTTAGATCTGGGAAGGTCAGAAAGCTGTTTTTGTAATTTAAAAAGAAAGAGAGAGAGCGAGAGCGAGAGCGAGAGAGAGAGAGAGAGAGAGAGAGAGCAACTTTTATGGTATGGAAAATGGAATAGTGAATGTATGCACACTGATGTGCTTGAATTTGCTTATGAACATCCAGAGTGATATTGGGCTTCAAGCAACATAGGTATGTGCCTTGCAGAAGTACCCCCCCCTCCACTCCATATGACTTTTCCACATTTTGTTTTTTTAATAATAATAATAACAACAACAACAACAACAATAATTTATATCCTGCCCCTCTACAAGATGCAATCATGGTGGCTTACAAAGATTTAAAACAATAACAACAACAACAACAACAACAACAACAACAACATACAATTCAAATCCCTGAATCCCCCCTTCAAATAAAATTAAACATGAACAACATAAAATTCACTTTAAAAAAATTGTGACTGTGGTGAGGTCAGAATTCAGCAATCAGATTTTGGGGAACTATTCAGGAAAGGCCTGCCAGAAGAGATCTGTCTTTATAGCTTTTTAAAAGCTGTTTAGGGTGGTAATATGATGGATCTTGTCTGGCAGGCTGTTCCACAATCTGGGCACAACAGCTGAGAAGGTGCTCTGCAGGTTGTGGACAGTCTTGTTTTATAAGGCTGTAACAAATTCTTCCCTGAAGATTTAAGCGTGTGGGGAGGATTATATGGAAGGAGACGGTTCCGAAGATAGGTTGGACCCAAGCCATTTAGAGCTTTAAAGGTGATAACCAACACCTTGTACTGGGCCCAGAAAGCCAGTGGAGTGATCTTAAGATCGGTGTTATATGGTCTCTTAGGGATGTACCAGAGACCAGCCTGGCTGCCATGTTCTGAATTAGTTGAAGTTTCTGGACCAAGCATGAGGGTAGCCCCACATATAGTGCATTGCAGAAATCAAGGCGTGAGGTTACCAGCGCATGTACTACGGTCTCAAGGTCCTTGACTTCCAGGAAAGGGCGCAGCTGACATACCAGTGGAAGCTGATAACAGGCACTCCTGATCGTCGCATTCTCCTGATTTATCATGTCAAGCAATGGAACTAGGAGCACCCCCCAGACTGCGAACACAGTCATTTTAGGGGAGCATGACCCCTTCCAGGACTGGAGGTTGTATTCCAATATCTGGATTTGGAGCTAATACCGTAAGTACCTGCGTTTTGTCTAGATTCAGCCCTGGTGGCACAGTGGTTAAATGCCTGTACTGCAGCCACTCACTCAAAACCAGAAGGTGGCGAGTTCAAGACCAGCAAAGGGCTGAAGCTTGACTCAGGCTTGCATCCTTCCGAGGTCGCTAAAATGAGTATCCAGATTATTGGGGGCAAATAGCTTACAATTGTAAATGAAGCTGTTTGTTTAACAAATTGTAAGCCGCTCTGATAGTCTTGGCTGAAGAGCGGGGTATAAATAAAACATTATTATTATTATTATTATTATTATTATTATTATTTTCCTCATCCAATCCATTACTGCTTTAAGACAATCATTGAGAGGAGAGATGCCATCTGAAGTCAAAGCTGATGACTGAGACATGGAGAAATATATCTGAGTGTCATCAGTGTATTGATAACACCCAGCCCCATTCCTCCGAATGATCTCTCCCAGCGGCTTCATGTATATGTTGAAAAGCATTGGGGACAGGATGGTGCCTTTTGGGACGCCGCAATTAAGCTCCCTCATTGCCGAGCAACTGTCCCCAAGCACCACCCTCTGGAATCTGCCCAAGAGGAAGGAACGGAACCCCTGGAGCAGAGTGCCTCCTTTTCCTAATCTTCTCAAGCGACTCAAGAGGATGTCATGATCTATAGTATGCCGCTAAGAGGTCCAGTAGCACCAACAGGGTCACATTACCCTTGTCGATGTTCAGACAAAGGTTGTCAGCTAAGGCAACCATGGCAGTCTCAGCTCCAAATCCCATCCTAAAGCCAGTTTGAAATGGATCAAGATAATCGATTTCCTCCAAGACAGCTTGGAGTTGAAGAGCAACCGCTCTCTCAATCACCTTGCTCAGAAATGGTAGTAAAGAGACTAGCCTATAGTTCTTCATATCCAGGGGGTCAAGAGAGGGTTTTTTCAGGAGCGGTCTAACTGCCGCTTCCTTCAAACAAGATGGACCATGACCCTCCCTAAGGGATACATTGATGATGTTCTTTAAGAACATCTTCAAGGCATCACCCCCCTGGACAGCCAGCCATGAAGGGCAGGGGTTGAGAAGGCAAGTTGTTTTCCTCACTTTTCCAAGGTGCTTGTTCACATCATCAGTACTTACAAATTGAAATTGATCCAGTATAACCACATCAGCGGAGTTCCTGGATACTTCATCAGTTGATTCTGTTATAACTCCAGCGTCTAAGTCAGCTCTTATCTGAGAGATTTTATCTGCAAAGTAGTTGTTAAATGCATCACAGCAGGTCATTGTAGGGTTAAGTAAAGGGTTCTGCACAGGTGGAACCTGTGTTAGTTCCCTCACCATCTTAAACAGCTCTGCTGGACGAGACTCTGCAGATGCAATATGTGCAGAGGAGAAGGCTCTCTGCGCTGCACGTATGGCCTCTCTATAGGAACGAAAAAAATTCCTATGATGAATCCTGTCAGATAATGTTTTATGTTTTTAATTATACAGTGGTTTAATTCTCTTTTTAAGGAGCGGCAGTGAGGGAAGGGATGGGATGTTTTAACTGATATTGTTTTAATCTTTTTGTTGTAACCCGCCCCGATTGCCTGTTCAGAGGTGTGGGCTAGAAATAAATTATTATTATTATTATTAGAATTGAGTTTTTCGCCAGACGCACTCTAGTTGTAAATACATTAATTGCTTCCTCATTGTCCCTGCCATTGGTAGGAATTTGTCTACTACTGATACTTGTGGAACTTGTCTCTCCAGAAGCATTAAACATAACATTGGCTTGACTTTCCAGGTAAAGGAAGGGAGGAGTAAAGAAGGAATCATCGGCTGAGACACTCCAAGGCAAAACTTAAAAAATAGAACTCATATTCCAATGAGTCCATCACCAAATCAGTGCAGACACTAGGTTGGTTAAAGATAGTGATCTATTATTATTATTATTATTATTATTATTTATCATCTTTAGTTATAAAGTGCCATTAAGTGTACATGGTGCTGTACAAAAACCAAATAAAAATCAAGAATATGTAAAAAGCCTGCCTATGGCATACAATCTGTTAAGCAATAATTTCTTTGGCCAACAATGAGAGTTGTGGCCAATTGTCATATCACAGTTTTTAGTTCAAGATTAGACCAGAATTTCTTGGTTTGAATATAACAGAAAAATGTAGTTGAAATTAGGGATAGGTGACTATGGAAGATATGGGGAAAACATTAGACCCCCATAAATCAAATTATCCTAAGTTTTGAGGGGGCATGGGGACTATTTTCCCCATGTTTTGGGCTCACAGACATTTTAGGAAAGCACTTTTTGATCACAGGATGTTACTGGAACTCCTGGCTCCTGATTTTTTTTTAAAGGCTCCCCCTGGCCCTAACGTGGCCACAAGGATACTGAAAAAAATGCCCCAATATCTTCTAGAAAGCAATGGGGGGATGGGGGGATCAAAATTTATTGTTTTTTAAACCTCTATGGTGCCCTGAGGGACAGTATGAACCTGGGCTGCTGCCACACTGCAGAATTAATGCCGTTTGACACTTCTTTAACTGACATGGTTTCATCCTATGTTATCCTGGGATTTATAGTTATGGCACCAGAGCTCTCTGACAGAGAAAGCTAAATAATTAATATTTTCTTTACAAATCCCAGAATTTCACAGCATTAAGCCATGGCAGTTAAAGTGGTGTCAAACTGCATTAATTCTGCAGTTCAGATACACTTGGGCTATCCCTGGTTTGAATAAATTACGGCAGAAATGATGCAGCTAGTTTATTTAATGAATAATAAACAAAAGGGGAAGCTAGCAGTGGGGCAATTTAGTCTTGACTTAATAAAGTCAAGTCAAGACTAAATTGCCCCATTGCTAACTTCCTCTTTTCCCAAAATTATCCATCTTACTCTTTCTTCCCAGTCTCTTAAGAGGACTTATGCTCTTATTCCACCTTTTCTGCATAGTCATAAGAATATTTTGGTTCTTTCAAAACCAAAATCACCCCCACAACTAATGCTGTGTCTATCAGTTTTGATGGACTTCATGTAATTCTTAAAAGAAGGTGAGGCATGACTTCACTTTCTGCAGTGGCATATGTTCAACCTTTTTTTTTTTTACTGAGTTTGCTCTTAATAAGGTTTCCCTGATTCAACTGGGATCTGAATTCTGCTGACAGATCTATAAATTCCTGATTCCTCTGCTTGGACTCTGTATTAAAAATACATGTCACACTGGCCAGCATCCAGTCATTTGTAAGATAACTATTTTTAGTGATTATATATGTTTCAGTTTAAGGTCCAGCAAGTATACTTCTCATACATTGACAACTACTGTTTACTATTTATTGGTTCATTTTATATCTCTCTCCCACACCCTCCCCAATTAGGTGCTATGTCCTCAAGCAGTTTACATCACATTTATATGATCATGTCAAGAGTTTCAGCTGGGTTTTTCTTCTTACTGCATTTGTCTGTCCCTCTTTGTAACCACATTTTTAAACATTTTCAAAGATCTTAACCCACAGAAGACCTTTTATTTCAGAAGGCATCTTTACACAGCCTTCAAAGGTCCTAAGGGATTTGGTGAGTTTAGATTTAATGAGTTTAGATTTGTCTATTAACCTTGTCACTAATCACAGTGGCCAGAATTCACTAAGGCAGTTATGAATGCATAAACACCATAGGTACGTAGCTATGTCATATCTCCTGGCCTGACCTCCTTTGCTGTTTCCCACTCACAAGCTGCAGCTGTTGAGATCAATGGGGGTCTGTTCCTCTGTTGATTGGAAAGCAGCTGACTGACATTCCCAGCTTTCTCCTGTAAGCAATTTCTGGTGGAGATCTCTTATGTGAGTGTGGATAAGAATGCAAGTCTTCCAATCAACAGGGGAACAGATCTCCATTGATTACAGCAGCAGCTGCCCAGTAAGTGGGGGAATGGGGGGACTTTCATAGTCCTAATGTATCTCCTAAACTAGGGAATACATAGGGATCATAAATACAAACCAGCCATGAATGTGTAACTCTGGGTTGCACACTCATAACTGCTCTAGTGAATTCCATCCAGTATTGATTTAGAAAATATCTCTTCCCCAGTTAAATGTAATGGTTGCACTTTGATGACAATCTTCCATTTGGACCTTTGTTAAATTTGACAGCAGCATGGTCAACCCCACCCGCCCCCTCAATCATAGTCAAAGAGCTACAGAGAGAAATATATTGCAGCCATATCTTTTACTCAGAGCCTGAGCACTGTTTGAAATTAAATGAACAATCATATCTCTCACTGGAGAGAGCAATAAGTTACAGCATATTCATTATTGTGTATTGCAGTGTTCCATTTGCCCTACACACAAATCCAGAATTTGTCCACATTTTATCATGAACTTTCATTAAACTGTCAACATGAATTGTATATGTAATTCTGATACTGAGGCTTTACTTCTTCCTAGTAAAGCAGCTTAGTAAAATATAAATTATTGTTGCATTGCTGTTGACTTAATGTCATATTCATTGTATTCCTGGACTATGTTTGAATGCTGAATTACCTGGTTTTTGAACTTTCTAAGCTACAAAGTAAAAATGCCATTCATTGCTTTGCCATTTCCAAAAATTGATTTTTACAGTGCTAATTATGTGCATCATAGGTAACATACTGCTGATACAAGCAAAACTCCAATAAGCTCTGTGGATGCATTTCTAAATAAAAAGTATGTGTTCTTGAATGTTCATGCTAACATTCAAGAATGCTTATCCAGTATAAAACAATGTCTTGTCTAGTGATGTATGTGATTTTTATTTAGCCCTATGTAAGGGTGGCTTCATATACCTGGTGCTCCTCTGCAGCATCAACTCCAAGCAACTGCAGCATCAACTCCAACCTGGTGCTCCTCTGCAGCATCAACTCCAACTCATGTCGAGGCAATGTTTGTACCAATTTTCTCTTCTAAATGTCTAATAAGATTGGCATGGCTGAGGGCTACCTCTTTTCAAGCCACCCTGTTCACATAAACCATGGTGAAACACTATACATCCGTGCCCCCAATGGAGATGCCTGATTGTAGAGTCAAAACCTGAGCATGAGAATCAATCAGGATAGTAACTTATGGAGCCAAACAGACAGGCCAAAATAAAGCTGCTTTCAGCCACTTTGGAAGTGTGATGTTTAAATGACACATGCGTACTAAGAGGCCAGAAGCCACGTCAAAGTCCTAGTCTCAGTTCAATTTTTAAAATTGTTGCGGAGATCAAAATTCTGTTCTGACCATGTCCAAATCCTCCTCTCACCCCTTGTTAAGCAGGACAGCCTTCCAACATTGCCATTTCCAGGTTGTCAGAGAGCAGTAGGATCATGGCCTGAAACAGACGAGCCAAATAAAGTGGCTTCTGACCACTTTGGGGGCATGGCATTTAGATGACACATGCCCCCAAAGCGGCTGGAAGCTGTGCCAAGGCCATGCCAAGCTGGCAAGAGCCAGCCCTTTTAGGAGTGGATTTAATCCCCTCCTCCAAACTGCCTGCTTGGGACTGCAGCACTGGCTCACTTCGGGTATGGGCTGTGTGGTCACCACAGTCCCAGTCCAATTGGGGCCAGAGCAGTCGGAGGCAGTCCTTCCAAGCCATTTGCTTCAGCCTCATGCCCAGCTATTTTCCTGTAGCTGGATGTGCTACAAAAACATTCATCTGCAGGAATACCTGCAGGAGGTCCATGTGGATTACTATCACAGTGAATCTAGCTACAGGAAAATAGTTGGACATGTTCCTGCTGATCTCCTCACTTTCTAGTAACTCAGAAATTGCTGGATTTCATGGTAGCATGTGATGCACTGCTTTTGATATTTTTTTAGTGGGGTGTGGCTGCAGAAATGTAGCTATGATATGATACGCACATCACCCGATGCAAGATCTCAACCTATATGTGTTTTCATAATCACATTGAGATTCTTTCAAATGGACTGAGTGAAACCATATGTTAAAATATTTCTTGTTTGCTTTGCTCAATGAAATCATAATTAGTATTATTAGTATTGTTTTAATCTTTTAAAAGAGAAACAAACAAACAAACAGCTTCATTTATATACCGCTTCATACCCTTAAGGAGTGTCTAAGCGGATTACAATTGTAAGCTATTTGCCCCCCAACAATCTGGGTACTCCTCGGAAGGATGCAAGCCTGAGTCAAGCTTCAGCCCTTTGCTGGTCTTGAACTCGCCACCTTATGGTTTTGGGTGAGTGGCTGCAGTACAGGCATTTAACCACTGTGCCACCAGGGCTGATTATATATACCAGATATTTTTTTTAAAAAAAAAACCTGTCATTTCTCCCTGTTATTTCTATTATAATGATCCCAGTCCAGTACTTCTTGTGGGTAACTTGTCATTGAAGATTAACAACTCAATGTAGTTTCAGTCCATGTCACTTAATTTTGTGCCAGTTCACATATGTTCTGTCATATTTTTGTGCTTGACCATGGATTTTTAATCTTCCCTATAAAAGTTTAAAAATTCATGGTTGAACCCAGATGTAAGACAGAATATATCTGTGAACTGATACATGAGAAAATGACATGGAATGGAACTAGATGGATAAGAGCCAGAGGGGTCTCATTTTATAAGAACTAGTGTAGTGCAGTAGTTTGGGTACTGTACAAGGATTCTGGAAGCCAGGGTTTGAATACCTGCTTAGCCATGGAAACCCATTGGGTGACTTTGGGCAAGTCACACAGTCTCAGCCTCAGGGCAAAGGGATGCAAATCTCCTCTGAGTAAATCTTGCAAAGAAACCACCATTAAAAGTTCACCTTAGGAGCGCTATAAATTAGAAATGACTTGAAGGCACACAACAGCAAATAAAAGTTTGCAGTTATGTTCAGATTAAAATATTTATTTTCCAAAACTTTCTCTTACTTTAATAATTTCTCCCAAATGGTATTCTTTTAAAGCTATTTTGCTGCCTGAGGTGGAGTTGCAAATGATGGTGTCCTCCTTCCTCCAACAAGGTGCCTATCACCCATCACTAAGTAAGTCCATTTTCCATTGGAGACAGAAAACTCCTGTTCTTCCTGTGCTTTGTAAAAGACAGTAATAATAAATCCAATAAATAACAGCTGGTTGCCTTTTCATGGCATGAAATGTGCCACCTTATTTAGTTGATGTTAGCTAATGTTAAGCCTGAACCTGTGCTTTCATGCATTTTTATGCTGAAAACAGTATCAGTACATCTGGAAAATATGCAAGCTGGTGAATAACCAATAATCTGGGAGATGCAGTTCATAGTCATCTGCGGAGGGCAGATCAGGTGAGCACTTAGCTGCAATTCATGGGGGCTTTTTACATTGGCAAGAAAGTGTGACATGAAGTTGCACTTTCCTTAATGCTTAGCAGCTAGACAGCAAGCCCCAGGTGTGCATTTAAAAAGTACAGGGCAGCTAGACTGAGGTTTTTTCTGTGGCTCAGCAACTACATGGGAAGCTGTCAAAACGCTACAAACACAGGTGGAGCAGCTACATGGGCGGCAAGGAACGTGGCTTTTAGCCGCGCTTTAAACATTTTTTTCCCTTGCTGGCTGCGAATTGCGCAATTGCGCAGGTACACCATACAGTCGGAGCTTATCACATGGGGGAGTACAGGACCATTCCGAAAGAGGGAGAAAGTGAGGTCAGTTCGGAAATGCACATGATTACGCACAAGCTCATCACACACAAAACAAGAGAGCATCTACACAAAAAGAAAATGCAGAGTCAATACGAAAGAATTCATCACATGTGAACATACTGGTCGGCTTTCTGTTGCAAATTAAGGCATCTTGGGAAATGGTAGCAAAGGCTCATGGGAGTTGTAGTCTGTGTTCTGTCTCAGCATTATATTGAGTTGTCTTGAGGTTTCAGCCCTCTGTCCAGGAGGGATTCCCATATGTTCTCCATTCTTGAGCAGAGGCCTCCCTTTTCCAAGTTGACCAGGCACATCCTCCTTTGCCAGGACACGTCCTACTTTTCCAGCCTTCTTTTTGAAGAGGAAGCAGGAGGGCCAGGCGTGCTCTGGCCAGGCTCTAGGGGTCTCTTCCTGGCTCCTTCCCTCCCTCCCTCCCTCCTTCCCCGCTGCCTTCCTCCTCCCTTTGGCTGAGAGAGTGTGACTTACAGGGAGGAAGGGCAGCGGTGGTGCTCCAGGTCCTCCTGATGCTGGGCCAGGGCAAGCTGGAAACAGGAGGAGGAGGAGAGGGACCTGGAGCACCTCTGCTGCCCTGCTTCCCTGCAAGTCACACTCTCTCAGCCAAAGGGAGGAGGAAGGCAGCCAAGAGAGAGCCCTGGAGCCTGGCCAGAGTGTGCCTGGGCCTGCCTTCTCCTTCCCCCTTCGGCTGAGAGAGTGTGACTTGCAGGGAGGCAGGGCAGCGGAGGTGCTCCAGGTCCCTCCCCTTCTCCTCCTCCTCTTGCCAGCTTGCCCTGGTCTGGCTGAGCGCCTCCAGGGCCCTGCTGTCTCCCTAGAAGTCACACTCTCTCAACCAAAGGGAGGAGGTGAAGGAAGGTGCAGGCGCACTCTGGCCGGGCTCTGAAGGTCTCTTCTTGTCTTGGCACCTTCCCTCCCTCCGCACTTGTATCGCTGCCTTTAAATGGGCGCTTTAAAGATACAGAGCCCCATTTAACCGTTCAACTACACCTTAGCCTTTAGATGCAATAGGGGTGCTTTTTACATTGGCTAAAAGGGGCGGTCCAAACTCGCCCCTTCTAGCGGCGAGATGAGGCCTAGGCTGCCACACGGGCAGCCCCAGAGGCCTCATCCCGCCGCAACGACCCGCCGCAAAAAAGAGCTCCGGGATCGAGCTCTTTTTTTGCGGCGCGGGAAGGGCACGATTGGCGCCCTCCCGCGCCGCCAGAGCGTCAAAACGTGCGCAGCGCATCAAAACGCTGCGCACGTGATGACGCTTGTACGGCGCCACCGTGTAGACGCCGCCATCTTTAAATGGCGGCGTCCATGCGTTTTAGGCTTAGGGAGGGTGTAAAGGCTACGCCCTCCCTAACCCTAAATGCGGGCTTTTTAGCCCTAAAAGCGCCTTTTTTGCCCGTGTAAAACGGGCCAGCAATGCTGCACCCTTTTTTAAAAAGTAGTGGGGAAATCAAACTACTTTTTAAAGGCACTTCTTCTCCCTTAAAACTCCAAAATAGTGTTTTCATGGCACACTTTCCATTTTTCTCATCTAAAGGCTGGGCTTTCATGCAGCCTTCAACACACCTCTTTTTGCCAATGTAAAATGGGCCAGCTCCTTTTTAAAGCACTTCTTCTCCCTTAAAACTCCAAAATAGTGTTTTCATGGCACACTTTCCCTTTTTCTCATCTAAAGGCTGGGTTTTCAAGCAGCCTTCAACACACCTCTTTTTGCCAATGTAAAACGGACCCATAGAGATCAAATTCCTCTAGCAAACATTCTTGCTTATAAAAGGTGACTTTGGAGGGAGATGCACATTTTACGGACATCGAAAACTGATACCCAACCAATTAAATGGCACTCCAATGGGCACTGTGATTTGGACAGGAATATACATCCAGATGCAAATTTATATGAATGCTATTTGCATGCTCAAAAAGCTCCTTCCATTGCAAGGGTCTTCTCTTTCAACTGCATCAATTCTGCTTAAAGCTTGGATAGTAAAGGTTTTGCATAATATAGTTGGATGTTTTCCCATTAACTGATATGATGATAAAAGAATTACCAGATAATAAAACTAGTTTAAACATAATAAAAATCTGATGCATAATATACTCATTTAGATTGTAACACAAGCATTTCTGAAGTAAATGTTCCAACAAGGTTTTTAAACAAGATTTCAAGGACTGTAATAGATGTGAAGAACTGTAGCATTCAAACCCTGTACTCATGCACACCCACTCACTTTACATTAACTAACCAAAGAACCATGAGGACTACTTGCACAACAAACTGATGTTCCAGTGAACATAAGCAATTAAAGACATATGTTAGCTGAGGAAGGGACAGGAAACTTGCAAGGGAATGAAAGCAGTTGGAAAGCAGCCCAGTTCAGCACTCCTTTCCTCTAACTCTGATAAAGCTGACCAACTCCCAATACTCTCCAGGGGAAAGTGGCCAGTGACCATCCTGGCTGGAGAATTCTAGAAGTTGCAGATCAAAAGAAGAAGAAAAAATCCCAATTGTCTCTTCCTGTTTGTCAGTGCCTTCCTTTAGTCAGTCATACTTTGTGGTATGACAGTTGTCTTATTTTATAGGTTCTAAATATTTGCACTTTGTGCAAACATTTATATGTCCCTGAGAGCCATCATAGTGGTTTGAGCGTTGGCATGTAGGATCTTGGGAGAAGGGTTTGAATCTCTCCTGAGTCATGGATACCCATTGAATGATCTTGGGCAAGTCACACACTCTCAGTGTCAGAGGAAGACAATGGCAAACTCCTCTGAGTAAATCTTGCCAACAAATCTCTAGGATAAGACCGGCATAAGTTAGAGGCACATAACATGTGAAAAGGATCTAGGAGTCCAAGTAGACCACAAGTTGAACATGAGTCAACAGCGCGATGCAGCAGCTAAAATGTCCAATGCAATTTTAGGTTGCATCAATAGAAGTATAGTGTCTAGATCAAGGGAAGCAATAGTGCCACTCTATTTTGCTTTGGTCAGGCCCCACCTGGAATACTGTGTCCAGTTCTGGACACCACATTTCAAAAAGGATGCGGAAAAACTGGAGCGTGTCCAAAGGAGGGCGACTAAGATGGTGAAAGGTCTGGAAACTATGTCGTATGAGGAACGCCTTAGGGAGCTGGGAATGTTTAGCCTAGAGAAGAAAAGGTTAAGAGGTGATATGATAGCCCTATTTAAATACTTGAAGGGATGCCACATTGAGGAGGGAGCAAGCTTGTTTTCTGCTGCTCCAGAGAACAAGACCCGGCATAATGGATGCAAGCTCCAGGAAAAGAGATTCCACCTCAACATTAGGAGGAACTTCCTGACAGTAAGGGCTGTTCGACAGTGGAACACATTCCCTTGGAGAGTAGTGGAGTCTCCTTCCTTAGAGGTCTTTAAGCAGAGGCTGGATGCCAATCTGTCGGGGATGCTTTGATGGAGAATTCCTGCATGGCAGGGAGTTGGACTGGATGACCCTTGTGGTCTCTTCCAACTCTATGATTCTAACATCATACAGTAATGTTTACCCATAAGATTTGTGCTCTCAGTTTTGGCAAAGTAGAGGTTTGGTTCAGTTGAATTTATCAAGATTTTTTTCTTGTTGTTTGTGAGTTTGTGTTCAATGCATCACACGTTTATGCTGCTAAGGACCCTGTCTGTTATCTGGTTAGCTGCTGATTTTAAGACAAAGTGAAGAGATCTGCTCTGGAGATTTGACTTGGCTGTTTATCATTTTGTTCCTTTAATTTAAAATATGTCCATCCACTTTCTGTTTCTGAAAGGAGAAAAACAACTAGAATTCTTTTAACACCTCAGCCTCAAAGCACTCTGCCAGATAAGGTCACATTAAAATGCATGGGACCAACAAAGAGAACAGGATAGTTTGGATGTATAATCTCACTCTTTTTGGCACAGCATTTAACTGGGATGGCCTATAACTACTTTTCATTTTTTCAGTCTGGTCAGAACATTAAATCATGCCATTAAACAATGCAAATAATAACTTTGTGATTCACTTGGTGACTCACAGAACTGAAATGCTTTAATGCTTTAATTCTTCTTGGAAGCCAAGTGTACATTTATGTATTTTATTTATTAAAATATTTATATCCTGCCCTATAGCCTGAGATCTCAGGATAGTATATAAGTAAAATCAATGTAAATAAATGAAAATAAGTTAACACACTAATAATTTAAATATATGAAAACATATTGAAGAAGACCAATTCATATTAAAACAGTTTAAATCCATGAGCATAAACTTTTTGGAGATAAATCAGTTAGGTCACAAAGAGTTTGTCAACTGCCATGTTTTTATTTGGCACCTAAATGAAGCCAGTGTTGGTGTCAATCAGGACTCTGAAGGGAGGGAATTTGCTTTTTACACTGGATAGTTTAAAGTACTTTTTTGTTCTGGAGAGACTGAGGGGTGAAACAGACCATCCCAAAGCTAGATTGGGGCCGTGGTAACCACACATCCCAGCCCCAATCTTCCCTTTTGCCCACCAAAAAAGAAGTGGCAAACAGATGCTCCTTTTTGCACCAGCAAAAAGCTAGATTTTCGGTCCCGCCACAGCTGGAAGCTGGCTTGAGGTGCTCTGGCAATGTGTGTCATCGGTTTATACGCAGGTCAGCATGGTAATGCCAGGCAGTGGAGGATGAAGATGGGCAAACCCTCACCCTTGAAGGCTCCTTCACCACTGGGCTTTGTACTGAGGAGAGGGCAAGGCTGTGGGGAAGGAGGAAGGGTGAACACTTTCCCCTCAAGGTTCCTTCACCGCTGGACTTTCTCTAGAACTGGGCTGCAGAGGAGGAGGAGGAAGGGTGAATGTGCACCCCTCAAGGCTCCTTCACCGCCAGACTTTCTCCTAAGGAGAAGGCCAGGTGGCAGAGGTGGAAGAGGGGAAAATGCACACCCTTCACGGCTCCATGACCACCAGGCTTTCTCTCAAGGAGACAGCCAGGCTGCCGAGGAGGAAGAGGGGCAAATGTTCACCCCTCAAGGCTCCACTGCCACCCATCCACCCGCTCTTGGTTGTATGCAGCCAGCTGCCTTGTCTTCTTTTCCTCCTGCTCTCCACCTTCTGTGAGGAGATAGGTTGGTCAGATGCAAACAACTGAGGGCAGGCAATTGAGTGGCAAAGCACTATACTGACTTTACTGACCCCTAAAGTTTTACACTTATCTTATCTATGGAAGTAATTTCAAGACCTGCCCTTGACTTATACAGGAGGTCAACTTATAGTCGATTTTATATGGTTAGTGTTAAAGGAGGTGTTCAAAACCCTATTCCCGTGCCTCTTTCTACCACATCAGGGATGAACATGGAGGTCCTGGGCACAGTGGAGGGAAAGAATCAAGGATATTGTCCAGGTTGAGCAGAAGGGAGCGGAGTCCCCTTCCCTCCCACCACTGCCAGATGCCTCTACTGCTGCCCTGATCCCAGAGGGCTCACTTGTCATCCCTGTTTCTTTCCCCCATGGCCACGGCATACAAGGAGATGTTGGGTACAGCAGCGGGAAGGAGCGCAAGAGGGCAACCTAAGTGATCATAGTGATGTAGAGCCTCCTTTCTCCCTCTTCTGCCAGGTGCCACTGTTATTGCTGTGCTGCCCAGAGGGGATGGTCATCTTCATTGCCTCTTTCTCCTGCAGGTGGAGCACATGTGGAGAAGAAGGCAACTCCAGTCATCCCAAGTTCAAGTATACAGTAAGTACAGTTTTTGATGTCCTTTAGGATTTTAAATCTTTAGTTAAGGCTTGGGGGTCTGGAGCAACAAAAGGTATTTCAAGTGGGTGTCTGGTAAAGACAAGTTAAAAAAAATTGTTCTAATCCGTAAAAGATGAGCATCTAGAAGCAGCTCATTAGACAAATACCCAACTATAGAAAATCAGCCTCTTAAGCCTGAAATGACTAGTAAATTAGCCATTATTTTTTTTCTGTTCTTTTTGTTTTCTTCAGTAAGTTAATAATGTCTTGCAATAGCACATTGTTAACTTGATCAGGCTTGACAGACTTTGTTTCATGGGAATAAAAACCCATTACCTAAAGAGAAGATTTGCATCCTTTGCATTTTAACACACGCAAATACTAGTTCAGTTTTTAACCCAGATTTTACACTGAGAAAAGGGATTTATCCTGTACACCTTCTGCTTTAATAGGAGTAAAGACCTATTTATGGTCTCACCAGATTACCAATGATGTGGCTGAACTTCATAAGTCATCAATTTATACTGTTGCAAGGCATGCTGATTTAGGCCAAAAACGAACTGTGGTTTGCCACCACCCCTTTGAGCGCCGGGTTGCACGCCATGCCAACTGCACACCATGCCCCCAACCTGGCAATTTCCCAGCACAAAAAGAAGTGGCAGAAAGCTGCTTTTGCACTGGGAGAAAGTGTCTTTGTCATGGCAGCAGGTTTTGGTGGTATGTGCCATCTAAACGCCACATTGCCACAATGCCTCTACCATGTGGTTGATTGGGGTGGCTTCACAGCATGTACCAGGCATCTTGGGGGCATGTATCTTGTGTACGCCATGTCCCCAGACTGCCAAGAAGCTGGCTCTTTTTGCCAGTCAGTACTGGCACTTAGTTGGCAAGTCTGAGGCTTGGAAATATAACATATAGAGTGTAACATATAGAATATAAGGCTGCATCTACACTCAGAAATAATGCAGTTTGACACCACTTTGACTGCCATGGCTGAATGCTATGGAATTCTGGGAATTGTAGTTTGTTGTAGCACCAAAGCTCTCTGATAGGGGAGGCTAAACGTTTCACAAAACATTTAGTTCCTAGAATTCCATAGCATTGAGCCATGGCATGTAGAGTGGCATCCAACTGGGTTATTTTGGCAGTGTGGATGCAGTCTAAGATGTAATGCAGAAAGCTTTGTGTGTGTTACTGAGAGCCTAGCAACAACATTCCCTGCTTATGAAACAGGGGCTGCTCACTGACTTTTTCTCAGTGGTGTTCCCATGCTTGGTGTCACCTGGTGTGAGGGGGAATGCCGGCGGGTGATAGCGGCCAAGGGGATGGCAGCTTCCTCCTCAAGAGGAGGTCACCCCTGCCAAAGCAAAGCCTTCTCATTCACTGTTGCTGCTGTTCCCTCGTCAGGAGAAGGCTGCTGCTGTGGCAAAACCTGAAGAGACATGCACCCCTTCTCCTTTGCTGCAGTGGTGGCTCCCTCTTCAGAAGGAGGCCATCACCATGTCAAAACTGGGATGGCTGCACTCATCCTTCTCCCTCCAGTCGTGGACTCTTCCTGTGGCCATTGCCATGGTGAAATCTGGAGGCCACACTCACTCTTCTTTGCTGCCACCGTAACTTCCTCCTGAGGAGGAGGCCACTGCCAAAGCAAAGCTGAGAGGGATGCACTCACTTCTTCTCGCCCTGCAATGGGAGGAAAGCACAACCATGGAACCCATTGTCTGAGTTGTCACCCATTGTGGGCTGAACCCCCACCCCCTATTGACACAATAGCTTTTTCTGAAATTCTAGTAAATCAAAGGGTGTATCAAAGGCACTGATAAATAATTATGCAGCATTCAAGCATGCAGAATTGCATATGCACTGGTTACACTCATGGAACTCCATTTGTGCAATTGTACATAGAATGTGGAAGTTAAACAATGGCCAGTAACCATTAAGGGAACATGTGTGTGTGTAAAATGCCAACAGGATGCCGGCTGTTACTTCTGAAAGTTAATTATCTCCCAAAGCCTCTTTGAAAAGCCACCATACCAAATGCTACACATTTACCTTTGTGGTTTTTTTTAAAAAAGCAGTTATTACAGCTGTTCTATGTATATGAATCCATCTACCAACTCCTCCCTGAGACCAGCATATATTGATCTTGTTACCATGTTGCGTATTGATGGTGCAATAACTCTTCTGTTGTCAATTACACTCCTAATGAACTTTTCTACTTGTCCAAGGAGAGGGATGTCACAGACACTATTTCATTAGCTTTGTAACTGGAAGAAGAAAAAAAAGATTGATGGTAGAGAACAATTGTCACATCTCAGAAAGTTCTTCTTGATCTTAGTAATTCTCCTCAAATACCTGTCTGGTCTTTTCTTAAACCAATGAAAACATCAACATTTGTGATGTGGTTTAGAAAGCAAAAGATGACAAGGAGGGGAAGATGCCCATTATAGAAATCTCTGAAATCATAGAATCATGGAGTTGGAAACCATACCAAAGGGTATCTAGCCCAACCCCTGTCATGCAGAGTTCACACAGGTGAAAGATGGTCATCCAACCTCTGTTTAAGGACAGCTAAAGATGGAGAGTCCAGCACTCTCCAAGCCAACCTATTCTTCTGGCAAATGGCTTTTATCATCAAGTTCTTCCTAATATTTAGGTGGAATTGGTTTTTCTTGCAATATGAATCAATTGGCTCATGTCCTATTCTCTGAAGAAGCAGAAAACAAATCTCCATCTTCTACATGACACCCCCACCCCACCCCCATATTTAAAGATATGATAGATAGATAGATAGATAGATACCATATTATTCTTCATAATAGCCAGACCTATGCATCACCTACACTGGGAGAAACCTGAAGGCACACAATAACAACAAACAATAAGAGAATAACAAGTGCTTGTTGTGTTTTTTAAAGAATCCTCATGAGCTACCAACATGCTCAGTTTACAAAGCAAAAGTGGATATTCAGGTTCTTTTATTAATGACTATATAGCACCATTGGAGTGAATGGTGCTTTATAAAGATGACATGGCTCTGTTTCCAATGAGTTTACAGTCTTAACTTAGGACTTGATCACATGGGGGGAAATTGGGCGTTTAAAAGGTCATTTTCCTGGGGCAGTCACATGATTGTGGCAATGATTTTCACACACATTGCGCTTAGAAAAGACTTTTCTTGGGAAGAACCAGGAATGCTCCAGCAACAAATTATTCATGGGATTTGCCATGACTGAGCAACTGTCCTGGGAAAATGCTTTTTTAAACCCCCAATTTCCCTGATGTGATAAAGTCCTTAGTGAGAGTAAAAACAAAAGACAAAGCAGCAACCTTTTTGCACATGTTTCCCAACAACTGATATACAGTACAGATGAGGCATAGTGTCTCTTGTACTAGGAAGAATAGATATTATTTTGCAAAAAAAAAAAAAAAAAAAAAAGTGCTGTGCGTTAGGTACTCTGGATTGTTAATTGATCACACACAACTTATCATATATATATGCCCTTGTCTCCTCTTCCATGCAAATCTAGGCAAATTAAATATGTGTGTGCATGTGTGTTTGCCATCAAGTCTTTTCTGATATATGATGACCCTGTCCCAGGGTTTTTTAAGCAAGTTTCTTCAGAGGAGGTTTACCATTGCTGTGCTTCGAAGCTGAGAGGCTGTGACTTGCCAAAGGTCACCCAATATAAAAATAAAAATTCTTATGCAGCCCAGGGGAATTCTCCCCCTGCAGCTTTCATGCATTTGTTTTCACTCCCTCCTGAAAGCTACACATAAGATGCCAGATATTTTTATTTTATTTTATGTAATTTTGAAAAGTGGTCAGATACACAGAGATTAATAGCATGAAACAGGGAAAGGGGGGGGGGGGACAAATATATCATTAACCTGTTCACTACACTCTGTTATTTATTCTATTTTATTTGACAAATCCATTTTATACAAGTACAACAAACATACAAATACCTTCATGTCGTGTTAGTGAATCCTGGCCCTTCATGGGGTTGGAGATAGAATCAGCCTTGAAAGCCACTTTTCTCTCTCTCTTGCTATCTCTTTCACACACACACACACACACACACACACACAGAGGAGTTTTGAAAGAACGAGATTTTTCCAAGGTAAAGGTGAAATCCAGAACAGGTACAGGATAACTCCTGCCTGGGCACAAAGGTGTGCGACAAAATTCATGTGTTAGTTTTCATCTTGTTCCTAGCTCAGGAGGAAAGGACAGGAAAAGGCAGTGTGTAAACTCCTTGGTTTGAAAATCCAGCTTCCAGACTGCAAATGGAACAAGGCCAGCTCACCCATTATTCCAGTTTATCCCAATTCTGTCAGATGCCACCCCCTCCCCAAATCAGTCCCCTTTTTTCTTCTGATATTCCAGTCTCATATATTTTTGAATAGAGCTTGAAAAAAATTACTTTTATGAATGAGTATTCATCTTAAATATTCTCAAGTTAACCATTATAGAGAAGCATGATGTTTTCCCTGCAGTTTCCATGATTTATCCAGCAAGAGCATTACCCTGTTTCCCTGAAAATAAAACATCCCCATAAAATAAGACCTAGTAGAGGTTTTGATGAATTTCTAAATACAAGGCCACCCCCGAAAGTAAGACCTAGCAAAGTTTTTGTATATAAATATATATACAGTTTATACTGTAATAAATGTTGTTGTTGTTGTTGTTGTTCAACAATAAATTTGAATTTTTCATGGAAAAATAAGACATCCCTTGAAAATAAGACCTAGCACATCTTTGGGAGCAAAAATTAATATAAGACACTGTCTTATTTTGAGGGAAATACGGTACTAAGGGGGTGAAACAGATGGTGGCTAAGGAGTGGCTTGCTCACCTGGTTGGGGCTGCAGCAACTGCATATGCCATGCCACTAATCCAGCCTTTTCCCATCAGAAAAAGGAGCAGCAGAAAGCCTATCCTTTTTGCACTGGGAAAGGGCACCTTTGCCACTGCCACAGTGTTTTTTCAGCATTTCCTCAGCACAGTGTGGATAAATGCTGCTCTGCAAAAATGCTGTGGATCCACTGCATATGCAGTTGGTTGTGCAGCTTCCCATCAGACTAGGGGTATGCTACTATCTGAATACCATGTCCCTAGTCAGCTGGGAAGCCAGCTCTTTTTGACTATCTGTTTCACCTCTGAGTCTCCTTTTGCTAAGGTAGATCCAGCATGCATTTTTATTTTTTTTTGCCCATGATCCAGTTTATACTGAGATTTGCCTACGTAATTCTATGTGGAGAAAATAATTAACTAGCTCATATCTGTGAAGTGATTCGGACACTATCAAAACTTTTTGCAACACTGTCCTCCACATGTCTATGCAGCAGTAGTCTTACTGAGATCAAGGAATTTATTGCCACAAAAGCAGGTATAGGGCTGCAGCTTTAGAGATTTTGCATGCGAGATATTTAAAGAGGAATACTGCCAATAGGCTAGAGCTAAGAGCTCTGCTCATAGATTTATCAAAACCACAAACTCTATTGATTTTTCTATAAACTGCTCACCAGTATGTTGCGTGCTGTAATGTACTTGCAATACAGCACCTACCATAGACAAGTATTTGTACTCTATTAAAAGGGCAAACAGGTTTTTTTTCTAGTATACTGAATGATTAGAGTCAGGCTGGGAGACTGATGTAATATATGCAGTGATTTAACATGCAGCAATGCCCTGTTCATACACAGAACTTTATTACACCAGACTTGAAAAGTGGAATTAGAACAGTGGAGATTATTATTCATTTCAAAGTGACTTATCCCCAAAGGGAATCCCGCTGGGTGTTATGCACTCAGCAATAGCCAGGCAAGTGCAACCCATCTGCAGTCCAGACTGCAGCCACACTTTTCAAAAACGGGAGCTTGCCATTTTTGAAAAGCTGCTGGATAAGCATGGCTGGGGACAGGGTACAGATGGGTTGCACTCACCCGTCCACAGCTGAATGCAATAACACCTGATTTTAAATTTAAATACGACTTTATCCCATCAGGGATAGGTCACTTTAAAATGAATGTGATAATCTCCTGTGTCTGTACCTTATCACATGGTACTGTGCCTGTCCAGTAGCTGATCTGTAATCCATCTGCTGCTAGAACACTCCTTCTCATTGACAGGCACATCCTGTCAATTACTCCCAGTTGTATTTCCACTAATGAGAGAGTGTGATAGGTTCTTCCTGAATAAATTCTAATATTTAGGCAGTCACATGATGTGAGTAAGCACAAGTCTGCTCCTCTTCTTTTCTCCTTTACTATAACCAAGCAGGCTGTTTTTCTTTTTTTCTTTTCCTCCCCAATTTCTTTTCTTTTCACCTAATGGATTGCCATGATTATCAATTGCCTTAAAAATAAAAAATAAAATAAAAATAAATAGAGACCAAAAAGCATGCTGGGAAGAAGTTAGGGCAGGGAGATAGGGCTATGGAGGCTGGCATGAGGAAGACAAAGGCCAGGACAAAAGCAGCACCATCACACTGTGTAGCTGTGTAATAATTATAGTCCTCAACCCAATACATTTGCATTTTCTAGGACTTTATCACATGAGGAAAATCGGGGGTTTAAACAGCAATTATCCCATGAAAATCTCACAATCATGATTAACATTTTCACATACATCATGATTAAAGATCCATTATCCCAGAAATAAATAGGCAATAAACAGCAACAAATTATTCACAGCATTTCTCCATGAATGTTTGTTGCTGTTTATTGCCTGTTTATTCCTGGAATAATGGCACTTTAATCGCGATGTTGTTTGAAACTGTTAATTGTGATTGTGTGATTTTCACAGGATAATTTCTGTTTAAACCCCTGATTTTACCTGTGTAATAAAGCTGCTAGACTAAAGGGTTTGTGATACAAGCCTGGTATGATATAGTCTACTAAATTGTGTAGTGTTTAGTAATGGTTATTCCCATGGAAATGTGCATAGACCTACATATGCAAAAATGAGCAACTTATAGCGATATACTAAAAAAAATAAAATTAGAATGACAGAAAATTGGAAGACAAATGTTTCTTTATCTGGATCAAATCAGTCTAACTCAAATGCAAATGTTCACCCTAGATCTCCCTTCCGTTCAACATGGCTATCCAGGAACGCTTACCTTTCCCCCATGTCTTAAAAAAAAAAGCAGCATGGGGAGGTGATTTCAGGCAGCAAGATGCCTAGAAA
The DNA here is from genome assembly GCA_034509955.1 of Urosaurus nigricauda. NCBI lineage: Eukaryota > Metazoa > Chordata > Lepidosauria > Squamata > Phrynosomatidae > Urosaurus > Urosaurus nigricauda. The sequence continues at coordinate 108,221,528 of JAOEGL010000003.1, read as the reverse complement.
GAAATAGCAGTTCTTTTCTCTTTTCCAAATAAAAATAGTTGCATCTTAAAGTTGGTGTCTCCCTGTACCCAGTAGTAAAAATTAAGGAAATATACACACACAACTGCACATCATATTGTATTTTCAGCCTTAGCAGCTAATGCCCAGTATGAATTGTCTGAGGGCCAAATGAAATCTCACTGTGTAGTTAGCAATAGAAACCATCTTAACTTTTGTTAAAGAAAAACATATTAAAAAGGCTCCCACTGGCATAATAGCAATTGCCACAGAGTAGGCGGAGAGGATGTTTTCATCCAAGTTATGGCTGTGGAGGAAGGAACCCACACTCTGTGGTCTTAATGAAAATTGTGGGGAGGGGGCAGAAGAACTATACCAATATTCAGCTTTTTTAAAAAAAAACTGACATGGTGAGCAGCAAGTTTCCAAAGCTCAGAGTTTCAAGAATACCCTGGTCTTTAGATTAAATCCCCTGAGGTCTTGTGATTTTGGGGTAAATGTGGAATAAGAGGCACCCTTTTGCAGAAGGCACATTTGGGTGCCTCATAGCTCCTGCATAGCTCAGATTCCAGAAGCAGGTACAGGAGAATGTAACCTTACATGTGGCTAGCAGTCACAATGATGACTGAATTTAAGTGGAAGAGTGAGAGAAAGGATGTTTCACTCCAGAAACTGGGACAAAACCTTGCTCTGCCTAGGATTGCCATATCCCAGTTCCCCCATATCCAGTCATCTAATTTGCATATTATGCTCATTATTATAATTATGCATATTATTAATTTGCATTCTGATTATGCAAATTCAGAACATTAATCATTGCACTTTATATACCATTGTTTCAACCTCAGTACCAGTATCAAGCTATGAGCCCCAAAGAGTTCCACCATGCTGCCTAGCCCTCGGCTCAAGCCACCAACACAATCACCAAACAATGCACGCTGCTTATCTCCTTTCCTTTTCTGCCTTCTGGGGTAGGAAGGAAGGAGTGGAAGAATGAGGTGGCAATACTACACCCATACAGTAGCAACTAGATCTTGCAGGATGGGTTGAAGCTCCCCCAGTGACAAACGTCTTGCACAGTTTGCTGCTTTATTGTCACTGCCACATTTTAACCCACCCATCAGCTTGTGACTAAAGAGAATCAGGGAAGATGCCAGCCACAGATGCTGGTGAAACGTCAGGAAGAAACACTTCTAGAACATGGCCACATAGCCCGAAAACCCCACAAAAAACTATGGATGCTGGCCATGAAAACCTTCGACTCCAAATCAGGGATTTACTGCTTCAATTGGCTCAGCTGGCTGGGAAATTTTATAGACACTTCAATCTGGGATTTTCCAGGTTTTTTGGGGACAATGGCAACCCTGCTGTGACCACAGGGGTCTTCCTGCCAATGCTTTGAGGCTTTTTTCCTACTTCAGATACATCTCTTGATCCCTTGGTCACTTGCCTCAATTTTACCTCCAATACACTATTCTGTTGTGTCCATCTTCTATATGTGTGTTATTATTGGTAGCATGTTATTGTGAAAAGTAGTATTCTAAGTTCATTCAAGCCATGTCTCTTTTGGAAAAAAGAATAAAAATAATCTTCATTTACAAGAAGATGTTACTTTTGTTTCTTTTCAAGGTTGGTATACAAATCATATGATTACAATATTTACAGCACTTCACTGATTAAAAATTATTCCTTAGTCAGTTCCATCACTGAATCTCTTTCAATTCTAAACTAGTTCCTGTTTCTTTTAAACTACTCTCTCTATTATAAACCCCCTTTTAGATAAGTATGAATTCTGTCAAGGTCTGGTTTGAATCTGAACTGGGAACCCACAGAACAAAGCAGCTATGAGCTGTTATGAACAGACTTCTTAACTAACACCCTCAACTCTAAACTGACCAACTTTCTTATCACTGAAACGTCATCACTTCTAACAGTACTGACACACTCCACATCAATTCTCCCTTGATCTTCCCCTTTTATAGTCACTACTCCAGCAGCCTCCACCTTCACAGCCAGCCTTAATCTGCTTGGGGAAAACCACTCTCCTTAATGACTCTCCACACCTACTAACAGGCTAATGGTGTTTATTTACGATGAAAAAGAAACAAGCAAGCAGAAGGGCTTGAGGCAGGATGCACTGATGATCTATTCCCCAACACACACACACACCCCAAAAAACCTCAAAGCCACTCTTGCAAGAAGGGTAAAGGTTTTTTATGTTAATAATCAAAGTTTTGCTGGACCTGTAGAGTAGAAGAGATGCCAGTAGTTGGAGGGCCGGGATCCAATGAAAGACTGTACACACCACATCCTTGGAACTAAATAATACCTGCTTTGACCATTTATCCAGGGAAGGCCCTGCTGCATTTGTTCTGATTTTTCTTTTTTTTCTCCTTCTACCAAAAGCAACAGGCAGCTTCAATGTTAATATTCCTCTCCTGTTCTCTCTTTGTTTTGGGTTTATTAGCTTGTGAGCCTTCAGACAGAGAGCTGTCTTCTCTTTTAAAATCTGTGTACAGCTTAGAAAATGTTTGGTGAGTAGCAACAAGGATAGCAATAACTTGCAAATGGAAATGTTACACAGGCAGTGATTAGTGGCAAAGAGCAAAAATTGAAGTGTTCCATATGTGGTTATAAAAAGGAAAACACTTCTGTGAATCAACATGCAAGGGATCGTGCAAAAGAGGCCATTTTAGACACAGTTGTAAGAGTTATGCAGTGTTGTAAACTGTTACATTTCTTCTGTTTACACACTAGTCTCCAGTTTATAAGATCTGTGAAATTAATGGGCACAATTAATATTATGCAGATTGAGTACCCATGTTACTTTTTCCATAGCTAAAGATCAACTAGCAGTATGTAAAACTCTGTTCGTGACTCAATCCAAAAAAACTTTAATTCCCTGCAAATAGTTTTTATGTGTGTTATTGAGAGCAGCTCAAAAAGAAAATATATAAAGACAAATGTTGCATCTAAATCCACTGCAATAGGACAATGGAAGCAAATTTAAATAGTGTGGTGATGCTAGAGAAGCATTTGACAAAAATATTCAAGCGCACATTAGGCATGGATAAAAGATTCATGTGTATATGGATGTTTTCACATTCATGTTGATATTTATAATTCATTATTATTTAAAATGAAAAGAATCACAGTTCAAATGAAACACTGAAATGGAGTTCTGGTTTGCACTACTGAGACTGACTGTATCTTCAATTCTTTATGTTATGATTACTTTGAAATGTATACTTTGCGACAGAGAGCAATGAGAAAGAATATTGAGATACCTACTGCTCCGGTAAATAAAGCTGGCTATTCTTCATTTGCACACGTTACTTTGTTTTATGATATGCTAATTTACAATTGCTTGCTGCCTAGCAATAGTGTTGAGCTAAAAATAGTTAAACCACATGAAGCCAAGGAAAGATCACTACAATATCAGTAGAAATAAGTACCTAGTAGTTTTAAATTTCCCTAAATATAAACTGGTAGGCAATGGGGTGCATCTACACTGTAGAAATAATGCAGTTTGACATCACGTTAACTGACATGGCTCCATCCTATAGAAGCCTGGGATTTGTAGTTTTTGAGGCAGTACCACTCTTTGGCAGAGTAACTCAAGATCCTATGAAACTACAAATCCTAGGATTCCTTGGGATGGAGCTGCAGCACTTAAAGTGGTATCAAGCTGCATCATTTCTACAGTGTAGATGAACTTATAGGTGCACCAGCAAACTCATTCTTGGAGGTTTTGAGCTGGAACAGACAGGCCAAAAAAAAAAAAATAATAAAAAAAAGAAAAAAAGAAAAGAAAAAAAAGAAAAAGAAAAGAAAAGAAAAAAAAAGAAAAGAAAAAACCAGCTTCCTGGCAGCTTGGGGGCATGGCATAAACACAGCACATGTCCCCAAGCCGCTGGGATGCTGGCATCACACCGCCCAGCCATTTACATGGCAGCCGCTTTACAGTGCTCTGGTGGCATGCCACAGGAGTAGCATAAAGCTGGCACAGCAGCAGAAAAGCCAACTTTTTGCCAGCTCAAAAAGGAACAGGTTTCTGCTAATTCTTTTTGCACCGGCCGCAGCATGTAGCTCCATGGTGGCCTCAATCTGGTCTTTTTGGGCAGTCTGTTTTGCCTCATGTCTTTTTTTTTATTAATTTCAAGAGAGTAAAATCCCAACCCCAGAAAAGTACTTTTATTACAGTTTTAACCCATTCTCTCTTAACCTCTTCTTCCTCTGTACACCCCATAAGGATAAGCTCTCATTTTGTGCCTCTACAAGACACAAAGAATTGCTTTCTTTGTGAATTTTCTCTCTCCTTTTCGCCCCTCTGTTCTGTAGTATGCTCTCTTTTGTCCCACATTTTTCTGGTGTGACCCTCCCTCCCTTAAAAACTAAAATTATAGCAACAGAAGAATGAATGTAGGGCAAACGTGCTTAGATGCCAGCAAGTAAAGAGAGTTTGGAGTGTTTGAAAAGGTATGCCTTATGTTGTAGTTTATACAGGACTTTGGATCCTATGAGTGCTAGCCAGCAGAAGTTATGATGGTGGATGGCAAGAGTTACTGTCCAGCAACACATTTTTTCCAAAGTTTAATTGGGAATGCTGTGATCTTCACAATGCACAATGGAAATAGAACACTGTCAAATCAATATAATGTAGAAGAAAGGATGGTGTAGACTGGAGAAACAGAGGTGAAGACAAGAAGGTTACATTATGGAAAAGAAAAAGACCCACACACTGCACAAAGAAAAGGATTGAATGAGTTCTGTCATTGCACAGAGAAGAATGTCCTACAGGATGCAAGAGAAAAAGAGAAGAAATGTTTAAAAATATATTGTAAGAAAAATCTTTTTCTGCAGTTAATTTAGTGATACAGACCATCTTGGTTAATAAAAATGTAAAACAGCTCTTGGAATGTAGTCATTCACCCCTTAAGTCACCTTTTACATAGTATTTTTCTTCCATAAATCTTAGAGCTATTTGAAGAATGCACCATTATCTGTATATGATATGTGGGAAATAGTTAGGTGGATCAGGGTATAGACGAAAATCTGCTGTAAGGGGCAGAATTCAAGTCTTGCTCAATAGCCCACAACGTTTCATTGCCTTGTTCAATTCCTTGCTTCTGACCAAAGCAGCCTGCAGTCTTGGGATCAATGTCAGCTTTAATTAGGTGACCATTTATCAGTGCTTACCAGATAAAAGGCTCATGATCTGTTATTAACTGTGTATACATTCTTGGATACTTAGCAACACTCTTGTTGCCATGCTGGGAACATCCCCCTGAAATTCCAGTATAATAAGAGTAAAGTTATTCCCTCCAGATTTTTTTTCCAAAGCTGTTACTTTCATTATCTTTCCATAATAGAGCCGGCCTTTTAAAAGAATGAAATGATTGAATTGCACACATGCAGTTGTAGCCTTTGTTAAAGTTTTTGCCTTGTCTACCATATGAGATTTGGCAAATATTCGAGGGTGTTAAGGGAAAATGAAGGCAATCCCAAGTTTTATCCTAAATAGTTTGCTTGAGTGTGTCACTGTACTTTTTGTTCAGAGGTCACTGGTCTTTAATGCATCTTTGTGCTTCCATTTTTGGATCAAGGTCTGTGAATCATTTTAAATCTGTATAAGGCAGAAATTCCTAGCCTAGTTTTGTCTGCTTTTCAAAGGGTATATTTAAATAGCCTGCACTTTTCAGCAGGGTGCTTAAGCCTTTTACATTTTGCATTTTTTACTGTCACTTAGTTCTTGATCTTCCATCATGGAAAAGTGGAATGGCTGTGAAAAGCAGACCAAGGTGATCTTTCCTTGCCTGCAGTTTCATGATCCTGCACTTTGTACTTATAAAAGCTGACAGAAGAGCCCATTGTTGTATCTTCATGTGAGAAAGTAGTTAACCTAATTAATTTCTGCTTCTAAAGTAATTGTTTAAAAATAGACACAGGAACTCTGTGAGGAGGTGGAGACATTGAAAATCTTTTCTGGTTGTACATTTGGTCTGCTTGCTGTCATCGTCTTCATGTGACTTCACGTTGTTTCCAACTTTTGGTGACCCTAAGGAGAACCTGTCACAGATTCTTCGCAAGATGTATTCAGAGGGGTTTTGCCTTTGCCTTCTTCTTTGGCTGAGAAAGTGTGACTAGCTCAAGGGCACTCAGGGGCTGTGCAGATGGGTGGTGGGATGCCACCCCTTTTTGCCTGGGATTGGGGTCTCAGCAACCGTACGCCATGGCCCCATCCCACACTTCGGAGGATGCAAAAAGGAGCGGTAAAATGCAGGTCCTTCGTGTGCCCTCTAAAGGGTGCCATATCTGCTGCAGTGCAGTGTGATGATGCCCTTTCCGTGCTGTGCTGTTTGGGCACTGTGCTGGAGGTCCATCATCATGGCGCACACCATCTAGAATCACAAAGTACCAGTCTGTATAGCCCCTCAATGGGTTTCCAAAGATAAGTGAGGATTCAAACTCTGGTCTCCTGAATCATAGTTAATGCTCAAATCACTGTACCAACCTAGCCTGTATTAATAAGTATTCACAGACAACAGTGAAGAAAATCATAGAATCACAGCCTTGAAAAATGCATATATTTCAACATCCTATAGAAAGACACATTAATAGTACTGTATGTAATTAATATAATGTGAAGGCCAGTGGCCCTCCAAATGTTTCACTGTAGCTCCCATAAGCCCTAGCTATTATAGTCAACTATGAAGAATTACAGCTTGACACCAACTGGTGGATCACATGTTTCCTATGCTTCATGTAGTGCGTCCTGCCATCTTCCAGATATAGAGAACTCTCATAAGGTAAGGGGAAAAAAATCACTCAAGTGATTCAATGACAGCATCCTGAAATGATAAAAATCTCAGGGTAGTTCTTTGCTGTGATTCTTTTTAATGAGAAGATTAATTATAACTCTTTATTGTGAAATGAATGATTTGTTTTAAACAAGTTCCAAGGCAGGGAAATAATTGCCAATATTACAAATACTTACAAAATTTAGTCCCTTTGCAACTCTCAGCAATATAGCTGGAAGCCACAGACAGATGTGGGACCTCCAAGAAAAGATAGGTGAATCTGTGAGATTTGCTTACCACTACATTCAATTATTTTTTTTTAAAAAAAAATCATTAGTTCTTTCCAACAAATTTATTAAGATATGCACAGATTTTGATACAGGTGTTCCTAGTAGAAAAAGAATCATGATGGACCTGCCTTTCACGAGGCAAAGCATTCATCTGTGTTGTGTTGCTGAGCATGTTTATTCATTTCAGGCATTCCTTTGTTGGACTTTTAGCCCACCATGCTGCTAAAGATTGGCAGCCAAACCTATGAACATTGATTAAAACCAGTTTTAAAAAGTATATTCCCCATTGACAAGGTTACCAAGTCGTGTCTGACCATAGGGGGCAGTGCTCATCTCTGTTACTAAACCGAAGAGGCAGCATTGTCAGAGACTACTCTGTGATCATGTGGCACAGAACGCTGTTTACCTTACCACCTGAATGGTACCTACTTATCTACTTGCATTTGCATGCTTTCAGACTACTAGGTTGGCAGAAGCTGGGACTAGTGATTGGAGCTCACCTCATCATACGGCAACCAGGCTTCGAACTGCCAACCTGCCAATCTTGCAATCAACAGAGTCAGCGTCTTAAACATTTGAGCCACCACTTTAAAATATAAAATAAAATAAAGACACAAATAAAAACACATGAATAAAAGAGGGAACAGCAGTTACTCGATGAAAACCCATTCCACAGCAAACCAGCTTAGACCTTGTGCAGAGTGGCCTTGAAGGCTGGTTTGGGGGTGGAGTCGGGGTGTAGCGTCCATATGATGCATGCCCTGGCTCTGCCCTCAGGGCACAGTAGTCATCTGGTGCTGTGTCTGCATGACACAGCATGAAAGGAGCATCATATAGTCATGGCACTCTGGCCATCGTGCCCTTTCCAGGGCACAAAATGGAGCCACTGTGCAGCTCCTTTTCACACCTTGACAAAGCCAGTTCAAGACTGCAGCGTGCAGTTGCCACTGCCCTGATCTGGCTGTAAAAAGGGTGGCTGGAGGCCACCCCTTCAGGGCTGTCTGAACAGCCCCTCTATCACAAAAGATGGCATACACCATTTTTAGCTTCAAATTAAAAAAAAAATAGTGAAGAAGCTTGTCAAGAAACCCTGAAAGGTTCGCCTCAGGGTTGCCTTAAATCAGAAATGACTTGAAGGCACACAACACCGACAACTTCATATCTGATTGGATATATATTTTCTCACAGTTTTAGAATTACATTTAATTTTGTTCAACTGTATCTATGGCTACATCTGTATTGCAGAAATAATACAGTTTGACACTACTTTAACTGCCATGTCTCCATTCTATGGAATCTTGGGATTAGGAGTTTGTTGTGGCACCAGTGCTCTCTGACAGAGAATGCTAAATATCCTATGGAATTCTGGGCTACAATTCCCTGAATTCTATAGTATTGTACCATGGCAGTTAAAGCAGTGTCAAACTGCATTATTTCTGCAGTGCAGATGCACCCTATGTCAGTTGTTGATGAAGTACGAACTGACTGATATACAAAGTGATGAGAAATTCTAATGAAAGTCTGGACATCAAAATGTGTGTGATTAAGTTGATGGGTTTTTATTCTGGGTGAAAATGTATAGGGTTTTTTTCCCCACTATAACAGGAGAGAAGAGATATGACTGGCTTATATTGTAACCATCTATCAGAAACTGTCAAGTGTCAAATATTTAACATTGCATATTGGTTTGAGTTTGCATTAGCACAGTGCTTATTAGAAAGTTGTGCATAGAGACGCCCCAATTCATTTCCTAAGCTCTTTCTAATACTAAGATATGCTTCAAAGTACCAAGAATAAAGCCTTTTCTTTGCCTTCTTTCACTATATTTTACAATCTGAGATGTAAAAGTTTTACGGTCTGAAAGAAATTAACAATATAATGGAAATTATTTCAGTTGGGTTTGCAAAGACTAAAGTACAAAAAGGACTCACACCATCCATTATTGATCATAAAGGTACCTTGACTTTACCCATTAAAACTTGAATGATACATTCAAAGACCTTTCTGAGTCATAAACTCAGTTTTAGACCTTGCAAAATGTTACTAACCCATTGTGGCAGACCTAACTGTATATGGGGGACTGAATGTGAACAGACAGAGATTTTTTTTTTTAAAAAAAATCAACACCACACAGATATTGCTAGAGTGAAAATGTATTGGCTATAGCTAAAGAAGGTTGGCTGACACTGAGCAATGGATCTAAACATAAGGTGACCTAACTGCAGTCCATTGAGAATCCCTCCTGAGCACTGGAGGACTGTGAGGAATGGCGGTATATGAATCCTATATGGGTTCAAACCATTGTATGTCTGCTGCCTAGCTCTGAAGGCTAGGTCAAATATCCTCCAAACTAGGCCTGACCATAAGACTCAATTTGGATAGTCAATACCATAGTCACCCATGAAGGTTGTGACAGACGTATACACATGCCACAAATGGGGTGTAAAATACTTTTTGGTCATAAAACTAAACAGCAAATCATACCATATTGCAACCTAGAGCAACCAAGAACTGAATCTGTGGAAGACATTTGAAGAATTATGGTGATGCAAGGGACTGTTTAAATACTTCCCAGGTGGAACAGAGGAAAGACTACAGTTGACAAATCCACTCAGGAAATCCCAGCCTCTTGGCTATCCAATACAACTCCTGACCTATCATTGAGTTTTCTGGGGCTGAGAGTGTTTGACTCACCCAAGGCCACCCAGTGGATTTACATGGTTGAGTGGAGAATTGAATTGATCTCCAGAATCATACTCCAATGCTCAAATCACTACATTGACTACACTTACACCTAGGGACATTACACTTAGACCTAGGAGCACCCTAATACCAAGTAAAATTTAAAAAAAAAAGATGTATCAGTGCTGTATGCTATACTTCTGTGTTATAATGGATCAGAACCCTTCCAAACTAGGGATGGAGAACATGTGGCTTCTCATATTGGGTTGAACTCTCACAATATCACATGGAAAGAGTCTCAACCAAAGAGACACAAACCAAAAGAAACTATCACAGATGCATTGAAAATGAAATAAAAATAAGATAGAATGCAATATAACAATAAAGTAAAATTAAATGGATGGCTGAGGTGATTCATCAAACATGTAGCCACAATGCCATGGCTATACTTAATGTACCAGTCTGACCTCTGAAACCCATCTTAAAATCCAACGAGCCACATCGATGGGCACAGTTCTGTTGTGCTAGCAAGCAGAGTGCTGAAGGATGACAGATCCAGCCTCCTCCCTCCAGTGAGCAGTGGTGCAAACAGCAGAACCAGGGAACCCATAGGGTTCCTCTGGAAACTCTGTAGGGCACTATCACTTGCTGGTGAGAGGGGGCTCAACACATCATCCATTAATGCCCTTCTCATCAGTGCCACAGAGTCCATCCTTTGGCATGGCTGGCTGAATTTTACAGTGGATTTCAAGGGCATTTACAGCCATGGAAATGATGCCATGGTCATAAATCTGAATAGGAAAGTTAAAAGATCTCAAGTCTAGTTTACAACAATGTAACTGATTAATAGCATGCCAGCCAATGTCTGCAGCCAGTGCAAAAATCAATTATAATAAATGTTAAAATAACAAGTTTACAAGAGGTACACCTCCCGGATCCTTCACTATTGAATATGTTGATTAGGTCTGATAGGAATTACAATCCATCAGGATTTGCAGGACCTCACCTTCCCCATCCCTGCTCCAAACTATGATTAGGAGGAACTGGAAGATCCTTTGGGGTTCCATCCTCCCTTCTCCTTTCAATGCTTAGGTTCAACGAGTTACTTCTACCTTACCAGATTTTTTTCATTACATTTCAATTGGGTTTGCACTTGAACTGTAGTTTGCAACTGCCTTCCAAGTTAAAACTATATTCCACAATCATTTTGTGGTTTTTGGTTCTGCCTAGGAGGGCAAGTTTTCCACTTTGTTATTATTTGTCTATGTGGATTTAATGTCAAATGACAGTTTCCATCATGAGAAATAATTAATTGAATCCCAATTGAGAAAGCAAGGAGGTAGGGGTATGTGTACAAACTTGGGGCATGGTTTGGGAAGCCAGAAATATTATGCTGCACACGAAGCAAACCATAAAGACATGGTTCATAAGAAGACAAAAAGAGTCTCACTGGATCAGATAAAGGGCTATTTAGTCCATCATTCTATAAGCCAGAGCCTGGTTATTCCATTGTTAGGGAATAACAATGTTACTACAGGTGATTTCACACTGCTCAACTATAAAAGTTTGATGCCACCTGAACTAGTGCCATGTGTCCATCCTATAAATTCTTAGGGTTTGTAGTTTGGTGAGATACTCACAATTCTCTACTTGAGACTTCTAGTGCTTTTGTTCAAGGTCACACTATCCTAGAATTTTCTATTAGTGACTTCTAACTAACTTACTAAAAACTAAAAACTAAAAATTCCAGGATTTGATAGGATGAAGATATTTTAAGTCGCATCAAGCTGCTATAACTGTGTAGCATAGATACACCTCTGTAATACATTCACTTTTAAGATAATAATTGTGGGGTCAGGCTGAGATTCACTATGTAGCTATGTAGCTAGCTTTTGAATATTTTCAAGTCATTGATGGTTGACTCTGTGGATAAAGAATCCATGGATACAGAGGACCAACTGTACTATAAAAGTCTCATCCCAATATTTAAAAATATATAAATTCCAAAAAGCAAATATTGATTTTGCCATTTCATCTAATGGACATCATTTTACTATGTTATTGTATTTCATGGGACTTGAGCATCCTCAGATTTTGGTATCCATGGGGTGTACTGGAACCAAACCCTAGAGGATACCAAGGGCCTACTATAAATAAGGTTGGCAAAGGCTAACTAGTGATGGTGGCTTACTGTAGGAGAGTCTTATGACCAGTTGCTGGGGAACAAGCTTAGAAAGGTGCTATAGCACTCTGATCACTGCCAGCTTGTTGCATCCATGTCAGTGAAGTAGCAGTTAATCAATTCTATGTTTCAATCTGAACTTTCAAGATGTTGAAACTATTTGATATGAACCACTGATATGAAAGCCACCAGCCCTAGTGAACTTCCCCCATACAGATCAGTACAGCATTGTGGAAAACACCAGAGCTTGAAACATTACTTCCTCACCCCAATATGAAATTTAGAAACTCCCTTCTTCAACCATAGTGCAGCTGATAAAAGCCAGTTTATATCTGCTACATCTGGCAAAAGTCCAGCTCTCTTCTCAAGACCTGATACTTGTACTGTATATCCACCCTGCAGAAATAATCCAGGTTGACACCACTATAATTGCCATGGCTTAATGCTGTGGAATTCGGGGAACTGTAGTTTTGTGAGATATTTAGCCTTGTCTATCAGAGAGCTCTGGTGTCACAACAAATTACAGTTCCCAGAATTCCATAGTACTGAGCCATGACAGTTAAAGTGGTGTCAACTTGAGTGTATCTGCAGTACAGATGCAGCCTCAGTCTCCATGTCAAGGGCAGCAAATTGATGACTGAGTGCAACAGTGCCACTCTTAAGGGCAACCAGGTATCACTACATGAGAGGACCTCATCCATGGAGTTTTCCTTGCTGTCTTATTTTTCTCCTCCTCTGTGTTTTGCCATCCCTGAAGTGAAGAATGAAATGGCCAACACATAAGGAGTAGATTTAGAGAAAAAGAGTGTTTTGAAAACCAGCTGTCTTATTCCACTATGCAAAACCAAATAACATTCCCGGTGAGAGATCCTGGCATGTAGCAATTTAGCAGAATATGTAAAACTGGCATAAGGACAGTTAGAGGAAAGGGTGTTTTTTGTTTTTTTGTTTTTTTTAAAAAAGGGGGGGGGAATAAATAAATAAAGAGCCACTGTATTCTGCTCTGCCAAGCAAAATGATAGCATTTTTCCTCTCAATTCTTTTCCCATCAGTCTGAAAACTAGCTGACATCATGTCTACCTACCAAGTGGAAGCTGAAAGGAATAATTTGTACATTTTGATTTTGTGTAGGAATTGTGGAGCTTTTAGAGTGCATACTTTGGGATGAGCACAGCCTGTTCATTGTATACCTACTTGTGTTCTACCCCCTGGATCTCAGGTCCTGAAAAGTTATTTTTTTAAAAGCAGTTAGTTACCTATTAGCTATTTACCATTATAGTTATAACAAGTAATTTTTCTTCTCAAATATTTTGAGGCTGTGCACACTGCCTCTAAGCAGTGGCCTGCAGCTGTCTCCAGCTGTGCTGGATCAGGGCAACAGCAACCAAATGCCATGGCCCTGATCTGGCCTTTCCAGGGTGCAAAAAGGAGCCTCAAAAATTGGCTGCTTTTTGCACCCTGGAAAGGGTGAGATAACCATGGCGCAGTGGCTTTAAGGTGCTCATTTGGCACTGCATTGTGTGAACACAGCGCCAGAGGAATGTCGTGATGCCATGCCCTGTGTGGAGTGGCGCACAACATTACGCTGCCCTGGGGATAGACTCAGGGCATGCAGTGCGTCATGCCCCTACTCCACCCCCAGGCTGGCTTTTATGGTCAGTGTGCACAGCCCCTTTTTATAACAAAAAAATATCCCTTATGACTGCTAGAAGCCACTCCACCTCCTCATCACCTCAACACCCACAGAAGATGAGGAACAGCACATGCTAGCACTTGAACCCCATGATACTCTCCTCAATCATTATCAAGTCACACCCCTCTAATTACAAAAATAACTAAAACATTACTTTTCTAACAAAAAGGGGAATCTCATTATCCCCTGTTAACTAACAATTGTAATTGCAGCTGGGCTGTATCTGCACTGCAGAAATAATGACACCACTTTAATTGTCATGGCTCAGTGCTAAGCAATGCTACGGAATCATGTAATTTGTAGTTTGTTGTGGCACCAGAGTGCTCTGATGAGAAGTCTAAATATCTTACCAAACTACACATCTTAGCATTGAGTCATGGCAGTTAAAGTGGTGTCTTAACCGCATTATTTTTGCAGTGGAAATGCAGCCTTACTTGTGCATTCATTATTAGAGAAATGAATTAATTATCTGTAGCTAGTTAATTGTAGTTGTAGCTAGAACCAGATATTTGCAACCAATTAATTCCAAGTTCTGTTGCACCTGTATACAAAACTTTCTAGGCTTCTCCAATCTCCTCACAAGGAAATATTCTGTAATCTGCATCTTTGTAGCAGAAGAAGGACACTATTATATAAAAATGGATGTCACACTGTTAAATCACACTATTTCCTGGGGCAAAGCAAGTGTCTCATTTAAGGGGGTTGCCTGTCACCCCTTCTACTCAGATGTGGTTAGGAACGGGGCCCTTTGGCCCTTCGAATATTTTGGACTGCAGCACTCATCATTCCTTACCTTTGACAATGCCTGATGGGATTCCTGGGACCAAAAGTCCCCAATGTGCAGAGGCCCAAAGTATCTTCATTCTTAGTGGAGATGTTTTCTCCTCTCCTTTTGCTCACCTTTTTCTTCTTCTACTTATCCAAATACTTCTCATCCATATGGGTGATAAGTGAGATAAATGCTGAGTGTCAGAATTCATTTGCCAGAACCAACTCTGATTTACTCACTGCCCTTTCTATCATGCCCTGGGCTCTTAGTGCACAAGGAAATTGGATTTGATGAACATTAAGCTTAAGAGAGCCACGTAGATACAATTAAAGGTTCATCTGACAGGAAAAAGCATTATTAAACTCCATGTAGGAGACAGGTCTTGGGGAAGCTTGGTTTGAAAACATTCATAGGATTTTATGGCTTGTGTCAAGGAATTCTATTATTTTATTTATTTATTTACAGTATTTCTAACCCGCTCTTCTCAACCCCGAGGGGGGACTCAGAGCAGCTTACAAGGCAATCGTTAGATGCCGACAGTATACAATTTAAAACATAAATACAGCAAAGTTAAAACAAGCACAATCAACAATAATTAACAATCAAACAGTTTAAGATCTCAATATATGATCCTTCCATATCCCAAAGCGGTAATCCATGTTCTTATGACCATCAACGTTAGCCAGTCCCAGTGAAGTGCTGCATTACATTAATGTGCAAAAGCCTGGTCCCACAACCATGATTTTACTTTCTTCCTAAAGGCCAGGAGGAATGGGGTTGATCATATCTCACTGCTGGCGGGAGCGAGAGCAGGGCCTCCCCGGAAGATCTTAAGTTACAAGGCGGGACGTAGGCGCAGATGCGTTCGGACAAGTAAGCCGGTCCAGAACCGTATAGAGCTTTAAAGGTCAAAACCAACACTTTGAATTGAGCTCGGAAATGGACCGGTAGCCAGTGGAGCTGTCATAACAGGGGGGTAGTATGTTCCCTGTATGAAGCTCCAGTTATTAGTCTGGCTGCCGTTTGTTGGACTAGTTGAAGTTTCCGAACCGTCTTCAAAGGCTGCCCCACATAGAGTGCGTTGCAGTAATCTATTCGAGATGTGACCAGAGGGTGGACCACCGTCACCAGATCAGACTTCCCAAGGTACGGGCACAGCTGGTGCACGAGTCTTAACTGTGCAAAAGCTCCCTTGGCCACTCCAGAAACCTGGGGTTCCAGGCTCAGCTATGACTCCAGGATCACTCCCAAGCTGCGAACCTGTGCCTTCAGGGGGAGTGTGACCCCGTCAAAACACAAGAACAATTTCATTCCAGTTAAGGCTCTCTGATTTAATACTGTTAAGCTGAATGAGTTGCAAAGCTTACTATTGTTGGAGGACACTGGAGAACAGAAGATAACCATGAAGGTTGTTTGGAAATCAATCATATTGAGATGACAGTTCAGTAATGACAAGATTATGTAGACCTATAAAGAACATTCCTTACTCTGTGACAATTGTTGTTAGGGCTGGCAGAATACATGTCGTTGCCATAGGCAAAAGATAAGTTGATGTCCCACCCCATCTCAAAAGGTGCTGGACTGGCATTTGATTCTTACTTCAGCCAAGACCAGCATTCCTAAAAGCATCAAGCTCAGGTTCAGGATACAAGGCAAGCTGGGTAGTATGAACAGCTCAGTTTTGTCTTCCAACACATTACACTGCTCTTCACTTCTCAGTGTCTGCTGTCTGAGGTGGCCATTTCATGCTGCCTAATGATAGGGCCAGCCCTGATGACAGTAATTCAATACTCCACTGATAGCATTGTTTCAGTTTTTGCAGGAGCAGCAGAGCACCAAGCAAGTGTAGCTTACAAAATATTTCCATATGTATTTCATTATAAGTATGTATCTCAGGTTACAATGCTATGCAGAGTTGGTAACATTTCTCAATTGCCTTGTATAGAATAAGATTGTTGGTAGAGAGACAGGGAAGATAAAATATTGTTATTCATTTAACTGTTACCTGATGTCTTAGTATACAAAGGCCAGATCTACATGGGCAAAATGCAGCGCCTTTAGGGCTGGAAAGGGCACGTTTAGGGGTAGGGAGGGCGCAGCAATCGCACCCTCCCTAACCCTAAACCGTATGGATGCTGCCATTTTAAAATGGCGACGTCCATACGGGCGTACCATGATTGTGTCATGGCGTGCGCAGTGTTTAGATACGCTGCACATGCCCTGACACATGGGCACCGTGGAAGGGTGCCAAGCACGCCCTTTCCATGGCGCCAAAAAGAGCTCCTTTAGGGAGCTCTTTTTTTGCACCAGGTCTTTGGTGCGGCTTTCAAACAGCTGTGCCGAAGATCCAGGGGAGAAAGGGGCCACGGCGGCGGTCCCTTTCTCCCCGCAGCACCACTGAGGGAAACAGGGTGCAGCAGGCACCCAAGGCGCCTGCTGCACCCCGCTTTGAGGTTGTGGGGAAGCAGCAGTTCCCTACGACCTCCGGAAGCAGTGGGATGGGGCCTCTGAGGCTGCTGGTGTGGCAGCCTTGGCCCCATCTCACCACTTCTTGGGGCAAGAACCGACCACCCCTTTTGGGCTGTCTGTATCACCCTATTGGGATATTTGAAACTAACTGTACTATCAGCTTTTGTAGACTTGGTGTACTTCCTCAATTGCATGGAGTGAGCTGGTGGAGAGAATATGAATGGTGAAGGGAGTCTTTGAATGTGGTGTGTGCAGGCTGGGAACCAGAAAGGAGATATGAGAAATTCTCTGAGGACATCCTTGTAAGTCTGTGGTGTTAACCGGTGTTACAATATGTGTAGTATGCCAGGAAACCATTAGCTTTGTTCACCAACTTCAATCCATCAACAATGGATTGAACAGAGATAATGGCTTCCTGGCACACTACACATAGTATAACATAATATAACACTGGTTAACACCTAGCCTCATGAGGACACTCTTAGCTAGTTTCTCCCATCTCCTTTCTAGTTCCCAGTTTGCACCATATAGTCATCCAGACACTCTGACCTTAGCAACTTCTTTCTCCCTGCCTTGGTCTGTCAATGACGATAGTTAAAGCTGAACTTGTCACCTCATCACCATACCCACAACTTTTCCATTTCTATGGCTATTCATACAGTATGATTCTAAAGATCCTTCCTGGGCACCAGATCACTCCATGCATCTGAAGATATACAATAAGTCTACTTCTTTCACACCATTAGTTTCAAAAGTGCTACAAGATCCCTTTGCGTACTGATATTCTAGGTTAACATGACTATATCTCTGATTATGTCCATATTTTAATGAAAGGCATTAGTAAAGCTTGCACCTGCAAAATGTTAAACTAGAAACGATTGCTTTAAAAATACCCTCCATGAATTCAAGCTGAATGTTAAAGCTTGCTTCACTCTGCTGTACAACACATATTTTAAAACCAAGAACTGACATTCTTCTCTGAACCTTAATGAAGTCAAACAGCTCTGATCATGAAAGATCATCCTTATTAGAGGTTGTACTGTTGATTAGTCTCTCCCATAAAGAAAAGGGTCACAAGTGACAATTATGAGGAAACAACACCAATTGGGTACCAGAGAGATTGAGATGCTTCTCCTTTCCTCAAGTATTTATGTGATTAAAATCCTAACAACTACTTAAAATGCTGATTGGTTTTGTAAGGGACTTCCCCTGTGTTACTCACTCTATTAAAATCTCACTATGTTAAAATTCTCCTGGTTTGTTATTTTTTGAAAGTGGGCCAGAGCTACAGAAAGTAGAATCTAGGAATGTGCAATGAGCCCAGAGCTTGAAATGTTAATCTTATTAGAATTAGATTTCCTAGAATCCCCCAACCAGTGGCAATCCTGATTACAGGAGTTTGGGAAATGTGGCTGAATCTACTATCTTTTTTGAGCTCTGTGTGAACCACACATGAACGAGTTAAGGGAGCATTTATTAAATATCCTCCCCAACTTCCCTTTTCATCCCAAAAATATTCATGGGAGAATTTAGAGCAACATTATTTAATATAGAATCCAGTAATTCAAGAGTAATGCAAATATGTGGCTGTCCAGATTGTGTTGGACTGCAGCTTCCATCAGTGTTATCCAGCATTGCAACTAGTGTGAGATCATGGGTGCTGCAGTCCAACCACATCTGGAGGATTTCCATCCCTGAAATATTATCAAAACTAGCTTTAGCAATCATGGTCAGTATAAGTCAGATTCATTAAAGCATATTGGCCAGAATCCTGTTTGGGAACTGCGTCTTCATTGGTGGACTTGCATATGCAGGAATTAGAATTGGTCAATTTCATAACATCTGTATCCAGTAGAGGTCTTCTGTGAAGTTGTGGGCTGATGCGCAATGGCATTGTTGCCAGTTTCATGATACACATCTTCACAATTCACTAACAGGTTTCTTAGCCCCAACACTACTAAGCTAAGTGTATGTAAAGTAAAAAGTAATATAAGGTTCTTGTAATTAATCGTAAGGCATTTCAGGGCTCAAAGTTACCAGAAGATTGTCAGTTCCAAAGTAGGAGGCAGGATCAGCTCTTTCCACTCCTGCTGTAACCTAGATAATTGTGTGACATGTTTTGCATTTATTTTTGGATCAGTGCTACCAAGACAAATGCCTTGTGTATGTGAATGATTTTCTACTTTTCAAGCAGTGAGAGGGAAAAATTTGCTGAACAAATTTTAAAGTTATAAATGGCTTACTTGTTCTATCTGTGGCCTCAGCTGGGCAGATTAAAGTCTCTTTGGCAAATCTGTTCCAGATTTTCCCCAAAAGGCCATCAGAGAAGTAACCTATGGGATATGTGGCAGGAATTTGTTTCTGTTAACAATCTCTATCCTTATCACACTAGAAGAATCCCAAATAGAAATGGGATTCTGAAAGTAGAAAAAACCCGCAAATGCAGGAGGTTTATCACATGCATTTCTCCAAAAGTGAAATAATAAGAAAATAAAACAGAAGATAAAAGGGACAAATATGACAGCTTTTTACTTTCGTCAGGTTCCAAAAGTAAAAAGCTGCCATTTTTGTCCCCTTTCCCTTCGCTTATTTTCACTTTATTTCTGGTCTGGTGAAACGTTGTGTGATAAACTTCCTGCATTTGCGAGTTTTTTCTAATTTAAATCTACTTTAAATTCCATTTCTCAGTGGGATTTCACTAGTGTGATAAGATCCTATAAGAGAGTTGTTCCTTATACATCCAGCACCTGTAGACAAAGGCACAATAGAAGACTATAGTGAATTGTGTGAAATGAAAAGCATGATCAATGCCAACCTTTTCATCAGGCTCAATAAGGCAATCACTTCAGATAGGAGCTGCTGTGAGACAGGAGTGACAAGCTTCACAACCAGTTTTCCCTAAGCCACTCTGCATCCTCCATTCCCCAATTTTGGGCTACATCTGCACCACAGAATTAATGCAGTTTGACATCAGTTTATCTGCCATGTCTCCATGTAATGGAATTCTGGGATTTGTAGTTTTGTGAGCTATTTAATCATCCGTCAGCAAGCTCTGGTGTCACAAAAAACCTACAAATCCCAGGAATGCATAGGATGGAGCCATGACAGTTAAAGCAGTGCCAATTACATTAATTCTGCAGTGTGGTAGCAGACCTGGAAAAAAAAATCACTAACAGTAACACATAACCTGCTCTGCACCACCTTAACAAGTCAAGATGTGATGAAGACCAGAGCTTAAAGATGTTACTTTTTTCTTACTAACAATTCCAGGAAACCTCCAGCCACTGTGGGCAGTGCAGTGTAGTCTCAGATATGTACACTAGTCATGCTGGTTGGTGGATGGTGATCCAACAAAATTACAAAGTAGCATTTCCCCATTGTCCAGAGGATTATATCCCATGTGGGTATTAGAGCAGTTCTCAACTGGTAGTTCAGTCGGCTTCTGTATGTGCATACATGGCAGGGAGTACTATGTTATTCTTTGCCTCAGGCAGCAACATATTTCTGTGTGAGAAAGAGGCAGGCAAAAATAAGCAGTTTCAACCAAGTATATATGGAAAATATGTGAGTGAACCAGACCTAACCTGATCTAGGTGGACATCAGTGTCAATTTAGATCTCAGTTAAAATGGTGATATTAAATGCTTGTGACATGCTGATAAATTAATAATTATCCATGCTTACTGCAGAGCAAAATATATCCCATGCAGGGATTAGAAGGAAAAATAAATCAATATTCATTGGATGAATTCTCATTTTAAAGTCCTCTGCCTCAGCTTTTATTATCCCTTAGATTGAGGAAATTTAGAAATTATTAGTTTGTGCAGTGCTCCCAAACAAAGCAATGATAGACTTGCCATTGTTAACTGATAGTTTAGGGTCTGAAGACAAGCCTCACATGTCTCCTAACATTCCCCTTTTGAATGTTGTATCATTAACTGCTTTTGCCTTGACCATTTCAGGCTAAAGTGTTATAGCTTGTTAAACCTGAGGTTTCCTTCCACAGTGCTAGTTTGAAGAAATAAAGACTGAGCCTGAAGACCCTATCCTTTGGCCAAATGAGTCAAATGCCTTCACTAATGTATTATTTGGAGTGTGGGTATTGTCAAACTATGAGGTGGCAGTACTAGTTATGACAGTCAGCTGGGCCTACATGGTCCAAAGCAGATGTGGGTAAAAGTGAAGAGAACAGGATCCATTTCCTATACCCTCTAAATGTCCCAATTTGAGTGATTCTTTGTCCTCCCACTTTTTTAGTTGCTTTTTAAATGTCTCAGTTTGGTTCTCCTTCTCTCACTTCCCCTCTTGGTCCTCATCTTACTCCTGTTATTGCAAAATGAGTTCAAAGTACAAAAACACTTTGCACTCAGCTAACTAAGCTGGGGTGAGAGGGAAAAAAGGAGGCAGAATCATAACCTTCCTTGTAGACTCAAGCAAAAGCAAACTGCTGCAGCCTCTCCTAGCTTGTGTGTTCTTCCTCATTAATAATTTCTGCCACCTTGACCACGGTCTCATGTTGCTTGGCTAAGTGTGTGTCAGTTTTCATATGTGAAATGTTGGAGGCTACACATCTCTCCTGCAACATACCACAGGCCACATCATCACACCTAGGTTCTGTTTCTGGAATATGGATTAAATTGAGTATTTTTTCAGGGATTATAGAGGGGTGTGAACTGCCATGTTTTTGTGGAAGCTTGGGTGGGTTTTGACTATTTTCCAGTAAAGTTTAAGACTGAAAAATTCACAAAAATTTGCAGTCTGGAGGCTTGGATCAAAACTGAAGCCTGTGAAATGGGGACCCAGAAGCTACATAGAGACTTCCTAGATCGAGTCAATCCACCTTGGTATTCTCTTTTCCTAGTGGTCTCTATCTTGCCAAGCATCATTGTCTATTCTAGTGAGTCCTTTCTCCTCATGATAAGTTCAACAGTCTCAGTTTGGCTTGATTTGGTTTCTAGGGAGAATTCAGTCCCGATTTGTTCTAGGCCCCATTTACAGTATTTGCCTTTTTAGCTGTCTATGGTGTCTGGAGAATACCCTCCAACCTATTAAAGAAGAAGAGCACACAAGCCAGGAGAGGCTGCAGAAATTTACTTTCGTCTAGGCCTACTGGGAAGGGCAAAATTCCACCACCTCCTCTCTCTTGTTGTGTTAACTGAGACTAAGGCCCTAAACAGACCAGCACTTTGTGCCAGCCTGAGGCTGAAAATAGGGCTAGATAGGGCTGGGCGTCCACAAGCACCCAGCCCTAACTTTGCTGCATATGTGCCATACTGGTGTGCACCTGTCCCTACGGGACATACCATGATGGCGCATGGGTGTCAGAGTGCCCAAACAGCGCTCCACAGAAGGGAGCACAAGCACCATAATGGCACCCCTTTAAAGAAGCTGCTTAGACCGACTTCTTTTTAGGGAGCGGGTCCATACCTGTGGAACCGACCAGGGGCAAAGATGGGCAGCTTTTAGCCACCCATCTGTATAGCCCCTAAACTACTTTTGCACTTTGGACTCAGTTTATAGCAACCGAAATAATCTGAGGATAAAGGGGAACATGGGAAAGGAAGAGAAAAACTGGAATATTTTTTAAAGCAGCTGAAAAAGTTGTACAGCAGAAGATCAATTGGTGCAGTCCCTGACCAATCAGGACAGTAGGAGGGTATGGTGACAATGCCAAAGCCTCTTCTTCCACACTTGTAGGCCACAGACTAGTTGAGAGAATGAAGTGCAGACATCATGGCACACCATTATTTTCTCCAAACCTTGCAGCCACAGCCAATTTCCTAATTTACTAGCCCTGTATTCTCAGTTTACATATGTTAATATGTTTCATATATCTGGTACAGGATGGATGTTGCTGCTCATACAAACCTTTTGTTGTTCTTGGGCATCTTTACAGTTGTACTTCAGATGGATAGCTGTTGATTTTTTCAGTCAGATTCAACTACCATAAAACACATGCCTAGATGGTTTAGTACAGCTGATACATTTCAATTTCTCTCACTGTTTCTGCCACTTGTATGTGGATGTGGATGCTAGATGCAGTTGCAGTTAACATGAATTTCCTTGTCTCTGGTGGATGTTTTACTGTCAGTCTGAATCTCTGCTAGGTACTAAATATGAGTTATCCATAGATTTCACTGCACAATGTAAAATATTTCAAATACAGTGATGAGCATACAGTGATAAACATACAATGATGAACAGAACTGTGGACTCTGTCTGTCTGGCATCTTATTCTTCCAATATTTACAGGTGGAATTAAATTATTTCAGAAGTGACATTACTATCACTATTATGCATCAGTAGGACTAGTTAAATATAGAGGGGTGGGTGAAAAATTCATTGCACTACCTGTTTCATAAGAATATACCCAAAGTCACCAACATCTTCATATTCAGGACACAAAGATCATTTAAAAAAAAATACAGAGAGGCAAAAGTGAAACTGGCCAATTTATATACTTATGTCCAGAGTTCGAGTACAGTATTTAAAAGTCTGGATTTGAATTCCTGTGCTTTTAACAAAATGAAGCCTGAATTAAGGTTGCCATCTCTCTTTTTTTCTGAGAGACTCCTTATTTTTAATACATATCTGGCAGACAGAAACAACATTAAAATCCAGTTTCAAGTCCTCACTGGGCTATGAAATGCTGGGAGACCTTGATACTTTATCTCAGCCTGACCTGCCTAGCAGAGTTTTTATGAAAATACATAGGGAAGGAAGAGAGTCATGTATGCCACTCAGAGCTCATTCATGGAACAGCAAAACAGAATGTTAGCAAATAAATATTTGGAGTTTTGATATAAATAAATAAAGGTTTTCCCCAGCATCCAGCACTGACCAACAATCATAGACAGAACAATTAATCTAATATGTGTGGTGTGGTTTGGGCTATTTTCATAAGGTTTTGGAGATGTAATTCTCACACTGTCTTTGCACAGAGTAAACTCCTGGGCAACTCAACATAAACCAGGTTTAAATATTACTTTTTACATGCAGTGGGATGGTTTATGGATTCTTCCTCTTACCCCAGGCCTTGACTGCATGGGACAAAAGATTTGTTCCCTTCTCATTCTGTTTGGATGATGCATGGCACAAACCCAGGTCATGGTGTGGGCAGTCTGGATCATGTCCAATATATCCCACACCAAAACCAGGACAGAACAATGTTTGTTGTTATTGTTGTGTTGTTTCTGACTTATGGTGAACCTATTGTGGAGTTTTCTTGGCAGGTTTCTTCAGAGGGGGTTTATGATTGCCATCCTTTGAGGCTGAGAGAGTATAACTTGTTGAGAGAGTGTAACTTGCCTAAGGTCACCCCAGTAGGTTTACATGGCTACATAGGATTCTAGCCCTGATTTCTAGAATCACAGCCCAGTGCTCAAACCACTACACCATGCTGGCTTTCATATTAACACAGAGTAACAAAACAAAACAAACAGACACAACTTACCTGTTGATCGAGATCTTCCACCCCTGTACTGCCCCTCTGGAGACGTTCCGACAAGGCTCCAGTTAAGGTGTGATAGTGGCAGCTGGGAAAGAAGTAGCTACTCCACAGTGGACCATAGATATATAGCTGCTTGAGCAAAAATTGCTTCAAGAAGACATTTCTGAAGGTTGCCATTGGATCAAATCATTTGTGAGTTCAGACATTGACAAAACAACGGTTACTCATTTTGGGCCCATCATCATTACTTTTGTTCAAAGAGGCATTCATGTAGCATAGATGTCATCAGTATTTTGTCTTTGTACCTCAGGTTTTGTTGGCAGTTTCCTTCCCTCACTTTTAATTACCCAAGTTATTTTTAAAGGGTTTTTTTTTTAAATGTAAGAATATTAGTTGCCTTCCCCTGGAGGCAGAGGTTTTATTTTCTAAAATAAAATTATTATTTTTTCCATTTCATATAAACATGCTCTGAGCTTACTGTTCCTCAAAATGAGCCCACCTTAATCACAACAGGGTATCCTGTTTTTTTCTTTCTTTCTTCTGATATTGCAAACTATTACCTGCGTTTTTGAAAGTGTTTCAGCTGGGGAGATGGTCACCACTTCATTTCTTTTTTATTTAACAGCAAGTCTGAACTTTCTGTCTTCCAAAGCTTTGTATGAATACAGTAAAAGGGGAATAAGAGTACCATATTTTCAATGTGCTGTGGATGATGGAAAATCGATTCTAGCTAAAATCTTCTAAGGCACTTGTAACAGGCTCATCCTGACCCCTACAGTTCTGGCTGCAGACTTCAAATGCCCCCCACTAGTCAAGATTCATGAAGCAATCATCTTCAGGATAGATCTTTCTTGTTATGATTTGTTCAGCTGCACTGCAATTCACTCAAATGAATGCAATATTTTAAGTACTCCCACAGAATTGCTACTGTAATTCATAAACTAATAACAGCATCAATACCATTGGGTCCTATACAGAGTGCAACCCACAACAAGCATCAACCTGTCCTCACAGTCATCCTCTGCCCAGAATGCAGCTATCTATGGCACGTGTTTGCTTGCCAACTCAGAAATGGAAGCTCCCTTTGCTACCCAAAGAAAAATGAGGGGACTGGGGTGTCCCCACCAACTGTGTCAGCATCTCTTTTAAAAGATGGGAGAATGGATTAGCTCAAGGAAGCAAAATGAGCAAAATATAGTTGTCATGGGCCTCTCTTTCAGACCCAAGGAAGGGAGCATCTCTGGCCATCCTTTCAGCAGGGTTGAAACTATAGTCCCAGTAGTAATCCCAACATGCCACTTATCTCTTTACTAGCTGCAGCCAAAGTGAAGGGGAGAGAGGTCTAAGCTCCCCCTTCCCACTGATGCATTTCTGTCTTGATCAACAAAGTACAAGAAGGTTGTGGGTAGGTGGATGACATGGGGACCCTGGAGCATTTCCTTCATTTACACCAAGGAAGAGGATGGGTCTTTCATGGGCTAGTAACTGTTCCAAGAACAAGAAATAAATGGACTGTTCTCAGAATTGAAATATGTGTGAAGAACATTTTCTTATGGTCTGGATTGTAACCCATAGTTTTAACTTGGTAAGGAGTTGTGCGTAGGGTAAACACCAGATACTTGCACATGTGTAGATTTCTTCCCATTTTGATTGCTGTAAACACATTCTACTTGAGGCTGCCTTTGGAAACTTTTTGGAAACTTCAGTGGGTCCAAAATGCTGTTTATGAATATTTGTTTTTATTCCCCAAAATTACTATTCATCAAAATATCTCTGACGTTTTTGGATCTTCTAATGGAATTGGAGGCTTTTCTTCACCATCTGCTATGTGTTGGATCATGTGCCAGTGTTTTTGATAGAACCTTGTAAAGGTTGATTGAAGGCAAGAGTGATGTGATTGAAGGCAAGAGTGCAATCGAGATGGTTGGATTGTGGCCTATGGGGGGGGGGTGTTAGTAATTCAGAAGGTGGCTTTTAAGATGTCTTATGAAAACCTTGAATAACCACATCATATAGATAACCATATGTAAGAAGAAGGGCCCTCCCTCCTGTCCATCTGCCATGGTCCAGGCCTGAGAGGGAGAGAAGAACCGCTGGACTTGATCCCCTTCCCCACTGCCATTCCCTTCTTTTGTTTCATGTCATTTTAGATTGTAAGCCTGAGGGCATGGAACTATCTAATTTAACCATTTGTAAGCCAATCTGAGAGTCTTGTGGCTGAATGGTGGGGTACAAATACTTTGCATAAATAAATAACCAACCTCTGTCAATTGATTGGACAATATATAGGCTTGTGTTATGAAGTCATTTTCATTGGAACAATTCTGTTTCAATCTAAGGAATGGCTAATAGGTAAGATTTCATCTAAGTGATGTAGAATGTGAACTGTGAAATCTTAAGTAAGTGTAGATGTCTGTAGATATCTATATACGAAGGTTGTATAATCCCATATGAGACCATAGACCCTACAATGACTAGAACAATACGTATCATGAATTCACTCAAGTCTGCAATTATATTAGGGCAACTTTGTTTTTATGTCAGAAACCACATTTTTATAAGGGCTAATCTAGTATGGCTGAAGCTAGATGGAGTCCATTTACTTTGCTTGTGGTATTTAATGCTCTTTATACATGAATTTATGATAATATCTTGGATTTATGGGTGCCTCAGTATCATTCATCTGGTGTGATCTTCAAGCCCGTACAATGTCAATTTGTGAAGGATTTGTGAAGGATGAGGAGAAGCTTTTGATAATTACTTTCACATTTAGAATGATTTGTCAGACAACCTTTTTAGCACTTATATGTTCCCAAGAGTTTATGTCGTAAACACTGGGAGCTTCAAAGGCAAGTTGAGCATTTTCAAAGCAGCAAGTCAGATATTCTCCTGCCAACATATATCCTTGAATTTAATGCTACAGCTATATCTTTCTATGGATGGGCAGAGCTTTAAAAAGTTCCTTTTTGGAAAAAAACCACACACAACAGAATCCCCTAGCCAGCCCTAGTCTTTTCTGCTGTGTCTTCATAGATGTGTTTTTAAAACAAATATATAAATATTGACATACATATTTTAGAAGTCATTTCAAAAATGATATTGATTTTTTTTAGTGAACGGTTCATTTTGCTGTGAACTACTGTGTGTTTGTGTGTGTGTTTCTGCTGAGAATTCCCAAACTCAGAGAAGTGAAAAATTTAAAGGATAATTAGGTTCTGATCCTCACATTAGGCTCAGTCAATTCACACCAGAGTTGGCAAAGGAGTTGAGTGAAATGCTTATGGAATACACTCATAACAGAAGCTCTGAAGACACTTTGGGGCAAAACAGACAGCCGGGAAGGTGCTCCCAAAGTGGGCCACTCCTGTGATTCCAAGCTGTGCTGGCCAGGAGTTGGTTTAAACCAACTTCTTTTTGCAGCAGCTTCAGGCTCCATTTGGTGGCATTGGAGCAGCTTCCGGCTCCTTTGGAGGCATGCGTCATGTAGACATCACACCCCCAAAGTGGTTGGAAGCCATTCCTTTTGGCCTGTTTGTTTTGTCCCTTTGTCTCACACATGCATATACCACAATACCCAGGTTCTATGTATCTGTTTTTTCAACTTCAACATTTATCACATTTCACAAACTCAATTTTGCATGAAATAATTTTTGTTTTGAACATATTTGGTTCTAGATTCAGTCTCCTGGTGTCTCCACTCAGCAGAATCTGAGAGATCAGGGATGGGAAAAACATATGCCTGAGGCTTTGAAAAAAAAAATCTCTTCAAGACTGGACTAGAGAGGACAAATTGTGACCTAAGGCAATATGTTACTTTCAAGGCTGTTTTTGAAGGCCTTAACACTCCCTTCCTAAATTGTCCTCTTTTTTCCTTTTCTTTTTTTGACAAAAATATCATGTGAATGTTCTTTCCTAGAAACCTAGAATCTATTCAGTAGATTGTAGGAATGGCATGCACTGCTTAATTGTTTGTTTGTTTTTTAAAATGTTTTTCAACCCTCCTCCCCCCAAAAAACTGGTTGTTTCTGGAAGGGGTGGGTTTGTGTGACATTTTTACAGGGCCCAGAGAGTTCCAAATGCCGACAAATGGTCTTTGCACTCATAACAGTTGTTCACCCTGTGACAGGCCAGGCCAGGGGTTAACAACTCACAGCCCATGGGCTGAATGCAGTTTCCAAGATGGTTTTACAGCACTCACTGCTGCCAAAAATACTTCCTTAACTGGCAAGTCTGGAACAGTTACCAACTAAAACTGTATCACCGAAACAAGACTATGGCCCAATACTGATGGGCAAAAAGGGGCATGGCAGCGGTGAAAGTAGGGCTGGGGAGTGCACGCCAAACAGATGCCCCCCAGCCCTACTACATATGGGCGGTGCCATTACAGCACCACCCCACCCACATGCCATTCACTAGAAGAGACAATATCCCCAAAAAAGAGCCATTCTAGGTGGCTCCTTTTTTGGTCCACAGCATTGCTGCGTGGTTTAGTTGCTGCAGCAATGCTGTGGACCAAAAACAGTCCCCTACAGACCTCCCTGAAAGGTGTGGTCTGTACTGGCCCTATATCACATAAATGAGACCACTCGACTTACTAGTCCAGTTCAGTTACTGTAGAGGGAGCGGGGTGGCTCTGGGATGGCGGTGCTCCACGGTGCCCATTCTGGTGGTGGCGCAAGCTCCCTGGGCCCCACTCAGTGGTTGGTAGGACTATGGCACTTCCAGTCCGGTGGCCAGATTCTAACTACCAGGTGCTCGGGGGGGGGGGGGGAGAAGTGCTGTGTTTGTGCAGCGGCAGCACCACTTCCGGTCTGGTGCTGGACTCCATCTCCAAGGCACCACCAGGAGTGGAAGTGGCCCACCATTGGTGGCAGAGGGGACTGTTTTATTCAGGAAATGGAAATCTATGAAAAAATGTGGTGGCATTAATACTGAGGAGAGATGTAACAAAAGCAGTCAAAGAATAATGCAAAGTCTGACCAACATGCCTTCAGGGACAATTGAGAATCTGGACTAAAACCAGGCACATTATCAGGGAGGTATGCTAAAAGACATTACCCCACAGCCAAAAAGAAGTAGGCACTTCAATGAATGATAGATGAAACTCTTCAAGTGTTACAGAGAGAAGACAGGCAAAAGTAAAAGGGGACAAAAATAGGGTTAGAACCATGAATGCAACTGTTCAGCAACTTGTGCACAGGGACAAGAATTACTATAATAATCAGTGCAGAGAAATAGAAGATGGCAACAAAGGAAGAACAAGAGACCTCTTCCAAAAGATCTACAAAATCAAAGGGACATTTAAATCAAGAATGGGGATGCTATACGACCAGCAGGGGAACACATTACATGGCCAACTACAAATAAAAAGATGATGGAAACAATAAACAGAAGAACTATATAAAAGAGATGAATAGATGGCAAATTCATTCTAGTGGGAACCATTTGGAGATGTACCTAAATTTTTAGAAAGTGAAGTGGAAGCTGCACTCAGAGTAATTGGAAAATTAATCAATAGGAAGAGATGGTATGCCAAGCTAGAGCTGCTTCAAGCTAGAGACAGAATCTACTTTAGCTCTAATTAAAATCTATCAACAAATATGGAAAACAAAACAATGGCCAATGGCATTGGGAATGCTCAGTACAGACTCCAGTCACCAAGAAAGAGGACTGTAGTATTATTTGTGAACAACTTTCTAAATACTGGATTGTTCACTAAATTGTATCTCAGTATGGCATCTAAAAATGTAAAAGAAAAAGAAAAAAAGACAGACAGACAGACAGAAAGAAAGAAAGGAAAAAGAAAGAAGGAAAAGAGAGAGAGAGAGAGAGAAGGAGGGAGGAATGTAAAAGAGGAATGAGTATGCAGTACAGGAGCAATGACTGATCCATCAGTTTTTTTATTTGCTGTGCATGTTCCAAAGATTGAAACCTGTTCTTTGTGATGTAAATAGTGAGAACAAATGATAATTGAGTCAGGAAAGACATTATCGGTTCTGAATCTTTGGAGAGCATTCCAAAAAGGAGAATTACACTCCCGATTACCCAGCACTCATTGCTATTAATTATCATTGGGCTTAAAGTGGATCCCTGACTGATGTCCCAATTAAATGACTTTACTGATTAAGCACATTCCAATTAAGCAGTGTGTATTTTGAGGGGCTTGAAAAATGGCACCATTTGCACACACACAAAATCTAATGCAAATAGAGCATTTGACACATCTTTATTTAATAGCTAATGCTTCTGAAACCAAAATAATCTGATAATGTATCTTCATTTCCATTGTATAAATATATAGTTTCCTAGTTAGAGAAATAAAAGATGATCCAGGGATATATATATATATATATATGAGGGGGAGAGATTGCTATCACTTGTCATTGTTCAGTGCTGTATGGTAGAAGCACCTATTCATTCTCTGCTCTTATGGATGACACAATATGATTGATGGAAATAGAGAAAATGTTGAAAATGAGATATAGTAAAAAATCCCCTTTTCAAAAGGCTATAGTAAAGCTTGGATAGTTCTACGTATGAATGTGCAACTCTTCACACTAGCTGTGAACAGAATATATTGCAAGTGAACTAGGGGGAAAGTTGGAAGTGGACTAGGGGGGAAGGGTCTGTTTCCTTTGTAGAAAAATTATGTTGAATATGAAAACCTGATGCAGATCAGTGCTTGTCTACTCTGACTGGCAGAAGTTAAAGACTATATTGTTTAGAGAAGCTTTCCCAGATGTGTGACTTTGTCTGGCCCATTTTAACTGTGCATTACGAAGCTGAGCCCTCCCTCTAGTCCATCTGCATTGGCCCAGGCCTCAGAGGGAGAGAAGAATCACTGGACCTGATACCCTTCCCCATCACCTTTCCCTTCTCCTCTTGTGTCGTGTCTTTTAGATTGTAAGCCTGAGGGCAGGGAACCATCTAATTATAAGTTTATATGTACAGCACTGTGTAAACCTACAGCGCTATATAAATAAAGGTTAATAATAATAATAAGTCTGCAAGATTTTTAGGCACAGGTTTGTCTCAACTTAGCACATGGAAACTGTTCAGGTGAGTGGCACAGACTGAATTTTGGACTTCTACATGCTTTACCAGAATCCCTGCTGCACATACAGAAGAAATTTTTCCAGATCATGAACAAGATCAATTTTCCAGATAACAAACAGAACAAGACTGCTTCAAGGGGTGGCAGCCCTTTCTTTCCTAGAGCTAATTCAACTAATCACTATTTTTTTCTTGGATGACAAATATAGAAACTTTCTGAGAAACTTAAGGGTGTACATTCATGGTGTGGGCGAGGTAGAGGATGTTTCTCACTATTTATTCTATTTCCAACTTTATCAAAACACCAGGAAGTGATTGTTGGGAAAGATTTTGACTTCCTTACAGGGTGAAAGCTCTTACATAAAACTATGCTGGTTATGTTCAGATTGGGATCCATATGTTACACACAAAATAGCCTTATTTGCAAAAGTTGCTAAAAGAATTTGTGCTAAATATTTGAAAGATATTGCCATGGATTGTGAAGAATCCATTTGATTCTTTTGTATGGATATACATGAACATGTATGTATGTACAGTCAGCCTTTCTCTTACATGGGGGATACGTTCCGAACACTCCCCACCCCTGTGTAAGGGGAAACCTGCGTATATTCGCACCCCCATTGAAAACAATGGGGTGTGTGCATGCGGCATGGCGTGGCACACACACCACAGGCATGTACACCATGCATTGAATTGTAACGTGACTTCAGCATAAGCTGAAAGCCGGGTAAGGGAAGCCTGCGTATGATGCGGGCTGACTGTATTCTTTTACTGGATTTAACTACATTTTATTGGGGGCTTTTGGATTTGCAATGGCTTTTAGCCAAATACAATAATTGATTGATTGACTGACAATGATGAAGCTATACACAATGGCTGGCATATGCAAGGGTTGTTGCAGAGTTTGACACTCCCAGGACTCACTGGGTCACTGCCACAGCTGCTCCCATTAGCCATTACATTGTGTGTGTATATATTGGAGATTGGAGAGGTTTCTGTCTATGTATTCATAGTCAGATGCAAACTGATGCCATTATCCTCTGGAGGGCCTTGGTGGATCTTGGCAGAAGACATCTTCAGTATGGCTACAGGAACATAGGTACCCATTTCTTCACTCCCTGATCCTCTCTACCAATCACATAATGGCTAGGAGCGGCCAGTTATTGCAGATTATCAGACGAGTCTCCATTCTCACCACAGTCATGTTAATGAAAAGAAATGCATACATACTGGCTTGAGAGGAGTGTGTTTGCAATCATTTTAGCAGCCATTGCCAATCAGGGACTCTATACTAGCATGCTCCTTAACCAAGCTTTCGTGTCCTATTGCTTTACCAGCATGCCTTTTGTTTTTTAATTTTTATTTCTCTCTCTCTCTCCCTCTCTTTTAATTTAGGAATTATGGCAATACAAGAAGGAAGGGGGCAGGGATTAAAAGAACGTTTTTTTAAAAGAAAGAAAAGAAAACTAACTGTTTGGGAATAGCAAGGGGGAGTGGGAGTGAGGAAGAGGAGGAAACTGACACCACATGATTGTACGATGCCAAGACTGGACATTATCCCATAGTATTCCATAGTGCTATTATTCCACTTTAACCATCATGGTTCCTTTCTGTTGGATCCTGGGCTTTGTAGTTTGGTGAGGCACTAGAGGAGTTCTCTGGTTGGGAATTTAAGCACCCCTCCCAAAGGTGCCAGTCCCAAGATTCCATAGGACAGCGCAGTTAAAGTGAAATCATATAATCATATAGTGCGAATGGTTCCTGGTGCTAGTGGCAAGGGATCAATAGTGGAGTTCCACAACTGTTATGTCACTCACAACAATGTAAGATCCCACCTATATGTAAAATAAAGTTGACAAGAAAGTGATCATCCTATATGAATGTTTTCCTTATGAAAGTGGCATTCCCATTAGTAAATTCCCATCCAATCCCTCATGCTATGATGCCATCTATCGCCAGCATTAGTAATGAAGGACACCCAGGTGAAGGCAAGAAACTGTTCAGTGTGCAAGGAAATGGATCCTGCACATTACTGAGGCTGAGGGCACCAGCTTCATGTAACCCATAATAATGTAGTTCCATCTTTGTTAGAACTAGCAATAAGGCTCTATTTTCCAGAAAGCTACAACTCTACAGCAGCTTTGACAATGTTTCCCAAGTCATTAGTTTTTAATATACTTCACACTTACAGCATGTCACAGTTTTCATTATAACAGGCTACCATTATTTCGAAGACATACTAATTTCCTTTTCAACACAGCTGCAGCAATAACTGATACCTATCAGAGCTTCTGTACTTATAGAGACTTATGAATAGCTTTTATGAGAAAAAGATGCTTCTGATGCTATCCAAATGTTACAGATTCCAGAAAGGAGTCTGCAGAATTTATCTGTTCCTTGTGATGCATGCCTTAAGTTAGCTGCTTTAATGTTTCCCTGTATTTGAAAGAATATTGACCTACAGCTGTTTATTGCAATAATTAAATAATTACAGTGTGCATGCAGTGCTTAATGTCTTGGGGCCTGATATATGTTTGTACAGGTCACTTGTTAAAAATAGTTTGAAGATTTAAGCCTTATTGTTCCTGTGTGGCTGCTGATGGCTTATGCATTTCCTATTAGACATCCACTATGTTCCCTTAGGGAAACCACATCACAAGCATATCTTTAAATTGTTTTGGATGTGAGCCACTATTCAAGAGACAGAATGCGTTACATGGCTTTGTATGAAAAGATTCAATAACTCTATAGTATAATTTGCAGCATTTGAATAAGAAAGTTTTTTTTAAAAAGTAATTCCCAAACATTATGTGAATTCTAATAAGATTGCCTTTAGGAAAAGATTTTTATAAGCATCTGGATGAAATTCAACATTTTGTAGTTAAAGATTTGGGAGGAATCAGAAATTAAAAACTGATGATATGATCACATTGACCAGGATCCTGTACAATGCGACATGCATCAGCCTAACTTTTGGTTGCACTGGGGTATGTATTCTTTGCCCAATTGGATCCCTTTTCTTTTGATATCAGAATTGCAATAAAGTGCCGGTTAAATGGCCCTTCCATGACCCTGCTGAGGATGCCATTACTAGAATTCCTCCATCACACATAGGCTAGCATTAGTAGTTGTTGGAGCTCTGTTTTTCCCAGACACTCTAGAGGAGGTGAGAAATGCCAACAATGGACTGATGCCAAGGAATCAATGACTGTGACAGTCCTGTGCAGTAATCCCTCGTGACTCGGAAATGTGCATTCACAATTTGTTGTACCCCGCTCCGATTACTTTGCTAGAGGAGCAGGTTATAAATAAACATTATTATTATTATTATTATTATTATTATTATTATTATTATTACAATCACACCCCAGTGTTACCACCTCAGAAAACTGATTTCGAAATGATCCAAACCCATTTCAAAAAAGCCACCACAATTTGGCTTTTTTCTGTATCCTGAATTTTGCCCCAGGGTTGAAATTCCCTATAAATATTGGTGCCCTTCCTTTGTTTCCTTGGCTTACTTGAGTCAAAGGCATACACAGAGAGACTGAGAGCTCACTGACAGATTTTGCTGTCAATGGAAAGGTGCACTACAGTATTAGGGCAGCAGCAGGCATGATATCACCTGATAAATATTGAACAAAGACACTTTTATACCATTAAAATCCCACTTTTTAGCCTTGTGTGATAAAGTCCATAGTTACACATGTTGCCCATTGTCTCATGACTCAGCTCTCCAAACCCATCTTAACAGCCAGCAGCTAACTTAGCAATGGAAATCAGGATGAAGTTTCCAGTCTCTTTGGCTAGCAATGTTAAATAGCATAAGGAATTGTGACAGATGTTCTGCTTCTGATTGTCACACTATAGATCACTATGCCACTAATGGTCACTAATGACTTTTCTAGCTCCTTTATGCCCAAGTCATTCTGCATTTCCATGATCAACAGCAAAACAGTCCTCCATCATTTGGTTTGGCTGCTGGTTGTGAAGGTAAGCAATGGGAGGGCATTTGCAATTAATGCAATAGAACCACAAACATAAATACTGAACAGTTACAAATATTCAAGTGCATTTTACTTATTTGTAACTATTCAACAGAATGCCAGCCATTTTATTTTTTTCTTAGTGAAAAATGACATAAAAAGTCAAAATGGAATGCTTTTTCCAGACATTTCAAACTCAAGCTGGTTTTCACCTGTGGTAAAAAGACTTAGGCCCTGTAGGGTTTTTTGTTTTGTTTTGTTTGTTTGTTTGTTTGCTTGGTGGGTGAAAGAGCGACTTGAATGAACAATTTTGAGTAGATAAACACTTGGTAATTGAGGAGATAAGACTCCTCTATCCTAGATATATAGTGTATGTGACACTCTTGCCCATCTTTAAAAATATATTGAAAGAAAATTAATTTTATAGGTAATATAGTACACTACATCATGAGATATCCATTGCTGTTTCTTTTGATCAAAAGATATAATATGAAAAAAGCATACAGAACTGATTCCTGATAACAACTATTAATTTATGCTAAATACCAAAAATTAACTAAAGTTATCATATATAAAATAATGGATTGTAATTAAGTGGGATTTTTCAGTACTTGTCGAAGTGGCATATTTTTTATAAGATAAAGGAGAGTCATAAAAATGATGCATGTTTATGGAGAGTTAGAGACCATTTATTGATTTTTGTAAACTAAATTCATTAATGCTGATTCCACATATAAGATTTAAGATTAATTATGTGGAACAATTTTGAGAAGTGCACTAATAATAATATTTTAACTTGAAGTCAAACAAAAATCAACCAAAATGCACAATATACTTGTTGCAAGCTTTCAAAGTTCCACTGGCTTCTTCATCAGGCAAGATGTTACATACCAAACAGGAGAAAAATTAGAGATATTAGTAAGATGCCTGCATTTTGTTGTTTCTGTCTTTAGTTAAGATGGTATGGAGAGGGTATCTTTAGCATGCTGGTCCCTCCTCCTCTGGCCATGCGGCAATTGGGCAAAGTCCAGGAAATTTAAAGTCCATTTTTTATCTTGGTTGAAGGTCCTAGTCCTCTGGCTCACTTTTCAGGATTCCCATGTTGCAGCTACAATGTGGTATCTCACAATCCAGAAAACATGCATAGGTAGCTGTGTTGGCCATTTAGTAAATTCAAACAAAAATCCACCAAACAGTGATACCTTTATGGACCAACCGAAATGTACAATATGCTTGTTGCAAGATTGTTAGCAAGCTTGTTAGCAAGGGATTGTTAAAACTGCTTTTCCAAGAGTAAAACTGTATATCAGATCTGCCCCCCTCCACTTACACATACACAGAAAAAGAGAGAGAAAGAGAGATATTGGAATGTTTTGGTATGTTTTGATTCTTGCTTAGTAATGTTGTATTAACAGCAGCTTTTCCGGAATAACCCATAGTTTCCAGTTGCACATTTATCAGCTTTCCAAGTGTACATTTTGTATTCACCTGCATGGTTAGTAAACCAACACTCTGACTATTAGTATTTTCTTTGGAGCTAACAAAATTTATCTATGGCCTGAAACAGATGGCTTGGATGGAGCGGCCTTGTGCTGTCCAATTCTGTTCGTGCCAGGACCATGACAACTACATGTGCCTGGTCCCAGTCTGGGCTGCCACTGTGGTCCTGAACTGGACTGTTGGAAGAAGTGGGTTCTATCTGCTCTTTCTTGGTCCATTCTTCTGAGATGGTGTGGTGGCGGCATGGCTTCAAGATGTATTTGGGGCATACATCATGTAAATGCCACACCCCCATTGTGGCCTGAAGCCACATCATTTTGCCGATGTGTTTTGGACCAAAGTTTACCTTTCCTATAGTTTATGAAGTCTTAACACCCATATTCACTCTTGCACTTTTGATTTTCTACTTCTGTGTAATTAAAAATGGAACCAATTTAAAAAAAACTATGATCTCTAGCTCCAAAGGGTACCATCCCAGCTGTGTGCATTTTTGTTTGGAAGAAAACCTTGTTGGAAAAAAGAAACATGGGCCTAAATCAAATTTTTAATCGCAACTAGAGTAGACCTATTGACTTAGTAGAACTTACTTTTATGCTGACTTCTTACCTTCCCTCTGATTCATCAGGTTTACATGAGTTGAGATTGACATCTGGATTTAAGATAGGAACTCTATATATATTAGGCAGTCTGGATTCTAATTAACACCTAAGCTTCAGTCTCCTGTGTGATTCTCTGGGAGTAAGCCCCAGTAAATGGAAGTGAATTTATATTTGAGTAAATATATATTGAATGTTTTGTTAATTAGTAATCTCAGAATAAATAAATAAACTTCACTATTCTCCAGTCTTCTGCGACTGTCTTATATGTACCGCCCTGACTGCATCTTGTAGAGGGGCAGGATATAAATAAATTTTATTATTATTTTATTATTATTAAATATTTCTTTTACATTCTGTCTTATAATCAAGGATGAACATTCATGTGCAAAGGAGTCCTGAATTTAGAGGGGAAAAAAAACTATAGAAACTGAACAGAAGCTCTTACTAATATTTATTTTGTCTGAGAGGAAGCCCATTAATCAAAACTACAGTTTCAAAGTACCAATAAACAGTTGTGTAAAAAGTAGAAGTGACTGATGGAACAATCTGGCATTGGAAATATTGCTGGGGAAAAAAATCTGATTATTAGATCATTGCCATTGTTACTTGAATTGAAGGGACTCATCTGTTTGCATAAAAGATGCTTTAATTCTCAAGTTGGTTCTT
Source organism: Urosaurus nigricauda (assembly GCA_034509955.1). NCBI lineage: Eukaryota > Metazoa > Chordata > Lepidosauria > Squamata > Phrynosomatidae > Urosaurus > Urosaurus nigricauda. The sequence continues at coordinate 108,183,393 of JAOEGL010000003.1, read as the reverse complement.
TTCTTCTGCCTTTTAAAAGGTAACAGTTTTACAAGAATTATTTGGCAATATTCCCACTACACTTCAGAGAATGTGCCCATTAACTAATTAGCAGCATATTCTGATACGGACAGTCTCTGAGTTAGATTTAACAGAAGATTGGCTATATATCCAATCCACTTACAAATTGCATTAGCAGCACAACATAGACCAACCAAGGCACATGGAGTCCAAATTAATCAAAAGAGTTCTTATTGTTCCTTTTTTTTATTTCTGAATTCAAGATTAATCTATTCCTTCTTGCTGACCATTCTGATGATGCCCAGATGACACAGGCTATTAAAGTCATGACCCAGAAGAAGTGATATGCCCATCAAAATCACAAGGAATCTATTTTTTCTCTGCTTTTCACAAAGAATAGTAACAGATTTTGTCAGTGAACAGGTAGGTAAGATTCCAACATGCTATCATTTCCACTCCTTTCTTTTGTGATTACAAACTACACAGAAGAAAAAGAAACTTTTTTTTTCTCACTCTGAGGTTAATAGCTTCTGGGTGATTCATTTTATCTGCATTATAGCAAAATCATTACACTTTTAAAATCCATAACAGAAAGAGTTACAAGAAAAGATAAAAAGATCTATTTACATTATAGAACATATCTACTGATGACCAGGATTTTTTAAAATTACCTTCATAAAATCGGTCCAGGGTGCCCATGATCTTTAAAATGTCTCTGATTGATTTCTCTTATCTCTCAGATATCCCTAGTCAGGCATTTTTGCCTTTTGAGCAAGCCTAAGTCTCAGAAATCAATTTTTTTAATTGCTGGTTTCCCTGGTTTATTGGTTTATTGCCAGTATTTTCCTGGCCCTGGTTTATTACCAGTATCCCCCCCCCCCACAGTCCCTAGTTGTGTATCATTCTTATTTCCATCTGTGCCACCCAAATAATCAAACAGTATGGTAAATGGGTTGTTGTGTAAGGTGCATTTAATCATCAGACTATGTGAACAGAAGATTCCCCCCATCCCACCCCATGACATTACATTTTTATTGATTACACCAAAGCTATTTTTCCTAAAAAAATCAGCCAGGTATTAGAACATATGCAGTGATTACTACATTGTAATAAGCAAGCAGTTGCTACTGCACAGAGAACCATAATGTGGTTCCTCACACTCAGGCTTCCCATAATGATAGATATATTTGAGTATTCAACAGGCAATAGAATGTTAGAAGTATATTTCATTCTCAGAAATATATTAAAATAAGACTTTTATAATTTATCTAAGGCTATCAAAAGAACTGAGTTAAGATTGCATGTCCCCAAATACATCTTAATTACAGAACTGAAGTCGCTCTCCTTTTGAAACTTCAGTAGACTGATGAACCTTGCACTCGTTTCTAGTGATCCTCCAAGAATCTTCTGATTGCTGAGATTCTTTAAAAGAAGTCTGCTATACGTAGCTATAGGTCTGACCTAAAAGAAGTCAATTTAATAGATATTATAACCCCCACAAAGTGGGGAAGGGTCAGAAGGTGGGAAGAGGATGGAAACATAATTCACTCAGGTCTCAATAACCAGCAGAATGGACCTTCTTCTCTTGGTCATGTTGCCGTGTGGTAAGGTAGGTTGGGGATGGGTGGGTGAGGAAATGTTATTTAGTTTTACAAACACAACTAAGTAGCCCTTGTAAAATTCTGGCCTTAATTTCTATGCCACCAGTCCTAGAATAGCTCACACATGTACACAAAGAAGGTCCCATTTTGGAAATGCTCCAAAACCTCAGATTGCCTTAATTCAGTCTTGGGAAGAAGGAAGAAGGAAGGAAGGAAGGAAGGAAGGAAGGAAGGAAGGATGTTAATGTAGCACACAATGAGTTCAGGTGATATCTGTGAAATCTCTTGCCTGAATCCAAGGAGTGTGATTTGATACAATATTTTTGATGTATATTTCTGCTGTAGTGGGAAATCCATCTCACGTTGAATAAACTGGCCTTAGGAGGTAGTTTGGAGGTCTTTTCAGTGCCAATACATCCTGACTCAAGACAACACAGAGACTGATGATAAGTCATTACTTTCTGAAGGTAGCACTGTATCCCAGGGCTGTGGCTGAGCATCAGAACAGTAGATTTGTTCCTACTCTGACAACTACAATAATGAGGAAAGACTTAGAACAGACTGTGACAGAAAGATCCATTTCCTCCCTACCGTGAGATTTTCAAGCCTGAAGCCTGTTGGTTTGATTTAAGATTAGAATGTGAACCTGGCAGCACAAACTTATGCATGGCTACTCAGTGGGACTTGCTCCCACAAGACACTAACCTAAGAGACATAAACACCCATAGTCCATTAGGGTGAACTGATTGGGTTCATGTGTGCATCACAGATGGTTATAAATCACTTGGAAAACTAGTTGCAGCCCTAGCAGGGAGACAGAAACAGGCCAACTTGGTTGGAAGGCATTTAGCCACAATTTTATTGGTTACCATTACAAAGGCTTGGCACAGTGTGGGGTAGCAGTTCAGAAAACCCTCATGCCATCCCATGTGAATCCCCCTCAAGTCCATGTGCTGGAAATGTACCAAGCAATAGTAGAATATTAGATTTTAACTCGTCAAAAGCTACAGTATGGCTCCTCTGTCATGTTGGGTAAAAAGCAGAACCATCAGTCTTTGAATAGAATTATTGAACAGACTTCTCCAGAAGTCTTCACCCAGAAAGATGGTTTCAGGACACAGAGGCCCAGCTCTCCCAAAACTGGATCAAGCTCCAATCCAAACCGCCAAAAGTTAAGAGAACATGAACATTATAGGAATAGCAAAAATGAAACAGAGATGCCTTATAAAGTCAACTCTAGGAAATAGGCCAGTACCAGAACCTAGGAAGGGTTGAGTGAAAAGCCACAGGAATCCAAATGATGGATCAATACCTAATAAATAGTTGTATATTCCCAAAACATACTGGACTGAAAATTGCTCAGTCCACATCTACTTTGGCTCATTCTATATCCACCTTGCCTCTTTGTTGTTTAAATTCCAGCTGTGTTATTGGCCCATTAGAAAGGAACCTGACAAATTATATAGTCACTGCTGCCAGAATGTCTTACATGAAAAAAATGGAGAAGTGCTGAAATTTCGACAATAGACAAATGTCTAAATAAAATTCTAGACATGATTGAAATGAACAAACTCACACATCTGTTAAAGGATGAGAGAATCAATTTAAAAAATCCAAAGACTGAGACTTAAGAATGAATTACTGCAAGCAAAAATGGTCTAGAGGTTAATAAGGTCTCAAGGAAACTACTATGAATTTAGAAAAACTTTAATTAAAAACTGAAATTGTGTATAACTCACATCAAATGTAGAGAAATGTATGGTAATCTAATTATGAATGTATGATCCAAAGTGAAAGGTTAAGACGTATACTATTGTTGTATTGTGGCATTGATATAATTTGTGGAAGAAGAATTTGAGCATATATATATATATATATATATATATATATAATATTTAAAAAGGTGTATAAATATCAAATATGAAGAGTTCAAGATGGGAGAACAAGTCAGAAGAATGATAAGATGTAAACAAATATGTGAAGAGAATTGTGTTGGATTATGTTCATTGACAAAAACTAATAAAAAGTAATGTTAAAAAAGAAATGAAAAGAAAGGACAAAAAACGCAGGTGAGCCTAGTAAGGTGAAAACAGAGCTGCCTATGAAGATGATGGCTCTTATTGATGCTTTACACCCTTCACAATGTTCCAATGAGTTTGCAAACCTTGTGTGTTAGAGAAGAATAAATAACACAACTTTACATTTCTAGCTGAAAATACTATGTGGTCAAAAGTGTAACACCCATCCCTACACGCATATACATATTGGATTACAGGAATGAACCTGTTACTGTTTTAGATAGCCTGGGATCACAGCAAATTCCATTCACTTCTTCAACTTCTTCATTTCTTCAAGTTAGAGCAGGGATAAGAATGAAATTTGTATCTTCTTAATTAGGTCCCTTAAGAACTGCAAGTTGCCTGGCTCTTTTAAACCTTAATCAGCAATCATTGGGTTGTTTCACATTCTATAAAAGCATCTTCAAACAATTTTTTCGAGCAGCTTGAACAGATCTAAGGCAAAAACCCAAACCCATAAACATCAGGGCATGATTGCAATGCATCACTAAAATTTCATAGCTGGAGGAAAACAGGGTGCCTCATTTAAATAAAGGGGTTCATGAAAAATGTACACTCCTTTTTTTTAAGGAAATGAATTATGAGAAATGTATATTCAGATTAGTATTTTAAAAATGAGTCTATTTTGGAAAGCAATGATCTGATTCTATTAGCCTTAAGCCCCCAGTACTACCAATAAGTGAGTTGTTCTCTAAGTGAGTTGTTTTCCAAGTTTGGTTTGTGTTGTGTTCCCTAATTAATTCTGTTTTAACTAAAGTACTTTTATAGATTAAATCAGAATTGGAGCTTGCCCAGTTCACCACATTTTCAGCTGCTCCCATCCATTTGTATTTCTTCCTGCCTGTGCTTTACCAGGACTTTATATTCCTTGGTGAAACATTGCAAAACAGCAATTCTGATTTATTTGCGTTTAAGGTGTCATACATCCTTCTTTTTCCATCCTATTCCATCCTCTAAACAATTCTGCAAGGTGGATTAAGCTGAGATGGGAGCAAAGTCAAGGCAGAGAGTTTTTATCTCGGGAGATATGAATGTGGCTTTTTCCCACCATCGTCTCCATTTCTGGAAGACACATAGATATAGTACTTTTATAGATTAAATTCCGCCCTGATTGCTCACTCAGAGGGGCAGAATATAAATAAATATTATTATTATTATTATTATTATTATTATTGCTATTATTATTGCTATGGGGCAGTGGTGTGCAGGCTGCATCAGGTGATACCATTGCACCCCAAATATATGGCAGATGCCTTGAAAATGCTGAAGTGTGAGTGGGGCAAGGCCCTAGGTTTCATTTAGAATTAAATTTTATGGGTTTTTTTTAATTTATTTTTTTACAAAAGTTTAAAAAATTAAAAAAATATTCTTTTTATTTTTTCTTTAAAAACATCACATCTTACCAAATTTTCAGTTTAACCACATGAAACCAGTGCAAATATTTTAGGTTTTGCATGTGATATTGGAATTTAAAGGTATAATTTTAATTTTGTTAGTTGTGCAGGTCACAACTACAGTGGGCCCTTCCTTTACACTGGGATCTGTTCATGACCTCCCCCCTCCACATGTAAGGGGAATTCTGAGTATGCTCATGCTCCATTGAAAACAATGGGGCATATGCTCATGGTGGCACATGATTGTCGTGCGGCTTCAGTGTAAGCTTGAAGCTGCATATAGTGTGCCATTACATTCAGTGATAGTGTATACAGGAATTCCAATTTATGAGTAACATAAGTACAAAGAATATTATTAAGGATTCTGTATGGTCAATCTGGGTGTGACACCATGAGTTGCCACACTGGGTGATGCCAACCTTAGTGATGCCACTGCTGTAAGGGAGCCACACATGCTGTATATGAAGAGGGTTTTTCTTGCATTTGGAATGGTGAAGTGACTAGGATTAGTCTGAATGGTAAGTGCACATATAAGACCCTTCCTTGTAACTGGGCCAAACAGGATTCCCATTCACAAGGAATGATGATATACACATCCTTTCTTTTCCAATGAATGCTGTAAGCATGACCTTGCCCCCTGGATGAACAGGATCAGCAGGGTAATCCATGAGGCAGGCAAAGGCTAGCAAATGCTCTTCTCTCTCCTCATATTTTCACTCAACACATACTTTTGGGTTGTTGATATCTTTGTGATTGCATAGCCCAAGGGTAAGAAAGAAAGAAAAAGAAAAGGGAAGATAAAAGAAGGAAGGGAAGGAGGGAGGGAGCTATTTGTCAAATCTATTTGATCCTCTGTATGTAGTAATTCTATGTAACTCACTTTTGAAGCTTCAACTTTCTAAAAAGGATACTTTCACATAGTTTGTCACATTGCTTGTCAGTTCTGAAAAGTGCAGGAAGAAAGAAGGAAACAAACTTTTTTTAAAAAGAGAAGACATTGTTCAAAGAAGGTGAAAAAAGAAAAGCAGTGATTTGTTTTGGCTCAGCCTCATTCTTTTCTATCTCCCCCTTTTTAAGTATTCAAAATGCTTTATGACATTTATTTATCCTCACAACAGCTCATAGTGGAAGGTTAGCAGGAACAGGAGTGATTTGTTCAAAGTCATCTTAGTGAACTTCATAGCTGAGGAACCATTTTAATCCATTTTCTCCTCTATCCAGATCTCACAAGGTTTCAATCAATGAAAGTTTGGAGTCCTTCATTCTGGGAGGAAAAAAATAATTCCATCAGAAGGCTTTCCAAGTTTTTTTTATTTTATTTTAAGTCAGGGAAGCTACCTCTTTTCATGCAGAGAGATTGTATTAAGGAACACAGCTCTTCCTCTGTTGCAGGTCTGATAAGCAGTTGAACAGGCCATTTTTCAGCTTTCCTCAGACTCTCTTTCTTTCTACATTTCACCATGTGCAATATTATTCATCATGCAGATTAAAATGAAGTGTTAAGTCTAGACATCAAGTTCTTTGACAGCTAAAAACATTGTGCCATTAGCTAGCATCTAAATAAATAATGCAAGTCGCAGAAACAATATTGCTTGTGACTGCTGGAAATACGGCAAATTGGGCAGCCAGGGGAAAAGAAGAAAACAGAAAAGGGGGGAGGTAAAAAGAGATAACAATTCATCATAGAAAAGAAAATCACAAAAAATAAGCATGCAGTTGCTGCAGTGTGAAAGGCAGGTCTTTATTTGCTGACAGTGTTTCTCCTCACACCTCTTTTTAGGAAGGCTGTGATGTTGCATATTTACTTATTTTAATTAAGCATCTGCTGTTCTTTAGGAAAAGTGAAGTGTCCTATTTCACAGTTTTCATGTAACACACGTGTGCATGATTCTTCAAAACTCATTTTGCAAAACTGTAAAATTATACTTTAAGACACTGCTAGCTTAATTTACCCATCACAGTACAGTGGGCCCTAGGTATCAGCTGGGGTTTGGTTGCAGGAAAATTCAAAATCCATGGATGCTCAATGGCAGAGTAAAACTGTGTCCCCTATTTAAAATGGCAAAATCAAGGTTTGCTTTTTGGAATTAATATCTTTTAAAAATATTTTCAGGCCATGGATGGTTATCTGTAGATAAAAAACAAAAAACAAAAACAAAACTGTGGATATAGAGCACCAATTGTATATGTAGACTGTACAACCTGGCCTGAATGTTATTGGCTGCCAACTACAATAGGGACCAAGGGACTGAATAGCAAATTTCCCCACATATTAATTCAACATTCAACAGTGTGGGGGCAAAAAAAATGAATAAAAGTTTGCATCGGAGTCCACACTGTTTGAATTAGGAGATAATATATTTGTTGTTCCTGAAAAATATTTCCAATTTGTGCCCTATTTATGATAATACTGTAGCAATTCCTTTATTCGGTACCTCCAGTAGCATGAAAAAAGATATCATGCTTTCAGCTGGCACAAGCAACTAAATTGCATCTTATTCTCAGAGGTCAAGATTAAGGTCACTTCTGGGTCAGGGAAAGGAAGTCCAAGTTATAATAGCAGAACTAGCAGACGGGAATAAATCAATGTTTCTCATTTTAAGAGCTGTCAAGCTATTAATTGTGGTATATACCAACAAAGTGACACCAAAAAAAATAAGAAGGGGAGAAAAATGGTTAGGAGGGGAATGTATTCATAAATGTTTCACAGATAACCTTTAATTAAGTTGTTCAATGAATTATAATCATAGCCTTCCCAACTGCACTGAGCTAGGGAATGTCCTACTTAGTTGTGAATCTCTTGTCAACAACTGCACTTGTTTCTTCTCATAGAATGTGCTGCACAAAAATATGTTTGATGTGGAAATAAGTATTGCACATTTAATCTCAGGGCATTCCCTTACTGCCCATGTTTAGTTATCATCTAGAACAGGAGAGCTGAATTGTTATCTCATTTAGGTTTCATTAGCAGCTGGTGGCAACATAATTCTTTCATGGTTTACATCTATAAATAACTCCTCAGTCAAGTAGCCTGCTTGTACAAGCAATGTCTCATTGGAGAAATAGATTGTACTGGCTATTTTGTGAGAAATAAATATGTTTGTTGAATATTATCTGCTAAGAGAAACATCTGTGGTCTCTTTCAGTGGCAGCTGGTGGCGATACAAGCTGTTCTGGATTTCAGATTGGAAGAAAGGTGGTTTATAAACAAATAAATAAAATAATAAATGTCAGTGAATGTGCTCAGGGTTGTCCAAACCTTAAAGGAGCTAGTCAAGGTGTTGAACCTATCTGGAGGAGAAGTTTCACCATTGGTCCTTTTGATATGCTCATATATCTTATGTTTATTTGTTCAACAAATTTCTCCCTACCACCCAATATCTGCTGTTTCACTATCAGAATTTTAAAAGAAAGAAATGTGTGATTAGTATGAGTTATATCCTAACACGCACAGAAGAAATCTCATTTTAGATAGAAATGAATAGAGATGGAAGTAATTTTTGTTTTATATGATGGCAGATTATATGAGGTTTTAGCTTTGTAACTAGTTATTGTCATTGTCCTACAATCAGATAGTGAGAACATTTCTTAGATGAAATTAGTAATTATCTTATAAAGATGAACATGTCTCTCATGGTTAAGCACAGCAAGCAATTATTCAATGCAAAATCTGATTTAAAAAAATCAAAACTGATTTAGAAATTAAGTAAAGTGGTTTAAAGAGACAGTCCTTAAGAGTGTTCTTGCTGTGTGGATTGCCATTTTCTTCAAAAAAAAAAAATTAATAGCCCTATGTATATACCCCTGTTCCATGACTTATCACACTTCCTCATGAAAATATCCACAAATGATAAATTTATGTCACAACACTGTTCACATAATTATAACTTTAGATTGCAATGAATATCCTCAAGTTTTCATTTTCAGGTCAAAACCAATAAAATAACTGAACATGAACTATTTCCTGAAAACATATCCTTGTAAATATACCTGTACATTCGTTTATAATTCCCTTCTCTTGTTCTCACTCTAAACTTATTTCATCTGCCTTCACTGTCATTGTAGCATAGTTCAATTCCTTTAGTGGTGTAGCTTTGTGACATCATTGTTCACTGCCCTCGAGTTGGCCCAGACTCATGGCAACCCCATAAGTGAAACAAATCCAAGCCCCCCAGGACTCACCTCCACTGCTCTGATTAGGTCCTGTAAATTCAGAGCTGTGATCTCCCTGATTGAGTGTATCCACCTGGCATGCAGGCTTCCTCCCTTTCTACTGCCTTTTACCCTCCCTAGCTTTATTGTCTTTTCTAGTAAGTCTTCTCATGATGTGGCCAAAGTGTAATAACCTCAGTTTTCTCATCTTGACTTACAATTCTGATTTGATCTGTTCAAGGACCCATTTGCTGTCTTTTTGGCTGTCCACAGTATCCTCAGCACGTTTCTCCAGCATTACATCTCAAATCAACTGATTCTCTTCCTATACCCTTTCTTCACAACCCTGCTGTCACATCTATACATGGTGACGGGGATTACAATGGATAGGATAATTCTAACTTTGGTGCTTAGTACTACATTATATCAGTTATATATCTAACTTTAGTGCTCACTTGTTTGTGACACCATCACTACCTTATTCCTTCTTGTCTGTAACACATGTAACTGTGTTAGGGGAGAAATGAGATTGACAGGACTAAAATCAAAGGCCACTATTCTACATCAGTTATTCAGTTAAATATACTTAGTTAAGTGACTTCTTCTGGCCTGGCCCAACCAAACCTGATGTAAATGTCATTGATCCATGCTAAGTAGAACTCACGATTATGGAAAAATTACCTAGATTTACTGATCCATAACTGTTCCATATTCATAACCACACAGTTGTAACTCCTTCCCATCCTACTAACTTCCCACCAGTTGCATGGAGAGAAGGAGGTCTGTGAATGAATAACATTTCTGTCAGGTTTATTTGGATCAGGCCAGGAGGAGGTGTAGAATACTGGCCAAAATCAGTATCTGTTTGAAAAGTTTTCCAGGAATAATTTCTTCTCTACCAATTATATTTTCAAATGGGAGAATTATTTAGTGAATTTCTTGCTTTACCAGCAGATTTTCTATACCTTGACTCAGACATAAATCAAAAAAAGAAAAAAAAAAAAGAAAAAAAGAGGGGGGGGGGACTGTAGTCAAGCAATCGGAAGGCCCAGAACAGGCCAAATGAAGTGGCTCCCAGATGCTTGGAGGCATGGTGTTCAATGACACATGCCTCCAAAGCCATGTCAAAGCCATGCTCCTGTCCTTTGGACGAGAGCAAAAAGGACCCAGAATAATCTGACTCCTGGCAGTGCTAGTTGGGCCCTGCGTCCACGATCCACTTTGGGAGTGGGCCATGCTTAATAGTCTTCACTTTTTTGTACAAATTTGCATCTATTTGCATTTGTTTGTTCTTTCTCTGCCAGAAATGCACAGAAATTCAAATCCACTTGAAGCAAATGGATGGCCACACATTCAGTAATGTGCATCCTTGTGGATATTCATGGATAATCTGGTAAAAACTGCAAATACCTTTTCAACAGAGTTTAGGGAATTTCCCACCCACTCACCCCCACACAAAAAGCCCAATTTCCTTTGAATTGTGTGTGGCCAGATCACATTCTATTCAAAATTTATGAGTATTTTAATCATTGCCTTCCTCTGAGGGTGATATTATGTGATTTGCCCAAGGTCACCCAATGGATTCCATGGCCAAGCTGGGAATTGAACCCTGGTCTCCAGAGTCATAGTCCAACAATCAAACCATTATTCCACATTGGCAAACCTCCTCTGAACATATCATACCAAGAAAACCTCATGAGAGGTCAACCTTACAGTTGTCATAAGTCAGAAACTACTTGAAGGCACACAACATCTACAACAATCGACAAGGCCTAGGACTTGGAAGGGCAGTTATGAAGGCAATAGATAAGATCTTCAAGGCTATTGTACCTTGGCCATATCATGTGACAACATGACTTGTGAGAAAAGACAGTGATGCTTGGTAAGATAGAAGGCAGTAGGATAAGAGGAAGACTGCACTACAGATGATAGACTCTATCAAGGAATTCATGACTTTGAGCTTGAAGAATCCCAGCAGGGTGCTGATGACAGAGTGTCTTGGAGGTCTCCCATTCATTGGGCCACAATAAGTAGAAGTTGACTTGATGACAATCAAGATAAACCTACAGCCAAACTACACAATATGTAGTAGAAATCCTATCTCTGGGTCTTAGTGTATCCACAATGGAGAAAAGAGATCCTTTTTTTAAAATGCCTACTTTATATGCAAGAATGAGTTTCTTGAATATTTATCTTCCTCTATTCTTACTTTGTTTGTCTTACCATTCCAAGCTGCAGTGCTATTTTATTATTATTGATACCAGGCCCTTTCCTTTACACACGGAATAATCACTCACAAGCCCTGCTGGAAGTCTGACATCTACAGATGAGTTTGGCACAATAATAAACTGGTTGAGCAGCTTGAAATTGCAGATAGAGGATGCACTGTGAGAGCAGTTTGCTTTTTTTTTTTTTTTTAAAGAAACAGGAATTATGCTAATAGCAGAGTTGTTATATGCTTTAGTTCCTGTTACCTGCCAAACAAGTCCTCCACGTTTCATATAATCCACCAAAGTGGGAAATCTTTCTCTCTCACAACCCAGCTGCCACCCATAGTACTTTTTTATTCCCACGGTGTGGATTACATCTTTTTCTGATAACATGCTCCACCCTGTTCTTGCCATCATTTAGCCTGCTACCATTTCTAACCATTTCTTTGTCTTCATTGCCAGAGCCATCAGAGCCAGTACCACTCAGCTCTAGAAGGAGCTGCTATGTATGGAAAGTGGTTTATTGTTGTTGTTGTTGTTGTTGACTGGATCAAGGCTGGTCCAAGACACTTTTCTGCCTAAAATGATGCTGATCCTGTTAGAGTTTTTGTTCTATAGCACTATCCTATCAAGTTCCACAAGCAACCACCAATCCATTATAATACAATAATTATATAGCATGATAAAACATTAAAAAACTAATAGTCTCCTGCCTTTTGATGATACCCAGAAACTACTTCAGGCAGCTATATTTTTCTGCATAATGATAGGGCTGGCCTTGCTCCCTCTTACACACTTTTCTTGAATCATGGGTCAGAGAATTGAGTTCATATCCCTTAGCAGAATCCTTCAAAAATACTAGCAAGAGTCTTTTACTTTGGATTAATCTTTATGTGTATGTTAAAGTGGAGGAGGAGAGCCATGAACCTCAGTGCTCCTTAATATATCTAAGAGACTGGCCATTTTCCTCCCAGTGTGCCACACAATTCACACTGCACAAATATAGCACTACAGTATATTCCACTTTTAACTGTCAGGGCAACATCCTAAAGAATCATAGGGCTTGTAGTTTGGTGAGACAATAAAGGAGCTCTCCAAATGGGAATATTAAATACCCTCCTGAAACTGCAAATTCCAGGATTCCATGGGGTGTTGCCATGGCAGTTAAAGTGGAATATAGCACTGTGACTGTATGTCGGTCACTGGAAGTTCTCAGGGACTGGAAACATTCCATGATCCACTTACTTTGAGTAGCACTGATATACATCACCTTGAAAGGAATAATAGGATATTAATGGCTTTTTTTAAAAAAAAATAAACAGATTCAATGGGAGTAAGTCCTACTGACTTCTGTCTATAGTCTGTTTTAAACATTTCCTCCTGTTCTGGTCCCTTGGGACAGAAGTTAAAAAGCCAAATGACAGTTCCCTTGTGTGCAAGTTTACTCCACTGTAGTATACTCCAAAGCTCTAGAGATATGTGTGGACTCTGGAATACACAGAGTGTTTAAGGAGACCAAGATAGAAGAAGCATGAATACTGACCATAACTTAGATGAAGGTGCTGAAGTCCTCTGAGGAAGAGGTGCAATAAAGTCTCATTCTCGTGCATGTCAATAAGGGGCAGCCATCTTGTGGCCACTGTTGTTTTGAAAATCTTCCTCCCCATTTTTCTACACAGCATGCTGTATTACAGTTTAAAATTTATGCAGTGGTATGCAAGCACACCCAGTGTTACTAGTTGCTAACAAATGACATTCAGTCTAGAAATAAATTGTTGTTTTAGGCATATCTGAAAGAGCAAAATTACTAGACTTCACAAATGTTAGATCATATGCAACATTCTGTAGGTCATGGTCTCTACTGATATTTCAAAGTTAATGTCAAATGTTGATATAAAAAGCATTTAATATGTTTTTGGTGTATAAATGGCATCTTAATAATTAATATAGTTGTGTTCTTATGTAGCAAAGAAGACGCTATCTGCCTGCCTGTGTTAGTTTAATAAAAATCTTCAGGTCACAGTCAACATGCCATCTCCCTTGCACATGTGTAGCCTCGGAAACACAGAAGTGGATTCATTGGCTCTACACAGGTAACACATTGAATCTTTTCAAAAGTGCTCCTCAGAACTTCAGTTTTACTTTTTCTGTCAGGTATGAATGCTATTAATATAGAGGGAATAAGGAAGAGAAGTCAAATTTATATCCCAACTCAGCCCAAATTAAATGCATTGGGAGCCAATTTAGGAGCTCTCATGTGTGATGACAACTGAATTTGTTATATGGCACAGGCGATGGATCCTGAAGTTTTGTACATTTAACTCTGAGATAGCAAAAATCATGAGAAAATATGGACATACTCATGCACCTTGGTGAACCCTTCTTCTGAAAGCTTTCTTTTTCTTTTCATTTGCTGGGGGAAAAAAAAACTTCCTCCACTTTTCAAGACTGCTGTCTTCAGCAAGACATTTCTGAAAGAACAGGAAGGGAGGCTAGTGAAATGAATAGTAATTTGTCTGTGGCAATACTGTAATGTGGCAGCTCTCGCCCAGGTCACAGTTCTATCTTGCCTCTGGGAATACAGGTAGACACAGCCCCTGCATACTCAACCAGTGAGATGTCTATTAAATCTCCCTCTTTGTACAAGGAATGAAATGCTTCTTCTGGGTTCCAAAATCAAATCTTTTATACACCTGAACTCAAACACTAGCACTGCACTCCTATACAGGTCTTCTCAGAATTCAGTCCCATTGAATATACCCAAGTAAGTGGTTAGTAATAATTCAGCCCATTTATTTAGTACTGGTAACATATGGTAACCAAGGGGCTGAACACACAGGCCCAAAAAGCCATGTTCCCTCAAGCTTGGCATCATCCTGTATGAATGATGCAGTCCAATAGCTATGGGCCAGGATCAGCCAGTCCAATGCCAATCTGGTGGTTCTGAACCAGCCCTGGCCCAAAGGGTCCTTAATACAAAGGTTGGATGTTTGCAACATGGGACCAGAACATACAGGCCAAGAGAAAGTGGGTTCACAACACTTTGTGGGCATGGCATTTAGATGACACATGCTCCCAAAGCTGTCAGAAGCCTCTTTGATGCCAACCTCCAGTCCAAAGAACGAGATAAAAAAATAAGTCAGTTTAAATTGACTCCTGGCAGTGCCAGCTTGGGACCGCAGGTGTCACCTGCTCTGGGAGTGGGCCATGTGGTGGTGTCTTTTTAATCAATCAGCTGGTCTTTATGTGCTTGTTATACTTACCTCCACAAAGAAGAGGCTACTAAGGACTTTATCATACTGGACTTGTAAGTTGCCACAATCACAACTGGACTGGGGACAATCACTATCACACAGCTCTTCCACATCTCTATTGTGCTGCTTCTGACTTCCATATGCCATCCTCCATAGACTTACCTGTCCTATACCCTTCCCTGCATGCCTTTTGTTCAGAATTTATTTTTATTTTTAGCACAATTGCATGATCATCTCAATCCATTAAGAAAGATTGCCAGTTCAGAGGGGCGGGCTATAAATTATTATTATTATTATTATTATTATTGAAAGAAAGAAAGAAAGAAAGAAAGAAGGAAGGAAAAGAAAAGAAATTTTTTTAAAGAAAAGAAAAATAGCCTGCTTGGGACTAGTGAGGGGGAAGGTGGAAAGGGGGAAATGAGCATTATCATAACTACTCACATTACAGGATTGCCCAAAGAACTGCTTTGGGAGGAACAGTGGAAAAGGAGTGCAATTGGGAGGTTTTGCTGATCAGTGAGAAGGGGCACTCCAAATGGAAGAACAGACCAGCTACTGGACAGACACAGCATCATGTGATAAAGTAGAGCCACAGGAGCTACTGTCCCTGCTCTAATTCCACTTTTCAAGACTTGTGTGATAAAATCCTATTTTGTGCAGAGACATTTTGCACTGAACACAAGAAACTTGTTTTTCTATTTTTTTTAAAAAAAGCTTCATCATATTCTCGCATTGGAGATATGAAATCTCATGGAGTCTAGCAGATTTTTGACAGATCCTCTCTGTCAGTCTATCTTGCCAAGAACGAAACTGTTAATGAGTTTTCTTCACATTCCTAATATATGTTAAGAGCATGATAAAGAACTGGATATTGAGAAAGGACATAGGAGAGGGAGGCCATCTGTCAGAAAAATAGGGAGAAATTATTCTTTTCACAGAAAAAAAACAGCATGACACAAAACATGGAGATGGGAATGGGAAAAGGAGACAATGTGACTGTAGAAGAATGAGTTAATAATAAATTAATGAAGTATAGACCCCATCTCATTCTTCTCTCTGCCTCTTTCTTTCTCTCTCTTCCTCTGTCACATCCCCCACAATTAATCTGTAATGCTGAGTTCCCATGGGATTCATTTTCCTATGCAACTAGGATGTAGTGTCAATATTGTAGCTACACACATTAGATTGGATACAAGGATCTTAGCCACTTGATCAGCCTTCTGCTCTCTCTTTCTCTTTGTGTGTGTGCCTTCAAGCTGCCTGTGGACTCATGGCAACCCTATGAATTTCATGGGTTTTCTTAGGCAAGAAATATTCAGAAGTGGTTTGTCTGTTGCTTCCTCTGTACAAGCCTACAGCACCTGGTATTCATTGGTGGTCTCCCACCCAAGTATCAATCAGAGCTCCCCCTGCTTAGCTTCCATGGTTAGATGGGTTCTGGTGCCTTTAGGGTATTTAAGACAATACCACATTACACTGTTACAGCACTATTATTCCACTTTAACTGCTATGGCTTCCTCCTGTTGAATCCTGGGATTTGCAGTTTAGGGAGGAGCATTTTGACATCTCAGTCAGAGGGCTCTTAGGCTTCACTAAACTACAAACCCAAGAATGCTGCAGGAAGCAGCCATAGCAGTAAATGTAGAATTATAGCACTGTAACTGTGTAGTGCAGGATTATCCTTAGGCTGTTAAGGAGATATTACAGCATGTCCTTGGTATCTGCTGGGTTTGGTTCCAGGACCCCCATGGATACTAAAAACCATGGATGCTCAAGACACATGAATACAATGGTAGAGTAAAATGTTGTCCCTTATATAAAATGGCAAAATCAAGCTTTGCTTTTTGGAATTTATTTTTTGTTAATATTTTCAAGCCATGGATGGTTGAATTGATGGATGCCGAATCAGTGGATAAAGAGGGCTGACTCTAATTGAGCTGGCAAGACACATGCCACCAGACCTATTCATATACATGTTTTTGCTACAGTCTCTCCAAAGCTAAAGCCAGTAGGGATGGCACCACACTGGGGGAGTGGATATTTGGCAAAACATATAGTCAGATGGATAAACCTGCTGGAAGAGGTCTGTTTTAAGTGCCTTCTTAAAGGCATCCAGAGTGTTGATAAGATGGATCTCTTCCAGCAGGCTGTTTCCAAAGTCTGGGGGCAGCAGCAGTGAATGATCTATCGCAAGTCAGTCTTAATCTGACTTTCAGGTAGTCTAATAATTTCTTTTCAGATGTTCTGAGAGTGCGGGGCGGATTGTGTAGGGAGAGGCGTTCCCTCAAGTAACTTGGGCCTAAGCCATTTAGGGCTTTAAAGGTAATGACCAACACTTTGTATTGCACCCGGAAGCTGATTGGCAGCCAGTGGAGTGATCTTAATACAGGTGTGATATGCTCTGATCTTGGTGATTTAGTGATCAGTCTGGCTGCATCATTTTGGATCAATTGAAGCTTCCAGACTTGGTACAAAGGTAGCCCCATGTAAAGGGTATTACAGAAATCTAATCGAGAGGTTACTAGTGCGTGTACCACTGTTTCAAGGTCCTTCTGGGCCACGTAGGGACGCAGTTGGCGTATCAACCGAAGTTGATACCAAGCACTCCTGGCCTGGAATTGGAAGGCAACTGCCCTCTCGATCACCTTGCCCAGAAAAGGTAGTAAAGAGACTGGCCTGTAATTATTTCTTAACAGGGGATCCAGGGAGGGTTTCTTCAAGAGTGGCTTAACCACTGCTTGTTTGAGGGTAGATGGAAATTTCCCCTCAACGTGTTGATTATGGTATGTAGCAGAGTTGTTACTACATCCCCTCCCTGGGCGGTCACCCAGGATGGGCAGGGATAGAGAGGGCAAGTCATCCTCCTTACACATCCAAGGAGCTTGTCCACTTCATCAGTACTTACAAGCTTGAATTGATCCTGTCTAATAAAGTCCACAGAGTCACTGGACACCTCTCTCTCTGTCTCTGTTATAATGCTGGCTTCAAGACTGACGCTTATCCGAGAGATTTTATCGGCAAAAAAGTCATTAAATGCATCACAGCAGGCTGTAGTTGGTTCTAACAATGGATTCTGGATGGGAGGCAATTGAGTTAGCTCTCTAACAATCCTGAACAGCTCTGCTGGATGTGACTCTACCAATGCAATATGGACAGCATAGAAAGAATTCTTTGCTGTCTCGATTGCTTTAGGACTTCAACAGGTTCCCAAGGAGTGTCTTGTTGGATAAGCTGCAATGTTTCCACCAGTGGCACTCTAGTCATCATGAAGCCCGCTTCATTGTATGAAAATCTTCTGTGTACCATGGTTTTTTATTTTAAGTGAGCCGGAGAGGACGCTCAGGAGTGACAATGATTATAGCCCTGGTAAGATCATTATTCCAGGTATTAACCAGGGTATCAACAGAATCTCTTTCATTCTCAATCATTAAACCTTCTAGGGCTTCCTGGAACCTGGAGCCTTCGAGAGCGTACCATTTTAACAGGTCCTCCACCCCTGAGGGAGATATGGTTAGTAGCCTTTAGCCCAAACTTGACCAGGAAATGGTCCGTCCATGACAGGTTGGTGATGTCAATCACCTCTGCCCATGGATTTTCCAGTTCGGTACAATAGACCACATCGAGTGTGTTACCTGCACAATGTGTCAGACCCGAGACTAATTGAGACAGGCCCATGGCTGACATGGAAGTCATGAACTCCCAAGCTGCTCCTATGAGATTTAATAAGCTGGTCCTGAAAGGGATGTTGAGGTCACCCAGGACAAGAAGTCTAGGAGATTCCAACACCAATTCCATGACCAGTTGTGTCAGCTTGGTCAGGGAGTCTGTTAAGTGGATGGTACACCAACAGAATCCCCAAACTGTCCCTAGCCATCAGGGTCAGTGCTCCATTTTCTGAATTGGTCTCCTGGTCAGTGAGATGGTACATATATATTTGATAAAGGTTTCCACCATCAAGGGCAAAAAAAGTGGAAAGCTTTCTGTTTTTAATTTTTATTTTGGGGTAAAAAATATTATGAGTTAACTCAGCCAAAACCCAGGCAGTGCAATGCATGCCACATTGACAGCATTAAACCAGGAAGGAAAAGAAGAACAATTATTCACTAAGTGGCAAACTGTGCATAAAAGAGGCTTTAACACATTTCATTGGGAACAACATGGATTCCAATGTGTGACAGCTGAAAGACTTCCACAGAATTTGCTTTCAAATTAACAGACTATTTTTTCCTTTCCTGACTTGTCAAGGTCAAACATTTGAAACAATACCCATTATTAGACCAACTAGTCATCTAAAACATTTCAAGCTTTCAAGCTAACAGCTCTTGAGTACAAGCATTATTGATGTGAATAGGGATTGCATCAACAGAATGCTTTGAAGTATGAACCGAGAGATGTCAATGATCCTGTTATGCTGTGACAGGTCCTTTGAGTCTGTCTGGGTTAGACTACTTGTATATCTATATGTGTTAGCAGAGGCGAATTTGTTGTGTGGGTGAGAATTTTGTTAAAATATATAAATATGCATGATATACTCATGAAAGGTAAATAGTAGAAAAATATTAAGTAGTGCTCTGTAAACATGCATAATGGGAAAATGTCTGTAGTCAAATATTTCTTCAGTGGAACAAATCAAGGAAAACAAATAATTGACTGAAGAATGCTAAGAATCTTTGGGTTGTTTGTCATCTGACTAATAAAACAAGCCCCTGACCCATCATGTCCTGTTACTTGATAAAGGGACTCTAGGTAGTGCTCAGTGTGATGGAGTGCCTCTCTTTGCACATGTTTCACTTTTTGTTGAATCTATAGATTATCTCTATATGAAATTCATTTAATGCAGTATGGTTGCCACATGAAGTCCTTTTAAGTCACTTCCCATGGCATCTCTTTCCAGGAGACAAGACCTGCTAGCTCATTAACAGTTTCATCAGTAGATTTTCTTTTCACTATCTTGGACTCATTTTAGAAAAATCCTCACTGGCATGGAGAAAAGTACTATCCATGTCATACATTAAAATATTTTGAAATGGTATTTTAATATAGTATATTAACAACTACCAGAGATAGACAAATCACTCTGACACATGTCACCTTTGTTGCTATGTGTCTTCATGTTGTTTCTGATTTCTAGCTCACATAAAAGAACACATTTTCAGGCTCTGAACTAGCAAGTGGAAACTAAGGCAGCCACAGACAAAACTGTAAAATTCCAGGTTCCATAGAATGCTGTTTTATTTCGAAATAAAGTTAAAATATGTGTGAGAATAGCAATACAACAAGAACACCAAAGAAATAAACACACTGTTATAATGTGTAGCTCATCATACGTCTGCTTTGAGAAGAACTAGAGTAAAATTATAAAATTCAACCAAAAATTCCAAGACTTACAAAAGCTAAAAACAGAACTGTAAATTACTTTAGTTTGTGTCAGAATTCACAAAGTTCAAATATCTACCACTCACAAACATACCATCCCTCTTCTGATATCATTTTGCTATCTGTTCCTTTCTTTGATGTATGGATGTTTCCCACAACTACTGAACCATGTGACAAGTAATATCTTTCTCACTCTCATTCATAGAAGTTGTAATGTGACTTTGATTCCTGTTGCAAAAGTAACATTGTTAACATACCTGTTGGTAAAAATTCTGACTTGGATACAATTTGTTTTGTGAACAAGACAAATTGTTGTTGTGAGTTGCCGTCAAGCTGACTTTGACTTCTAGTGATCTATAAATGAGATATTTCCAATTGCCCTGCCAAGGTCTTGCAGACATAGGGCTGCAACTTTCTTGATTGAGAATATCTATCTACAACATGGTCTTCTTCTTTTCCTATTGCCTTCTACCTTACAAGCAGTTGTCTTTTCTAGTGAGTCATGCCTTCCTAAGATATGTCCAAAGTATGACATCTTGGCTTCTAGGGAGGTTAGAAATCTTGGCTTCTAGGGAAAGTTCAGACTCTCACTTCACTTTCTAACATTTCAGGTTCATCTTCAAATGGTTCTTCTTTGAATAAATGTCCAGTACTTTTGTCTCTTTTATATAATTCAAGTCAGAATTTTTATATAATTCTCCAGTATATTGTTTCTATCATCTTTTACCTGCTGGTACTATAGCATCCTAACTTTTGGTTTAAATTTCCCTTTAATTTCTCAGATCTTGAGGAAGAAATCTCTTGTCCTTCCTTTTTTGTGCAGAAGTGTGTGAGAGTGAATAATAATAATAATAATAATAATTTATAGCCCGCTCCTCTCTATCCAATCGGAGCGGGTTACATCAATTAAAAAATACAAGATAAAATATACACAACCCATACCCAATCACCCGCCCCTTAAAACTGAATTAAACTAACATCAGTTAAAACGACATAATAAAAATTACAATTTAAAACAACAACCCATTGCATAGACATCAGGGTCAAGATGTTAAAGTGTTAATGGGAGAGCCAAACCCAAACAGAGCCAGGAGGTTAAGGACTTTCTGGGAAGGCCTGCCGGAAGAGATGCATCTTCAAGGCTTTTTTAAAGCAATCAGAAGATGTAATAAGACACATCTCGTCCGGCAGGTCATTCCATAGCCTGGGAGCGACAGCCAAAAAGGCCCTCTGGGAGGTCTGCTTCAGCCTAGTCTTCATAGGCTGCAACAGGTTCCTCCCAGAAGACCGGAGTGTGCGGGGGGGGGGGTCGTATGGGAGGAGGCGGTCCCTCAGATAAGATGGACCCAAGCCATGTAGGGCTTTAAAAGTTAAAACCAATACCTTGTACTGCGCTCGGAAACTAATCGGCAGCCAGTGGAGAGATTTGAGCACCGGTGTTATGTGCTCTCTCCTCGATGTTCCCGTGACAAGCCTGGCTGCCATATTCTGAACTAATTGAAGTTTCCGAGTTAGGCACAAGGGTGGCCCCATGTAGAGTGCATTACAGAAGTCCAATCGTGAGGTTACCAAAGCGTGTACCACTGACTCCAGGTCCTTCGGCTCCAGGAAAGGGTGCAGCTGGCGGATCAGCCGAAGCTGATAACAGGCACTCCTGACCACCGCATTCACCTGACTAGTCATGTGAAGCGACGAATCGAGAAGTACCCCCAGACTGCGAACAGGGTCCTTCGAGGAGAGTGTGACCCCATCTAGGACCGGGAGGTGTATTCCCAATCCTGGCTTTGGTCCTGTGACAGTTATACCTCCGTTTTATCCGGATTGAGCTTCAACCTGTTTTCCCTCATCCAATCCATTACTGCCGCAAGACAGTCATTGAGAGGAGAGACGCCTGAAGTCTGGGCCGACGATCTTGTCATGCAGAGGTAGATCTGAGTGTCATCAGCATGCTGAAGACACTGAGCTCCATGCCTCCGAATGATCTCACCCAGAGGCTTCATGTAGATCGGGGGCAGGATGGCAACTTGAGGGACGCCACAGTTAAGCTCTATCTTAGAAGAGCAACTGTCCCCGAGCCTCACCCTTTGGGATCTCCCAGAGAGAAAGGACCGGACCGACCAGAGTGTGGTGCCTCCGATCCCCAACTCTCTTAGTCGACCCAAAAGGATGGAATGATCTACCATGTCAAAGGCCGCTGAGAGATCCAAGAGCACCAGCAGGGTCACACTACCCCTGTCGACGCTCAGGCAGAGGTCGTCGGCCAGAGTGACCATGGCAGTCTCAACTCCATGTCCTGTCCTGAAGCCCGTTTGAAATGGATTCAGATAATTGGTTTCTTCCAAGACAGCTTGGAGTTGGGTAGCAACTGCTCTCTTGATGACCTTGCTCAAAAATGGGAGCAAGGAAACTGGCCTGTAGTTGTTTTTATCCAGGGGATCAAGGGAGGGTTTCTTCAGGAGGGGTCTAACGGCTGCCTCCTTTAGACAAGATGGTAAAGAACCCTCCCTGAAGGATGCATTGATCACATCCCGAAGGAATGTTCTCAGTGCGTCCCCTCCCTGGGTGACCAGCCAAGATGGACAAGGGTTGAGAGGGCAAGTCATCTTTCTCAAACTTCCAAGGAGCTTGTCCACGTCCTCGGTACTTGCACTTAGGAGTTATTTTGTGTGTGTGTGTATATGTGTGTACATTCATTCATGAAGATATGCAGATGTATGTGTATAGATAGAATAATGCACTTAGGAGTTATTTTGTCTCCTGTCTTCGATGCAGCAATTTTGCACTCTCATTAAATTACAGCTGAGTTCACATAAAGAGCAGGGGATGATAAATGAAAAGCCTATGAAAATGTGTTCTAACTATGTGTCTTTTCCAGTTATTTCACCTTCATCCACAAATGAAGGGGGATGTAACTGTCACACCAGTCTCAAAGCAGGTGGCAATTTTAGTGAGGCTCCTATCCATGCTGACTGTGACCTCCCCAGCCTCTCGCCATTTGGAAGACATGCAAACACATAATGTATTGGTTACTAATGAGATTCTTGGCTGTTGACAGCATTTGACAAACAGCTCACATGGTCAAATACTGATGCCACCATAAGCAATTTTGGCACAGATGGCCCTGATGGCCCAGTGATGCTATACCTCTATCTCAGGGTTCCCAGACAGGACAGCATGGATAAGATGAACCTGGCAATGTGACCATGGAGTTAATTATGGTCTTTCCTACACAAGGATGGGGACAATTGTCTATAGGACTGTATCTACATAACAGCAGGCCTAAAAACAGCTGTGGCTTGGTCAGCAAATGCATTTTGACTTCTTCATAGGGAATGAGAAGAAAATGTGGTGGAGGAGCTCAATGGGTAGAAAGGGGAAACCTGAAGAAAGAGCAGGTTGATGAAGACCTAGGCCAAAACCTGGCTCCCAGGTTTTCTTATTTATGCTGTGGTCATAGTTAGAGTGCAAGGTCGGCATGACTTATCCATAAGTTAGTACACTGACATTATTTACCACCCAATGTAGACTCCATGGGAACTGCATGACCTTTTATGATGAATCATTTAGTATAAAGCTGTAATCAATCCATCCCTTTGTTGTGATCAACTGCTAGACCAGTTATATACAGTATATACTCATATATAAGTCTAGAAATTTAGGTCAAAACATTGACCTCCAAAAATCTGCATCGACTTATACATGGGTCAGTGTAGATACTGTCCTTTAACTTTCATTTTTTTAAAAGGGAACCATCCCCCAGTAAAAGTACAGAAGTCCTGAAAGCACTGACCTCCCTCTATTCTCTTATCCATCCAGCCTTTAAAATGAGTACAAAATTATGTCTGCTGGAATTTTGTAAGTTCCTTGGCATTGTTTTCCTTTGCTTTGTCATTTAGATCCTTTGTTACATTTCCCTAAGCTTTACCCTCGACTTATCCACGGGTCATATAAAATTCCATAATTCTGGCCCCAAAACTTGCCCTCAACTTATACACGAGGTCAGCTTATTGATGAGTATATACGGTATGCTGACTATTATCCAGCCAGGTGCATGCAAGATGATGCATCTCACAGCAAACAAATAGTTAATAGGACACCAACAGCAGGAGGCCAGGCTGGGAAGCTGACACAGGTTTCACAACAGCACCTTCTATACTGGTGATCTGGTTTTCATTGCTTCTGTTCACATTACCCATACAAATTCAAGAGTGCATGGTTCAGCTGTAGTGGCCCTCATTCCTTTTGGAATTGCCAACAAAGAAAAGCCCAGTGAACTAACAGTAGGAACCAGCACTTACAGTTCAATGAGCAAGGAGCTTGACAGCCACTTCCTACAGATACCAAGACCAATTTGATTAGATATGCTGGTTCCATGGTATATGTCTATCAGGAAATTTCAGATAATCATAATATATGAGATGGTTTTAAGTTCAGCTTTAGTATTTCTTTTCATATTTTCCACATCACATGTTTTCATTTATAGTAATTTGAAATCAATTAAGCATCTAGAACCCATAATTATAACAGATTGACAAGACAGTTCATGAAAAAAGAGTGGTAGGTCTCTTTTTTATTCTCCTGATTCCCAGTCTGAGCGTTTCTCCATTTCATTTAGCCCCAGAAGACTCCTCTTAAATATAGACCCACTCAGATCTCTGACAGTTTAGAAGGATACAGAGTAGTGAGGACCATTAATCTTTCACTTGCCCTGGGAACTAGGAAGAGTTCTCTTAAGGGATTGAGGGAATTTCTCCAGTTCAGGAAGTAGCAAGGGCTTGTTGGCCTTTACTGGTGGTGTATATTTTTTCAATTCTGTGATCAGGTCAAGGAAAATGAGTTGTCAACATAGTCTGTTAGAAGCAGGTTGTCAGCCCTGGAGTTTTATGCCAAAGCTATGAAATTTTCAGATGGCAGAGGTGATTTTAGGGTTGTTAAATTGCTGGAGGGGTGGTCCAGGTAGAGGGGAACAGTTGCCAATGGGCACAAATCCAGCTGTGAGGGCTTGGGTGGCCTTTGGGCCAGTATCTGCTCCTCACATTATAAAATGTTGCTGTTTCATTCTGCTTATCTTACAAACAAACAAAACAAAACAAACAGCTTCATTTATATACCGCTTCATACCACCTAAGGAGTGTCTAAGTGGTTTACAACTGTAAGCTACTTGCCCCCAACAATCTGGGTACTCATTTTAGCAACCTCAGAAGGATGCAAGCCTGAGTTGAGCTTGAGCCCTTTTGCTGGTCTTGAACTCGCAACCTTATGGTTTTGAGTGAGTGGCTGCAGTACAGGCATTTAACCAATGCACCACCAGGGCTCCTACAGCTTTCTGAGTTTTGTGAATTAGTGAGTTAGTGATGCATCAATGGAAGACACCTCTGGTAGGGCACTTGAGTTAACAGATGTTCAGCTATTCAAACAGTAGTCAGTCCTTACTATTCATTCCTTTAAGAGGGACTAGAGGCACAACTCTTTGGGCCCTCAGAGAGAGGGCATTATGTCCTATAGTGGCACTGCATGAATTTTTGAGGGTTAGGGACTTTCAGTCTGGTCCCTTATTCTGCCATGCAGATAATTCTCATCAGATATCATTTTTTGAGCATTGTCTAGTTTAGGTTTGCTAAGACATTGTCTGGTTTGTATTTGTGTAGGGTTTAATTTGGGGTTCATTCTTTTAGAAACAGAGCTGCCTCAATTAATATCCACAATGGGTATAGGCATGAGGTGCAATTCAGATACTGGGGCAATGGTGGTCTTTAGCTTATAAGAGGTATATTAACACTCTTAAGCGTTAAAGTTTTTTGTTCACTAATGGTGTTGTGTTTCAGATTCTAGGTTCTGCTTAGAAAGGTTCCATATCTGCAGACTCAAGGTGTATTGGGCAGTGCTACAGGTGTGGATAAGTGATTTCAGGTTGTAGCTGGGCCTGACTGGCTGAGCCACAGCTGAATGGATGGGTAGGAGGGACCAACAACGGCATGGTTTTCTTTGTTGTTTGGGAAACACAAGGGGCCTCTGCCACACATTCTTTTTTTATTATTTATACAAAAGGATAAAATTAACAGCATTCATATAATCATACATATACATATTACACAGACATGGTGACCTACAAAAAAGCAACAACAACCATTGAAAACAAACAGCTAACAGATAACAAACTAGAGAGAAAGAAAAAGATGAAGAGGAGGAAAAAAAGAGAAAAAGAAAAAGAAAAAAAAGAGAAGAGAAGAAGAGAAAAAAACTATTAACATAAATGACTAGACTATATATAAACACTATACACGTATACACATACACATTCCTCACCTTACATACAACTTACATAAGTTGTACATAAGTTGCCACACATTCTCCAAATAGTCCATAACTTTCAAACTATTCAAGCGCGATGGCCAGGGGTGCATTTACAGTGGGCCTTTGTTATCCCCTGGGGTTTGGTTCCAGGACACTCTGTGGATAACAAAATCCGTGGATGCACAAGTCCCATTAAATATCATGGAACAACAAAATGGTGTCCCATATATAAAATGGAAAATCAAGCTTTGCTATTTGGAATGTATACTTTTTGGGAATATTTTCAAGCTGTGTATGCTCAAATCCATGGACAAAAAAAATCTGTGGATAAAGAGGGCCAACTGTAGCATGGTCAACCATTCTTCCTCTCCACATTTGGTGGGATAAGGCTGATCCATATTGTCTGGATAAGAGCCACAGAATGGTCAGGAGGGAATTTATGATGAAGGCATTGATGAAATGGTTGGGGCATTTTTTTTACCACATCCCCAAAGGTATTTCAGAATCCTAAGCTTTACAGAACTGACAGCATTCACTTCTCTGAGAATTTGTAGCATTGAGTGAAAGTGTTGATGGCTGGCCTGGTGATGGAAAGGGGCTAAGCTGACTCTTGCTTCTTCTCTGTGGCAGGTGGTGAAGATTACAGTCAACACCTATGGCCCCCATTTTGGTGAAACTGCCTCTTTAGATCATGGGACCACGGGGTGGGGAAGGAGATTACCCTTAGGTTTGGTCTAGCAGCTCTGTGCTTTATCACACTAGGGGGCAAAAAGGATTTAAACGAGAATTAAACAAGAGTTAAACAGGAAATGCCCTATGTTTATCACAGGACATTTCCTGTTTAACTCTTGTTTAACTCTCATTTAAATCCTGTTTCCCCCCAGTGTGACTTGGGAGGAGTCTCTGGGTGTGTCTTCCATTAGGTCTAGCCAGGGAGCAAGCCAGGTATTTGAATTCTCCTTGGAACTCTGGTGTTTACAAATGTTAAAACTTTCAGTGTTAGCTAGAGTTTTATTTTATTTATATCTGTACCATACTTACTAGAAATAATGCTTTTGATCATGACAAGAATAATTTTTCACAGCCTCTGAGAAGAAAATCTACAAGCATGTCCAATATGTAGTTGGCAGCAACATGAATTCATAACACCTTCTTTTTCAGTCTCTTTTCTCTCTGTCTTATGATTCATGTTCTTATTCTACTGGGCAATAAATATTGAAGCAAATAAGATGAACACTATGAAATCTATGCTGTGAAACATTTTCTTATATGTTCATTCAGACTCAGAAGATGCAAGGTAAAGCCATCCCATCACTACAGATTTTGATTGCTTTGAACTGGAAGATGAGATGCAGACACTGGACCATATGATAAATCCTACTTGATCTTCTCAGACTTAATGATATGACTATAAACCAGAACTCTGCACATCAAACCATGAAGATGGTAAATGTTAAAGTTACATATCTTACATTAAAAATCAATGAAAGTATCTGGCTTTGCATGAGTTGAAACAGCCCTTATTTCGATATAGTGAACTCTTCAAAAAAAAAAAAAAAAAAAAAAGGTTACACAGCTGACAGAATTCCATACACCACAGACACTTGGTCCAAGTGAAGCAGTAAGGGCAAGCACTCTGAGGATGCCCTCTGCTTTGCTCTTAAAAAATAGCCATAATAGTATGCTGCAACATAAAAAGGAAAGGGGGGATAAGGGTATCTAGCATCAGGTTTAAGATTGATTTATATTTTAACATGAGCTTTCATGAATATCAATCCACTTCCTCAGAAACTCTGATATAAATTCACTTCCTTAGTGCATTTGAGGGTGTGGACTGATACCCACAAACACTTGGGCTAAAATATAAATCAGTGCTAAAGGTGCTGTTAGATTCTTGTCTCCCTCCCCCCTCTCTCTTTTTCCTTTTTTTGCTATAGTGTATCTCTTCAGTTTCCTGAAATAGGAATCTTTACCTTCCTTCTTGCGGGAGAGAATGCCCCATGTCAGAAAGAGCCCTATAATTCTGTCCCTTTGGACATCAAACACTTGTAACTGTAAACTTATGTTCTGGTTATAGAAATCCACTACCTAAAGAATAAAGGTGGTGATGCAAGCTTACCAAGCTCAAAAGCAAGCGTTTAAATTAATTAAAATTGATGAATACACTTAATGCACAAGTGTACACCCTTTGGATTACCATAATGTGAAAACCACATTTCGGATATCTAGCTTTCATGGTCATTGAGCATGGTGCTGACTAACACACACAATACAGCTTAAACGTCATTATTATTAGTTATCATTGTCCAAAAAAACCCAAAAACAAATGATGTGCATTTGGTGACAAGTCATTTTGCAATTAGGTCTTTAGTGTCCTTTTCATCACAGGTGCCACAAAGGGTAACTCATGCACATTTGCATGCTATTCAGAAAAATTCAGCCTTGTAGTGCAGTTATTTTGAGTGACAAATAGAAAACAGAATGCTTATTGTGCACTAATTTTGGCTGGCCTTCCCCCTGCCCCAATGCTTTCCTGCAGGAAGTTTGGGCTTCTGACATTACCTTCTAAGAGCAGGAATTAGCTTGTGCTCCCCGACATTCCTGGTCACTCCAGTATGGGAAAGGATGTTTTTCTTTCTTTTGTAAAAATCCAGTATTTACTTTTTCTATATTCTGTCTTCCTTTATGGTATTATGTTGATTTTTCTTTTTTTCTTTTTTTAAGGTTGGTATTGTGATTTTAGTCATTATAAAGGTACTCTCAGTGATGTGTACATACCTTAGAAAGCAAGGTAGAATTTTTTATATAAAAATGAATAAATAGATTTAGGTAATGCTGGCTGACCATGGACTCTGGATTCATGTTTAGTCTTGATGTACACTCATAATACTAGTAACGACCAGATGTTGTCTAAGTTAGAATGTTTTTTTCTTTTTTCTCTCACCACTGCAAAATGTTGTATATACAGTGAGTCCTTGGTATCCCCCAGGGTTTGATTCCAGAACCCCCCACGGATACCAAAAATCTGTAGATGCTCACATCTCAACATATAAAATGGTGTAATAAAATTGTTTCCTTTATATAAAATGGCAAAATCAAGATTTACTTTTGGGGAATTTTGGTGAATATTTACAATCCATGGATGGTTGATTCTGTAGATCTGTGGATATGAATGTCTTATTGTATATTTCTTTTAGTCTATTTTTAAATTACTGTCTTCTCACAAACTGGATGATCAGGAGTGTAAAAGGTGGAAAATAATCAGGAGTTGCAAATGTACCTGTCCTGCCATAAAACATTGGCAATTTGGTGTGATGGCCTATACAGTAGAAATGGCTACTGCACAGACATGATCATCTCAGATACAGTTGGTGAGATAATAATGGAAAAGAGGCAGGCACGAATCAAACCTGTTCACGACTGTTCCTGTGAAAGAATCTAGCGCAACAACACCAAAGAGATGGAGATGTGTTTTTTTAATTATAACAAATAAGGATTGAGCCTGCTATGAATTTGAAATTGTGCATATTTTAATCATGCAATCTTAATGCTTCCTATGTAGTCCTGACAATGAATGTCTCTGGATTAGATCTATCTTACTGAATAAAGATTTTCTGAGTTTTCACTGCTGAAGCCTCATTTTCTGAACTTGGTGTCTGCCTTGTCTTGACAAAAACAACAACAACTATTCAATATAAAGCTAGCATGGTAGTTTCTATATTACTGCTCCACAGTGGGCCCCACCTAGGGAGATCACTTGGTAGATTTGGGGAAATTCTGGGTGGCTGGACTGTATCTAGGCTTAAAACAGGGCTGGTACACATTCAGTATTCAAGGGCTTCCCTTTTCCTGAAAAAGCCCATATCTGTTCTTTTCTATATTCTTACAGAAGACCCAGATTTAAATACCATGCTTCTCATGTTTAGTATGCTATTTGTTAATTTTTTTTCTTTTGAAAATCATCCAGAAATGAAGGCATAGTCACTGGAGAATAAAATAAAAGATATGGCAAAATGTCCATTATCCTTAGAAAACAGCCCCAGACTTAACAAAAACTTCAGTGTGAAACCCAATTCAATTACAGAATCCCCTGGCACCTAGCTCTTCATTGTAAAGTGAATATTTCAGATATGCAACGGAGAGAGAATTCTGTGTATTTTTAGGGATGCCTTCCAGAGTACTTTTGCACTTTGAAGCAACTTAAGTCTGATAGAAGGAGCATAAACAACTGCTTCCTTTCTTTATTCATGCAGCTCCTACAGTTTATGAATGCAAGGTCAAAGTCTGTAGAAGGCCTTCACTGTCTGTGACTTAGGGGAAGATATACACAACACAGGGCAGCTGTTTCATTCCATGGTGACCTCTCCAGTCAACCCTCAGATGCAAGATTGGTCATAGCAGCTGGAAGGGGAAATGAAGTTATGTCTGAACAAGAAAAAACAACATTTTCCTTCCTCTCTACAGACTCCTTTTAACTCTTCCAAGTTAGTATCATGATTTTAGCTCTCTTCAGAACAGTCAACTTAGAAGGGATCAGTAGCTTTATTTGTCCTAATATTTCACACTGACCTGTAAATATTTATTGTTTATAGTTATATTTTTATAGCTATTATAATGACTATAAATTAGGCATTCATGAACAGAGAAATATTGTTATTAATTGCTTTCAATTGTCACCCAGTTACAGTCCTGCTTGGCTCCTCCAGACTCGGGGCCATGGCTTCCTTGATTGAGAATCACTATCAGTTCTGTCTTCTTCTTTTCCTACTGCCTTCCACCTTACCAAGTATTATTGTCATTTCTAGTGAATCATGTCTTCTCATATGTCAGAAGTATAATAGTCTCAATTTAGTCATCTTGGATTTTATGGAGAGTTTAGACTTGATTTGTTCTTCCATCCATTTATTTGTATATTAGTAGTCCATGCAGAACTCTTCTTAATTTTCTTCCTTTCACTTTTCTTCATTGTCTGGCTTTCACAACCATACATAGAAATTGGAAACAAGATGGCATGGATAATCCTGACTTTGATATTCTGTAATATATCTTGACACTTGAAGATCTTGTCTAGTCCCTTCATAGCTGCCCTTCCACGTTTAGTCTTCTTCAGATTTCTTCACTGCAATCCCAAAGCTGGTTAATGACTAAGACACATTATGGAAAATCTTTAACTATATCAATGCCTTCATCATCTGCTTTACAGTTATGTAAGTTATCTTTGGTCATCATTTTTGTTTCTTAATGTTCATCTCTAAACTAACCATTATATTTTCTTCTTTTACTTTCTTCAGTAGTCATTCCCAGTCTTTGCTGTTTTCTGCTAGTAGTAAGGTGTCATCCACAAATCCTAAATTGTTGATGTTCTTTCCTCCAATTTTCATGCCTCCTTCCTATGAGTCTAATCCTGCTTTATATATGATATATTCAGCCTACAAATTAGAAATATAGGGTGATCAAATGCAGCCCTGCCTGACCCCTTTGCTAATTTGAAATAATTCTGTTTCTCCATACTCTGTCCTGATGATGGCTTCTCATTCTGAGTACAGATTAGGCATCAAGGCAATCAAATGCTGTGACACACGGATTTCTTTAAGAGTGATCCATAGTTTTTCACACAAAGTGATCCAAGCTAGGTTCTTGGAAGGATAAAAATAAATTTATTTCTCTTTGTACAGAGTGATAGAATATCAGCCTATGTTGAACCCATTTAGTTAGAGCAAGAATGGAGACCAAGTAGCCCTCCAAATATTGCTAGATTGCAACAACTATTTTCATCCCACGCAACTGACATTGCTATCTGTGAATAATGGGAGTTGCTGTATAATATTTGGAGGGCTACACTTCCCACCACAAATCCTGGTTATACGCAACAATAATGACATACCAAATGAATTTTGGACCAGGAACATTTCTTTCAACAGACAAATTAGATGTGAGAGGATGCTCTAAACAGAGATCTGTAGTGGTATATGCCCAATGGACACCATCTTTCTCATACTTTTTAAATGGATTGTTCAAGCAGATTATGTTTCTGTGGAGCAGGCATAGAATTTGATGTGGAATGTCTGGCTTTAAATGTTATCTTCTGAAAGGAATGTGTCTGATGGTAAATTCGGAAGAACAAGCTCTAGAAACTGGAATGGTGGCAAAATCTTTTATTAGGGTTAAGAGTGGATTGAAATTCACTTTAAATACAGCTATACTGTAACAGAAAAACTGGGGATCTAATAGTGAGAAATACTTGATATTTGGGATTGGGATCCAATCCCTGAGAGTTAATTGGCAAATTCTGAAGCCAACAGATGACCCCTTATGATTTCACAAGGAAATGAGCCTTGGTGATGTTACAAGGGTGACATTATGAGGAGTAGCCACTTGTGATGCCATTAAGCATCAACCACAAATCTAATGAATCAGGGGAAACTGTATATATTTACACTTACTTTTCAAGACAGTGCTCTCACCCTGAAATTCCTCCTTCTCATGTTAAGGACTGAAGAAGAGGATTCAGGCCCTGAAATCTGGGAATACAATTTGGGCCCTGAAATCTGGGAATACAATTTGGGAGGAGAATAGAAATAAGTAATCCATAGGAATCACCCTCCCAGTCTCCACTTTATTATGAAAATTGCCATTACATATAATGTCTTAGGTAGAAAATTCTGCATGGTAGAAATTTGGAAAATACATTGGGGCTTCAATTGCTTGGTAGATATATGAAAAACCAATTATTGTGAACTGGTGGGGAAAAATGAGGTTGTGACCAGTAGCCCTTCTGCCATATGTGTTGGCATAGGTGTAGTTATGTAGCGGGGGGGGGGGGGGGTTGGAAATGAATCCACAGCCCCCCCATTTAGTTTATGCATTTGCCCACCACTGTCCCATGCCATTTACCTGTTGTCACTATCACATTTTCCTTGGAGGATACTGTCATGGCCTTTAAGGATGGGCTTATGGGTCCATGCAGACAGGCCCAAATTAGTGTAGCTGTAAAATTTAGTTTTGACATGGCACCAGATGTATAAAAAGCTGTTATGTAGGCTAAGATTTGCATTATCCCCTGGAATAACTCAGTAGACTGCTAAAGAGCAATCACTTTATTTTTCCTAAAAAAAAAAAGGTTGAATTTCTACCAGAGATCTTTCCTCTAAACCTAAGAGTTGTTCTCTATCCTCTGGCTAAGAATGCGCTTCATAATGTACTATAGTCATTTTTCTGAGCATGTAACTTGAGCTTCATCTTCATCAGAATCTGCTACACATTGTAAGAGTTGTTAGGTAAGACTAGTGCACATGGTGGGAATGGAGTGTAGCTGCTGGACATGAATCCAGTTTCCCTATCAATGTATGAGACGAGTTCAGATAAAAGTCCCTGCCCTGTTTTGGTCATGAATATCCAAGAAAAGTAGAAGGATAATTTGTCAGGGCCAGAACAGAAAGATATCAGCAGGGTAGATTTTATCTAAATAAAGCATGAAAAGTATTGAAACCTTCGCCAAGAAAAGCAAGGACAAATCTTACCAAAGTCACAAGGAAATTGTTGAAAATGATTTCCATTTCTGACCCACTTTCAACTACCATGATGTGACTTTCATCTTGAAAAATACAGCCTCTGCCACATTTTATAGCACCTGAATTTCCACAGTCCAAAACACATTTCTGATGTTCCGGGCTGCTGTTATAAACCTCCTGCAATAACAGAGTAATAGCTTAACCTGTTAATCTTTGTTAGCTGTTAATTTTAATTCACTGTTATTGGGAACATTGATTATATAGCTGAATATGATATTTAGCTGTGCACTAATTGCCAACTTTAGATTCAATAGCTGCCATTTAATGCTTCTCTTGTCCTATCCTGGCTTTTGGGAAGTGAAAGCTGCTTGTGAAGCAACTGCAAAATGCCACACCACCAAAGAGTAACCCTGGAAATGTTACAGATTGACTGACAGAGCAGAGGCTCTCAGCTGACATTTTGAACATTCACACAGATAAGCCTACACCCCCATCTTTAAGCTTCAAGAGCTGCAAGTCAATATTTAGCAAGTGTTCAGGTTTTGCTTACCAAGTGAGAAATCTGGCCTTCAACACACCATTCTATAGAACTATCAGCAGGAAGATGCTTATTTTTCTGTTATAGTGCTGCAGGTCAATCTTTGTTTTCATTGTCTAAAACTGGAGATGTTCCAATGAAGGCAGTGGAATCATGACAGATTTACAAACATACAACCAAAAAGAAAATTTGCCACACTGCATGGAAACTTACTAGTGGCAAGCAGCTATATTAGACTGTCACTGAGGAACCACTGTAACCACTGCAGCTGCCACTGAGCAATGGTGGCAGCCACTGCATGTCCCTCTGTAGTGCAAGAGGATGCTAGCAAGAGCACCTTGTACCACCATGTAGTCCTGCAGACTGGCAGCATGCCTGAAAGGTCAGTGAAGGTATTACACATGAGATAGAGAACCCCACAAGTACCCCTTTTCCTTGGCAATACTGGCCTTGATCAGTCTTGAGCCCCAATCTTGGTGGAAAGGCAGGATATAAAGTTGTTAATGGTGATCACGATAGAGGAGGAGGAGGAGGAGGAGGAGGAGGAGGAGGAGGAGGAGGAGGAGGAGGAGGAGGAGGAGGAGAATTTGCTGCCTCAAACAATTACCATTGAGGAGTTCTTTACCCAATCTACCACCTTCTGGAAATAAAAAAGATGTGCTA
Source organism: Urosaurus nigricauda (assembly GCA_034509955.1). Classification (NCBI taxonomy): domain Eukaryota; kingdom Metazoa; phylum Chordata; class Lepidosauria; order Squamata; family Phrynosomatidae; genus Urosaurus; species Urosaurus nigricauda. Next base: position 108,148,322 of record JAOEGL010000003.1, on the reverse strand, counting down.
GTGATTTTCAGTATTTATGCTGAACTAAGGCCATTTGATATGAAGGGGACTTACAATATCTGAGTTGTTCCTATTGAGAAAAATGTGCATATGTTATTATAATAATCACACAAATGGAGTTGTGCATAAGATGGCGACACCTTGCTCTTCCTTCTTTTGAAGTATGATTCTTTGATAAAGAGAAAGCTAGGGAAATTATCATTATAATACTGTACCTCTACTCATTCAGAACAGACCTCTAAATATATGCTAACATCAATCAGTGCAATCAAGAGGATGAATTCATTCAATAAATCCTGAATTTTTTTGTACTCCCACAGAAATTCAAACTACATTCTAAAATAAAATCATAACACAGAATATTCATTAAAAGCATAATATTGTGCTGAATATTAATTGGGATCACAGTACTTTTCTTGAAAGCAAAGCCTTGATTTGCCTTGTTTCCAGAAACGGTTTTGCGCAATGGCAGCTAGTGACTTCTAGTCAGTGGGGCACTAAATCTATTACCTGGAACAGCTTTACTGCCACAATTATCGCCTGCCACCACCTGCCCAATATTCTTTGATTTTTGATGGAAAGTTGACTTAGGAAATATGAGCTAAATATATGAATACACACACACTTTAAAAAGAGCAAGACTTATTATTTGTGAATTATTTATCAATTATAAAATTGACTGCAGCAGAGAAAGTCATGCTTTGCTGTAGCACACACACCAACATTTTACAGATGAAAATTGGGACACATGTCACAAATAAATGAATGAAATGTAAACTGGCCTATTTTCAGATACACCCTTCAAGTATTAAGCAGCAGTTTCTGGGATCAATGTGGTACCAAAAGCAGGATTACGCCTGAGAGAGTGCAGTTCAAATCTCGACTCAGACTTGTGCAGTCATTTTCTTTCAACCTGGCCTACTCAACTCAGCTTGTGCAGTCATTTTCTTTCAACCTGGCCTACCCATAGAGATGTTATGGTGATCAAATAGGACAGAGAAATAGGAGAGAGAAACCATGCATTCTGCCTTAGGCTTGGAGGAAAGTCACAGTAAAACCAAAAAGATTTCTGCAAGCACTAGCATGTTTTCATAAAAAAACTACAACTTGTGTTTTAAGTTGCAGTTACACCACTATCAGCACCACCATAATTGAGACATAGGTGTAGGGGACCCAATCTAGATCAAGGCACTATCATAGGTGGCAGTGGTGGTGGTAGGGTAGCTTTGTCTTCCATTATGGGTCTCCATTCAGGTCACACAAACATGCACACTTGCAATTTTCATTGCCATTAATAAATCCATTGAAACAAATGCTTCATTTGGAGGCACTGTAAATGACAGGTACAAGACTCTGGTCTGGAACTGTTTCACTTCTTTTGCTCTTCTCGCAGGGTGTTGTGTACCTTCTGGCAATTGTGCAATAAGGATGGGAGCAACCTGCTTCATTTCCATCCTTATCTTCCATGTGATAATCTTCATAGTCCAGTGCTTAAACCACTATGCCATGCTGCTCTAATTTACACCAAACATCTAGTATTTAGAGGTGAATTTTTCCTGGAGTGGCTATCAGCTGTTAATTCTAAACCTGCATATTAATAAGTGAATAAACACATTCAAATTTTATAATACATTTCTTTCTCTCCCCCCCTCTTATCCTTGGGGAAAGAAGTGCCATAAATATTGCAATGAGTAATTAAAATGTATTGATAACATGCATGATAAAATAGATAGGTTTGCTAAACCACAACCCCCTTCACCTACCTGATGGCTGAATTTATTAGCACAGACACTTTCCCTTAGAAATACTAACATTAAAGGCACATCACTATTGATTGGAACTGCCTTTCTGGAAGGCTGCTTCCTCTATAAAAATCAGAGCTGGTTCTCATTTGCTTACAAACTAGATTGAATTCCACAATAAAGGTTTAATCGTTAAAAGAGGAAGGAGAGAGCAAGTGGGAGAGAATCACAACTGAAAAGAAAAACAACCTCACAAAACACATCAATGACATTGCTCCCTTGAGAGGTTTTTCATACAAAAGAATATAAAAATGTATAAGATGGATGACTCCTGAGAAACCTTGTTTCCGAAGAGATCATACAGAGATTGCTATGGGAAGATGTTCTCTACTGTAATGTGTAGAAAGGGGCTTGCTTGCTTGTGCTCAGTTTATTACCATGTCACGTGGGGTAGAGAAAGAATGAGTGAAAGGAAGAATGCCCGTGCATGTATATGCGCCTAAACTTAATACACTACCTGAATAGCTATTGAAAGTGTAAGCGTTCTCAGCTGTTTCTTCACTGCTGGGTAGCCCAGACATTTCTGTCAGTGGGAGGAAATCTAACTCCATTCTTCCTATAAAAAAAACTCTTAGTAAGTTGCTTTACTGACAATCCTCTACATTACCCCAGGGGAAAAAATCTGGAAAGTTCTTGTGTTTTCTTTAAATTAATTTTTAAAGAGATTTCCTAATACATATTCCCTTTTTACTTCTTATTCTCCCTTACCTCTATTACCTCTTGAAACACTGTATTGAAAATGAATTTGTCTGGCATGTATAATGTTATTGCCCACATTATAAGAATCAGTATATTCAGGAATATTTAGCATTGCTCAATGAAAAGAAACACACACCTGGAAATGAAACATAATAAGATATTTCAAAAATCTGAAAATATTTTCTACTACTATGTAGTGGCTTGGAGTAAAGGAACATGGCTTGATGACTTTTGGAATGTTTCACACACTAGGAGAGAAGGAAATGTTTAGGATAATGAGAAAATGTGTGTTAACAATTCATTTTAGGGGGAAATGAAGAATGATGGTATCCAGATTATGGCCTGCATCTTATTATTGACTCACCATTCAGCAGGTCTGTTCTAATTGGAACTAACTAGTACAATTCAGACTTTAAAAGCAGGAAAAATACATGTGCTACTTTAAAAACTGTTATTTTGGATAATTAGCATTTACTCAGCTTCAGCGTCTAGTTCACTTGGTAGCTGCTCTGTTGTTTTGTTGCATTTTATATACAGACCTGCCCTATTATTTGGCAGAGCAAGGCCATTGCATTAATAATATAGTTTGAGTGTCCTGAAATAACAGCAATTTTTTCGTGATTTAACTTGCTATGACTGCAATTTTTATTTTATTTTAGGCCAGTGAGAAAAGAGGTACTTGTGGGATTTTTTTTATCTCATGTACCCAAATGACCTGATTGTCATTTAGTATCATATAATCCATGGGGCCAAGGTGGGGAAGAAGCATGTGCTGCTCTGCCTAAGGCAGCAACATGTCTTGGACTGGCCCTGACATAGACATATGTTTGTGATCTTCGCTTTGTGGGTCAAATACATTAAAGTCAAAAGAATCACATTCAGCTTACAATGAATCCCCATAAAAGAAGATCAGAAAGGCTGCCAGCATAGAATTAGTTATGAGTTACTTATTATCATAAGTTTGTCTGCATTAAAATGTCAACTACTCTGGTTCAAAAGGTTGTTAATGAGCTGAAGTGAAGCGATGCCACCCGCTGCTTTTTCTAAAATGCAGAAATGAAATAATGAATTATTATAACTCAGCATTTTCATGATCCCATGCAACAGAATAATTCTCAAGAGAGCCCTGTCAAGTAGGGAACCATTATCCCTTGTTTGACAGAAGGGGGAAATAACAAGTCACTCATATTCCAGAAAGTTGTGGAAGCACTTCAAACCCATGTGAAATAAACATTAAAATGCCTTAAGAACAGAATTTTAGATAGCTTTTGCCTTTCTTTATAAAATGATTTTTCTCTCAGAACTATACCTTCCTAAACATCCCAGGTCACTCAAGTCAAGTCCTGAAAATATGAAGAATATTTTAGATTTTACAAAAGCCAGGTAAATATTCATTGAGATATTTTTGTATTAACATAATGTCTGCTCAGTTTTTATTGCCTTGCAAAATTTCAATGTGATATCACCACAAATCTGATTTATTAAATCCCATGAGAGATAGTTATAAACTTAAAAAGTGGAATGTCTTATGAATGTGATTTTGAAAAGTGTTTGATATAAAATGAAAATGTGGTGAAGAATATTAAACTGGTATTTGAGAGATGCTGGTTCATATTCCCATACAGTCATGAAACTCACTGAATGGCTGTGGTGTATCTAGCATATCTGAAAGCTGTTTCAGGTTTTGTTTTTTTAAAACCACCCAATTGTTTCCAGTAATGTTATTTTTATTTTAAACACCCCCCCCACAATATTATTTTCAGTAATAATCATGAAATGAAACAAATAATAATAATAATGGCCAGAAAATAAATGCTGACAGTGAAAATTCTCTTCTGTTGGATTTTGTATATATATTCATGTCAGTAATAATTAATTAATTAAAGAAATAAACATAAAACAAATATTACAGTACTAAAAAGAAAAATTAATGTATTAATATATTTAAGTTACATTAATGATTTTTTTGAAGAAAAAAAAAAGGGGAAAACATATCCAATGTATATTTTAAGCATCACTTTGTTGCCATGGGATATTTACCCAATGGTTCAATGGTGACTGCAGTCACTGGTGTCCTACTTCTTGGGAATTATACTGTATATCAACAATTTCCAACCTTTAGGCCATTATTTTATTTTCCATATTTGTTGGCAGATTTTTAAAAATAATATTTTGTAAAAGTCTCTTAATCTGTTCCAGAAAACTAAATATTGAAGATTTTAATATTGGAATTTGTGTTGTTTTGCACATAAGAATCAAAAAATTAAGGAAAAGGTAGGAATGTGATATTATAAGGAGGAGTGAAAGCAAAAGAAGTGTGTTGATGAAATGAGTGAGAAATGAGATATTCAAAACTTTATGCAGTTGTTTCCTTCTTTCGAAAGCACAAACCAGGGATGGAGGTGGAAGGGAATAAATAAAATCGTGGATGTGATTTTCGTCTTATAATTTAAAAAATCATCTTGTAATTGACGCCCCCTTGTCGTGGGGGAGAGGCTTGCATACACTAATGAAGCTATGAGCTATTACTTGTGGTGGCATAAACGGCCACAGGTAGGGCCTCCTATGCCAGACAGGTCACTACTGAAGGGTCTGACCAAGAGCGTCAAAGGGCAGGATGGGCTCTTTAGCCTTATGTCAACCATCCTAGGAGAAGGAAAACTCCAATCCCAAAACCGGGCAGATGGTGCTCGTATAACCCTGTAAGGTAAACCACCTAAGGGAAGGAAACTCTAATCAAACCTACAACCCGAGGATCTCGCTGACACAGTCCTTGCTTTCTTGGCCCCTGCAGATGAACTTCTGGTTTAAAGGGTGAGGCCAGTTCTGTGCATGCTGCACTCCACCAGAAAAATCCACTGCACAGGCTCAAAGGATACATCCAATCCCCCCCCCTCAAAAAAAGTCCTGTAGCAATAGGTGAGGGACAAAACGGTAGGTGAAAGATGCACTGGAAGCCGCAGACCCAACCCTGCATGCAGGCGGTTCAGGATTTTGATCGCTCGAAACTGACCGAGAGATGACAGTCTTGTTTGGCAGCATCCTGAATGACCCAGCAGCTTTTTTAAAGGAGAGCACTGCTTGCTCCATATGGAGAGGGGCCTAGAAAAGGTGGCCTAATGAAAGCTCATCTCCATCAACCCGGTTGGCAAGTCACAGCCAACAAGCATCTTCTGATGCGGTCAAACAAAAAGAAAAATACAAAGGCACACACCAGCCTCCAAAGGTGCAAACAGACTTGCATGCTTCAACATCAGAACCATGCAAGATTCTGCAGATAGTGGATGTCCTGAGCGTCGTTCTGCTCTAATAGCCCATGAACTATCACGACTTAATATAGACATCGCTGCTCTTAGTGAAGTTTGTCTCCATGAGGAAGGCAGCCTTAAAGAACACGGTGCTGGCTATACACTCTACTGGTGTGGCAAACCAAAAACTGAAAAACATCTTTCAAGAGTAGGCTTTATGATTAAAAACTCAATTGCCTCCAAACTTGAAACCTGCCAACAGGTCATTCTGATCGCATTATCTCCTTACGCCTCCCACATGTTGTTCTCTTCAGTATATATGCCCCAACTATGCAAGCTGACCCTGTGGAGAAAGACAAATTCTACTCAAACCTACGCCACCTCATACAAAAAGTCCCTGCAAAAGATAAAATCATTATCCTTGGTGACTTCAATGCCAGAGTAAGAAAGAACTTCAAAGCAAGGAAAGGTGTTCTAGGCAAGCATGGTGCTGGAAACTGTAATGATAACGGACGCCTCCTGCTAGAGTTTTGTGCAGAACAGCAGCTGACTATTACAAACACTATCTTCCAGCAGAAAGATAGCTTGAAGACGACCTGGATGCATCCCTGATCCAAACACTGCCACCTCATTTACTACAGTATGTCTAGTGCACCAGAGAAACATTTGTGATGTCCGTCATACTCGAGTGATGCCCAGTGCAGAATGTCAAACAGATCATTGCCTTGTAAGATGCAAACTAAATCTTCATCTTAAGCTCAAATCTAAGAGGGGTGGCATCTTAAAGAGGAGACTCCAATTCAACAATCTTCAACAAGCTGCCATGAGAGATAACTTCCAGGCAAATCTGCAATCAAAACTTGAAGACCATCCTATAGATTCTTCTCCCACAGTGCTTTGGCAACATATTAAAAACAGTATCCTGCAGTCTGCGGAAGAATCCCTCAGGTTCTCCTGCAAGAAAAACTAAGATTGGTTTGATGAACATAACCAAGAGATCCAGGAGCTTTTGGCAAAGAAGAGAACTGCTCATCAGGCATACCTCTCTCAGCCATCTTGACATGTAAGAAAAGCAGCCTTCTATCTCACATGTAGTAAACTCCAACAAAAACTCCAAGACATTCAGAACAAGTGGTGGATCAATTTTGCAGAAAAAAACAAAACGTTGTGCAGATCTGGGTAATTCCAGAAGATTCTACAAAGCTCTTAAAGTGTTTGGACCTACTTATCAGGTCCAAAGCTCCTTATATAGTACGGATGGTCAACCACTAATCACATAGAAAGCCTCCATCCTGAATCGATGGACATTTCCAAAGTCTCTTCAGTGCCAACCAAGTAGTCCAAGGCTCAGCTATCCAAAATATGATACAACAACTGATGAAAAATGAACTGGATGTGGCTCCCACTTTGAAAGAAACCATTAAGGCCATACAGCAGATGAAAAATGGCAAGCCAGCTGGGATTGATGTACTCCATGCTAAATTCCACAAGCTCCTTGTAAGTTGCTGGGGAAAAGGCGAACTGCCATCAGATCTCTGAGATGCAGTTATCATCACCCTGTATAAGAAAAAAGGAACAAAATCTGATTGCTCAAACTATCGAGGTATAACACTGCCCTCCATTGCTGGAAAAATCCTTGCAAGGATAACACCTGAACAGATTAGTTCCTGCTATTGCAGAAGAACTTGTCCCTGAAAGCTAATGTGGCTTCAGAGCTAATAGGAGCAATACAGATATGGTATTTGCTCTTAGACAACTGCAATAGAAATGTAGAGAGCAGAACAAAGGCCTCTATGTAACATTTGTCAACCTTGTCAACCTTGTCAACCTTACCAAAGCCTTTAATACTGTGAGTAGAAAAGTTCTGTGGCAGATCCTGGAACAACTAGGATGTCCTCCCAAATTCCTCCAAATGATTACCTTGCTACATGAGGGCCAGCAGGGTCAAGTCAGATATTGTGATGCTCTCTCAGAGCACTTTCTAATAACTAATGGTGTGAAACAAGGTTGTAGTCTCCTTCCAACTCTATTTACAATCTTCTTCAGCATGATGCTCCAAAGGGCTACAGCAGATCTCGAAGAAGAAGATGGCATCTGTATACATTACCGCACTGATGGTAGCTTCTTTAACTTAAGCCATCTGAAGGCTCGCACAAAGACTGTAAACTATCTAGTCTATGAGCTGCTTTTCGCTGATGATGCTGCCCTTGTTGCCCATACAGAAGCAGCTCTGCAGTGCCTAACATCCTCCTTTGCAATGTCTGCAGAGATGTTTGGGCTGGAAGTCATCCTGAAGAAAACAGAAGTTCCCTACCAGCCTGCACCACAGGAATAGCACTATGACCCCCACATCACCATAGGCAAATCTGTGCTTAAGTCCATCCAGCAGTTCACCTACCTGGGAAGTATCACTTCCTCAGACGCCAAGATTGATAAAGAAATCGATCACAGATTAGCAAAGGCATATAGTGCATTTGGAAGGCTTCACAAAAAAGTCTGGAGTAACAAACTCTTGATGCAAAGCACAAAAATCAAAGAGCCATTGTACTGTCCATTATCCTCTATGGGTCTGAAACATGGGTCACCTGTCGCCAACATCTACGACTCCTTGAATGCTTTCATCAGCACTGTCTACGCAAAATCCTAAGTATACACTGGACTGACTATGTGACAAATGTTGCTGTCCTAGAGCAAGCAGGGATCACCAGCATTGAGGCCATGCTATTGAAAGTGCTGGTTAGGGCACATTTCTAGGATGGAGGACCACCACCTCCCAAAAATAGTGCTCTGTGGTGAACTCGCCATGGGTCAGCGTAATAATAATAATAATAAGTTTTATTTCTAGCCCGCCCCTCTGAACGAGCAATTGGGGCGGGTTACAGAAAAGAGTTAAAACAACAGCAGTTAAAACATCCGATCCCATCCCCGCCTCCTCCCCAAAAAGGATTAAATCAAACAACAAGTGAAAACATAGCATACAGTAAACACTATCAACAGTATCAACTGAGAGTCCTTGAGCTGTGTGGGTGTGCAGGGGCTGGAATCTCTACGACCAAAATTTGGAGCCGAGAAGTGTCAAAGATTTTCCGGGAAGGCCTGCTAGAAGAGATGCATCTTTAGGGCTTTTTTGAATCCACCAATGAATGGAAAAAGACACATCTCATCTGGCAGGTCATTCCATAGCTTAAGGGTGACCGCTGAAAAGGCCCTCTGGGAGGTCTGCACCAACCTGGTTTTCATAGGCTGTAGCAGATTCCTCCCAGATGATCGCAGTGTGCAGGAGGGTTCATACGGGAAGAGGCGGTTCCTAAGATAGGATGGACCCAAGCCATGTAGGGCTTTATAGGTTAAGACCAACACCTTGTACTGCGTCTGGAAACTGATCGGCAGCCAGTGGAGAGACTTAAGCACAGGTGCCATATGTTCTCTCCTAGATGTACTAGTAATAAGTCTGGCTGCCATGTTTCTGTAATCGGACTTGTTTATCCTGGATCAGCCTTTTTAGTCATCAATGCACTTGTAGAAAGCACGGGATGAGTCCTTCCTGAATCTTTGTTAGCAAAGAAAAGCCAGAGAGAAACATGTCCTCTTTCAACAAAAATGTAGTTGATTTAGTGTTTATTTGTTTGTTTTCTGCATATTAGCACAACATTTTAATCCTTTCTTATTATGCCATTGCTAGTGGTGAAAATACATAGAATGACTCCATTGTAGGCCAGTGTAATTTTCTTGAGGAACTGACAAATATATGTTTGAGATAGAAAAGAATAAAACATATTTCCACAATGCTTTTCCATGGAGTGAATTCATTTGTTTATCTTGAAATACTGAATTCTTGTCAAATTATATTCAACAAGTGTTAACTGGCTCAGGGTAGGCCCAAAGCCATTTTTTTGATCAAGCTTGTGCCCATACCTGACCAGAAATTTGAGCCCAGAATTCTTATACTGGGACAATAACAAAGATTGCAAGAACAAAAGTATAAGGTATTCAGTGCTTAGAAATCTGTAGTTATTTATGTCAGTTTGTATTTATGCTGGATAGGGAATCATGCTTTGGATCATATAGATGACACATGACACAGCTTTATTTATTGCTATCAGGAGAGCTGTACCTGATATTTAGAAATGATAACCTAATGATTTAAGACTCCTACTTTAGACTTAAGATATAATTTGCTATGCCACAGAACAAATGTAAGAGACCTAGTATTAATTTATGTGACTGTAATGGCTGCTCTCAATTGTACATGAGTAAATTTACATTCACCTGTTGAAGTTAATGGGGCCATATTGGGTTTGTTTTTCAACTGACAACCACTTTAGCTTTTATTATGGAGCAACTTTTATATCTGGTGTGAAGAACGCGACTCAAGATAAAATCTGTTCTCTCATGCTGAATATTAGTGCAGCAGAAGAATCATTTTGAAGGGCACAAGGCTGACAGTATGATGGAAGAAAGTGATATGTGAGCTTTCATAACCAGTCAGGATGCAGTTTATAAACAAGAATTTTTTAGTGACACATGCTTCAGACTTTGAAATAAATGTCAGACAAAATTGCTGCTAATAAGGCATCATTACTTATAATATTTCGTGCATTAGCAACATTACTGCAGTGAAGATATTTTTGAAAAATGGATAAAAGATAGAAACAGATACCATCCTTTCGTGTGTATTTATTTTTCTTATTGAACATGCCTAAATATAATTATACATTTTTGTTGAGGGAGTATGTATTTCCCCCCTGTTTGGGGTTTTCTGTTTTTGTTGGCATGTGCTAGAGCTGGGCCATTCTAAAAGTCAATGACTGTTGTTTATTGTTTAGTTTTCTTATGGATTTTACTAACAAGGTTGTCCCAGCTGGTTTCATGCACCCTTTTCCACACAAGGAAAATGCATATTTGGAGGCATAATTTTGCAAATGTATATATGTTGGCATGAGGTGGGTGGGTGGGTTGTATGCATTTTGGTTGGAGGTGTTGACAAAGGTATATTTGTACATTTTTGAAAGCACAAGCATTATTCTTTGTTTATTTGTAAACTGTACTTTTTTTGTTAGTAACAGACAAATGCACATCAGCCTTAGAAAAGCCAGGCTCTCTCTGGCTGATTTTATCACCTGGGAAGGGCAAGGGCCCACTGCACATGTGGTGGCTTTCATTTCTTCAAGGATCTATAGCCTCTTTCTGCACAAATTGAAACATAAGCACTGAAGGAGATTCTACTTAAACATTCAGAAGAACTTAACTGACATAAGAGCTGTTCAACCACAGAACAAATGCACTGTTGGTCAGCACTGTAACCTGGGAATGTGGGAGTGCAGTGGAGTCTCTTTCTTTGGAGATTTTAAAACTGAGGCTGGACAGCCATCTGTTGGGAGTGATTTGATTCTGTTTTCCTGCCTGGCCATTGGAAATCCATCTGAATCAATAATCCTTCTGTGGTGGGCTATCTTAATTGGTCTGCATCCCTTCAGAGGCTCTGAGTCCCAAAGAGTCTGAACCCCAACAGGTAGTAATCTGACCATGACAATATATCTATGGAAAGTTCCTCCATGCTCAAGTCACCACCATCCTACCCTGCACAGAAAACAAGGTCCAGAGTTTGTCATGCAATTAGGTTGTCACCAGATACTTTTGGGGGCAGAACCATAGTTGTCATGACGTCCATGAAGTTGTGGCCAGTTCTTCAAACAGAGTTCTCAGCATGGATGTTGATATCCCTCAGGACAACCAGCGGGAACTTCCAACAGGGGCCTGGTCTTGTTGGGAGCAGATGTCAGTCAGGATTCCATAGGGAGAGAAAGGTGGAAACTGGCAGACCAGCTGCAAACAGGCGGACAACAATAATGCCTCTCTCTTCTCTGAGGTGTGGTGGTGGCAATTCTAGTTCTCCCCTACATGGCTAACTCCCATCAGGCCATCTCAAGAAGCCAGTTTTTCTTTTATTAAACACTTTGAAGTAGCCTTCAGTTTTCTAATTTGAAAGGCAGAATTTGCAAAGGAGAGCAGATCCACTTTTTCAAAAAAAAAAAAAAAAAGAACAACAGAAGGGAGGAAGGAGTCAGAGGACTACTACCATGCCTGTTCTTCTAGAAAATTCTTAATAGCTTCGGTAGGAGCTTTCAGAGATACACTGCTGCGTTCCCAAGACTATAATGGCAGATGCTTGTAAACTACCTTTGTCCCATAACTGTATGATGCTGAAGGCACTCAGCAGCTGCTGCAGATGGTTTATAGCTTACAGAATATTATAATGTGCATATTCATGTGTTAAATGCAATTAGAAAGTCACTTTTTTATTATTACCAAAAAAGAGAAAGAAATCCCAAAACATAATCTCTCTAGCATTAGAGTTAAGTATTGAACTTGACAGACTCAGATATAACATACAATACCAGGGGGCTGAGATGTTTGTGTCAAAGAAATGCTATTTCCGTTATTTCTCAAGTTCTCCAGATGCACAAAGCATTATTATGGGAAGGAAATGGAAGAGCCATGTCCTTTGACAACATCTATGAGCACTGAGGTCATAAGCACGAGCACAAATGTGTTTGGGAAGCTACTTTCAAATGCTCTTGGAAGAAAGTATAGAGGAAAGCAAAATATGAAATCTTCAAGCTACATGACAATCAACTGGAGTCTTTCTGAGGAATTTAGATCCTTTCATTTGACAGCATTAGTGGCTCTGCAGAACTGACAACACTATTTTTGACAGTTAGCTGAGCAGATGAGTAAAAAGATCACATGAGCAAGAGATTTTTCACTACAGAGATATGTGCACAAAATGGCTTTCCTGATTAGCCAGGCTCAGTACTCAACTCTTATACTGCCCCCCTCCCCAATTTATCCATAGCTCCAGTTTCGGATAATTGAGGGTATATTATCCCCATTAAACTGTGCTCATTTGGAAGGTTGCATAGATCCTGTGAATGCACATCTGTATGAACATAGTGCTTTCTCACCATGGGTGAATCACGGATCTGGAAACAGATTTGGCTGCAGCGTTTGTCAAACGTTGAAAGAAGAGCAGGGAAGGAGGCAGATTTCTTCCCTCCCCCCCTTAACGCTAAGTCAGCATTAATAGGAATCTGCCTCCTTCCCTGCTTTTCTTTCAATGTTTGACAAACGCTGCCGCCAGATATGTTTCCATGACAATTGAGGAGCACCTCCAGCCTTCACACACAGAGGCTTTTTTGCTCTTTCAGCCACTTTTGGAGGATGTTTGGGGAATGATTAACCAGTGATTCAGGCAAGTGTGAAAATCTTCAATATTTGTGAACTACGATTACCTCAGAACAGTGGTCCTTGAACAAAAGAACTACAAAGGTAAATTGGAAAGAGAAACAGCAGAATTGGAGTTCATCCACAAATTACAATCCCTCATGAATTCAACAAAGATAATGACTTCCTGGCTCACTACACACATTTCAACACTATCTGACCACATCCAAAGCCAAACTGGTCTTGCCATTTCATTTTCCTTACACATAGGTTAGTTCTCAATGCCTTTGTTCACCAATGACCATAGTTAAAATGAGACTTGCTACTTAATTTCCATACACAAAGGATTTTGAATTTGAATTGCATTCTCACATACCAATGGCATATATTTGTCTGTCCCTGGTTTCCACTCCACCAAATGCATCTGAAGAAGTACTGTAGACTTAAGTCTAACATGGCTATAAATTTGAATACAATCAAAAAGAAAGAGAAGCCTCACTGGATGACAGATGAAACTATCTAGCAATTCAGGCAAATGGGAAGCAAAAGTAAAAGGGGGCAGAAATAGGGTTAGAACCCTGAATACAACTGTTCAGCAACTTGTGCTCACAGACAACTGTCATCCATTCCCTGTATATTTTGTTCTCCATACTTTTTATCATCCTTATTGTCCTCCTGTGAACCCACTCCAACTTGTCTACATCATTCTTAAAATGAAGTGTCCAAAACTGAATGCACTGTTGCAGATTATTATTATTATTATTAATAATAATAATAATAATTTATTTATATCCTGCTTTTTGCATGTGCAATCATGCAAGATAAGGCCTGAACAGTGCATTGCTACCCTGGACTTCCCTCAACGTCCATGTATGATTGTCAGATCTCAGGGCCTGATCCTTAGTCCTCAGTTTTCAAGAATCAGGGTGCAATTTCTTCAAATCTGGTAGGCTCAGCCCCAGGCAAGGGCTCTGTGCAAATCTCCAGTTTTGCTGATTCACCAGCAGCTTGCTGTTTGCAGATCTTCACTGATTTGTTGCTGAAACTTGTTTGTTGGTAGGGTGGTGGTGGTGGGATCTATATCTTTTATTAATTAGCTTTCCCTTCCTTGCAGTCATTGTGGCATAAAATAAGTCAATTTGATTCTATCTGGAAGATGAATGCAGAACAGAATGGATGGAGAGCCCTGCCACCACAATGACTGACAAGGGATTAAACATTCCTTATTTCTAAGTAGATGAAAAGAATAACTCCTTCATTTCACCTTGAACTTGGAATTTTGGTTAAGACTTTGGTCTTAATTTCCAAACAGAAACACACTCTCGTGTGTGTGTGTGTCTGTGTGAGAGAGAGAGAGAGAATGAGAATGACAAACAGCAAGCAACTGTGATTGATATGCAAGCATTAAGTATAAATGCTTAATGACATCAGTAGGGACCATTCCTAAATTTCACATTTTGGCCCAGAAACCTCAGGGCCTGGGATAATAATAATAATAATATAGATTTATTTCTATCCCGCCCAATCACAGGGAATCCAGGCGGCTAACAACAGTAAAAAAGATACAATACAAAAAATTCAATAAAATATAAATTAACCCTATCCAAATCCCCTGACCAATACAAGCAACAAAATCAATAGACAATTTAAATAAAATAGCAATCAAACAAAAAACATAAACATTAGAATCAAATAGTGTTCATAATTAATCCTTTCCCAGCCCCTCAATGCAAGCTCAGATCAAAACAATCTTACACAAATTAAATGCAAAACATAACATAATACCTGGGGGAATATATAGGAATACAATATATAAGAAGGCAATCATAATAACAATAAACAGCAAAAACTAATAATATCTATCATCTGATAGCAAAGATACAATGTAATGCAAGATGCAAGCAAGCAATAGCAGCAAAAGACTTCTCCCTTATACTCCTGCAAACATTTACTAATAATAACAACATTCCCTAAACACAGCTGAGACCCAGGGCAAGCTGGAGCAGTCTTCCAGAGAGCTGGGGAGCTGGCCTTAAGTATGCCACTCTCCTGCCAAACCCCCAAACACAGAGCGGAGAGACCCAGGGCAAGCTGGAACTGTCTTCCAGAGGGCTGCCACACCCCAAACAAGTAGAGACCCAGGGCAAGCTGAATGGGCAACCCTGTTTTCATGCTTTGAAGGAATGGGGAAAGAATGTCGTAAGGCTGCAGGGAGAATAGTAAAGTATATAGTAGGATATGGAAGAGTGCTATTGGACCACAAATATGACTTTGAAAAAAGAAAAAAGAAAGCAGAATAGAAAGTTAGAGAATACCCATATAACCAGTTTCATCAAATGATCTGAGACAATTTACCATGAGTGCTTTAAAGGCATTCATGTTCCCAAAATCATACTGGAATGCTGGACAGAAAAGCCTTCCCAATCCAATGGAAGACCATTAAAGAGAAAGCAAAACAAAGTTTCCTTTTGAAGGTATATCAAACCCCAGGCACAGCCATGGAAATGCCTTCCAGCTGATGCTCAGCTCAAACCTATTTCTGGGGACAGTGTGATAAACAGGAAAGCCTCTGATGAATTTTTCAGTAGGAGGGGGGCAGATTCATCTGTTCAGATAAGTCCTTATCATCGATGACACATAATATATTATGTATATGCATGTAAACAAGTTCATCCAACACAGAACTTTCCTATCGACAAAGTTTACAGAAACTTATTCAGAGAGAAGAGAGTTAACTTTCTATGTTGATACAACCCATTATCTGTATCTAACACCTTTTCTTTTTGCCCTTCAATCTTTCTGAAGATTATAGACTAGATGATAGCTTCTCTTGGCTCTATGGTTATCCACAAACCCTTTGATAGATCTCCAGGGAAATAGTTACAGTGTGCTGTTGTCTGCAGGCCTGCGGCTTTTTCATATCTAAGGACTCCCCCACCCCCATTGCATTGAAATACAAACTGGAACTGGCTACATTTACAGCATTAAACAAAGTCATTTGGTGGCGGATTTGTGCAGCAGAGGAGAAGAGAGAGCTTGTTTATCGATCAAACTCCCTATAGCTATTACCTGCCATTGAAAAAGTAAAGTTTGCCGACTCTCAGTTGCTCATGTCAGCAAACTGCAGCACTTAGCCTCAGACCCTATAAACGTATGTGGTATATATATATATATATATGAGAGAGAGAGAGAGGAATGAAAAATTGATGCCTTTTATGCGAAGCGTATGCCTTGAACACAAGCACACTTGCTTTGCTTTGTTCGGCTCAGCTCCTTCGATTGTACTGCACTTCAAAAGCAGCTATAGAGAGTAGCCTAGATGAGAATTATTGCTTCATTTTCATCACAGAGCTTCCCATAATCCTTTGGGGAAAGCTTGCACACCTACACACACACACACATTCCCAAAAAGAACTTCCTGCTGATATGGACACAGAGCAGCACAAATCTCTTGCAGCCAAAAGCCACCTTTTTAGTTTCCCTATCCCCAGGCAGCTAGGTAATAAAAGCAACTCCAAAGACAAAACCTGGAGGAAATGATATGACATTTTCTTGAGATTTTATTCTAATGTGTGAGGACTTGAATAGTAAGTTAAAATGGCTATTATCCCTCAAAAGTGTGTGGGCATGAGTCGCTAATGGAGCTAGCCATACATAATTCTCATTCATGGACTTCTAATCTTGTTTTGACACTGGAGCTTGTTCAATGCACATTCAATGCACTGATAGTAATGATGTAGTGTTTTGTGTGTATGTGTGCAGGTGCATATGGTAATTAGGCACATGCACACATATGCACAAAACACATTTCAAAAGTAATGCAATGGTGGGAATATTTTCTAGTTACAGTACTTTTAAACATTGTTTTCAAAGGATATTTTAAATGGTATTTTGACAGCAAGATGGTGAGTTTTATGTAATTTTCTTAGCAAGCTTCTTTTTTTAATAAAACAGTAAGCAATATGAGGTTTCATATTGTTTTCACAATAGAAATTAATTTCTTTGAAGAAGTGATGGCACAAGCATTTTGTAACGCTATTGCTGATATTCTGCATGGCTACTTAATTATGTTCATGTAACAAAGTACGATTTCCTCACCTGACCCAGTCCACCTTAAGAACCAGCAAACAGATTGAGTAAAGAAGGTCTTTCAGCTTCTCATCACAGTGAAAGGAGGAGGAGTTTTTTATGAGTAAAGTTGTGACTGCATCTGCATTGAAGAAATAATGCAGTTTGACAGCACTTTAACTGCCATGGCTCAATGCTATGGGATCCTGGGATTTGTAGTTTGTTGTTGCACCAGAGGTCTGACAGAGAAAGCTAAATGTCTCACAAAACTTCAGTTCCCAGAATTCCATGGCATTGCACCAGGGAAGTTACAGTGGTGTCAAACTGCATTATTTCTGCAGTGTGGGTGCAGCCAAGGAGTTGTGAAAGAGGCCGTGCTTTTGATTGTTGCAGTCTTTCTTGCTGGTGGGAAGGGTGTGTGGAAATGTCATCCTCAAATTCAAATCAATTTGCACTAACAGCAAAAATCTGAAATACCATCTCTGACAACAGACAAATTTTCTTCCTATTGACATAAGGGATGTCTTCCAAACCTATTAGTTCAGGCAGATACTCAGTACTTTAAATATTTCTCATGTTAATACTATTTTTGAAAAATCTGATACAGATACTACATTATTTTATAATTTCAGTTTTTATGTTTCATAGTGCACTATTAATGCTTTGTAGTCATATTTTACTTTATATTTTAAATGATAAGAGTATATGGGATTTTTTCTTCAAAAACTGTGATGCAAATTTTTATTAAATAAAGTGCATGAAATGAAGACCAACATTTGTTCAGAGCAAACCATTTTTCCATGAGGCAAAAGACAAGATGTTGCCCCCCTCTTCATTCCATATATCCACTCCATCTTGTCAATTTCTTAAATGAGGTTTGATTTGGCATTCCCAACCCCTCAAGAAACTTAAAATTGCGCATCAAGATTCATGCAATTTGTTTTTTGTCCCCAGCACAACATAAAACAACAAACACAGCACAAAAAACAACAACTATTTTTCATTCCCAGCACAACATGAACTGTGTATCTTCTGAGAACTGTACAAGAGTTTGAGAAATTGTGCAGCTTTGGAGTAAAAACGTATACTCTCAGTCTTTTCACTATGCACAGAAAACTGTGCAGCTTCCTGAGAATGAAAACCCCACCCACTTACTTTGTTTTTCACTATGTACTTGGGTAAAGTGCAACAAATTCAAAACTAAATTGCATGTTATACCCCTGCACAAACAACTCAATTGAGTTCATTTGTGTTGCTCAACACAAATGTTATACAGCAGAAAAAGAAACTTGAGATGGCTGAAAGGCAGCCACTTAAGAGGGTGTTGTGCAAAATTTATATTTTTTTAGATTAAAAAGTAGCAATCATGTCCAACAAAAAATCTTGCATATCAAAAATCTTAGAAAAATTATTGTGCAAGATTCATGTAGACATGTAGTTTTCCTGTGCAAGTCTGCTGTTCTTGGCACAAACTATTGTGCAAGATTACTGAAGCTTTTTTTACATTGTTTTTATTGTGGTTAACTGCCCTCAAGTCAACTTTGACTCATGGTGACCCTGTCAATGAGACATCTCTAAAACTCCCTGTCTTCAAATGCTCTGTTCAGGTCCTGCAGGCCCAAACCTGTACCCTTCCTGATCAAGCCTAACCATCCGGCATGTGGTCTTCCTCTCTTTCTACTGCCTTGCACCTTTCCTAGCATCACTGTCTTTTAAAATTCTTTTGTTTTGACTCTTCTTAACTGCTTTCAGCTCAGTTTTAAAGCCTCTGTCATGTAGGCAGCACTTTTGTGTAAACTTAATGGGAAAAGGTTTTTTTAATCACGAAATTCCTTAGAGATCGTTACCCTAATTGGATTTGTTAAACTTTTTTTTATGAGAGCCTATCAGGTTTCCTATTCAAAATGACAGTTGGAGTTTAGTCCAGTTATTCAGTTTCTCCATGTGGCTGCTAGGATTTCTCTGCTTTGAATTATTAGGCAATGGGGAGAAATGCAGTGAAAATCAGACAAGGTGGTGATTTTTCCTGACTATATGAAGGAGATAAGTGATTGGAGAAGACACTTTATTAAAGTAAGAATACTAGCAAGACAGTTAAATCTGTCAGATACTAAATTAAGTATCTGGCTATATTTTGTGTCTTCATGGACAAGGATTTAAAGAAATTCCAATTGGCTGAGACAGACGTAGAATCTTTTCCAAATAGACCAAAAACCAGGTCTGAGGCTCAGTCTCAGACCCACCATCAGGGTTCCACACTAGCTATTTGATGAAGCCTTTCCACAGTCAAGCAAATGTCATTATTTAGCATAACAGCTACCATCCTTTCCAGCCTCAGACATGTAACGATACATGTGTAACATGTAACCATTTCAACTCATGGAACAATATTCTTTTTTATCTGTTTCTCTCCTGCCCTGCATCCCTCCTTCTTTTTTTCTTTGTTTCCCCTTTATTTTATTACTTCTACTCTATTTTATTTTATTTTTGTCTGTTTTAACCATTATATTGCATTCTATTAATTCAATTTTTATTAGAGTTCCATTTATTTTATTTATTCTATTTTTCCTTTCCTTCTCCCCCTTTCTATTGAGGCTGTGCTGTCAGTCAAATTAGTTAAGGGAAGAGAGAAGAGTGGAGCAGTGGATCAAAATGCTTTCTCTAACTGGATGTCCATTGGATTTCTTTCTTTCTTTCTTTCTTTCTTTCTTCACATCTTCATATTTGTGGCTTTTGTTTGTTTGTTGCTTTTCTTACTTTTGCATTTGGTTAAATGTTTTGGGAAAAGGAATTATGAGAACTTCTTTTTTATTTTTTTCAACCACTTGAAATGTTAATTTTTTCTTCCCACTCCTCATTTATTCACTTACTTTATAAGGCTTCTCAGAATTTGTAAGATACAGTATAAAGCAGTATAAGTAGTGAAGTGATAATTTACAAACTACAGATCACAATTTAGAAAATATATGCTTTAAAAAAATCAAGTTCTGTAATATTGGAAGTCTGGGTGTGATGCAGATGCTAAAATGTATTGGTGGTTTAATGCTTAGCATAATTTCATGGAATATCAAAGGGCTGCAAGATATAAACAAACAAAAACAAGTGCTTTCTAAATTAAAAGAATTTAAGACTGACATTGCATTCATACAAGAAATCCATGTGCTGGCAGAGGATGCAAACAGCCTTTAGAAAAATTGGGTTGGTGTGGTCTGTGTTAAATATGTTCCTGCACAGTATAAAGGTGCGGCATTCCTAACCCACACACTTTTCTATTTCAATATAGCTGGCAATAATATATCCAAATGGACAGGTTGTCTTTTTTTCATTTTACTTGAATTGAAACAATCATTGTTTTGATTAATGTTTATGGACCTAATGGTGCACCAGACATGTTTCATAATTGTTTTAATAACTTCAGTGGCTTAGAATACAATTATTTGTTTGTTGGTGGTAATTTTAATTAAATGTTGGATTCTTTGCTAGACAGAAATATACTCCATCAAGGAAACAATATATGATGAGAACTACATTGCAGATATGTAAGAATGAATATGGTTTAATTGATGCCCGAAGAACTGTAAGCCCAGCAGACAGGGAATATACTTTTATCTCTCTAATTCATAATAATTGTTTCAGATTAGTATTTCTTAATTTCTGCATCTTTAGTTAGTAATATAAACACATGCAAAATTAATTTTTGATCATATCTGGCCACACTCCAGTTTGTCTAGAATTGTATTTTTCTAATGGTCTGAAACTCTTTAGTCTCTGGCAATTTCATGTTTCGCTTCTTAATGATGAGTTTAGGGCTCAAATACCAGCAGATCTGATGGAATATTTTAAAATGAACAAAGGCTCTGTGAGTTCATTTGCTATTGAACAAAAAGCTTGTAAAGCCTACATTCACGACAGACTCATTGCTTATTCTTCTTACAGAAAACACTTCTTTTTTCTTTTTCTTTTTTAAAAGGAATTATTGAACAAGCAGCTGAAAATTCTTGTATTTTAATTTCCTCTTTTTCCATCTGAACAATTGCAAAGAATTGCAAAAAACAAGAATAGCCAAAAATTAAATATAAATTGAAAAATATTCTCTCACAACAAACTAAATTTGCTTTGAAATGTCTACAGCAAGCATGTAGGGAAAATGGAGAATGCCCCAACATGATTCTGGCAAATCACCTTAAGCTTCAACAGTAATGCAGTGTTATTACAGCTCTCAAAGACAAAAGAAATAATTTATATACACCACTCACAGATATAAATCTACAATTTCTTGAAGTTTTATGTGGCTCTTTGTAGCTTTGATAATGAAATTCACCAACTTGAAATGGGAATTTCCTTTTCTCACATTGACCTTCCCCAACTTAACATAACACAACAACATTTTTAAAGAACATTTACTTAGAGAAAATTATCCGTGCAATAGCAAATATCAGAAATGGAAAATCTCCTAGCCCTGATGATTTTCAATTTGACTAGTACAATGTTTTTTCCAGGCTGTTATCACCAAGGCTCAACACACTCAGACCAAAAGGTGCAGTTTCAGGTCACTTCAGATGACTGCCCTAACATGGCTGGAACCTGCTTTGAGGCTGTCTAAGGCAGCCTAAAGCTGGTCAGAAAAGGAGTGGAGAAAAGCTGCTCCTTGCCAGCAGTCCATTGAGCAGTCCATTGAGGACCATGGTAGCAGCCCACTTCAGAATTGCAGCATCCGTGGTCCCAGAATGATTGGGGGCTGACCAGTCTACTTCACCCCTAAGATTGCTTGAGTTTTACAAATGGATCTTAGAATCCAGCTCATAACTTAAAATGCATTGAGGCTCATCTCCTGCTAGAATTTCAACGAAAAGAATACCATTTTCAATTAAAGCGGGAGAGTCTGACCTTTTAGATATTCTTACATACCATCAGGCTTATTATCTTGTATTAATTTTTGGACGCATCTATCATAATAAGCCTTCTTTTCTGGCATCTCTATTTAAATGGACAGTATTAGGTTCTCATTTTATTTATTTATTTATTTAGAGGGACAGTGTTTTGCAAACTGTTCCAGCAGTTAGAACAGTGTGGCAGATATCATCTTGTTAATTGCAATTTGACCCATACACTCATGCCAAATTGACTTTATGGAGGAATCGAGGTCTGAAAAATGGTAAGGAACCATTTTCATGAAAGATATGGGCTGATAATAGAATTGTTACCTTAAATTAGATACTTGGTGTTGATTACACCTTTAGGGTATTTAGGCTTGAGCAAAAGCTTAATCTCATGTGTGTGTGTGTGTGTGTGTGTGCATGCATGCGCATGAATGTATATACATAAAACTTTGGCAGAGAAACAGAGATTGTACTCATAAAGTAGTAGTGAATGACAGCCTGTTTCCCGTGAAGAAACAAGGGTTCTGCTATGTAGTAACTTAATGTTCAACATTAAGCTCCTATCCCTGTCTACTCATAAGTAAGCACTAAATTCAATGGGTCTTACTCCCATATTGGTAGCAGATTGAAACCCAAACCAAATAAATATTTCCATGTATTTTTCTGTTCTGTCTCACTGAATAATGTTTTGAAAGATTAAATCCACTTCCCTTACAATCTAGAAAGCATAAAGTGTATTGAATGTAGAGATCATAAATTAACACATTTTTCTTGTCATACAACATTTCACTTCCTAAATACTAGTATCTTAACATCATTTCAGAATTCAGTAATGCTGCAAAAAAGAATTAAAATAGTTCCCAAGTAATGTAGAAAGAAAACATTCTGCCACCTCCACTAGAGGCAGATATTTGACAAAATTCTTGTCCTATTGAGTACATAGGAGGATCAGAAGCATCTTTACTACTCATCCATCAGGTACAGATACCCACCTAGGTTGAGAATGAGCCTCCAGCTTTACCTTGTACTCAGGTAGAAAACAGCAGGCAAATTAGTTACCATTTACATTGTTTGTTTCCCTCAAAGACATGGGAGCCACTATTCACCTCTGTCCTTCTGTCTTTCTGCTGCAGCAACTTTTGGGGGAACTATTTGCATTCTCCACAATGCTATCAGCTTAGGATCATTCTAAGGCATTATGGAGGGAAAGTTCAGTCATCGCAAAAAAGAATGGTGGGAACTCTTCAGAGAAAATCCTGGAAAGCTGTCTTAATTTTCTAGAGGGCTGAGGGGAAAACATGGGGAGAAAAAAAAAACAACCTTCAAATTGGGGGGTCAGAAAAATGTTTTCTGATTTCTCATTTCAGCTCTAGTTACTGTCTTGCCAAAATTTGTTGTCCAGTTTCCTGAGAGTATCATTTGCCCATTAAAGAAGACTGCCTCATTCTTATTATCCCATTAATGAGTATTTTACTCACTTTTTCTACTCCTTTGTCAAAAATTTCAGAAGTAATTATGTCCCATTCAAACTGAATGAGAAAGACAAAAGAAAAATGCAGATTTTTGTGTTTGCAGCTCTAAATGGAAAGAAACAGTTTTTATAAAAGGGAATATACATTAGCATTAATATTTTTGTGCCAATGTATGTGTGTTGATGTAATAATATTCAACTTCTATGTTAACTCATTAACTAACTTGTGGGTGAAAAAAAAGACTATATTTCATTGTTGTTGACAATAGCATACAGAAATCAAGAATCCTGTGATGATATATGTACAGAGGCTACCATTTCCTGTGTTATATTTTGTTCTCATTAACAGGATATCAATTAATTATTTTTCAAGTGTTTCTATCTTAATCATATAAGCAAACATTACAAATGTTTTAGAAAATCATGTTTTGCTACATGTTTTTCCTTTTGGAGATCTGAGTAGCACAATCTTGTTGTTGTTGTTTTTAACCAGAACAAATGTAAAGAAGCAATTTTTCCATGTGCTAGCCTCTCAGAATTCATAAGGGACAACTGCCAAAGAACAGTCTATTATGATCTCTCCTTTCCTCTACAGATGTTAATGTATCTATAATCTCCACTGTGATTTGCATTTTTTGCTTCACACATCACCTTGAACTTTCCGGTCCAATACTGTAACACAATATGCAAGATGATTGAATTTATCAAGCAATATAATCTTTTAGAAATCTTTCTTCAATTACAAATAAAAATGTTTGTATCTCAATTAATCCTACTGAATGCAGTTTTCCTCCTTCAAGGTACTGTTTGCACAGAAAATTTTCTTTATATTGGCATAAATAAGTCACATTCCATTTTAATTTCCTATGATCTACTGTTTATGAATTGAAATTGAACAAACTCTTTCTTTACTTCTTAGGCCCAGAACAGATGGGTCAAAAGCACTGCCTTTGGGCCAATCCAGAGGCATAGCATTCAGATGACATATGCCCTCAGATCAGGCTGAAGCCATGCCACAGCTGCCTAAGGTGGCCCAAACCCAGTCGCCATGGTCCCATGTTGTTCAGAAAGCTAGAGCAGTCAGAGGCCGCTCATGGTGCCTTCATGGTGAAAGCCATCTTGTTTCTTGTACCTTCCTGGAATGTTTAGTTCAAGAGGTAAGAACCAGATCAGTACTTCTGAGAAGCATCTATCATGATCACCTTTCTATCCAGAAGGCAAAGTGACATTCCTCTCATTCCTACAATAATAGATTTGCAAAGCCAGTCAAAATGCTTCAACCTGAATAATAAAAATTGCTTTGATAGATCTGCCCATGGTCCACCTACCTATGTTTTTCAACTGTGGAGTCAAAAGAGCAGGCTTTCTCATTCCATTGTCATCCAGATATATTTGACTATGGTGTTCCTAATCACAGCAAGCATGTTCATGGCAGTTGTAATCCAACACATATGGAAAACATCAAGTTGGAAAAGGCTGTTGTAGATGGCTGCAAACAGAGTATGGAGGCTAGCCTTCTCATAAAGCTTGTCTTTTACATCCAGTATTCAGAATGACTCTGTGTCTGAGTCTCGAACACCAAAGGCTAGAGAGACATGACTAATTGATACACTGGGGCAAGGGATAAGTTCAATAATTCAGGAACTTCCACTGTTTCAGCTTTCAACTGTAGATTGCCTAAGGTGGTTTATAAGAACAAATAGACATAAAATCAACAAATAATAGATTAGTACTTGGATGGGAGACCGCCAATGAATACCAGGTGCTGTGGGCTATATTTCAGAAGAAGGAACTGGCAAAGCCACCTCTGATTTTTATTTATTTATTTATTTGCCTAAGAAAACCCTATGATATTCATGGGGTTGCTATAAGTCAACAGGCAACCAAGGCACATACACACAGAGAGCTAAAAAAAAAAAAAAATCAGTACAAAAGTTATAAGAACAAAAAAATCTATTAAAAACACAAAGTTAAAACATTTCAGAAAACACCTTTAAAACAAAATTTTAAAATATCAAAGAGCAGCACTTCCCACTAAAAGCCCTTTCTACCACAAAGCCAAAGGCCTGTGTAAATAAAAAAGTTTTTGCATGCACATGGAAAGGTGGGAGTGAATTCCACAAAAGAGGGCAGGTAGGTTTTTCCTTTGCACTTAAAATTATGAAAACAAACTTCCGTCCCATTTGAGATGGAGGGGTGATTTCAGAAATGTGGTTCTGTTACAAGGGAAACCGTGATCCTTCATATAAACAAAGATTTTACTTTTCATGCATCTGTGATACACATCTAGGCTTTCTCAGGGGAAATTTTATTTATATATATCTTTCACTGAAATGCATTACTTCACTTTGCCTTAAAAGCACAAATCCAGGTGCTTACTTATAATTTGTCTGTGTATAGTGTGAAGATTGCTGGTGTAGTTCCCTTGGGAAGGTACAGGTACCTTTTCCCTATGTTCTTTGAAACACTTTGTGTCCTATTTCTTGTACCTTCAGGGTGACCTACCATCATGTTTCAGTAATTTCAGTGGATCCATGTACCAGAAAAATGCACAAAGATTTACTTAGCTTCAGAAATAGTTCATTCTAAAGAGAATTTGGCCTCATTTCTTGTGGATGTGAGTATATCCAATGTGAATGACTTGAAAATACATTTTTGCATTGTTTTACCTAGTGCTGATAATTTATAATTTATTTGTAACTTATTTGTGCTTCAGGTGGGGTGGGGGATTAGGACCAGATCTGTGATATTTATGTTTCAGAGGAATAGGTTCATTTAAAGGAAGGAAGGAAGGAAGGAAGGAAGGAAGGAAGGAAAGAAAGAAAGAAAGAAAGCTAATTGTTGGTTGTCTCTGTCCCTGAAAACATAACCCTCAGGTATGTACTGTGAGCCTCTTATGCTGGATTTGATGTGCTGTGACACAAAACACCGACAGCTCAAATATCATGTAGATCCTCACCTTCTCCAGGGTATCTTTCATAGTACACCATTTAGCACTATGATTCCACTTTAACAGCCATGGCCACATCCTATAGAATTTGGTCCCTGTTATGGACCCATGGGCTGTTCAAGTGGAATTAAAGTTGTCTAATTGTGGTAGGCAAACATTAACTTTTTCAAACCAATGTAATGTAATAGACACCTGCCTGAATGAGTGACATCTGGCTGAATGAGATTACATGCGAAAGGGATCTGGGAGTCCAAGTAGACCACAAGTTGAACATAGTCAACTGTGCAATGCAGCAGCTAAAAAGGCCAATGCAATTTTAGGCTGCATCAATAAAAGTATAGTGTCTGGGTCAAGGGAAGTAATAGTGCCACTCTATTGTGCTTTGGTCAGGCCTCATTTGGAATACAGTGCCCAGTTCTGGGCACCACAGTTCAAAAGGGATGTGGAGAAACTGGAGCATGTCCAAAGGAGGGCGACTGAAATGGTGAAGGGTCTGGAAACCATGCCCTATGAGGAATGACTTAGAGAGCTGGAGATGATTAGCCTGGAGAAGAGAAGGTTAAGAGGTCATATGATAGCCCTTTTTAAAAACTTAAAAGGATGCCATAAATACTTGAAATACTTAAAGGGATCAAACTTGTTTTCTGCTGCTCCAGAGACTAGGACCTGGAACAATGGATGCAAGCTACAGGAAAAGAGATTCCACCTCAATATTAGGAGGAATTTCCTGGCAGTAAGGGCTGTTCAACAGTGGAACACACTCTCTCAGAGTGTGGTGGAGTCTCCCTCCTTGGAGGTCTTTAAACAGGGAGGTTTAACATCGAATTTATCCCACCATAGGGGACTTCCCCCACAAGAAACTGCCTTCTCCATATCTATGACTTCTGGTAATAATGAAAGACAAATTCTGATTGATGCCAGTGGGAGGTTCCTTCCCAAGTTAATGGTGTATGTATCTGGTGTGTGAAGGTGGTGGTTTCTTCCTTCTTTGTGATCAAGGATCTTCATCCGTTGCACTGCATCTCTGATGAAAATGCATGCAACATACTCTCTCACACACTCAATAGAAGTATAGTGTCTAGATCAAGGGAAGTAATAGTGCCACTCTATTCTGCTTTGGTCAGGCCCCACCTGGAATACTGTGTCCAGTTCTGGGCACCACAATTCAAAAAGGATGTTGAGAAACTGGAGCAGGTCCAAAGGAGGGCAACTAAGATGGTGAAGGGACTGGAAACCATGCCCTATGAGGAACGCCTTAGGGAACTGGGGATGTTCAGCCTGGAGAAGAGAAGGTTAAGAGGTGATATGATAGCCCTGTTTAAATATTTGAAGGGATGTCATATTGAGGAGGGAGCAAGCTTGTTTTCTGCTGCTGCAGAGACTAGGACGCAGAATAATGGATATAAATTGCAGGAAAAGAGATTCCACCTCAACATTAGGAGGAACTTCCTGACAGTAAGGGCTGTTCGACAGTGGAACACACTCCCTCGGAGCGTAGTGGAGTCTCCTTCCTTGGAGGCCTTTAAACAGAGGCTGGATGGTCATCTGTCAGGGATGCTTTGATTTGGAGGTCCTGCATGGCAGGGGGTTGGACCAGATGGCCCTTGTGGTCTCTTCCAACTCTATGATTCTATGATTCTATGATTGTCAACTTACCCCCATTGCTGCAAACTAATTCTAAGTGTAAAGAGTAATTTGCACTCAACTCAGCTGGTGGGGAGAAAGGAAAGGAAAAGAGAGGAGAGGAAGGAATGCTACCCGTTGCAGCTTTTTGTTGTAAACTGCCTTTGAGTTCAGTTCGATTTAAGTTGACCCTATAAATTGGATTGTGCACCGCATGTATATCAACATGGTGGCCCCCATGTTGACCGGGTGAGCCATGATGGCATTGGAGGTAATAATAATAATAATAATAATAATAATGTTTATTTATAACCCGCTCCTCTAGCAAAGTAATTGGAGTGGGGTACAGCAAAGTTAAAAAGTACAGAGCAAAAAAACAACAACAATCATACCCCTTCCTGACCGCTCCCCCCTTAAAATTAAATTAAACCAGCAAGTATTAAAATATACGGTAGGGCTTAGCAGCATGTGAACGCTCTGCTTTTCTGAGTCCTAAAATTAGCCCCAGGCCGGTGCTTTGCATCAGTCTGTACTGGGCCTCAGTTTATCCATCTATAATACATCATTGCACGTACATCGTCATGGTGACCCCAGTGTTGACTTGCTATGATTTGTGTTGATTTGCTATGAGACTTGTTATGCATCCAAATTCTTCTTTTCCTTCTGCTTTCTACCTTACCCTTACCCTATTGCCTTTTCTAGTGAGTCATCTCTTCTCATAATATGTCCAAAGTACAACAGTCGCAGTTTTATTATCTTAGCTTCTAGGGAGAGTTCAAGCTTGATTTACTTTAGGACACATTTATTTGTCTTTGTAGCAGTCCATGGTATGCATAGAACTCTTCTGGAGCACTACATTTCAATGAGTTGATTATATATTATACTTTATATATATTATACAGTGGTCCCCTGGGTTATGAAAGTAATCCGTTCCGGAATCACTTTCGTAACCCAGAAATCTTCGTAACCCGGGGGACCGCTTTATTTGTAGTGCCGCGCGGCAGATTTAAAGGGCCCACGCTTTTTTTTTTGGTCATAACCCGGGTTTTTTTTCGCAAGCCGGGGCCGTTTTTCCGGCCCCAGCTCTTTCACACCCCGGGGTTTTCGTAACCCGGGGGACCACTGTATAAGACTTTACTACTATATCTTAAGACCTGCTGTAGTGTATAATGTTGTATTATTATAAGATCTCCCTCTCTCTCTCAGAATAAATCTATTGTAAATAAATAAAAATAAAACAAAAATAAAACACTGTTTAATTATCTGACTCAAAATTTCCCCTTCCTGTCCATTTTTGCTTGCTCACCCCAACAATTGCAAAGCTTAAATGTAGAATTTCTTTTTTTACTATGTCTAGCTTCCCCAAATGTATGCTTCTCGCATTCCATGTTTTTATAACATCTCTTGTGCAGCTTTTGACTTTCCTTTCACCTTGAGCACATCAACGGCTGAATGTCCTTTATGCTCGAGTCCAGTTGCATCATTAGCCACAGCAATACTTGTAGTTGTTCTTTGCTGTACCCCAATAGTTCAGTGAATGTCTTCCCACCTGTAGTCATATTCTGTCACTGTCTTTTGTTTCATTTTGGATTGTCTCATCATAAGGTTTCATGTTTTAAAAAATCAAACATGGATTGCCATGCTGTCTTCTGCACAGTGCTAACAAGTGTGTTATGGTGCCACAACCATTGTCTCTGAGAGATCCTCCATCAGTGTCACTCCCCATGACTGCTGCTGCCCTTTGGCACATTTAATCTGGCTCCTCACCAAGTCTGTCTGGCATGGGAGACCCTATTAGCAGCACTGTTGCCATCAGCAGATCCTCTTGCCTCACAAGAGCATACGATCCCACCACCATGGAAAGCTAGTGCCATGGCGAGACTCTTCCCAGTAGATTCAGATGAAAACAAACTTCTGCAGCTTCTCCTAGCTTGTGTTTTCTTCCTCAATTTAACTTTTGACATCTTGATCATACACTGATGTTGTTTGGCCACTTGTGTCCCGGTTCTCATCTGTGAAATATTGGAGGGTATGTGGGTGCATTCTCAGACCCTTCATCCCAAACTAACCCTTCTTGACAGAAGGTCCATGAGCAGAACTTGTGACACTATTCTTATGATCTGGGGAGGTTTTTTATGAATTCACAAGGCTTTTTAGATGATTTGGTCCCAAACTATTTAGGGCTTAACTGCTAACAATCTGCATTTTAGACTGGACCTGGAAGAAAACTAAGGATTAGTCACCTTTTTGCTATTATGAGAAGTCACTTATGGAGAACTATGAGGTTATTCTCTGTTTCAGACTGTCATGTAGTTCTTTCTTCTGCCTGAGTGATGGCTGAAGCAGTGTCAGAAGGTGGGGAACTTCACAATGCTGATTAAAGTCTCTCCAATTTGAATTACTGTTCTTTCCCATTACGTTTTGCAGAATTTTAGCTCTTGACCTCCACAATGTGTTGACTAACATGTCTTAGTTTATAAAACTAGATGACCATCCTCCTGTGACAAATATTTCCCAGGGTCAGCAGGGTGTAAAAAGGCTGAAAAAGAAATACTAAAAATATGAATGCACAAAGACATTCACATAGATTACCCTGAAGAAAACAACACTCAGTTCAGGAAATATTATTTGCTTATGTTGTACTCTCTTGTGTTAACTAATCAGAATGTGGAAAGGGGAATCAGAAATGTCCTGGAATGATTTGAATATGCAATATGTAAAAATAATAACATTTGCTATGAGACTTGTTATGCATCCAAATATTTAAATGGAACAGACTGTTTTCTTTTTTGTAGTTCAGATGAAAAATCCTTGGCAGACAAAATAGAAGAATGCTGGCATTCAAAAAGGTGATCTGTATTGTGTCAAAAATTAATAACCACAAAAAGCTTAGATTAATATGGGATGAAAATTAATAAAGCTGTGTCTGTCCCATTTCTAATACTGACAATCATGTGCTTCTAGAAACAAGTTGGCATATGAGACAAAAAACCTTACTAACATCTCTTCATGCCAATAAAATTATGCTAGTAATTAATAGAGGAATACCTCAGTTAATAAAGTATATGTGTTCCTGGGCATTACTTCTTTAACAGAAAATTTGGTACCAGGGGCAGATATAACATGGAAAGAACAGGGATAGGTGTTGTTTTTTTTAATTATTTATTTCGTTCATCTATACATCTGTACATATATCTTGTGCATAATACATATAGTTTGCCAGCTTTGTCCAAATATCAAAATAATACAATTAGTTTTGTCTTATACAATAATAACTTTATCTATGTGTGAGAGTCTTTATTACAGTTCTTGAATCTTGCTCCGTAATATACTGTAACACTTTATTTATTTATTTTCTCCTTTATCTCAACCTTTCCAAGCCCATTTATCTTCTCCCTTTCTCTCTCCTTCTTTTTTTTCCTTTTTTTTTTTTTTTTTTTTTTTTAGGAATAGGTTTCTATATCTCTCACACACAGTGAGAAGTTCAACATGTTTCAAGCACCTTTTTGTTTAGAACTAACAATATTCACATGTGCAATGAAATACTCAGGCCAGGTAAGCCTTGCATAAATAAGCAAAAAACATTTTGAAACTTCTAAAGACCACATGAAAATTTCTTCCAAAATACACAAGGGATTACCTTTTTCTTCACTAGCTTCTACTTCTTTATTACATCAATCTACACTTTTCCTCCTCCTCCTCCTCCTCCTTTTCTTAACAAGTTAGGAGTAGCTGGTGAACCAGACTAAGCTGTTTTGCTCTTTTCTCTCTGTTTTGCTGCTCACAGATGCTCAGTAAGGGACTCTGGTGTTACCAGAACTGAAATCTTCTGAATTTTGGTGTTTGCACATTCTCCCTATGGCACCAAATGGACTCTGTACTCAGGGCAACCATAATGTCTAAGGTGAGTGGTCACATCCACACTATCCCATAAGCACATCAAACAGAAGGCTTTTGGAGTTATAAATGAGAAACGTTAACACCTCCAAAGTCAGGAAGATAGTCATTTAGGCAGAATACTCTGCCGGACAAGCTGATAAGGCTGATTTACAACTTCATTCTCACACCAGACATTGCCAGACCAAGTTTTTTTACAATGTAGATTTGATTTCCTTTTATGTAGGACAAAAACTTTTGCTTTCAGACTAGTTTTGGCCAATAAAAGATCCCCAAAGTCCTTTGTTAGTGGGCTAGTTGGAAGGCATGGAGACACTGTCACTGTGAATTTTGACTGATTCTGGTACATCCGTTCATCCTCTGCCCACCAGAACGGTTGTGTCCCACACCATCCCCATCACAATTGGACCTGGATTCAAACCTCGTCTTTTATAAGTATCACCATTAGTTCATCCTCCAACTATTCCAAAGCTAACTCCTGCTTTCCTTAGTCCTTGTATGTATGTGTGAATGAACATGGGTTGTTGTGTAATTTTTCCCCTTAATAAAAGAAACACTTCATTCAGAGAATTCTGCCTCTGCAAAATTCCTTTGATCTCTTTTCTCTTGGTATACAGGTGGGAAACGGTTCCACAAAAGGTTGCTTGTAGCAGAAACTAATAATTAATTGAGCTAATTAAAATTCCCCTTGAGAAATCCTTTGCTACACTGGAAGCAGCTGTAGTTTACCTTGCCTGCTGGAGACAGGCACCAATAGCTACATTAGGATTGGCTGGAGAAGAATTCCATTCTTTCCGAGCTCACGATTTATTGCATTCTTTATTGCAGACACACTGCTGCAACCTAGCTCTTAAATTCTGTGTTTCTCCCACCCTCCTTCACCTTCCTCTTGATGCTGATAAAGAAAACTGCCAGCCATACAGAGGAGACAGAGGAAAGTGGGAAAGTGGGGCTGGGCATGCATAAAAAGACTTTGTATCTGCACAACAGAAATAATCCAGTCTGACACTGCTTTATCTGTCATGACTCAATGCTATGGAATCCTGGGATTTGTAGTTTGTTGTGACATCAAAGCTCTCTGACAGAGAAAGCTAAATATCTCACAAAACTACAAATCCTATAATTCCATATGGTAGGGAGGGAGGCAGAGATATGAAAGCAGGTGTGAGGAAGGCAGAGCCCATTGCACTTTTGAAGAACCATGTGATAATGATTATCCACAACTCAGTATGTTTGCATTTCCTAGACTGATGCAAGTGTGGTGCCTTATGAGCTTGGTGTGATGAAGTCCGTTGTCAGAGACATTGGTCCAAAACACATTGCAGAAATAATCCAGTTTGAGACTACTTCAACTGCCCTGGCTCAATGCTAGGAAATTCTAGGAACTGGATTGTGTTTTGTGATACATTTAGCCTTCTTTGTCAAAGAGATCTGGTGCCAAAATAAACTATGGAGTCAAGCAGACCAGCAGATTGGAGCGGCATCCAGCCACTCCAGCCCTGGTCTTTTCCCATTTGGCATGGCACTGCGGCGACCAGACACCACGGTCTCAAGGCCACCTGCCACTTGGATGCCAAATGGGCCACTGGCAAGGAGAGCTTTTTTTACGCTCCTTTTTCTGGCGACCCAGCTGTGGCATGGCCTCAGCCTGATCAGGGGACGTGCATCATCAATATGCTATGCCTGCAGATTGGCCTGAAGCCTGCACTTTTGGCCCATGTGTTTCAGGAAATTAATTCCCAGTGTTCCCTAGTGTTGAGCTAGAGCAATTAAAGGAGTCTCAAACTAGATTATTTCTGCAATGTGTTCTGGAACTTTGTTAACCAAGGTATGACTGTAATATATGACACCAAAAATAGACTGTCTCTGACATCTGCTTTTATCTGTGGTATGGCAGAGCCAGCTTGGTTGCTGACCTTGTTGAGTCCTTGTAATCCAGCACGGTTCCTTTCGTGTCCTTTGTTTTTTATGTTGAATTTCTTATGTTGAATATCTAGGGTCTATTCATTTTTAATACCATATTCACTTTTTAAATAGAAGGTAAAAATCTAACAGGAGGAGCAAATTATTTCTCTGTCCTTAGCCCATTGGAGGCATCTTCATTTAGTTACTATTCCAGCTTCCCATTTTGAGGAAGCTGCTAAGGAACTGCAACTGAAGTTCTGGTGAATCTCATGAGGCTCATAAGCCACTGTTCGGCTACCTTTGAATAGCAGTAGGAGTTTTCACATGACAATTTTTGGTGTTCATTTGTACAAGTGGGAAGCACCAGAATGCAATGACAGTTAACATTTCTTGCTTCTGTAAAACCAAACAATACATTATAATGATAATACCAAGTTGATCCAAGAGGATGTTTTCTTTTGAGTGGATACTTCATTCTAAATATATTTTGGTGATAATTTGATTTTGGAAGGAGTTTCTAATCATTTATTTTGTCCCAAATTCTAATCATTTCTGCCAAATGAAGAACATGGCATGGATTCCAAGAGCTTTGTGGTCAATGTGCTCAGCTGGAACTCATAATATATTCTAAGAATCACATCCAGAATTTAAGTGTGAATTTGGACAGAGGGGGAAAAAAATATTTGCACTCTACTTCGCTAACTGTAAAGCAGAGATAACAATGCTTTCATCATCTTTGCTCTTTACATTAGCATTTGAAGACCTTTGGAAAATGAGCCATTATTTTCCTGGTTTGCATACACAACTTAGTGTAATGGTTCCCTGAACTAAGCAGTGCTGCAATTAAAATAATAATGATTTTAATCACTGTCTATTAAACCCAAAACATAACTGAACTGAGAAAATGGCATGGAGCAATGTGAAGCCCTCCCTCCCCACCAAATGGTATAACAAGGAAAACATACTCAATAAGAAAGATATGAATTTGCATGAGAAGCTCATTTATTTTAAAAGTTAGAAACAGTTAAGCAAAGAGCTCATATGAAATGATAACCCTGTTTTGGTTTAGATTTCACTGTGTCACATTCTTGCAATGTGCTGGATGGAGACTGAATGCTATTACAAATCTAAAGGTCTCCTGCCTTATGCACATGATCTGAAACATATTTCACAGTCTGGTGTCACAGAACCTGTGACCATGATATTATTTCTACAAAGCATTATGCTGGAGTCTTATCTCTGTAATTGGGCCTATCTGTGCAAAAGTGCCTGTGAACAAGGTTTTATTTCTACAAAGTTATTTTTGAAGCCTGAACTTATTGTTGGTATTTTTACTGTCCTCTCCATATGGTTTTTGAGGCCTTCCATGAATTTGTCCATGAACATAGTGTATTTGATTTATGCATTAATTATGAATGATTTCCCCCCTGAATTAGTTGATTCAATATCTCATATGCACATATACATGTGTATAATTTTTTATTGTGGTTTTATCCTCGAAATATGCCTTGCAATATTATCCTTGTAATATTTCCATAAAGCTTTTTTGATGCTTGAGCTTATTGTTATCAATTAAATTGTCTCTTCTATGTGACATTTCATCTTCCTCCCCCATGATTTTATGCATGTCATGTTGTTTTAACAGCATGGTTCATCCCATAGAAAGGTTCCCCCCAAGGCCATTGGGATATGCCAGGCCTGTTCACCCTTGAAATTATGAAGCTGGCTGTCAGGACTAACCCTGAGAAAGGGAGAACCACCCCAGATGGCAGGGTGGTGAAGGTACTGGGAAATCATCTCAGTTGGGCAACATACTGTGAGCCTTGTTGTCTGAATGTGGCAAATGCAGCAGCAGAAGACTAGCACAGGCCCTCAAAGCACCCTCCTCCCCATTCCCTGTCTCTGAAGACACCATGAGATGATCCATCAAGATGAATGACAGGAGAGATGTACTGTCTCAGAGCCCTGAATCCCTTGCTCTAAAGGAGTAGGGGATTTCCATTCTTGCAAGTAAGGCACTCTGGAAGAAGTGATCATGGAGACCACCTGAAACTTTGAGGTATGAGTGTGCTCTAACTGTGTCCAGCTCTGAGGAATATCATCCCCGGAGTGAGATATTAGGACATGTCCATCTCTATGGAGTGTTATACTGGCTACTCTCTGTAAATGGCTCTGTTCTCCATAGTGCTTCCCATTTTGTCCTATAGAGATAGGCAAGGAAAAGCTTTTTGTTAAATTCAGTAGTTTCAACCAAAGGAGCACTTTCACATCTCCCAAAAGTCTTTGCAAGGAAAATAAAAAAAAGCAACTTGCTTTTAGAATTCACACTTTTGCAAAGCTTACAGGGAGTTTCGGGGAATAAAGGAATACAGAACAATGACTTATGCAGGGAACTGGATGGGTTTTTAAGAGGTCTCTGCAGATGTCATCTTTGCAGCATGTCCAGTTATAAGAAAATAGCTGGGAATATCTTTGAAAATTGCCTCCCCTCAACAGCGCTGAAATGGCCATGTTGGGAATGCATTGCTCAAAAGGTTATGTGATGGCAAAGAATTCCAACCTCCACCAGAACCAAAAAGTGGGTTACAAGGGTATAAATTGGATTTATGCTATTATAACTAACTAATAGGATGCCAGCCATAATTACAGACTGGAGAAAAGAAGCAAAACCAAAACTGTGAAATTTTCATTTCATTACACTGAGAGATCAGACCTAGAGACAAGTGGGTGACAATGATAGTGGTATACAATAGTAGCAGTGAAAAGAATCTTAAGGGAGTGAAGGTGCCAGCAAGGTGAAGAATGAAATGAAGTTATCAGGTGAATTATTCTCTAACATACTGTGCTCTTCCTTCTCCTTTTCTACCACATTTTTGGATGATGATTATGGCCTTCAGTTGTGATATTCTAATTATGGAAGTCACCCTATAAATTCTCTATTCTATCTTTGACATCATATTTACCTTTCTGCACTAGTACTTTATTTCCAAACCCAATCAGCCCTCAACAGAGCAGCAAAAAATGCTAGCATGAAGGCAGAATTGGGGCATGGTGACTGCTCGCTGCACACCCCTATGCTGGCTTAATGCCAGCATCATGCCGCCTGATCACGACCATGTTGGGTGGTGTCACACCAAGTTTTTGGCACAAAGTGTAGACACGGTGTGCCAAAGAGCTGTAAAAAAGCTGTGGCGGCTAGGGCACCATTTGTGTGATGCAAAAAGAAGCCATGTAACTGCTGGGTTGGGGGCATGGCATGCAGTTGCTCCATCCCCAACCCAGGGCTTTCAGGGGCAGCGTTGAGCTGCCTCTTAGTGGCAGTGTGCCAAGCCCTGATGTTGGTATATCCAGTACTTCGGTATATCCAGTAGGGTTGGTGGTAGTCAGAGCAGGTGTCCAGAAAAGATGGAGGGGCAGTGGTGGACTGCCCTGCCCTCTCTTTTCTCCAACACCCTTGCTTTCCTCCCTCCCAGTTGGTCACCTGCCACCTGGCCAGGCTGTTGATGGGATGGTGGTGCTGCGGTTTCTTGATGGCACATTCCAGGTCTTGCACACTCATCCAGCATTCTGGGTCTCATCCATTCTAGGCCTATTCTGGATCTCATGCAGCTGCTTGCCTAGCAGCCACATCAGATCTAGAACAGAAGGCACCATAGCCTCCAAAGCCACTGATGCAACCATCAGTGGTGTGGCAATCTTCCAATGGGGTGACTGTCTGGTGTGACTGCTCACCAAGCAGCTGCACCAGGCTCAGAACAGAAGGCACCATACCCCATACCCCATACCATCAACTGCTAATGGGTATGTGTGTGTGTGCTGTGGCCAACTGATGGCCCAGTCCAGATTTGGCACAGTTCCTTGCCCAGCAGCCACTCCAGACCTGGAACGGAAAACCCAGAATGATGTGGTTGCTGGGCAAGCAAGGTAAGGAGGAAACATTGTTTCTCACTTACCCAGCCACTGCACCAGTCTCACTGGGTGTGCTGCCTCAGCAGGTGTATACCTCCCCTCTGAAGTGTCACCTAAAGAGGAGTACACTTCCCCACAGACTCCAAATGATACCATGTGATATATCAATATCTAAAGCCATGTTTGTTCTCATATTTAATCTTACTGTGAGTCTTGCACTAGCTCCCATCCTCTCCCTCAGCTTCTCCTCTAGAATTCACATCCTTGTGTTTAGAGCACGTCTTTAGACATGTCTTTGAGTTGTTACTTCCAGCTCCCTCTCTCCCTCAGGATTTAATTTAAATCCTTCTTATTTGGCTGTACTGTCTAGGGCTGATGAGAGCTTTACCTAAAAAGGTTTTCCCTATAACTATGTTGCCCATTCTTGGTTTAGTTAGTTATGATGTGTGTGTCCTAAGACTCCTTGTTTCTTCTGCTCAGGCCAGTATTTGCCTTAATTACTTGATTCATATTTAAATATTTTTTTCTTTAAATATGCATTTAATTCTTTTTAAAGTATTGCACTGAAAATAGGTACAGAGTTTATTTTTGCTAATTATGCCGAGCAAAAATCTTACTTTCAACAAGGTACATTGATATTTTTCTGGGTACTTGACTGAAAATAAATATATAAAATCAAATAGAGTTGCCACATAGTAATTGACTTAAATTATTTTTTTTAAAAAGCCCAAAATAACTTAAAGAATACTACATTGTTTATTTTCTTTCCCCCTCCATTTTTTTGTCTGGGTAATTTTAGAACATCTGGAAAGGCTGCTGTGTCCTTGTATTCTGTTGGAGGAATCTATGCTGCTGTGTTTTTAATTCTTGATCCTCTCTCTCATACACACACACATACCATGCCCCTGTGACAAATTAATTCTAAACAGCAGGGCACAATTTGTCCCTGTATAACAGAGGAACCCAAGTTGCTTATGTGAACAAGTTGGCTCTTAAGCCTGTGGGAGAAACGCTTATTTATCTCACAGCTGTGGTTAAACCTTTCAATATTTCATGACCTCTACCATAAAGTGGTTAGATTTTACATGAGCTTTACAAACACTATTCATAAAACATACATACAAAGAGGACTGAAAGGATCAGAGAGAAAACTTGAGAATCACAGCATGAAGCAAAATAACATAGTGTTGGGTTTTGTTTTGTTTTTTTGGGGGAAAAGAGAGATGTAAATTTATAGTCAGTATTATTTCTAAGGCCAAGGAAACTAAATCTGGCTGATTGTACCAAATACAAAGAGTAAAGTTCGAAACACAAATGGCTCTAGAAATTTCAAATTTAAGGAATAGGAAGGAATTTTATTGTTTTATGTCTGTGTAAGGATTTGGCTGACGGTTTCTGTACTAGTCGAGCAGTGAATAGGCTTTGGATTTTAGTTCTGGCTTTAAAAGTACTGTCCAAGGCGATGAATTCTATTCCCCAAAATCACTTCAGTACCTTGTATAGTTCCATTAAAGTTTGGACAATAGCCCACAGTTGATTCACTATATTCAGTATTACAGTGGGCCCCTGGTATCCACTGGGAGTTGGTTTCAGGACCCCTTCCCCATGGATATCAACTCCCATTAAATACCATGGCATAGTAAAATGGTGTCTCTTATATAAAATGGCAAAATCAAGCTTTGCTTTTCGGAATTTTATATTTTTTAAAAATTTTCAAGCTATGGATTGTTGATTCCATGGATAAAGAAGCTGTGGATACAGTAGGCCAATTGTACAGATTGAATATCTCTTATCCAAGCCGCTTGGGCCAGAACTGTTTGGATTTCAGTTACAGAGTTTTTCTTTTTGTATTTTGGAATAACTGTATTTGCATTTATACACAAAATCAGATAGCATGGACATGGGACCCAAGCCTAAACATAAAGTTCATTAATGTTTCATATACATCTTACGAGGGGGTATTGCAAAGTTTTAATTATCACCTTTAAAAAATTTTGACAAAAAAGTTTGTTTTGATTTGTAGTTGTTAACATACCTCTATGTAGTCACCATCCAGATTTACACATTTTTCCTGGGGTTTCTTGACCCTCCAAATACCTGATATTGAAGATTTCTGCAGATTGCACCTAATGAGGATTTTAGACTTTAGTCACGTCTGGCACAACCTGTCACAAAAATAAAGGACACAATGAGCTTATTTTCTCAACATCATGCACTTAGGGACCAATGATGATACTGACAAAATTTCATCAATATACCATAATAACATATGGGTGATAATTATTACTTTACGATACCCCCTTGTAAGGTGCAATCTGCAAACATCTACAATATCAGCTATTTGGAGGGAGAAGGAACACTGGGGGAAATGTGTAAATCTGGATGGAGACTATGTAGAAATAAGTTAACAACTACAAATCAAAACAAACCTTCTGTCAAAAAATTGTAAAGGTGATAATTAAAACTTTTGGATACCCCCTTGTATATGCGTAATCTGAAGGTAACTGTATACAATATATTTAATAATTTTGTGCATGAAACAAAATTTGTGTACATTGAACCACCAGAAAGCAAAAGTGTCACTATCTCAAACACTCATTAAAAAGTCAGACTTTTTCGGTCTGAAATATTCTGGATTTTGGAATTTTGGATAAGGGAGACTCAACCTCTATTATATTTAACAGAGCTGGTCCTGAAACTTTTGCTGTCTGAGGGAAAAACTATATATAAGAGTGGCCCATCCCATACAAACATTCAACAAAAGCTGA
Organism: Urosaurus nigricauda; assembly: GCA_034509955.1. Lineage (NCBI taxonomy): Eukaryota > Metazoa > Chordata > Lepidosauria > Squamata > Phrynosomatidae > Urosaurus > Urosaurus nigricauda. The sequence goes on along the minus strand of JAOEGL010000003.1, from coordinate 108,107,878 downwards.
CTAGACTGACAATTTAATCTTTCTTCAGCGATGGCAATAGGAGAACATTCTCTCCCATTCTCTATCACACCTGAAGAGAGTATTTTAGCTCAAGAAGAAGAGGTTGGGCAGCATCCCACTCAGTTATGTTGCCCAATACTTTTCCGCCATCTCCCAGTTCCTGCCAATTGAGGCTGCCACTTCTTTTTGCTAATGGTAGACCTGGCCCTGGTTGATAGCTTTCATACTGTTTAGTTATAGGTAATGGGTTGAGTTTTTAAATGGTCTGTGGGGTGTTAGCTAGGGAAGGTTATGTGAAAGCTAAAGACTATAAAGGTGCTCAAGCAGTGTTCCTGAAACTATGTACGTCTTGTCTGATCCTGTTTTAATTGGGAATCAGAAAGAGTCCTTAGGTGGGAATGGTTCTCACAGTCCATTCATGGTTCTCACAGTCAATCTCATAGTTGAAATGTCGTTTGAGATATCCTGCTCCACATCATATCTTATTTGCCCTACATGGTTTCTCTCTCCCCTCAGCTTTCAAATATGTACTAAAAAGGAGCAAAGGGGAACTCCTGTCTGGACACAGTTCTAAGGATCCAAGATCCATTTAAATAACAGAATTATAAACTTAGCAGATCTCAGAAATCGTGTTTGTTTTTTGCTTAACTTTCACAACCCCCTGTTCAGCTGTGAAAACCTATTAGGTTACTTGGCCGTGCTAGATTTTCTCATACTCAGAGGAAGGCAGTGTCAAATCCCTAAAACATCATGATTAGAAAACCCTGTGATAGGGTCACTATAAGCCAGAGTTGACTTGAAGAAGCCTAACAACAACAATATCTCTTTTCAACTTAACTGCCTCACTGAATCCACCACCCACTCAGCCTTCTCTCACAGAATGCATTTTGAAAAGATGTTAATATCAGTTTGCATGTAGCATCATTTCAGAGACATGAGGAGATATGGCAGCCTGTAACAGACAGCTATTCTGTTGCCCCATCATCTTTTGTGGGAATGGAGCAAATAGGTTAGATTTTTTTAAAGAGTAAATTAAGGCAATGTCACTTCAATATTCGTGTATCCCCACCCCTTTATTCTACTCTGAAATTTTTGAAACTGTCCTTTGCACCATCCCTAAAATGAACCCACAATATCTGCAGCCTGAGAACAGGGGCAGAATTTATCCGTTCAGTTTTATTTTAAACCCTCATGGGATGCAGGACATAACTCACACTTGAGAAGCAGAAGGCAAGAAAAGAGTTAAGAAAATTCCCTCTCATCCTCCTTGAACCATTTTTCTGCTCCCTAGAAAGAGCAGCTGTCAAGCTTTATTAGATACATATGCACATAACATCATTAGCTCCTGTAGCAAAACATTTGAAATGATAGCAAATGGCACTGCAAGTGTACACAAATCATCTGAAGTTAAAATCTCAGTAAAATCAGAGTAATAGCAGTCAAAGGATTAGTATTCAAGATTATTAGAAGAAAGTAAGAAAATGGGAGGTAGAACTGCAGTTCTCCAGTGAGTACAAAACAATAATAATTATGCTCAAAGCTGTATCTAAATTGTATTTAGTCTGTGACATATGCAGCTTTAGCTTCTTATTAGTGTTATGAATGCAGTATACAGCAAATAACAGGAATAAGTGCAAGAATAATAAGTGTGTAAAAAGTCAGTTAAGACTGAGAACAAAACAAAATGCACATTCTGTGAAGTATTGGAAATAGGGTGGGGGAAATGAAACAAAACAACAAAACTCATCAGATATGCTGAAGTCAATTCGGGAGTTTGCTTTCTGATGAGATTATTTTCCACTGCTCAAAATTAGCAATATATACTAGCAGCAGGCATGGGCCACCTGATTTGGTTTGTAACCAATTTGGGGATTTGCTTCTGAGCATTCAATCCAGAACAATATAGACCTGATCCAATCTAAACCCAAATCTGAACAAGGATTCATGACTCCAGATTACTATTCTTTCTTCATCCATTTATATTAGGTAAAGATATATGGCTGTAACATTTTCATCCCCTCTCCAATCTATATCAAATTTGGAGACTCTAAAAGGATTATCCCAGGCAAATTTCAGACAGATAACTCCAAAAGTTTTTCAAAAAGAAAAGAATTTTAAGAAGCAATTGGTTGCCCAGTCCCAGATATTCATGCCACTTTTATCCTGGCACTGTCTGAAAAAAAAGCAGGGATGGGCACTTGCATGGGCAACAATTACCCTCGAGCAGGCTGAGACAATGCACCCTGGTTGGGTTGACATAATCCAGTCCCACTTATCCGGGCATCTATGCTTATGATGCAAATTATTTATGTTCATTCATATTATTAATTTGCATTCCGATTATTAATCATTGCACTTTTTCTACCATTATGTTTCAACCTCAGTATGTGTTTTGTACATTTTGGTTGCTCATAAATGTAATTTGTAATTTGGTAGATGGCCAACATAGCTACTCCTGACTATAGTACCAAGCTAAGAACTCTTTTTTTCTTCTCCCCCCTCCCCAAGCTTCTCTTCCCCCCCCCCACCCCTTAAGCTCCCCAACAGCCCCAAAGAGTAAAGGCAGTCCCTTTATTCTCTTGAGGCTGTTTGGAAATAAAGTTCCACCATGTTGCCTAGTTCTGGGCTGAAGATACTGATACTATTACCATACAGCACAAGGCTATCTCAGCTTGCCTCCTTCTGGGCTTTTCGGGGAATGGGGGAAGGAATGGAAGAAAAAAGTGACAATGCTATGCCTGCCCAGTAGCAACTGGAACATGCAGGGAGGGATGAGGCTCCTGATAGTGTCAAATCTTACATGTATTCCTGCTTCATTGCCACAGCAACTTCTAACCTATCCATTGGCCTGTGGCAAAGGAGAAATACAGGATTCACTGTTTCAATTAGCCCAGCCAGTCAGGACATTTTTAGTCCCTACAATTTGGGATTTTTCAGTTTTTCTGGGACAAATGGCAACCCAACATTCTTGGCAACCAAAAAGTGATATTAGGTTATTTCTGTTTCCAGCCACAAATTGACAGTTTCTCTAATTCTTGTGGGAGAGGTTTGGGAGATGAGTACCGGTAGGAAATCTGGTCCCACTTCAAACTGGCTTCCAGATAATGCTATGCCTCTTTATGTGGTGACCCAAACTGCCTTCCATCTTAACAAAAACTTAACAAAACACATTGGGGTAATTTGGATGGGGAAGGAGAACGTGTTTTGCTACATAAATGTATAATCAGGCAAATCAACAAATAACAAGAAAGGCAAACAGAAACATAGTGTAGGCTATTCAATAAAAAAAGGAAACTAAAATGTCTTACACTAGGAAAGTTCAATTTGTATGACCACAGATCTTTCACAACCTTGTATTGAAACAGCTAGATCTAGCAACTGAACCAAGTGATGCCAGAAGAGGCAGATGACTGTGGACTCTTTCAAACGGGGAGGAATTTCTCCCAACTCCGAATGGAGCCAATGCGGATTTATGTAAATTCGCTTGTTTAGCGAATTTACATGAACCCCTGCTCCGTTCGGAATTACTTCCCATTACCCGAAAATAACCCCCTCCTGCCCGAATTTGCATGCGAAGCTTTAATTCGCAATAAGGTAAAACCCATGATTGCATTTGAATTGGCTTCTCTCTTGCCCGAATTTGCATGTGAAGAGTTAATTTGCAATAACATAAAACCCATGATTGCATTCGAATTGACCTTAAATTATACTTCCAATTTAGCCTTGTATGAAAGAGTCCTGTATAATTTCAATGATCTCATATGCACTGTGCTTAGAGAGCTCTGATGAGATCCCAACTCCAGATTGCATGACAGTGCTGTTAATGAGCAAAATCCAGTTCTCTTCCTCCCTCTCTGCAATTGTATGACCAAAACTCATAATCTTTTACAAACACAGCTAAATCTAGGAAATGAATGAAATAGATACAGGAAGAGACTGTATAACGTCCAGGATCTTATATAATCCACAAACACTGTGATTGGAGGCTGCTGATGAGACTCTTGCTCCAGATTGTATGATAGAATTCTACAAGAGCAAAACTCATCTCCCTTTCTCCTCCTCCACATCACAACAACTTGATATTTTCCTATGACCTGAAACAGATGGGCGAAAAATGCCCACATCCAGGCAGCTTGGGGGCATGGTGATCAGATGACACATTCCCCCAAGCTACCTAGAAGCTGCCCTGACCTGGAAAAGCCGCCCTGAAATGGAGGTTAAAGACCCGTCTTTTTCAGAAGCCACTTTGAAATATCGGCAATGGGCCAGATTGGGATTGCGTGAATGTGGTTGCCACAGCTCCAGGGCAAGTGACTCCAGGGCAGCTCCAATTTGCCCTTTTGGGGTGGTCTGTTTTGTTGGAGGCTATCTGGTTTTTTCTATTTATTTTTAACATCTAGGTCTCTGTATCAATACAAAGTGTTTCAGGCTGTGCTGCTCTGCTCTGGAACTGAATTGGGCTAATCTGAGCTGACACAGAACTGGTACAAATTAATCTGATTCAATCCAATTTGCTTTGTTATTTGGACTCCAGCCATATTAGTTGTATAGGCCTAATTACCTCCTCAAATATACCTGAAGGCACAAGACTATTCATGTTATTGTACAGTGGGCCCTTGTTATCCACTGGGGTTTGGTTCCAGGACCCCCCGTGGATAACAAAATCAGTGGATGCTCAAGTCCCATTAAATACATTTGAATAGTAAAATGGTGTCCCTTATATCAAATGGCAAAATGAAGGCTTGCTATTTAGAATTTGTACTTTTTTTTTGGAATATTTTCAAGCTGGGGATGCTTGAATCTGTGGATAAAAAAATCTGTGGATAAGGAGGGCTGACTGTATAAGGCAGATAATTTACCAGTGCCAATTTTGTATCAACTACTTAATTAAGTGTATTTAGTTAAGTATATTGAAGTAACACCCAGGTCAGTGACATTCAGTGGAAGTGAGAGTGAAGTTCACTACCACATAATGCTAGTGATAGGTTGGAAACATTATTTCTTTGAACTAAAGCGCCTCATTTATATTAGCCAGCATGACTATTGATCATGGCCATACCGGCTATTAGACTCTGAGAGCTGTAGTCCAAAAAGTAACTTTTCCTCACCCTAATCCAACTCATTCAAATAAATGATGTGGCTGGGGAGACACGGAACTTACTTTGCCACCATTTGCCATCTTTGCAGTTATTTACTAAGGAACATTTCAGTGATACTATGATGTAGCATCCCTAAACACTTTGGAAGTTGCCGATTACCTCAAATCACATTGTACCTAACCTTGTCATTTTGTCACCTGTATTCAGTTCAAAGTTCATTCCATCCAAAGTCAGCATCATAAATACTTTTAAACTTTACAAGCATTTGTATTCAGCTTTCCTTGACATAAGCATTTTTGTATGTATCTTTCCCCAAAAGAGCATTTTTGTATGTATTACACCATAAAATTAACCTTTTTGTATCCATCTTTCCTTAACATACTTAACATAGATATTATTGGATACTATTTTTGGGCTGAGAACAACTTCATAAAATTCAGTGAATTGGAAGGACAGCTATGCTTCATACTACGTATGAATCCAGAAAAGTGTGAATTAGGTCATTTATTTAAAAATGCAGGCTACGTAAAATTCTCCAGCTTTCCTAATGCATAAAGGCATTTCAAGTATATCAGGCAATTCTAACCCCTGGCCTTTTTGGATGGTAAATGGACGTGCAAACATGTACAGCTATAGATCATTGATCCCAACAGATCCTCTGGTATGCTACACAAATGTTCAGTTATCTTCTGGTAGCATGAAGAACTAAATAAAGCTTACTGTTGAAATTTACTGGGTTTCTTTTCTTTTCTTTCTTTCTTGCATGTTCTTCCTTTTCTTTTCTAGTTCAAGAACAAAAGCATACATGATGGTAACATAAACTGGCAAAGCACATAGAAATGCAGCTTTTAAAATGCCTGAGACATTTACATCCCCTTTGTAGTGAGCTTAGCAGGAGACCATTCAACATACAGCACGTCTGTAGCAATGAAATGCCTCCTTTAGACATCTCTGACAGCTAGAAAAATGCTTTTTAAAGATGTAGTTTCACAAACTAATAATGCACAATATTCTGAATGAACAATAAATCCATACTATGTACCTTCTATTAAATGGTTTTGTATGTTTATGAAAACAGACACTATAGTTTTAAAAAGCTATTTAGCCATCATCCAGAGAGAAGAAACATTTTATTTATAGAATCATAGAATCACAGAGTTGGAAAGAGACCCCAAGGGCCATCCAGTCCAACCCCCTGCCATGCAGGAACTCCAAATCAAAGCATCCCTGACAGATGGCCATCCAGCCTCTGTTTAAAAACCTCCAAAGAAGGAAACTTCACTACACTCTGAGGAAGCCTATTCTACTGTTGAACAGCTTTTGTTGTCAGGAAGTTCTTCCTAACATTTAGGTGAAATCTCTTTTCCTCACAGTAATACATACACACAGAACTAGAACTCTCATTTGGGATGCCATTATACAACATATAGTGGATATAAAGCCACTATAAAGTGGCTATTATACAACATATAGTGCTATAAAGAGCCACTAGAATCCTGTTGGAGCCTTGCGTCCTTGTAAACAGACTTACAGATGTGGGAATTATAATTGCACAGTTGCATAATGTCCTTGTCAGTAGAGGACTGCTATTGTATTACTATGTAACAGAGCTGGCAAAGTGTGCATCAGGCACTTTTGCTAATATCATGTTACACATCTTCGCAATTCAGTAAAAGACTTTCCTAGCACCTCTGCTAGATAGCTAGATGCACATAAAGTTACATAATATAAGAGTTCAAAAAGGATTTTGGCAATTATCTTCAAGTTTCACTCACCTGCCATGTACAGCTAATAGATAAAAATTGTTACTAGGAATATTTTATATTTGTATTGATTATGTTTGTGAAACATGGTGGACTGCCAGCTACTCAAAGCAAAATTTTCACTTTATGTGAACTTGTGTCTTTTGGCTCTACAAACATCCATGTGAACTTGTGGCATTTTTATACCCTGCAACACACTGGAGACAGAAAATATCCCAGATTAAGGCAAGCAATGGGATTGGGGTGTATGTGTGTCATGGGTGATATAAATATATGTTTTAATAAATGACTGCTATTGGGCCTCTTACATTATTGCAACTAAAATGCAGGTAATTAATTAGTTAATTAAAGATGCATATATTAGCATAAGAGAAATAGTAATAGTTCTGAATCCTTGGATTATGGGGCTTTACAGACCACCCAAAAAGGGCAGTCTGGCACCACCTCTTTTTACTGCGCACCATCGCCACAGCAACTACACGGAGCGATGAAGGAGCACAGTTTAAAAAAGGAGCGCAGAAACCCAGCTCCTTTTTGCGTCACAATTGCAACGCAAAAAGTGCTGTTGGCGCTTTCATAACATCGCAACTGCGCAGCACCATATGGACGCTGCACAGCTGTGACATTGTCACTGCGTACACCGTATAAATGAAACTGTGCGGTGACGATGCCCCGTCATGTGCTAGGGTTGCAGGGCATGTGTAAGCTCCGCCCCGAGGCAACACTAGCATGTGACGAGAGCGCCCTATAGCACCCGTCTGTTTCGGGCCAATGTAAACCACAGATATTGAAGATTTTCATACCAGGCTCAAATGTTGCTGAAAGGTTGCTGGAAGGTCCTTAAAAGACTCAGGCAGGGGGAGTGTCTGAAAGTCTGGAGGGCTTCTCCAAATTGCTCCTCGATCGTCATGAAAGCGGAAGTTGCCTCTTTGCGAGGCTGAATTGTTTCAAGGGATTTGATTTCCTCTGGATTCCCTCTTGACGTTTGCTTTGCATCTAGAAGGAATCAACTCCCTTGAAACGATTCAACCTCACAAAGAGGCAGCTTCCATTTCTATGACAATAGAGGAGCGATTTGGAGAAGCCCTCCAGATCTTCATACACTCCCCCTGCCTGAGACTTTTAAGGATGTTTCAGCAACCTTTCAGCAACATTTGAGCCAGGTATGAAAACCTTCATTGAAGCACTTCTTCCCCCTCTTGTTCCTACAGGAGGGAACACAACTGACAAGATATTAATTTGTTCCTATATTTACTTATTCTCTGTTATAGTATTTCTAACCTGCCCTATTTTGGCAGATCTCAGGCAGCCATACAGAAATTGGGAGAGTGTGATCTGCAGGTTTTATATGTGCTGCAATTTAATATAATAAAAATAAAAAAATCAGTAGATTAATTAATTGGAGATTATTATTAGATAGCACCAGAACCAGGGTATAACACTTGGAAAGGTAAAGGTAAAGGTATTCCCTTCACATGAATGTCTAGTTGTAACTGACTGTTGGGGCAGTGCTCATCTCCGTTACTAAGCCAAAGAGCCAGCATCATCCAAATACAACTCCAGTGGTCATGTGGCCAGCATGACTGCACCAAATACTATTACTTTCCCATCAAGGTGGTGCCTGTTTATCTACTTGCATTTGCATGCCTTTGAACTGCTAGGTTAGCAGAAGCTGGGACTAGTGACAGGGGCTCAAACCATCATGCAGCACTTGGGTTTTGAACTGCTAATCTTCCAATATTCCAGTCATCAGAACTGGTGTCTTAACCACTAAACCACCACATCCCTTATCTTTAAAACTCTGTTATCATCATTAAAATAACTTACCTTCTACTCCTCCCCCCCCTTTCTATGCCAGGGTGGCTGTCTTCATGGGAGTCCTACTGAGCCACCTGGCATGTCTGGTGCTGTCACTGGTCACTTGCTCTGAGATCAGAACATGGTGCCCAGCCGTGTGATCATTGCTGCATGCCTTGTCCTGACCTCAGAAGCAAGCAACTGGCAACAGCATCAGATGTGATGGGTAGATCAGTGGGATTGGAACTGCATAGAACCCCAAACGATGACCAGAGGTCTGTCTGAGATCCCAAGGCAGAACAGCTAACAAAGGAATGGCAGAGCTTTAAATAGGCTTCTGGTCACGTCCTCAGCAGAGGCTATTGTCCTATATCAAAGCAAACCAAATTTACACATCACTTGATCTATAGGATGCCTCAACCATAGGAAAGGACACTCAATACCGGAATAGCTGGTATTTGTTAAGTGTCACAAAGTCATAAATCTGTCCCAGGTGTGAAGGATGTCTTCATTTGCAACTCCTAACTGGGCTTATGCTGCAAACGTGATCTCCTCGCTTTTAGGCCATGGCAGCTAAGGGAACATCTCCCATTATGCCTTTGCATTAGGGTCATAAGGAGACATACCTTCACCTTATAGATGCAGGATTTGCTTAGAGCCTATTATGATCAAGCGATGCAAAACGTGAAACATCCAATTACCTCTGCCAATGCATTTTGGGATAGGGGTTTGGGGGGTGTTTTTGTAACAATGCAGTCATGAGTCTTTTATTGACAAAACAGACAACCACCCTGAGATTTTTTTTTCTTCCCCATTTTGGGATGTAATGTTGAAATGTGCAAAACAGCTGTCAATGGAAAGTACTTGGAAATAGTACTAAGGCTCAGATACATACTTTTAAAATGAAATTAGGTACAGTAGGGGTTGGAGGGGGAAGACTCCCAGATACAGGACTACAACTCCCAGCATCCCTTGTAATTGGTCATAGTGGTTACTGTTGCTGGAAACTGAAGCTTAATTGGCATTGCCACTGGTTTCATTTCAGTACCAAGTTAACACATGACTTTTTATTAAAGCCTTTAGGGCCTAACTGATTACTTCCAGAATGTACAAGTACATGGCTTTAAACTTTTTAACCTTTTCAATTGTTTTAACTCAATGAATTAATTAATATATTTTGTCTGCTTAAATTATTCTTGTTTTAAAGTTTAAATTCTGTAAATTGATTTACTTGCATGCTGCTTTGAAATCCCATGCTCAATCAATGTGTTTGGAGGGCTTCAAAGTTTCCTTCCCTGAGTTATAGTAATAGCTTCAAGGCCTCCTTCAAAACCTTCGATACCATTATAATTAATTTTTTAAAAATCATCCCTTTAACTTTCTATATTCATCAAAAATAACTGGAACAGTTTGAAGAACTTGAATAAACTATTTAAATGCTGCAGGCTGCCGTTCTCTGATACAAAATATTTTTTTTTCTCTACACTACAGTCGCCCCTCCATTTTCACAGACTTGGAGTCTGTGTCCCTTGACCATTTGGGGGAAGCAAATGGAGGGAGACAAAACGGGGTGCTTGCCCATGGTGTCCATGGGTGCCGCCCGTGCGCACCACCATTCAAGCCAGTGGGGCTTGAATATTGGCAATTTTTCATTTTCGTGGGGTGGTGGTGTATGGAACAGATCCCCTACGAAAACAGAGTGGTGACTTTACTACTTTATTTCTTAGTTATATTTATACATTCCTTATCCACCAGTGAACTCAAGATAGGATGTAAAGCTCTTTTCCTTCCCACGTTATCCATACAATATCCCTGTGAGGTCTATAAGACTGACAGAGAGTGATTGGACCAATAAGTTTCATGGTCCAGTGTGGACTTGAACCTGGATCTCTCAAGTCCTAGTCCAACACTTGAACAATTACAGATTGAGTCTTCCATATCTGCCTGGGACCAGAAGTGTTTTGGATATTGGATTTTTGATTTTTTTTTCTTCCAGATTTTGCATTGTTTGTATATATGTAATAAGATACTGTGGAAATGGGACCCAAGTCTAAGCATGCACTTTATGTTTTGTATAACCCTCATACACTTAGCCTGATGGTAATTTTATGCATAATATTTTTAATAAGTTGTGCATGAAATAGTCTGTGTACATTGAATACCAGAGCAAAGAAGTCACTATCAGTTTGGATTTTGGAGGTTTTTTGGATTTTGGAATTCCAAATAAGGGAGACTCAATCTTTAATCTGAATTAAACACAGGTTGAGGTCAGTGCACTGGCAACTCGTGTGTCCCATGTCAATAAGACAGTAAATCCAATCTAAGTTTTACTCTTAATTTCAAAGAAGCTATCTGATATCATCATCATCATCATCATCATCATCCTGAAACCCATGATACTGAAACCTATTTTGGGGAATATGGCTTAAAGCTCTTCCTGCACAGTTGAGAATAAAACCCAGAGCAGATGCACCATCCCATTGACATGGAAGCCATCAGCTGCTGTTTGGGCATTGGGTTAACTGTGACTAGCACTTGGGTTGAGATGGCTTGCCTATAATCTGTTCTATAAAAATAAATGAACTCTGTTGCTTAACACTAAGTGTCATATTTATTTTTCTCCCTTCAAGGATTGTAAACTAGGAGTAAAATGGATCTTCAAAAAAGGAATATAGCAGGATAAACAGTAGTTTGAGATCTAGAAGTATGAATCCTGAAACACTGAAATAACGTTTATTAACCCTAGTAACTGTTGCCTACCACCTGCATTTTTACTGATGGTGCTCAATTTGAACACAGTGTTCCTACTGTGGTGGAATCACTAGGTGTATCTAAAAGCACAAATAATGCAGACTGACACTTTCCCATCCCAAAGCATTTACCTTACTTACTCTTGGGGTCTGACCTGTGTTTTTTGTTTGTTTGGGTTGTTTTACAAACAACACTTGTCCATAAAACAGAAGAGAGTGTATTAACTTACTGGTTGAATGCAACCTTGAAAAGTACACATCATACTCAACTAGGCCCAAATCAGATATTTTCAAGACAGTGGTTCTCAACCTTCCTAATGCCGCAACCCTTTAATACAGTTCCTAATGTTGTAGTGACCCCCAACCATAAAATTGTGGTGTTTTGGTTTCTAAGACCATTGGAAATATGTATTTTCCGATGGTCTTAAGCAACCCCTGTGAAAGGGTCATTCGGCCAACAGGTTGAGAACCGCTATTTCAAGAAGACCTTTCAATAGTTTATGAGTCATCATGAACTACACCATCCATTTATATGAGGTATCATCGTGTTTGGCAAGTTTTGTGATTGAATATCATGCCCTCTAGAAACAAATGTGGGTTGCTATCTACTTTTTAGTTTTCAAGTGAAATGGGACAATCCTCTCCCCCAAAGAATGACCTCATTTTTACATATCTGGGTCTCTCTAGGCAGGCAGGTTGAAAGGACTCCCACTCCTCAAAATAGTGTGACAAGGTCTTGTATTATTCCTTGACTTACATAATATTGATGTCAATTGACCCTCAAGGGGGTGGTGGTGGAAAAAATATACCCCAGCCCCTCAAGACCTCCCTCCAGAATATCCCACCAAAGACTTCTGACACACACAGGGTTGCCATACGTCAACAGGCAACTTGAAGACACACATACATTTCTTTACTGTTCCCTAGTGGCAATGCTTACTTCCCTCTTGGAGGGAAAAGTGTGTGTGTGAGAGGGGGGGGGGAGCTAAAGGAATCAACCGTTGGATGTACTGTATCAGTATGTCAATTAAATCATGGCTGAGGCACATTGGATGTGGGAATGCTAGAAGTTTGCTATGGGCTTTAACATGGGGAGAAAATGGAGGGCAGAAAGAGAAAGAAAGAAAAGAAAAGAAAGAATTCTTGTACTTACAGCCCTCGCAGATGAGAGTAAGTATTCTAGGATGCATCTACACTGTAGAAATAATGCAGATTGACATCACTTTAAGTGCTGTAGCTCCATCCTGTGGAATCCTGGGATCTGAAGTTTTGCAAGGCCTTTAGAAGTGCTGGTGCCTCACAAAACTACAAATCCCAGGATTCTGTAGGATGGAGGCATGGCAGTTAAAATAATGTCAAACAGCATTATTTCCATATTGTAGATGCACCCCTAAAAAATTTTATTGAATTTTTAATGCACCATTAATGTGCCATTTTTTCTCACCCTTATAGAAGGGTAGTTAAGGAGGAAAGAAAAGGCAAAAAATGGGAGTAAGAGCAGTGTTAATCTGTGTGTTTCCCTTAGCATTTTGCCAGACTTGCTTGATTCCTCTCCTTTTCTCTGCCTTTCCCAATGCTTCCTTGTCCTCCCACCCACCCCCATTTTGTGTTATTTCCACTTTATCTTCTTCATTTCCTGTTTCCACTCTCACTCCCTTCAGAATCTGTTCCCTGCATCTGGTAATAGAGGGATCAAAAAGTGCAATGGAGGGCATTGTATTCTCATACAATATTTGGCGAGGATGTTTGAACTTGTTAATTCCTTTTGGCTGTTTCAGGTTTTCTTATAAATGGCATATGCAGAACTAATCCCTGCTCATCATCTTGTCAGCCCTTTGAGGCAGATCACTGTTATGGAATCATTCCTTCTGATATCACTGCTGGAGGATCTCACAAATTGTGACTCAGCCAAGTACCAGATGAAACACTGGCTCGGCTTTGTTAGGATTACCTAACTGGACAGGAAAGTCTTCCTTATGTTTAAGAGATGCTTACATATCAAAACAACAATGATATAGAGCATGTTTCTTTCATTTAACTCCATTAGCGATGGCTACTCATTCCTTTCAAGGCATATTGCCGGAGGACAGGCCTGTTTCCTGTATCAAGCAACTGTCACTTGAAATTAACTATATACATTTTTTTCCTGCATCACCCTTGTAATGTGTATCACTCTTCTCCATGTGATTCTGAAACTCTGTATGGAGAATTTCCAAATGAGCACCAACCACTGATTTACAGTGGCAGCATACAAAGACCTTGGGTTAAACTAAACATTAAGGGAAATGCATACTATTCCTTGTCATTAACACATTTTCCCTCTGAGAATGGAACCTCCTCAGAGATACAAGTCTCATCAATCTGACTTGCAAATTAAGCCCATGTTTAGCTTCCAATGACCAACTGCAAAACAAAACATGCTAAATTCAGGATGCATGGGTGAGGATAATCTTATGATATAACAAACACATGTCTTACATCTCTTGAGGAAGTGCCTCTTCTAAATACATGCTACATATCGTGTCCAGAAATTTGTTGGGCAGTTACAAATGCATAACCTAGAGTCACTGCATATTCAAGCTTTTATTTACCCTTTCATTTCCATTTGGGCAAACTAATATATTTCAAATATATTTTCACTCTCAGCCTCTGGAGATGATTCATCCTAACAGAATACTCTCCCAAAGTGTAGCCATATTACTCTTTCAAAGCAAGAGACCTCTCGTAACTTAAAGACTGGGAAGCACCTTGTGAAGTGGGCTACAGTCTACAAAGATTAAAATGAGTAAAACTGGTTAGCCTTTAATGGGCCACCAGACCAGAGAAGTTGCCAAACAGAATACCATGTTAGTCTATTTCAACACAAAAAAGGAAAAAGAGGGGAAGGGAAAAAAAAGAATCTATCAGTAACTTTAAGCATGAGTTGTTTTCAAAAGGTTGATTATGACCTATGAAACCCTATATGACTTACAGTAGGCCCAGTCTATTTGACAGACTACATCTCCATGCATGAGACTGCCTGTGGTTTGGGATATTCTGAGGAGGAGGTAGGTGAAGCCTTTGTTTGCTTCATTGAGTCTTTCAGGACTGATGTCATGAGGAGAAAGGGCTGTTAATATGCTGTGTTGTCTGCATTTCTTGTTCTTCTTTTTATAATGTCATGCATTTAATTTTATTGATACCTTTAGTAATGATTTAAGTTTTGTATGACGTTTACCTGTCTCTGTTTTCAATTTTGGAGGCTGCCTTGAGCCCCAGAGTTGAGGAAAAGGCATCATCACTGTCATCATCAGCATAAGTTTTCATGGATTTCAGTCAGATGCATCAATAGAAAACAGTCTTCAAGCCTCAGATACTTGAACCTAGTTAGATAATTATGGGGATTGTATCCATTGGTCCTGTTTGCAGATCAGCACATTCACTGTGGAGACTCCCAGTGTGCTCTTGGAAAGTTCTGTAAACTACATCTACTTGACTGGTCTGTTCCTGCCAAACAAAGCATGAAGGGAACAAGATGGAGGTGGTCTTAAATCTATTGGGTACAAAGTTTCCTAGCCTTCCCACATAGCATTAGATTACGCTAACATACTAGTGAGCACCAGACTGTTGCATTAATTTCCCTCCTTTTCATTTCAATGTGGTAAATCCAAGATGGCATACATACATTTCAAAAGCGGAAGGAACTGGAAACACCCAATGAATCAGATGTAAATGGCAGAATGTCAATGACAGCATCCTTTTATTATTTTGGAGACATCTCTTCACTCAACAGGAACTTGTGAGAGGTTGGGTAACTTGAAAGATCTTTTAAACCTATGTATACCAGCAGAGAGACTGTGTTGTTGATGAATAAAATGAGTTTTATTTAGAAATGTGCAAAGATGCATGTAAATACACGAAAACCAATGCAGCTGAAAGAAACATGTAAAGCTAACAGAAAGAAAGCTGTGAAAGATTAGAAAGTGAGAAATCAGGATTTAGAAGGGGTGATAATTACCAATCCTGAAGAGATGGGGACTGAAGGTGACACAGTTAATGAGAGAAAGAAAGAGCCTCTGTGCATACAGGATCCATGAGCAAACTGAGCACAAACTGTGTGCAAGGAGGCTATGTCTGGGGCTGATATATATACAGAGAGAGAGAGAGAGAGAGAGAGAGATCTGATTTCATAGCCTCAAGGAGTATCTGGTGCTGTGCTGCAGTGTAACAAAGACCTCATGGTCTTCCCATGGAATGGTCAATAAGATTCCAGAATGACTGATGGTTGTAATGTTAGAGTGACAACACCTTGACTGGATCTGAAACAATCCTTCAGACTCAGGCCCAGTACAGACTGGTGAAAAGTGCCGGCCTGGGGCTGATTTTAGAGCTCAGGAGAGAGGAGTGGCCACATGCTCCTGAGCCTGTTCAGGTGCCATTTTGGTGGGGCACAAGGAATGTCACCACACCGCTTCAGGGCACTAACGGCACTTCAGCAATGGCCGAAAAAGGAGCCATGTTTTGCAGCTCCTTTTTCATGGCACATCATTGCTGCACTGTTTGGTTGGCATGGCCACTATCCGGGAGACAAAGGGATGGCCTCTGTCCACTCCTTCCCCCCCCCCATCTGTACAGGCCCTCAGTCCCTATAGCAAAAGAATATGCAGAAAGCCTGGGGAAGGTTGGAATGAACAACAAACCCATTTAAACTTTATTTAGTACTATCGTGGTCTTCCACGTGTCTTCGGGCCGATATGTCTTTCCCATGTGAAACTTCCTAGTGTTTCAAAGGTCATTGTGACCTCTTAAAAACATGCTCTACTCTACATATCCAAATATGAAACCCTATATTCCAGCGAGTTGGGTGTAGAGTATGCTAACAAGAGCAAATCTCAGGGTGTATTTTTTAAAAAGTTTCATTTCTCAAAGTACTCCAAATTAGCCTAGGCCAATTTGGGAAATAAAAACTTTTTTATATCTCAAGAGACTTTCTTTTGAATCTCATATACACATCTCACCCTGGTCAGAGTCAGCTAGCATGCTTTGGAAGTGCTGGACCATGCCTCACAATGGTCTATCCCATTCTGCTCTGTCCTTCTGCCATTTAACTGATTAGAAGTCTGAGCCATCAGGTATTTGATGTGTCAGACTAGTGGCCACAGTTATTGAAAAGATGATGAGCAGGTAATTCCTCTGGGCTAAATCTGTGACAAGCCTGAGCTGTCTTCCTATTGGATGCTACTCCACTTATTAGTCTAAAACCAAAACCAGTCTCCACTTTACTATTCCAGGTGCCAGGCTGTCCTCAGGCTATGTGGCAGTTTTAATGAGTTTGGGACTTTGGAAATGTTGACAATCTATTTTTACATGAAGTGTCACTTGTTCAAAAAGATCTAATAATGCTTTCTGGGTTACCCTGAAGACCCTAGTTTACCTCTACACTTGATTAATAATTTGATAATTAGAAAGCATTACCTGTCTCTCACCAGTGAGCCTCTCCACAGTTAAAGGAATTATGAGGCTCCAGCACTTTTAACATACAATAGGAAAAACTTGTTCATAGGCTAAAGCAGCACTGTAGAAGATACCATAAAAACATGCACTGTTTATAAATTCAGCAATGATTTTCAGCAAACATATCCACATCACAGATTTAACGTAATGTAGGTTTTGCTAATGAAACAGTGAAGTGACAAAAACAGTCTATAGAAGGCAACCAGAGTCATTTGCATAGACTATGTGAACTGTTCTTTCACAGCAGGGTCACTTGCTACAATTTTAAATATTGTGCATTTGTGGCATACAAATGTAAAAAATTGCCACTTTAGTTTTTGTTTCTTTTCACACACCCATGTTCTCATGCTATCCAAGTCCTGTTCATTCTCTGAGAGATTACTCACACACTCCTGCACATACATTAGTTCATGGTTTGGAATGTACCTTTCCTAATAGGTGCACCTGTTTGCATATTTTCTTAATAACTAGTTCCCCCTTAGAGTGAAGCATTTTTATGCATATTTTTGAATCCATGCATTTTTATTTACTATTGCATATTTAGTTGTTTATTATATGGGAAAAGAAAAAGGGAAAGGATGGTATGATGTAAAAAAATACAAATAAAAAGATAGATTGTGCTTTTCTCTTGATCATGGATAAGATGTGGACTACTTTCATTAGCAGCCTAACCATCACATAGACCACCAATTGGATAACTTCACTAAATAATCTCAATTAATGCAAGGTTCTTTTTGATCCCTAATGTGAAAGGGGTTTCATATTTTAGTGTCTCATTATTATTACAGTCTTGGATAAACCTGGCCAACAAAAGGGTTTTCAATTAATTTCACTTCTGTCTTGTTTAAGCAAACAAAGAAATCACATTTTGTAAACCAATGAATCAACTTGGGCAATTTTAGGACTCTTATTTTGTAGATAACATGTTTTAGGGCTGCAGTAATCTAGCTCTTACATGGCATTAGCTCATAATGAACTTGTTTTTGAAGTAGGAATGAACTATAAATGGATCAAAATACTAGTGAAGGAAAGAATGTTCAAAAATATTTGAAAAAAATGATCAAAAAACCTTATTTTTGCATGTTAAGAAGCTCTGATGGAAACACCTAGTCTGGACTGACAATCCTTGCCAATCAGGGATCATTCCACACAAAATATGTACGTATGGCTATTTTTAAAGGAACAGCATTTTCTGCACAGGAAACATCATTTTCTGCACATAAAATAATATTTCTCTACAAAATACACTCTTTGCTGCACAGACAATGCTGTAATTAAGGATTGGTAATATGCAAATTTCACATGTTCTGTACAGAAAAGCATTTTCTGTGCAATAACAGCATTTTCTATGCACAATATAATATTTCTGTAACACTTAATATTTTTCTAGAAAACAACCACATGGAAATGTTGGGCAGAATATATCCTGAATTTGAAATACTCTTCAAAAACTGTGCACTTTTGAAGGAGGTGCTCATAGCAGGAGGAAAAAAGACTTTCTCACAGCAAGATGAAAACTGATAAAATTGCTTTCTTTGAGATGGAAATTTGTTTAGAATTACATCCCTGAAAATACTTGTGCTTTGGAGGAAAGCAAAATAAGTAAGGAAAGCAACATCTGGAGGGAAGTAACATCTCTTACAACATATTGAGGCTTTCCCCCTCCTTCCCTTTTTGGACAAGGCTTTCCTACCATGTTTTCCCGAAAATAAAACAGTGTCTTATATTAATTTTTGCTCCCAAAGATGCACTAGGTCTTATTTTCAGGAGAAGTCTTATTTTTCCATGAAGAAGAATTCACATTTATTTTGACATTATTTGTCATAATTCACATTATTGTTGAACAACAACAAAAAAGAACATTTATTATATATTGTATATATATTTATATACAAAACCTTTGCTAGGCCTTACTTCCGGGGGATGCCTTATATTTAGCAATTCAGCAAAACCTCTACTAGGTCTTATTTTATGGGGATGTCTTATTTTTGGGGAAACAGGGTATCCTCTTGATAATTCCCCCAAAAACTGTTTTGGGGTTACCTGAAATGACAAGAGTTGGTTTTCTCCTGTCATGAGCTGGGTTTCCTGTTATCATGGAGTTTTCTCCTATTCTAATAACACATCCCAAACTGTTAAGAAATAGATAGAAATATAGCTTCCACATTTACTTATTTTTTTCTTCATTTTACCCTCTGAAAATTCACGAAGTCTACAGATTCTTGAAAGTGTTATGCTTAATATACATGTTTGCACTGAGGTCCCATGGACTCACTTCACAAGTATATATTATACCGTTGTTGTTTTAAATAGCATGTGCCCCCAATGTAATCTTAATGTCATACATTTAGTCATGTAGCGGTTGATGCATTATTTCAGCTTTTTAAGAAGCATTGTTGTACTTGAAATGAGCTGCAAGTAATAACAGAAAATTAGAATTCTTTTGGAAATAAATAATGCTGGCTGGCATTCAGTATTGTAGTTACTGACTCATAACCTAGAGTTATAGATTCGTACTGCTCTGTATTATGTAAGACTATGTAGTCTTATAGATACTTCTCCCAACCCATCTTAACAGCCAGCAGTTGGATCAGATGAAGGAGGCCTGTTCAGCTGGCGATCAGGGTGCAAGAGGAGGCCAGCAAGTGAGGCTGCAGGACTCCTGAAGCAAGTCCTTGGGGCTTTTTACATTGGCAAGAAAGTGTGACATGAAGTTGCACTTTCCTTAATGCTTAGCAGCTAGACAGCAAGCCCCAGGTGTGCATTTAAAAAGTACAGGGCAGCTAGACTGAGGTTTTTTCTGTGGCTCAGCAACTATATGGGAAGCTGTCAAAACGCTACAAACACAGGCGGAGCAGCTACATGGGCGGCAAGGAACGTGGCTTTTAGCTGCGCTTTAAACATTTTTTTCCCTTGCTGGCTGCGAATTGCGCAATTGCGCAGGTACACCATACAGTCGGAGCTTATCACATGGGGGAGTACAGGACCATTCCGAAAGAGGGAGAAAGTGAGGTCAGTTCGGAAATGCACATGATTACGCACAAGCTCATCACACACAAAACAAGAGAGCATCTACACAAAAAGAAAATGCAGAGTCAATAAGAAAGAATTCATCACATGTGAACATACTGGTCGGCTTTCTGTTGCAAATTAAGGCATCTTGGGAAATGGTAGCAAAGGCTCATGGGAGTTGTAGTCTGTGTTCTGTCAGAGCATTATATTGAGTTGTCTTGAGGTTTCAGCCCTCTGTCCAGGAGGGATTCCCATATGTCCTCCATTCTTGAGCAGAGGCCCCCCTTTTCCAAGTTGACCAGGCACGTCCTCCTTTGCCAGGACACGTCCTACTTTTCCAGCCTTCTTTTTGAAGAGGAAGCAGGAGGGCCAGGCGTGCTCTGGCCAGGCTCTGGGGGTCTCTTCCTGGCTCCTTCCCTCCCTCCCTCCCTCCCCGCTGCCTTCCTCCTCCCTTTGGCTGAGAGAGTGTGACTTACAGGGAGGAAGGGCAGCGGTGGTGCTCCAGGTCCTCCTGATGCTGGGCCAGGACAAGCAGGAAACAGGAGGAGGTGGAGAGGGACCTGGAGCACCTCTGCTGCCCTGCTTCCCTGCAAGTCACACTCTCTCAGCCAAAGGGAGGAGGAAGGCAGCCAGGAGAGAGCCCTGGAGCCTGGCCAGAGTGTGTCTGGGCCTGCCTTCTCCTCCCCCCTTTGGCTGAGAGAGTGTGACTTGCAGGGAGGCAGGGCAGCGGAGGTGCTCCAGGTCCCTCCCCTTCTCCTCCTCCTCTTGCCAGCTTGCCCTGGCCTGGCTGAGCGCCTCCAGTGCCCTGCTGTCTCCCTAGAAGTCACACTCTCTCAACCAAAGGGAGGAGGTGAAGGAAGGTGCAGGCGCACTCTGGCCGGGCTCTGAAGGTCTCTTCTTGTCTTGGCACCTTCCCTCCCTCCGCACTTGTATCGCTGCCTTTAAATGGGCGCTTTAAAGATACAGAGCCCCATTTAACCATTCAACTACACCTTAGCCTTTAGATGCAATAGGGGTGCTTTTTACATTGGCTAAAAGGGGCGGTCCAAACTCGCCCCTTCTAGCGGCGAGATGAGGCCTAGGCTGCCACACGGGCAGCCCCAGAGGCCTCATCCCGCCGCAACGACCCGCCGCAAAAAAGAGCTCCGGGATCGAGCTCTTTTTTTGCGGCGCGGGAAGGGCACGATTGGCGCCCTCCCGCGCCGCCAGAGCGTCAAAACGTGCGCAGCGCATCAAAACGCTGCGCACGTGATGACGCTTGTACGGCGCCACCGTGTAGACGCCGCCATCTTTAAATGGCGGCGTCCATGCGTTTTAGGCTTAGGGAGGGTGTAAAGGCTACGCCCTCCCTAACCCTAAATGCGGGCTTTTTAGCCCTAAAAGCGCCTTTTTTTGCCCGTGTAAAATGGGCCAGCAATGCTGCACCCTTTTTAAAAAAGTAGTGGGGAAATCAAACTACTTTTTAAAGGCACTTCTTCTCCCTTAAAACTCCAAAATAGTGTTTTCATGGCACACTTTCCCTTTTCTCATCTAAAGGCTGGGTTTTCAACCAGCTTTCAACACACCTCTTTTTGCCAATGTAAAATGGGCCAGCTCCTTTTTAAAGCACTTCTTCTCCCTTAAAACTCCAAAATAGTGTTTTCATGGCACACTTTCCCTTTTTCTCATCTAAAGGCTGGGTTTTCAAGCAGCCTTCAACACACCTCTTTTTGCCAATGTAAAACGGACCCTTGTTTAGCCTTTCTTGCTAAACATCCTCCTCCATGTGCTCCAGCTGGCTGTTAAAGAAGTCTGAGTGTATTGGGCCAAGAGATATTGCGCACTTGTAGTTGCTGATATCTAAGTAGAATATTGGTGACTTTCCTTAAGTAACTTGTGTGAGATTCAGCTTCTTTTTATGTAGAGAAACGAAGATGAAAAGATATCTCAGGGACCTCAACCAAAAGAACTTTATTTTATAATGTGCACCAAGCATTACTGCAATTGATATTCTTAGTTTTGCATATTCACTTATATATACTAGTAGTGGGCACACATTACACAAGAGTGAACATTAAAATACAAAAAGGTGAAACTATATAGACAGATGCCAGCACTAACCATAGTTGCAAGCATCAGTACCTTCATTTCAAAAGTCATGAGAAATATTTCTACACAAACCCCACTGGAAATAGATTGGAGCTATGCAGCACTTTTGCTGGCTCAGTGGAGTGTATCCTTTAGTCCTCTTAATATTTCCACTATATTGTTTTCAAGAGAACTAGCTCCTCTGGATGCATTAAGCAGTGGAATGGATCTGGCAAAAGGGAAATCAGGCTCTAAAATAAGCAAATTAGTGCTATTTTAGGTGTCTATAGAAGAGGTTATATCCCCAAATGCCTCATTTAGCACAGACTTGAATGGTCACAAGTGGGTTATTCCATCTGCTGGCTTTCAACTACTACTACTACCAAAACAAAACAAAACCTGTCAATTTAAAATGACTTACATCTATAAAATACTGATGATATTAAGGTGGGGTTTTTTTGTTGTTCTTAATGTACACCATTTTGTGCAAGATACATAAAATTAGATTTGCCTGATAAGGTAAGTTTTTTAAAAGAAAGAATTACAATGCAAAAAGATTAGTAGTGATTTTAAAGTAAAATTACAGTAAGTTAAAAGGAACTTGAAAACTGAAATCAAAAAAGAAAAAAAAATCCAAATAATTCAAAATTAATCATATATGTATTCAAAACCATTTTATAAAATGTGCCTTTGTTCATTTGTCTGATGCATGCAAATGTGTGAATATTCTAGCTGAACATTAAGTTTTGATCTACATTCCTAAGTGAAATTTTGACCTCAAAATCTTTCTTGATTTTTTTTTTATTTCTGAAGTACTTGGAATTTGAAAACTTGCTAAATTTATTTTTATTTTCAAGTTTTTCTTTTGTTAAAAGGTTAAAAGGCTTATCTCCAGCCTAAAATGGCTTGTTGGGCCCCAAAACTTGGCAAAACTTATTGCCTTGCATGTGGTGCACCAAGAGAAAACACAACAACATTACATCTAGGATGAATATGGCCACAACTTTATTAACAGCAACCAGCAAATATAGGATTGTCCCAAAGCATAAGGTCTGGGACAACCCTATATTTGCTGGTTGCTGTTAATAAAGTTGTGGCCATATTCATCCTAGATGTAATGAACTATAATATGTAATAATCTGAACATCAACAGCACCCTGGCTAATTGATGTATATAGCTGTAACAATGATCCTCGGGATGACGTGGGTGCCAAGCCATGCCCAACACACACTTACGCAATTGCATAATCAAACTGATAATCAAAGCACCCCAGTCACCAGGTGGTTATCGGCTGTGGCCCCTGCAATGGCCACTCCAAATCGCTCATAGTACCCGGTTCCCAAGGACTCCCGAAACAGAGCTATCGAGCCCTGTAAACCACACCCATCAGATCCAGGCCTATGCTACTGCCCCAAACCAAGTTGTGACAGACCACTCCACCCAGGGAGGGAAAGTGGGAGAGCCAAGCTTCAACTGCCGCCAACAGGTGCGCGAAAGGTCCTTATATAGGCCAAGTAGCCAATAGGAGGGTGGGGATGATGGAGGCACTGCCCTCCCTGCACCACCCAACCAATCCAGTGTCTTGGAATGAACCATCCAGCCAATCAGATCCCTCGCACAAGGGATGAGGAGACATGTATTCCCTTTTCCTGATTCCTTTAAACCAAAAATAAGATACTTTTCCTGATTGGTTAGCCCTACTCCTGCACTCCCTCAGCAGCCAATAGCCAAGGAGCCCACCAGCACCAAAGCTGCTGGGGAGCAATGGCCCTGCAAACACAGGCCCTTCCTGCTGCACACACACGGCAGCAACAGCGCCGGCCCAGTAAGTCGTGCGGCACCATTTTTTCCCCAAGGAGTTCGATGGAGGTGGTCTCCCGAGGGGGTTAGTGTAGCTCCCTTGCATATACTTGCCAACCCCTGATTTAGTGGGAAATGGTCTAAGCAGGCCTTCTTTTCAGGAAAAAATATTTGGGAAACTTCAAATTTCTATAAGATTAAATCACGTATCTTATTTATTTTTATTTATAGACCACATTCCCTGGTATAGGACCCAAGGCAGTTTTGCAACATTTCTCTGTTTACAATGGAACCTTTAAACCAAAAATAAGATACTGAGTGAATGCTAGTTAGAAATCATGTCACCTATCCACCTATCTAGCCAAGATGCCACCACCCGGATGCATCCCAGGTTGAAGCCTTGCTCAGCTGGCCAATTTTTGAAGCAGGCCTTCATTTCTGGAAATAATGTTTTGGGAATTTCAGATTTCTGTAAAAATGCTGGTTGAGCTAGGCTTCAACCCGGGATGCATCCAGGTGGCAGCATCCTGGCTAGATAGGCAGTGCTTTAGGTATGATAACATCCAGGGCATCCCGGATCCCGAATTCAAGCCAGAAGAGATAAAACAGCTTATTTGTTCATGGGACAAGCTCTTAGTCTGGAGAATAGAAGACTGAGACATGATAATATAACCATTAAATATCTGAGGGAATGTCTTGTAGAAGATGGAGCAAACTTATTTTCCACTGTTCCAGGGACTGGAACACAAACCCATGTATTTAAGTTACAAGAAGAGTTTTCACATAAACATTAGGAAGAACTTCTTGACTGTAAGAACTGTTTATGGTGGAATAGACTGTCCCAAAGGTTGGTGTTTTCTCCATCTTTGAAGGTCTTTAAGCACAGGTTGGATGAACAGGGATCTGAACATTTCAGGAGTGTTTTAGTTGTGAATACCTGCATGGCACAGAGTTGGAATAGGTGATCTTTGTGGTTCCTTCCAATTTGATATTATTACAGGAGAGAGAAGCAAAGAACATAGAACTCCATTCATGGAAGATTAATAATTATTAAATATATTCTGTGGGTTATATCATACATCAGTCTAGGTGTTATGGGATAACAAAGTTCAGTTATTAATTCCAGCACTGGTTTACATTTTTCAGCTAGATGTAGTGATGTATATTTAAAAGCTCATATGTTCTACCTTCACAAGCAGAGTGATGTATATAGAAATGGACATATAGATACTAACTTCACTAAGTAGGGCTACTCTCCAGAGTGGAAAATCCTAGTCCCCAGAAGTTGATGCCATGTGTTGAGATCCAGAGATCTATTCCATACACTGCTCAATGTGTATATAAATGGCCAAAATTAATGTATTTGTTAATACATTAACGTCCTTGGCGTTTCAAAGTGGCAGATCAATAGTCAATGGCAAAGCTGTGTTAAACAAAGCATTAAGCAAAAGTATGGAAAAATCAATTAGCTGAAAGATAAAATGTCTATCTAGGTAATTATATACTGGGTGCATAACTAATTTGGTTTTTATTACTCCCTTGAGAACAGATTTGTGATTAGTAAATCTAAATTTGACCTGGGGCTCCTGCATGGAATAATCTGTACCACTGCATTTGAGGGAAGTTTCATAGTATAGTTTTTAAGTGTTATGGTGTGGAGAAACATAGGCAGAATAGAATGGTAGGGGCAGCCAATAGGAACCTGGCTGAGAAAAGGTGGAGGCTGCTTTCTGGGGAATGGATATAAAAAGAGAGCTGAGCTGAGAGACCAGAGCAGTGTGTATTGAGAGTGTAACAAGTAACCTGTGAATTTAACAGATAAAGAAGCTGGGTGTAGGTTCTGCGTGAACTAAATCAGAGAAGGATATTCAGTGGGGGAAAGCAGTACATTTGTAACAACTGAAGTAATTTCTATCCTGTAACACAAGCTTGAGAACCATCCACTAAGAAAGTTACAGTAATAAATTCTGAATGTAAAAAATGTTCTTTTCTTTGTGTTCAAAGTAATTTATCGTTAACAACAAACACATTACCAAAGTAATAAGAACAATTATTAATAAATATACTTCATTTAGTGAGTGAGATCATTGACACATAAATTGGTGCCAATCAGTTGGGATTTAAAAGACCCATTGTGCTGGCATCTGAGAGAACCAGTGTTGTCACATATAGTTGGGGGCAATGGATGGACAGCTGTCACATATGGTATTCAACAAATTATTCTACAAGATACCCTACTCTGACCGTGAAGCAGTATGAACATGACACGAGTGGGGAGACCAACCTGTATTTGGAATCTTCAGCCATTTTATCTCAGAAGATTAAGGTTGTTTCCCCCTTGGAATTGCCACTAGCCATAAACTAGTCAAATAGTAGTAGTAGTAGATGATGATGATGAATGTTGTTATTACCATTAGTATGAGCCATAATCCTCTATGCCAGTTATGCATGTGTAACTGAGAATTATGTATTCATGACTGTTATATATTCATGATCCCTATGTAGCCCCAGCCTCTACCATGAAAGTACCGCAATCCCCACTTAGCAATTAACAGCCACTGTGATTAACAGGAGTCCGTTCCCCATCCATTGAGAAGAAGGAGGCTGATGGTCCTATCAACCCCTTTGCACAAGCAATTTCCTGCACAAGGGGGAATTTTTAACAAGGCTTCTGCTTCTGTCAGTCACACTGGAGATCCCCATTAGAAGGGGGTGGACAGGGCGTTCAACTGCTTCTCAAGTGACAAGGGAACAGACACCTATCAATCACAGCAGCTGCTTCCTGGTAGGTGAGGACTGGGTGTATCAGGCTGGGATTCACTGCAAGCACAGTAACTATGGCACTTAAAAATAAAGGTAGTACTTAGAATGTCTAGTCGTAACCGACTGTAGGGGGCAGTGTTCATCTTTGTTACTAAGCCAAAGAGCCAGAATTGTCCAAAGACAACTCTGGTGGTAATGTGGCCAGCATGACTGCACTGAATGCTGTTACTTTCCTGCCAGAGTGGTACCTATATAGCTACTTGCATTTACATGCTTTTGAACTGCTAGGTTGGCAGAAGCTGGGACTAGTTTTGGGAGCTCACCCCATCATGCAGCACTTGGGTCTTGATCTGTAAGTGAGGACTGGGGGTATCAGGCTGGGATTCACTGCAGGCACATTAATTATGGTGCTTACAAATATGCAAATACCATACAGGATTCCAGACATCATCATCATCATCATCATCATCGATGATGATGATGATGATGATGATGATGATGATGATCTTGATGTTATTGTATCTCACTGTTGGAAAATGTTTCCCAATCTATTCTCTTTAACCCTTTAACCACCACCTCCTTTGCTATTAGAGCAATGGCACTTTCGGGAGTAAGGGTTTCCTGCATGCCTCTACTCTATACCTGCTGCCTTTAGAACATTTCCCATTGGGTCATAGATTTAATCAATCATATCATGTGACCAGAGGACTTTCCAGATGTGTTTCAAAGCACATAAAAGAGCATCCCTCACTTGCTTCCCCAACTCTTTTTCTCTTAATCTTTGGGCTGATCTAGACTGGCAAAAAGGGGTGTGTTCATGCCTGCATGAAAGTGTAGCCTTTGGATGACCTACACTGAAAGTTTGGCATAAACGCACTTCTTTTGCATTTTAGTGGGGGAAAAGCAGCTTTAAAGAGGACCTGCTTTTCCCAGCTTCTTTTTAAAAAGGGTGTAACAGTGCAGCTGTGTCTAAATGCTGCAGTGCAACTGTGCAGTTTTTTAAAGCTCCCAAACCCTAGCTCCAGCTCTAATCCGAACCCTAAACATGCGCAGTAGGGAATCTGGGATGCTGTAACTGTTATACAACTGTGCATAAAATGTCAATTCATTTATAAAATAAAGAAGTTTATTCATAAACTTAAATTATAACAGATTTAATATCTTTTTAAGGGGGGAGGGATGCAGTTTGTTTTATTGATGTAATAGTATTTTAATGTGTAAGCCACCTCAATTGATCTCAAAGAGGTGGGGTATAAATAACAACAACAACAACAACAACTATTATTATTATTATTATAAAATAAAGGGGTTCATTCATGATGCACCAATGCAACTGCGCACTTAAAAAAGGGAAGCAAAACCACAATAGTAATTTGACAGATCTTCATAACTGCACAGTTAATGTGTGATGTACCTGCGCAACTGCGCAATTCGCAGCTGGCAATACAATTGCCTGTATGATGTAGCGGTGCAACTGTGCAGTTCGCAGCCAGCAACAACAATAAATAAATAAATAAATAAAGTGCAGCCAAAAGCCCCGTTCATTGCCACCCGTGCAGCTGCTCCGCCTGTGTTTCTACCACCCTGACAGCTTCTAATGTAGTTGCTGAGCAACAGAAAAGACTTCAGATAAATTATCCCCACACCTCCTCAGTGTAGCTGCCCTATGCCTTTTTATTACACACCTGGGGCTTGCAGTGTAGCTGCTAAGCATTAAGGAAAAGGCAGCTTCATGTCTCCCTTTCCTGCCAATCTAGAAAGCCCCATTGTCTCTTCTTCAAGATGGTGACTGTTGGCTCTGCTGTGCTGTTACTCTTCTTGAAACATTTCTGTAGTTACCCAATGCTTAGGCACTACATATAAATATGTCTGAATGTACCTTTAAATGTAATTAGTAAAGTTTTTAAGCTATGAAACTTGCATACTGCCCGTTTGCCTTGTTTTCCTAAATCTAGTCTCAGAGAGACCCAAGAGGTTTAGCACTTTCACTTGTGAGCTCTGCTAAAGGAGGTTATATCTTAATTGAATCATTCTTCATCTTTCCCTGAAAAAGGGCTAATGCCTCAGGAATCTACTTTTAATCCAACACATTCACCTTTTTTCCCCCAGAAGGCAGGTTACAGCAATTAAAACAAACATAGTTCAAAATTAACAGGCTACAAAACTTTTAATAAGCAATTAAAATCATAATATTTGAAAACAGTTAAAACAGATTAAAGCAACACCAATAATAACAAAAATTAAAAGTCCAGCATATTAAACAAGACTTATTTTCCCTGAAACAGGATAACCTAGTATGGTGCAGTGATTTGAGCATGGGACTATGGCTCTGGGTATCGGGGTGACCTTGGGGGAGTCACATACTCTCAGCCCCAGAAAACCCCATGATACATTCACCTTAGAATCTCCATAAATTGGAAACAACTTAAAGGCACACAACAACAACAATTTTCCCTGGGACTGCGCTCCTTGTCTAAGGAGGTGCTTCCATCTTTTCTGTCCCCTCCAACTGGAGCTACCTGCTCCTGCTTACTGTATATACTTGACTATAAGTTGACCTCCTGTATAAGTCGAGGGCAAGTTTGGGGACCAAAATTATGGATTTTGATATGACCCATGAATAAGTCGAGGATAAAACCTAGGGGCATGCAACAAAGGATCTAAATGATGAAGCACAGGAAAATGATGCCAAAGAACCTACGAAATTCTGGCAGGCATAACTGTTTGTGCTCACCCTAAAGGCTGGATGGATGACAGAGTGGAGGGGGATCACTGTTTCCAGGACACATTAGACTCTTGTCTATCACCAGGTGATGATTCCATTTTCTATGAGCTGAAGTACAGTATTTACATTGACCCGTGGATAAGTTGACCCAGGGTTTTGGGATCAATTTTTTTGACTAAAATTTCTAGATTTATACATGAGTATCTATAGTAATTGGGTCTTTCCCAATGTCCCACACCCCAACTGGAGCGTGTCCAAAGGACAGCAACTAAGATGGTGAAGGGCCTGAAAACCATGCCCTGTGAGGAACGACTCAAGAAGCTTGGGATGTTTAGCCTAGAGAAGAGAAGGTTAAGAGGTGATATGATAGTCCTGTTTAAATACTTGAAGGGATGTCTCATTGAGGAGGGAGCAAGCTTGTTTTCTGCTGCTCCAGAGAACAGGATCCAGAACAATGGATGCAAGCTACAGAAAAAAAGATTCAACCTCAACATTAGGAGGAACTTCCTGACAGTAAGGGCTGATTGACAGTGGAACACATCCCCTCAGAGTGTAGTGGAGTCCCCTTCCTTGGAGGTCTTTAAACAGAGGCTGGATGGCCATCTGTTAGGGATGCTTTGACTGAGAATTCCTGCTTGGCAGGGGGTTGGACTGGATGGCCCTTGCAATCTCTTCAAACTCTACGATTCTGATTCCATGTACAATGAGTGGTGGCAGCTCTCTGGAGTTTCAACAGGAGTATTCCTCAGCCCTACCTGGAGATGCCAGGAACTGGAGCTGCAAAACAGGTGTTCTACCACTGAGCTTAGCCCCTTCCTGAACATTCGATTCACTGGAAAATGACTCAAGTTACAAGCTAGGCAGTCCAGCTGTAATGCTAGTGCATGTGATTGCTTTCTGAGAGGCAAAAAGGGCTCTTTGTACAGGTGATAAGCATTTTTCTGTTTCAGATATTACTTTAAATCATGTTGGGAAAAAGAAATATGTGCATCAGTTTGAGAACCCTGAAGACTCTTTAGTCCTAAATATTATTGCAATAATGCATTTGCTATATATAAGTGGATTCAGCCCAAGAAGATGTAAAATAAAAGCCTTTGGATAATAAATGATTTTGGAATTCAGGAGCCCTTCAGGTGCAAACAAAAGTATTTCAAGGGATGGACCTCAACATTCTGACAGACATGTTCTGAGGAGAGAAAAAAGCAATTAATAACTGCTGTTTCTTCAGTTTATAAGTGATGTCCTTTTTCAACAACTGCTTATTGTTAGAGGATTTTCAGTACTACATTTTGCCACCACCTGAGTGAGCGAGGTGAAATGATCATAGCTATTCAGTTTTGTGATCCATGCCTCCTCACATATTAGCAGCTGTATGACTTTGCAGAATACTATCTGGTAGTAACTAGACATTTTATGGCATGGGAGCTCAGCAGGAAAGGGAATACTGTGCAGCCACTGTGACACAATGTGTTTATGATTATTCCTGAAAATAATTTTGTCAGACGGAGGACAAGGGGTTTTAAAAATGATTTGCTCCAGGTGTCAGGTACTCTAGGTATGCTACTGCTCCTTATTGACACTAAATAATGTTTTATAGCACTAAATAGCATCTAACTGAAAAGCTCCTGAAGAGACAGGATATTATGATTGGAACCTAAATTTTAAATTTGAACATGTAATTTTTTTTAACTTTTTCAAAATTTTTAAATTGTTTTTTAAACTTTGTTTTTTTAATGTTGGAATGTTTTAAATTTTGTTAGCTGCCCTGGGTCCCAGTTCTGGGAGGAATGATGATGATGATGATGATGATGATGATGATGATGAATGTTGGGGATGATGGGAGTTGATGCACTTTACCCAGGCTCAGGTCCTCACCATCTGGTCAAAGCTGGGCTGATCAGAACTGATCAATGGTGTGATGTGTTGCAGGTAGCAGAGTTGCCCATGAAGCGGCTCAGGAACAAAAACATCAGCTCTGGAACATCTGGAATCACTGTTGCTGCTTCCCCCTTCATGCAGTCAACAAACCACGCGAGCTGTGCACTAAACTATCTTTATTGGCTACTTGAATAATACAAACTCTATAGTAAAACAATAAACATCTTTGCAACACATTTCTTGCTCTTGCTAAACACACTCTGGCTATGCTAATCAAGCTATATACATACTCATCTCCTCCTGCACAAAAGCTTAGTTACAAGTTCAGGTTCACCTTCTAGTTCACATTGTTGTTGATGGTGTGGTGTGGCATCGTGGAGGGATAGGAGGTGCAATGGCTCACCGGAACAATACTGAAATAGTTCAATTCTGGTTACCACCCACTGGGTGTGCACTGGGTGTGTACTGGGTGTATACAAACAATACTATTGGTTATTTCCACACTTTCCCATACTATAGTCCAACCTCTTACTATGACCTAAACACTCATGTGATGTTTTCAATGATGTCGTTGTTTACCTTTTCCATGACCTTCTTTTCCGGAACTTGTGTTGCTATTCCGTGTGTGTTATGGCTATACCCACATCTGTTGTTGTTGTGTACGTGTCTGACTACACTATCTCACCTTGTGCTGGAAATTTACAGACTTTGGTTCTCACATACAGCTTTGCATTTCTATGACTATAATTCCCATGCTCCTTGCCTTAACATGAATACCCCAACATTTCACAGATGAAAACTGGGACACATTTGGCCAAATAATATCAGAATGTAGACAAAGTGGCAAAAGGTATTAATGAGAAAGAACAGAAAAGCTAGTAGAGGCTGCAGCAAGTTGAGTATGCCTGAGTCTACAGGGAAGGACAAGATTCCACCTGCTCCTCTCCTCTCCCTCTGCTGAGTTAACTAAGAGTAAACTACTTTTGCACTTTGAACTAAGTTTGCAAATTGAATAAGTTGAGGACAAAGGGGGAAGTGGGATGAGGAAAGAGAAACTGGGACATTTTAAAAGCAGCTGAAAAAGAGGGATGGCAGAGGATTAATGTCAAATCAGGACAGTTGGAAGATATGGAATCTGAAGTAGAGAAACTAGCCCAGGGCCAGCTGGAGGTGTGATAATTCCAAACTCTTACCAGCACAGAGTTTGGACTAATCACAGTTTCAGCTGCCCTAGTACTTTGTGGTGGCATTGTAACTGTGTCAATGGATTGAGGGATGTTCAGTTTTGGCATAATCAAACTCCTACCTTGCCTCTACTCTTTTCTGCCCTTCTTTTTGCCTTTCAGTAGGCAGATCTTAGTCAGCAAAGCATTTGTGTCAGCAGATTGCTCTGTCAGCACACCTTTGACATCAGACAGCAGAAGCCAGTTTTGCCAGCAGGTTAGTTCTGATTATGCCTACTCTTGACACAGTTTAAATAAGTCCCATTTTGGGTGGAGAAAGGTAGGAGGCAAATGAATAATTAAATATGCCATTCACATTTTTTTTTTTAAAAAAAATAGCATCTGAGAAGAGCTCAATTTTGAGACTAATAGGGAGAAAATAGGATGGTAGGGCCACGGATAGATTAATACTAGAGCATATAATCTCACTAAAGCTTGTTCAGTTTGGAAATGTCATACTCTTTCTTTGGGAACAGGTTGTCAGGTTTTGAAAGCAATTTCTCAATTTACAAATTCTTTTTAAAAGGTAACATTTGTATAGGATTGCAAAGCAGAGGATGGGATCTTATATCTAACTGGGAATGTATCCCATTAAACCTAATGGGAATTACCTGAGTAGGATTGCACTGTAGACACTTAAAACATTTTGGTGCTTTTTACATTGGCAAGAAAGTGTGACATGAAGTTGCACTTTCCTTAATGCTTAGCAGCTAGACAGCAAGCCCCAGGTGTGCATTTAAAAAGTACAGGGCAGCTAGACTGAGGTTTTTTCTGTGGCTCAGCAACTACATGGGAAGCTGTCAAAACGCTACAAACACAGGTGGAGCAGCTACATGGGCGGCAAGGAACGTGGCTTTTAGCCGCGCTTTAAACATTTTTTTCCCTTGCTGGCTGCGAATTGCGCAATTGCGCAGGTACACCATACAGTCGGAGCTTATCACATGGGGGAGTACAGGACCATTCCGAAAGAGGGAGAAAGTGAGGTCAGTTACGCACAAGCTCATCACACACAAAACAAGAGAGCATCTACACAAAAAGAAAATGCAGAGTCAATACGAAAGAATTCATCACATGTGAACATACTGGTCGGCTTTCTGTTGCAAATTAAGGCATCTTGGGAAATGGTAGCAAAGGCTCATGGGAGTTGTAGTCTGTGTTCTGTCAGAGCATTATATTGAGTTGTCTTGAGGTTTCAGCCCTCTGTCCAGGAGGGATTCCCATATGTCCTCCATTCTTGAGCAGAGGCCCCCCTTTTCCAAGTTGACCAGGCACGTCCTCCTTTGCCAGGACACGTCCTACTTTTCCAGCCTTCTTTTTGAAGAGGAAGCAGGAGGGCCAGGCGTGCTCTGGCCAGGCTCTGGGGGTCTCTTCCTGGCTCCTTCCTTCCTCCCTCCTTCCCCGCTGCCTTCCTCCTCCCTTTGGCTGAGAGAGTGTGACTTGCAGGGAAGCAGGGCAGCGGAGGTGCTCCAGGTCCCTCCCCTTCTCCTCCTACTCTTGCCAGCTTGCCCTGGTCTGGCTGAGCGCCTCCAGTGCCCTGCTGTCTCCCTAGAAGTCACACTCTCTCAACCAAAGGGAGGAGGTGAAGGAAGGTGCAGGCGCACTCTGGCCGGGCTCTGAAGGTCTCTTCTTGTCTTGGCACCTTCCCTCCCTCCGCACTTGTATCGCTGCCTTTAAATGGGCGCTTTAAAGATACAGAGCCCCATTTAACCGTTCAACTACACCTTAGCCTTTAGATGCAATAGGGGTGCTTTTTACATTGGCTAAAAGGGGCGGTCCAAACTCGCCCCTTCTAGCGGCGAGATGAGGCCTAGGCTGCCACACGGGCAGCCCCAGAGGCCTCATCCCGCCGCAACGACCCGCCGCAAAAAAGAGCTCCGGGATCGAGCTCTTTTTTTGCGGCGCGGGAAGGGCGCGATTGGCGCCCTCCCACGCCACCAGAGCGTCAAAACGTGCGCAGCGCGTCAAAATGGCGGCGTCCATGCGTTTTAGGCTTAGGGAGGGTGTAAAGGCTACGCCCTCCCTAACCCTAAATGCGGGCTTTTTAGCCCTAAAAGCGCCTTTTTTTGCCCGTGTAAAACGGGCCAGCAATGCTGCACCCTTTTTAAAAAAGTAGTGGGGAAATCAAACTACTTTTTAAAGGCACTTCTTCTCCCTTAAAACTCCAAAATAGTGTTTTCATGGCACACTTTCCCTTTTTCTCATCTAAAGGCTGGGCTTTCATGCAGCCTTCAACACACCTCTTTTTGCCAATGTAAAATGGGCCAGCTCCTTTTTAAAGGCACTTCTTCTCCCTTAAAACTCCAAAATAGTGTTTTCATGGCACACTTTCCCATTTTATAATGTAAAAGCTGGGTTTTCAAGCAGCCTTCAAAACACCTCTTTTTGCCAATGTAAAACGGACCATGCATGTGTAAGAAAGTGTGTAGTGATAGTGTTGAACAAAGAACCAAAAGACCCAGCTTGAAGCCATTGCATAGCCATGGATCTCATCAAGTGACTGGTAGTTAGATCATTATCTTTCAGTCTAATATACCTCATAGGAGTCTAATGAGGATAGAATGGGGTAAGAATAGTGAAGGCCTGGAGGAGAAGGGAAGAATACCTTCTCTTCTTCTCAAGTCAAATCCATATGAAATGCCTTCACCCAAAGCAAGTCTCTAGGACCAAGTGGGAATCATGAGGTATAACTCTCAACATGCCTCAGCATGGGCTATGCTGGCTAGCTCAATTGCAATCCAACAACTTCTGATTGCATCCTGTCTTATGAGGGCCATATGATTTTCAGTCTCTGATCTAGGAAATAAATAATTGGGAAATATACTCAGTTATTAAGTTAGTTAATTTATTAGGTTAATTAGTTAGTTAATTGGGTGTGTTAGGCATCTAATAACTGTCATTCTCTGATAGCTGTAAACATTCAAAACTAGATATACATTTTTTTTACCACTAAGAACAAGGAGTTGAGTCCAGGTTAAGTCATGCAGCACTATAGAAACCAATGAAATTTTGGTTAATAATGAATGTTAATAATGATTTGCATAAGTCACATGATTATTGGTGGATCTACTTTAAGTATGACCTAACTTGGATCTGACCTACTATCACCCAGCATATGATCATACACTAAAGCCAATTATCAGTTAAGAGTAAGTCTTGATTTAGGTCTTCTTTTTGCTATAAGATATCTGAAATAATGGTTCTCCATTTTGTTGGTATTAATTGTATACATGCACTGGGAGCTGATAGTGTAAGATTGATTGTAATTGAGCCATAAATTTAGTACAAAGAAGCACCATCCATTCAGCTGGACAGCTCTGTGATGAAATACATTTCCCGAGCATGGATAGCCGGCAGAGTGTCTAAGATACTAAATGATAAATGTCTTATACCCATAGCTACAGTGAAGCAATCATCAATATGTGTGTGTGTGTCTAAAAAGAATGTACAACTATTGAGAGCTCCCATAAGTTATTTCTCAGTGATTAGGTATCACGGCAAATTCATAAATTTAAAATACTATTTGAGGCCTAGTGTTTTCGGCTGATGAAAGCAGCAAGCTAAAGGAATTCACATCTTTAAATTCAAACCCTTTCTGATACCTAACATTGTGACAGATCACTATCCTAAATAAAGCAATCTAAATGAGATTTTTGACATTTAAATAAATATTACCAATCATGGTGAAGCTGACTAAGGATGGCATATTATATATACATGATATATGGAAATATTCGGAACATCAATAATACATCAAGTTATTTGCAGCTCTTTTGATTTACACAAAACAAAAGCTTTTCACTCTAAATGGAAAAAAGTCAGTTACACTCCTAACTACCTGCACCATGCACATACTTTGTAGTACCACAAATAAGAAGGAATTGACATGTGGGCAGAATATGCAGTTGTATGAATGTATATACACATTGCTGAATCATATAATGTTGTACATGTTGTTGGCTGGCAGGAATGTGTGAGTCTGAGACATTCCTGTATCCACTGCACGTAAATACAGGTTGGGTCCAGATCCAATTCTGTTGGGATAGGACAGTCATGTTAGTCTGCTGGTGCATTTCCTGGGGGCTAGGTGTAAAATTGGTCCCTGCCCATATTCATGTTGAGGCCATGGATAAGCCTTGAGAAATCTCTCAACAGCAACAGGCGCCCAAAGTAATATATTTGGTTCAACTGTAACATGTAAAATAGTTACTGCAAAGCTCCAGGGGGAAAAAATAATATCACCAAAATTGCAATCTGATGTTTAATTTTAGAGCAATGATTATTTATTTATTTTTTTAGAACTCAGATTCATTTTCATGTTTTTACTGAGGTTCAACTTCACTCATCTTATTTACAAACAAGCAAAAAAATGGGAAGGCAGATTTACAAAGCTAATAATAACTTATTCCTGTCATTACATTTATTTTGCTAATTATTTGTCCTCCAAGCCTCACTCCTGCAGCAACTCTGTGAAAGGCACTTGATTAATCACATGGAGGCTGATTAATATTAATACGATTTTTGGATCATCAAGACTGTCGTATTTTAGTTCCAGATGCTGGCTTTATGATGCCAATTACACTTCTATTACTGGAAACTAACAATTCTTTTAGAAAAAAATATCCCATTAAATGACCCTAAATGGGCTTGAAGGATATGTGAAGGGGTTGGCTCCTTCCATGTTTCCAAAACCATATTCACTTGAGCTGGCCAGGGGAAGAGGTACATATGGCTCCACTCCAGATTTTTATTCGGGTTTTGCAGGAGTTTTCTGGGGTAGTGAAAACTATTCCCAAATACATTATGCACCTTAAAACTATCTATTACTGGAATTGATTGACTCCCACTAACTGGGGAGGTCACCAGCCACCACTGGTTTGTAGGGAAAGAAAGAGGAAGGATTGCTTCTCCTTGTATCAGATGTTTCTTCACCATCACCACCGCCACCACCACCCTTGCAAAAATGGAGGGAGACATTAGTTGTCCTAAGTCCAAAGTAGATGCAGTTGGAGGACCTTCTAAACTAAAACAGTGCTTTGGACCTTCTGGTTGTATGCCTTTAAAATTGTTTCTGACTTATCATGACTAAGGCAAACCTATCACTGGGTTTTCTGGGGCGGAGAGTATATGAGTGGCTCATGGTCTTTTTCTCGGGCTAAGTGTCTGGGTTTTCTGGGGCTGAGAGTTTGTAGGTTTCCATGGCTGAGCAGGGAATTGAACCCTGGTCTCCAATGTCATAGTCCAACACTTAAATCACTACACCATTCAGGTTCTGTTATGGATCTAGTAGATCCAAAATCACTTTATCCCTCCCCCTGTGCACTAACTAGTCAGAGAAAGCATGGAAAATCCAGAGGGGGGGGGGAACTGTGAATTCTGTAAGAGCTTTCACTCCTTGCTTTTCTTTCTCCACACTTCTGTCCTCTTTTTCTCTCTCACTTATCTTTTGCCTTTTCTCTCCTTCGGAACCCTTCTGAGCCTACCCCACCTTTAGAAATTAGGTCTCATTAATGCAATCATTCCAGGTCAAACTGGAGGGTGGAAATGATTTTTAGGGTAAATACTTCACCCAGGGATAAGAAATATGATTAATCCTTCTCTCGCCAGCTGCCACTCTCCACACATCACTGCCCCTTTCCTTATGAGGTAAATAGGCTCAGGGTGGGGAAAATGCAAATTTGAATTAATTTGTGCTTTTCATAAGCCTATGTGTTCTCTCAGAGAGTGAAGTTAGAGAGAGAACTGGTGGTTCTCCACACCTTGTCTAAGGAGTCTGATTTTATATTCTGAGATCATATGTCAAAGCAACTCTAAGGAGTTTATTACACACTCATTTTTGCCTGATCTGGGCATGGGACAAAATCAGGGCTGAACAGGGTAAAATGGATGTTATCTCACACAAAAATGTGTACTTTGACACAGGGCAACCACAAGCTGTCCTCCAGCTGTGCTTAGCAGGCAGATTTTGAGGGACGGAAAGCTTCCATACACCAAAATTGGTGGGATAAATGTGGATGGGGGATGGCTTGTGGTCACCCTGTGACAAAGTACACATTTTTCTCTGCAATAACATCCATTTTCCCCCATTAAATCTCGACCTTGTCCTGTGTCTGGATCGAGCAAAAATGGCTGTGCAATAAATTCCTAGAGTAAAGCAAATCTGGTTGAAAAGGCCAGACCTAAGTGTACAGGTGAAAAAAAAACAAAAACTTGAAGATGTAGGTTGTCTTAGTGGAACACAAGCTAAACTTGAGGGAACAGTGTAATACAGCAGCCAAAAAGCCACCCCAATTCTAAATGGCATCTACAAGAGTATAGTGTTCGGATCAAGGGAAGCAGAAGTGTCATCTGCTTTTCTGTGGCCACCCCCCCCCCCAACCTGGAATACAGCATCCAGTTCTGAATGCTACTGTTCAAGGATATTGACAAGCTAGATTACATCCAGAGAAGGGCAACCAAGATGATCTGGAAACCAAGCCTTACGAGAAACTATTTAAAGATTTGGGTATGGTTACCTTTGAGAAGGGAAGACTGAGAGGTGGCCGTAAGGGTTGTATGATTGAAAACCTCAGGTATGGAGGAATGCACAACTACAGCTATCAAGTGATCTTTAAATATTTAAAAGTCATTTATTTAAATATTTAAAGGTCGTGATCATGTTTTCTGCTTCCAGAGATTAGAATGAGAGCCAATTCAAATAACAAGAAAAAAATAATTCTACCTAAACAGCAGGAAGAACTTTACTGTAAGAACTCTCCAGCCATGGAACACACTGCCTTCAAGGGTGCTGGACTCTCCTTGTTTGGAGGTCCTTAAACAAAAGTTGGATGGATTGCTGTAGTTGTGTATTTCTGTATATCTGGGTTTTTCAACTTGACTACCCTTGTGGCCCCTTCCATAGAATCCAAGATTCTGTGATTCTATGATTTACTTCTAGAAAGGTAGCCTTATTAACCTAAGGAAAGGAAAAACATGAACAGTCTTGAATCACCTCATAGATAGGGCAAAGTTTTGTTTATTTATTTATTTTATTTATTAGAGTATTTATACCCCACCCTTCAGCTTTAAAGGCTATCAGAGCGGCTTACAATTATTATTTTTAATTAGACGGTTTTATTGTTTTTAAGTTTGACCCTGGGGCAACACATACACCACCACCACCACCCCGTTGTTTTTGTTGTCTTTGGCCCCTCTTGACTTCCTAGACTACTTTTTTCCTGGGGCTGCTCAAGGGGTGAATTGCTTCTCCTGAAAGCATCTGGGAAAGATGATTCACCTTTTGCATAGGCTAGTTTAGATAGGTTCAGATGCATTCACATTTTTAAAAATACCAATTTTTCAGAACCAGAAGTAGATTTCCAACTATTAGGAAATTTGTTGTGATTCTTCCCCCCTCCTCCATTTTTGACAATCTGTGTGGCACTTGGAGGATCCCAAGGGCCAGTAGCATCACTGGGGGGTGCAGGGGGTGTGGTCTGCACTGGGTGACACACCAGAAGCAGGGTGACACTCAAGGAGGGGTGACACCAGGTTGACTCCCCACTCCTCACCAGCGCTGCTACGTCCCTTGTGGGAGCTCTTCAGGGCCTCACTGAGTCTCCTTAGTCCTGTGCAGGGGCTGGTAGGGCCTGCCTGGGGGCTCTAGGACCATGTCGGGTCTCCCCAGCCCCATGTGGGCACTGTGTGGCCCTTCCTGGAGCCTCTAGGGGCCACTCCAGGTCTCCCCCAGCCCTGTGCAGGTGCTGCTTGGGACTGCAGGGCCACCCATCCAGCCCACAGGGGTGATCCCCATCCCAGAAACAATGCCAGAAGCCCGGGGCCAGAAATACCACCTCCTGGAAGCCCCCCCCCCCCGTACTGGGTGTCACCAAAAGTAGGTATTGCCCCTGTGCCTACATCAGTTACCTAACAGCATTTTGGACCAAGAGTGGACAAGCAAAGCCCTCAAAATGTTATTGGACTCAGCAAGAAAATGGCCAAGTATGATTGAAACTGTAGTTCAACAACATCTGGAAGGCCATAATTTGACCAAGCCCTTTTTTAGATTAATAAATCTATTTTTATATGAATCATGTTTAATAATTTTAAAAACACTGGACAAATTTAAGCAGATTTAAACAACAACAAAAACACACAAACATATAGAACAACAACAAACAAACAAACAGACAGCAACCATACAATAAATACACAAAGTAATTATCTCAATTTAACCTCTCTCCATCACAAAGTTGATTTTAGATATCCTTTTTAATTACATCAGACTAATAAATCTATTATAGCATAAACATTTATGGACTACTACAGCGTGTTTCCTCAGACAGAAGCAAACATTTGTGGCATAATGATCTTTAAAATGCCATAAGACTTTTTCTCCTGAATACACCCACCCACCTTCCTTCCTTCCTTCCTTCCTTCCTTCCTTTTTAAAAGAGGTTATACAGGAAGGGGAAATGGTTGCATAAAATTCTGTTACTCTTATTCCCTTGACCTCTTTACAATATACTGCCACAGCAGCATTATCAGAGGAAGACATTTTAAATGGCTTTCATGTGGACTTCTGAGAAGATTGCTTTTGAAAGTACACATACTGAGACTTCTAAAAACAGAAGGTTTAAGGGTACAGAAGGTTTACTTTGCTCTAGGTTTTCATTCCATAGAGAGTGGCATAGCTGCCAGTTGTTTTCAGGGTTTTCTTCCTCAAGTCTGTTGGAAACAGGAACTTATTTTTGGATAATTAGTCTGCAGCAAGATTTTTTTTCCTTTTTCTTTGTGCAGCAGATAGCTAAGATGTCATTTCTAGCTACACATTTTCTGTCAGAGAATTAGGGAAGGAGGCATGTGGAAATGTAATAGAAAATTCCAAGTGGTGTCTAATGAAAGTGAGGGGGGAAATGGACCAGCAATGCCTTTATTCTCACTATTATTCCAAACTCCTCAGGAGCAGTGGATCTATATAGCAAATTGCAGCTATCAAAGATTTTTTGAAGCTGTCTCATCTTAGCCAAAGAAAGGGTTGTGGTCTTTGAGAAAGAGTTCCTATGAGGTTTGGCTTTATTTCCTACCTCTCGGTTATTCTTTGATTTCATATTATTGTTGAAATATAATGCTAACAATTCCTTATTCCTGCTCAGTACAAAATATAGCAAGCACAAGATCAATTTCCCCTGCAACAACAGCATGTCGAAATGAGGATTAATTAGCAAACTTGGCAAAGGCAAGAAAGGAAGAGCCATATATTCAGCCTGT
This sequence comes from Urosaurus nigricauda, assembly GCA_034509955.1. Classification (NCBI taxonomy): domain Eukaryota; kingdom Metazoa; phylum Chordata; class Lepidosauria; order Squamata; family Phrynosomatidae; genus Urosaurus; species Urosaurus nigricauda. Next base: position 108,066,261 of record JAOEGL010000003.1, on the reverse strand, counting down.
AGGTGTTCAGAAATCATAGCAACCATAAATTTGCTGGTTTAAAAGTATTTGAATTAAAATGGAATATCTTACTAATTATATTATTGTTGTTGCTATTTTATGAATCACCTAAAATTTTCTAGGTGTTCAAAGTTTTCAAAGACTATTTAAAAAGAAAAGAAAAGATACTTTGTAGTTGCCATTAAATATGGTATAATCCTGCATGGCCTTGTTCCCGCTACATTTAAATCGGGATCTGGGTTAAACGGGTATGGTTCCCACTGAATCCAATTTCAGAAATCAATTCAGAAAAGGGGGGCATGCTTTTTGCTCATTTTTCCCCCTTTAACCAGCATCAAAAAGACACTTGTAAAATGGGGTGTTTTTTGGTCTGAATCGATTTATTTGTAATTTGTATTGAGACCAATAGGAACCAGGCGGGTTCGAATCAGATTAGAATCTGCCTTGACTCCCATTGGCAGTCCAGCCCTGAGGGCATCTTGTTGGCCCAGCCCGTCTCTTGCCTTTCCTGGCCCCAAGAGAACTGTTGTTTCCCCCAGACAGGAGGAAAAGCCACAGGGCAAACAGCACAAAAAGGGGTGGGGGTTAAACCCTTGACACCCATCTCCACCCATTCAAAACTAGTGCCAGTGATCTTCAACTGAGTGACATTCTAATTGGGGCAGGGCCACATTGTAGCCACATCCCTGACAAGTCCAGACATGGACACCCAACTTCCTGCCTTGGGGCCCAAATGAATGCATCCAGCATTTTTCTCTCCATTCCCCATCTATTCTTGTTGACACTTTGGTGCACTGCCATCATACATCTGAAACTAACATAAAAACAAATTTGTACCCAGAAGGGGGATGACACCCCAGAAGGTGACACCCCGTCATCCCCCAAAACTACCTCCACACCATCTGCATGTGCTGCTCCATGCATATGTGCATGTGTAACACCATACACATGCCACCCCCAGCCCCTCACATATGTTGTTCCAGTACACGGATGTATGTGCCACTCCACACTCCCGTGATGCTGCTCTGGTCCATGCATGGAGAGCTCCAGCCTGCATGTGCAGGAAACTCTGGCCCATGTGCATGTTTTTCTGCAGCACGGACACACTTCTCCACCCCCTGTGTGCTCCCATGTGCCCCATGCAGTCAGAAACCCTGACAGAAATCCTCCCCCTCCCACAAACACACACACATTGGGTGACACCTGGTGAGGGAGTGCCACTGCTTGACCCTCTTGCCTTATTTTGACTATCAGAGTCTGAGTCTTGGGGGTGAGGCACAACAAAATGAGCCTGCTCCTGTGACATTACAAGTCATGTCTCAGTGCTAAAATCTCAGAGAATGGGATGCTGCTAATATAGCAAGATGGTGAGTGACTGAGTATGAGTGACTCTGAGTGTGCTTCTTTTATTTTCCTTAGAGATGCAGTATGTGGAAAATGATTTTGGCATTCTTCCTTCACCATGAAGAAGGAAGAAACAACTACCTTCTCACAAACATACACACATTTATGAGATGGGAAAGAAGTTCCCATTGGCACCAATCAGAGTTTCTTTTTCAGGCTTAACAGAAAGCATAGGCTTCTTGGGAGGCTATGGTGGGAAAAGGTCAAAGTTAAACCTCCCTTTTACTGCACGTTTCAAAAAGAGCAGTTGTGGCCTCACATTCATGTCAACCTGGGTGAGGATATCCATAGGAATATCTTGTTTTAAAGAAGTCTTAAAAGAGCTTTCATTAATGTCTCCATGCCTGTATGTAACAGGGAAAGACATTGCCCTATTTACAACGGCATTTAGTATGGCTCTTAGAACAGTGAATGTTATGTGTATCCACTGTCTCTGTTTCACAACCACATGAATACGTTTATGTGTTTGTCTACTTACAATGAAAAGTTTGTTAAGTGTCCAGGTGTTCACTGACAATTCAATGGACAAGTAAAACCCATCTATTGGGTTGTTGCTTTTTTCCTAAGTGAGATCAGCCACTATGTAAATCCAAAAAAGCATATTAAAGTCTATAATCATTTGGTTCAGCAAAGCAGAATGAAATTGAATGGAAGAATGAAGTCTATTCTTCTGTCAGAAAATGCAAGGATGTCAATACTGTAAAAAAAAAAACCCTCAAAAAAACACACAAAAACCAAGTGATTCTTGAGAGGGTGGGAAAGGATGTTTTATGAAATACAGAATATTATTCTGTAGCTTTATTTCTGTCATAAAGGCCAGGCTTCATCCTTTCTGCCATCAAGTCTCGTGATTAAGGATAACTGAATGGAAATAAGCTTTGTAAATGCAATATTGTGGCTACATTGTAAATTCAAGGCATTGACATTCATATGATCTATACAATAACTTCTACTTGCATAAGCACACATTTCTGGATTAAATTTGCTTTCTTCCAATGGTCCTGAAGATTTTCAACTGTCCAAAATCCTTGATCTTAGGCAATAGGATGATATAGTGCTGGGTATAATGTCCAATCAATTATATATGTTATCTCAGCACTTGTGTTATAGTGCTGTGGTTATACTTGTGGTTACTGTCCAAACATATTAATTAATGTGCTGCTTCAACAAGTTAATATTGCATAGAATATTAGAAAATTATAGGATTCCTTTAAAAAGAAAGCTATCTTCTACATACTCAAGAAAACATTGACACAAAATGGCAAAACACAAATAATAAGTAAGAGCACCCAGTAGCTTAAAGGGAAATATAACTTAAAATATCCCTTAACAGTAGCTGCTAAAATCAATTCCGCTTGGCAGACCAATAAAGATATTGAGGGAAATGTTACTTAGAACAGAAATGTTTTAAAAATCTCTGTTAAATGGTTGCAGTTATGGTGCCTGGAAGATCCTAAGGGGTGTATTCCACAAATATGGGGGCACTTCTTAAAAATGCCAAGCACTGCAGTCCTTTTCAGAAACCACCACCTTTACACACAATTCATACACCTAAAAGACTGGAAGTAAGTTCCCATTGTGCCAGTAAGGTTTGAAAGGATGGCCTCAGTGTGGTTTGCTAATATGGATGAATTAACTTGATCTCAAACCATTTAAAGCTTTACTGCAAACTTGTGTAACTGAAGAGGCAGGCATTTTTCATCTTGTGCTCTCCCAGCTAGCCACAATTTAGAATTTTCAACTGGAAACTGGGTGTAAATAAATCCCAGAGGAGACTAAAAATCTATTTCTGGTTTACACTTCCAAGATGGTTGCTTTTCAGGGATTGGGGAGTAACAATGAGGAAAGTTATGATTTCATTTTACAGATGAAATCTTCTTGTTTATTTCCTTTACTTATCATCATTTGTGACAAGGTATTCAGTGAAATTTAGCCCAAAACAAACAAAAAACTGTTCTGTGAAATTCAGTGGCAATGCATCATGATTATCTCCATCTTGCTTCATTCAGGTATCAGTTGATGTACTCTACACTTGTTGAACGATATGAACCAGGCAGACTTTCCCACTTTTCTTTCTTGTCATAACTTAAAATTTTGAATTAAATGAAGTTATTTTATAATATTTTGTAAGATGAAATGAAATATTATAGCTATAAGAAACTCTTGATTCCCTAAACTGGTAGTCTATGATAAGGTTCTGTTTTGGCCCTTGAACTATGTAAACATGATAGATTATATCTGAGACACCCATGCATAGTTTTTCCAAAGCCTACAGGCAAGAACCATGGAAAAGATTAGATAAAAAGTAGATTTCTACATATATATCTCAGAAGGTATTTGTCAGAGAGCCTCTGAAATATTTCATTTAGAATGTTTTTTTTCCAAAGATTTGTTTTAAAAAAACGATTGTTGACAAATAGTCTAAGGAATATGTATGGTGTAGTTGGCCCAAAATATTGATTCCCCAGTTTTAATGTAGCAATAGGGAAAATGTGGTTAAAGGGTTTGAAATTTACATTGAGTTATGGAAGAAAATATTTATAAAATGAAGCACAGATGGTATTTAACACCAGGTAGATTATAAAAAATGTTTTGAAAATGACTCACATGAGTGATAGAAATTAAAAAAACAAACAAACAGAAGATTGGGACCTTTTCCTATATGTGGTGGACATGCAATGAAGCATATAAACCTTGGACTCTGATTCATAAAATGTTGGAGGACATTTTAAAAATAAAAATACAGTTGAAACCAGAGACATTTTTATTGGAATGTTGGATGACTAAAGGAAGAAGATATATGGAAGGACTTTTCAGTACATTATGACTGCAAGAATTGTCTAGGATGGAAGAAAGTTGTTATTTCAGCTTGGGAAGACTGGCTGATAAGACAGTTGAACTTGCTCAAATGGACTAATTGACAATTCTGATTAAGGAGAAATCCTTGACTATTTTTTTTAAAGATTGAGAAATATTTGTTTCTTATTTGCCATTCACATTGGGGAAATAGATAGGTTTTACATTTTGTAAAATGCACTGAGTTTGTTTATATTGTAGAAGCAAAAGATATATACTTGTTTAAAGGAAATATAGTTTATGGGTGATGTAATCATCAGTTAGGGAGGGGGAAGTATATAGGTGTTTAGCTGTTAGGTTTGTTGTTACATTTTTATTATGTTTTGTTTGTAGTATGTTAGTTTTAGACATATTTAAAATGTGTTTGTGGTTTTTGTGTTTAATAAAATGTTGTTGCTTCTGCTGCTGCTGTTTTTAAAAAGAGAGAAATAGTATAAAGAATGATAAAAGCAGAGACTGGTTAGATGGGATTTTAGTTTTATCCACTCAGTGAAGCTGCAAGTATTGGGATGTGCAAGGATTTGGAAAAGGAAGAGGTATTTGGTAAAAGTGCTCATTTGGTTAAGAATGAAAAAGCAAAGAAAAAGGAAGGCTGTTTGAGAATGTTGGGATGAGTCAAAAAGGCTGCATCTACTTTGATGGTTTAATGCATTTTGACACCACTTTAACCACTATGGTTCAGTCCTATGGAATTCTGGGATTTGTAATTTTATGAATTATTTAACCTTCTCTGTCAGAGAGCTCTGGTGCCACAACAAACTACAAACCACAGCATCCCATAGGATGAAGTGATGGCATTTAAAGTGATGTCACATTGCAAAATTAATTCAGAGGCAGCAACCAAAGTCTTAGTATATTGAAATGCATCTGGACTTAGTCATGTCTAGAGTAGATCAATTAAAATAAATAAGACTCCATTTATTCATGAACAACTTAAATCCCATTGATTTCAATGGCTCAGTTTTCAGCATGACTGCGTCTGGATTCAACCCATTTTAAACATACATTAAAGTAAATTATGGATGTACAATACTTCATTGATCCATGCAACTACATTATTTGTGAGTGTTCTGGGGCCTAGCCAACAATTTACTAGGCAGTGATATTCTGAGGCAATTTGTTTGCTTGTAGGTATGAAGTATTATTTGGAATAAGTAACCTTTATATTTCCTTTGGCATATTGACTATAATATATCTAAGCCCTCCCACATTGAGAGGGCTCATTCTCTATGAGAGTAAAAAGGGCTTGGGGTGTCACAAAAGTAGAGCAAATTGTTATTTAATTTAGTATAGTTGTGATTTTTTTTCCTGCCAGGAAGGGAGAGAGATAATCATAATGGTTTTTTTGCTTCAGGAACCAGAATACCAAAAGGCTGGCCTAGAATACTATGATGTTGACTTTTGGCTATTGTCGTTCTGCCTCAAGGACCAAGTCTTTTGGTCCAGCCCTGATGATTACTCCCAAAACTTTGTAAATGTCTTTCTTTTTATGTCAGGTACTGAGGGGTGGGCAACTTCAGTGCCTCTCTTTTGTGCCCCTACTGCCTTTTGGGAGGCACATGGACTGCAAAAATGCCAACCATAACAAATAGAAGTTGCCAAAAGTCCACTTCTGGATTTGAAAGGTGGGTATTTTATTTTTATGTTAATAAGTGCAAGGGCCAGTTGAAAAGAGCAAAGCACCTGTCATCTATTTAGAATCCAAATTGTAGCTCTGTGAGGTTTCCAAGACAGGCAAGTGACTTTTGGAAGAAAGGTCAGGAAAAGTTTGCTCTTGGGGGAGCTTTGGGTTCCTAAAATCATAGAGTTGGAAGAGACCACAAGGGCCATCCAGTCCAACCCCCCTCCCCACCATGCAGGAACTCTCCATCAAAGCATCCTCAACAGATGGCCAGCCAGCCTCTGCTTAAAGATCTCCAAGGATGGAGATTCCACCACACTCCGAGGGAGTGTGTTCCACTGTCGAACAGCCCTTACTGTCAGGAAGTTCTTCCTAATGTTGAGGTGGAATCTCTTTTCCTGCAGTTTGCATCCATTGTTCCGCGTTCTAGTCTCCGGAGCGGCAGAAAACAAGCTTGCTCCCTCCTCAATATGACATCCCTTCAAATATTTAAACAGGGCTATCATATCACCTCTTAACCTTCTTTTCTCCATACTAAACATCCCCAGGTCCCTAAGGTGCTCCTCATAGGGCATGGCTTCCAGACCCCTCACCATCTTAGTTGCCCTCCTTTGGACACGCTCCAGTTTCTCCACATCTTTTTTGAATTGTGGTGCCCAGAACTGGACACAGTATTCCAGGTGGGGCCTGACCAAAGCAGAATAGAGTGGCACTATTACTTCCCTTGATCTAGACGCTATACTTCTATTGATGCAGCCTAAAATAGCATTGGCCTTTTTAGCTGCCGCATCACACTGTTGGCCCATGTCTACTTGGACTCCTAGATCCCTTTCACATGTACTTTCGTTCAGCCAGATGTCCCCATTTTATATCTGTGCATTTCATTTTTCCACCCTAATTGCAGTACCTTACATTTCTCCATGTTGAATTTCATTTTATTAGAGTTGGCCCAGCTTTCTAGTCTATTCAGGTCATTTTGAATTTTGATCCTGTCCTCCAGGGTATTAGCTACTCCTCCTAATTTGGTGTCATCTGCAAATTTAATAAGTATGCCCCCAATTCTGTCATCCAAGTCATTAATAAAGATGTTGAATAGCACTGGGCCCAGGACAGAGCCCTGTGGGACCCCACTTGTCACTTCTTTCCAGGTTGAAAAGGAGCCATTGTTGAGCACCCTTTGAGTTCAGCCAGTCAACCAATTACAAATCCATGTTATAGTTAGCTTGTCTAGCCCACATTTTGCAAGCTTGTTTGCAAGAAGAGCCACCCCGAGGCCAAACTATGCCCATCCCACACATGCATGCTGCTTATTCCCAACAGAGTGCTTCATAATGTAACCTGTGCCACCTTCAGTACCTGCATGTTACTATGAAAAGCTATTTTGCATCTTGAATGTTTACCTTGTATATAACACAGGAGGGGAGATTTCAGGGTCATCAGTTGTTTTTAAAAGAAACAGAAACATCGAGGTTTGCTTTCTTTTTTAAAGTAGAACACATTTCCAGAATCTTGAGGAACCTAATGTAAAGCAGTATTTTGATGGGGTAGAAATATAATCCCATTAGTTTTAAGGAACAGGGTACTTCTGCATTAGTTGCTTACCCTAGAAATACAGAATATGATACTGTGCCTGTCCTGATTCCGCTCACAAAATTTGGTGTTTTTTTTTTTAAAAAATTAAAGCAACCTTTATTATGTTGTCATAGTCAATTTAAAAAGAGAGGGGATCTACTCAAGTTGATTTTATATATCTTTGATCATTGTTTGAAGAAAAGTCCTACATGGCAGTGTTCCTATAATTTCATAGTGCTATCTTTGGCCCTTGATGTATGTCTGCTATCATCCTTATGTCCACAAATAAAACTGATTACAGTGTGTGTAATCAGGGCTCACAATTAGTCAGACTATGACTATATCCTATGATTCACTAATATGTTTATACACTACATCATTATGATAACCTGAGACCTCTTAAACGCAGAAAAACTGGGTTTAATCTCTGCTGAGCTCAATTAAATTAACAATTGGAAAACTCAGTACTGTAGTAAACATAACAAAAAGTATTTGTTTTGAGTTGTAATGAAGTCGCATGTTTTTGGCTGGTCACCAATGATTTTCTTTAGTAGATAACATTATCCCCTTTGGTATTACAAGGGCTGTGTCCTATTTCTACTTAGCTTTGCATTTCTTTCATTTACTGTAATATCAATGATACCTTCCATTTTAATCTTTTCATCAAGATACTGACCTTGACTTTTGAGATGTGTAGATATATTATAAACGGAATAGGTATCTATCTACATATGGGTGGAAAACTACAGATGTTGTTCTTGAACTTTAGTGTGCATGCTCTCCCTCTCCCTCTCCCTCTCTCTCTGTGCCTTGGTGTCACTTGGGATTCTGGATCAAAGGGATTTAAAAAAACATTAACAAATAAACAGATGGCTTGATGTTTCATGGTTGAAACTCATTAATAAAGGCAAATGGCATTGAGCTAAGAGTCATCCTTCTTTGGCATGGAGCAGTATTAAAGATTCAAAACAGAGTTATCTTTCTTGAGCGCAGATGGAAGAGATCTAAAGCATTCCTGACCAATGTTATGCCATGGGGTCCTGCTGCTGTGTAGCTCCATACTAGACCTCATGAATTGCATGTAGAAGGGGCCAGGTAAAATCTTCAGCATCTCTAGAGGTGTTATGCCTGAGGATTTGGAGTAATAATTGTTAACAATAATGGTCCTGATGGCCCCTGCTTGGTATAAGGGAGCCTTATATAAGTCTATGTACTTCAGACAGTGGGGGACATAACTTATAATTTGTAACATGTCTTTAAATCAATGGCTAGATAATACATACACACAAGTCAGGCCATGCCTAGCACACTGGGAGTGATCAAAAGTCCCAGGACAATTAGGCACTGCATGTTAGGTATAGAAATGATATGGTGGAATTGTCCACATGGATGAAATAAAACATCCTCTCCCCAACCCCCAGCAAGGAGTCCAGTTGATACAGGACCCAATCCCTGGTTCTGGTGAGAACTGTACAGATGACGTCCATCCAGTTCAGCACTGAACTTGTCATACACAACCCTTAACATTTTTTTTAAATATCTTCACTTTTTGCTTCAGATCTTCCTGGAAAATCCAAAGCCCTCTGTTATGATCCTGCTTTTTCCAATACATCCTGTTTGCCACCTGGTGCAACCACCATGACAAGTCCCTTGCTTTGAGGTTAGAATGAGGCATCTAGCCATGTGATCAATGCTGGGCACTAAATTCTGACCTCAAAGCAAGCTACTTACCACCACCGCAGCAGTGCCAGCCAGCACAGTGGGGCACACATACAAACAACCACCTGGCATCACAACAAAGGGCTCCAGGTAACAGGAGGACATCAGGGCATTTCCAGGAACAGAATACTCTGGGCTCCCCTGGATTATTCTGACCCATGCAGATCAAGCCTATGACAGATACTGAATAGGATGATCAGAAGTTTCCGTAAAATTAGCTATGTGGTGCAGCATACATAAAACTAAAACAACTGTGAAAGTGAGGAATATATGCCTGTCCAGTCATTCCAAAAGAATGTTTTGGTAAGGCAAAGCCAGTCACTATCCACCTACATTTACAGTTAGTGCTCCATATCCATGGATTTTGCATCCATGGAGTCCATGGCTTAAAAAATATTCCCCCCCTCCCCCATTTTTTTTTTGAAAAATCAGTCCTTAATTTTGCCATTTTATATAAGGACCACAATTTTACTGTGCCATTGTTTATAATGGGACTTGAGCATCCACAGATTTTGGTGTCCACATGAGGTCTTGAAACCAAACCCCAGCAGATACCAAGGGCCTGTTTAGTTGTAAATTTCCTGACTCTACCTCATCCAAATGGCAGAATGGAGAGAAAAGTATTTCTAATATTAATTGACACTACAATAGAAATTACAACAGTTACCTTTCCATAAAAGATCTGCTTTAGTTCTGTATTCTCTGGAATTCTTGATTCCAATGACTTTACTCCAGAATTTGAGATTGTAATGTTCATCAAACTTTCAATAAATAGATACTGGCTAAGATTCCACATCTTTCTATGTTTCATAACTTTACAAATTTATATAATTTCAGAAATGTTTCAGAAATGCAACAAAAACCTGTTAGTAAATTCCAGAGATGCAAATCTGGACTCCAGCAAGAGTGTTCCAATGCACATAGGGTACTTTTCATGTGCACTGGCCATTTGTGATATGCACTGAGCACTTCTCATGCACAATGGACACTTCTGATATTCATCAGACACTGCTGATGTACAGTGGTAACTTATCATGCTCACCGGGTACTTGTGATGCATATTGAGCACTTCTGATGTACACCTGACACTCCTGTTGCAGTCTGGCACTTCCTATCCAGTATCTGGATGTGCATTTGAAGTACTCCCATGCACATCAGTGTCCATTGCACAGAAAGGCCAGAGTTCACCAATCACACCACTGGCTATCATTGCACAATGCACAGCCCTACATTATAATATCATGGCAGCCCTCAGGTGAATGCAGACATTGTGAAACTACTCCATTTTATTTCTTTCACATGTGAAACTACTCCATTTTATTTTCCTCACATGTACGACTTGGTCATTTTGTTGATCATTTGGAGATTGTGCCAGCCACAGCTGATGGCAAAACATCAGGAATAAACTCTTCTAGAACATGACCTCATAGCCAAAAAACCCCACAAAAAACAATGGATGCCGGCCATGAAAGCCCTTGACTTCACAGATGTGTGCTTATTTCTTTGCCTTGATGAATCCCTATCTCACCCTTCCAGAAACATTAGAGGTGATGTGATACCAATATTTTTGTCCCTTTTGCTTTAATTTGTACTATCAGAAATATGTCATTCTCTTCTTTTCATAACATAGCATCCTGTGCTCTGCGAAGCTAATTGACCCATTTAAAATCATTTATTAATATCAGTCAATCCCTCTCTCAGACAAGAAGCCCCTGTTTCCTATGTAGGAAATGGTTTGCATTTTGCCAAGGATGAAAATATTCCAGCAAGGCACTAATAGCCTCCTTTAGCAATGAATTAGAACTATGAGGTAACTGTTATAAATCTAAATCAGCATCAGAAACTAATGAATTCATCTTTATCATGAATGGAAATAGCTAATGAACACAATCCATTCAAAACTTAAGGTCATAATTATTTATTGTACAAAAGAAGTGATAATTGGCAAGGGGTGACTAGATCCTTCTCTTTTTCAACCATTTAACTGTGATGGGCATAAAAAGACAGTGGTTAAATTCCATTAATTATGACTAATCTTGTGTGCCTACAAGAATATCAGACTATGATTTAAGACTTCTTGGGAAAACCCAAGATTAGGTTAAAGATTTATAAAGTTTATACATGAGCTACGTGTGTTCTGGCATGCTCTCCTTGAAGTAAATAGAATGCTTAAGGGCTTACCTAAAGTAAGTGATCTGAGCAAGAATTCATGGGCATTTCCACATTTAAAGACTTTGTTTGAAAGGTTAATCCCATTTTCTGGGCCATATGGAGCAGACTCCTATAGAAAAAAAGCATCTTCCTGAATAGAATTATGAGCAGTTGCCTTTACTTTGGCTGCCAAGGCCTAGTGAAGTGGGAGCAAGTATACTTTACCCATTTATTTGCTTTACCAGCAGAAACAACTCTCCAGGCAAAAGTAAATGTTAGCTGTGGCTTTTCATAACCCAGTTTTGCCTTCTTGTCATAAACCAACACAGACATGTCATTTAATGAATGAATATATGTATAGCTACACCTTTTTATTGTTGCTGTTGTCAGTCATTTTAGAGTATATTAAAATCTATTTTGATCGAATTAATCTTGCTCTGCATTTAGGGGATGCTGTGCATACAGTTGGGTAGGAAAGTTGTACCGATCTTCTTTCCTCACCTCCATGATTTCTTCAGAATATATGTTCCATCTTTTTTCATTAGAAGCTTGTATCTGATTGAAGAGGTGTAAATATAAATCTCCCCATAACTGCTCTGAAAGCAATCTTGCACTGTCCTCTTTGTGGCAGTTGTCCTTCCTCAATCGCCATTATGAGAAGACATTTATGAACACCCCTAATTAAAGGGACAGGTAACACATTTCAATGGCTGACTAGCTGTAGTGATGTCTGTTTTCAAAAATAACTTGCAACTTAGGAACCCTTTTTAGAAGAAAAGCAGGATGTTAATCAAATAAAACATTAGCTGAAATCATCCACCATACCTACTCCTGCACTGGCCAATTTATTTTAATGAACAGTTAAAACCTTGCTATTCCTCATGTTCCATTTCTTGATGCACTTTTTTCAGCATTATGATAGTTATAGGTCATGATGGTTATTGTGAACCACTTTAGGATTTTTTTTAATAGAAAACAATATATAACTACTGGATGTATGGTGGGCTTTTGGTACCACTGGGGTTTGATTCCAGGACCAAAATCTACAGATGCTAAAGTCCCATTAAATGCAATATCATAGTACAATGGTGTCCCTTATATAAAATGGTAAAATCAAGGTTTGCCTTTTTGGAATTTACATATTTTTAAAATATTTTCAAGCCATGGATAATTGAATCCATGGATAAAACATTTGTGGGTAAAGAGGTCCAGATGTAAACAGAACAAATGAGGTATAACTACACAATGTTATTGTTTATTGAAAACAGTAAACTGCCTTGGCATGCTTGATGCTTTAAAAAATAACACACACATGCATAAAATCTGTTATGTTCTTAATTAAATGTACTTCTAGAAATAAAGATCCATTGCCATTATCCTTATCTTCAGCCCTACCTAGCTCTACTAACATAGGACCAACCGACAAGTTTCTCCTTTGATCCTAAAAGCCACTATAAGATATCATATCGAACACAGTCACTTAGCTCTCACTAAGATCCTTGTTGAAACCTATGCTGTTTCTCTTGCAAATTTAACTCAGGAGTTCCTGAAATTTTCTTCTTGAGGACAGGATATAGCTAAGAATATGTCACAATTACCTCTTCATAAGTTCTTCTTCTTTTGACTGTAGTAACCATTGACCACCAGTAGGCTTACCAGAGATGCCCATTTTATACAATTTTGGTCAGAATTATGTGACCAGTCACCTAGAAATCATCAATTACAGGTTGCTCATTGGCTTGTACCTATAGCCCAATGACAAACAATAGAATAGATTGTCAAATCTTCCTCATTTCTGATAAATCTACCTGTGAACCACTAATGTCATAATAATTGATTTGTTAACATCAATCACCATTTTACTGACATTCAGGAAACTGTCATCAGCATACTAGCCATCATTAGAGATCACCTTTTCACCTTATCCAGATAACCTTTATAAACATAACTGTATTATATTACATAACACCTATAAATGTCACACGGTACTTTAAATATCTTATACAGTCAGCCCTCCATAGCAACAGATTTTTTATCCATGGATTCAAGCATAAACAGTTTGAAAATTTTTCAGAAAAATAAATTTCAAATAGCAAACCTTGATTTTGCTATTTCAAGAGAAACCATTTTCCTAATCATAGTATTTATTGGGACTTGAGCATCCACAGATTTTGTTATCCACAGTGGGTCCTGGAAGCAGATAACAACGGCCCACTGTAATTCATATTTTAGTTCATTTTTTCCACATACAGGATGGAAATACATTATGATAAAATGCTGGTCTGGACTGAACATAAGAGACACTATTTTACAAGTCATTTGTAGTGTCACATTTGTAAAGTACTTGAAACAAGACAAGAAAGGAACAGGTACTGGATATATCTACATATTCTTCTTCAGTACACCTGTGAAGATGAAAGGCCTAATACATATGGATAGTTTAAGATGAGAAGTCTGGTTTATCAACGTGACAGATGCTGTCATATCATTTCCCACCCATACTTTCCTGCTGTTTACACAAACTAGGGTAGACAAAGTGAAGCCTATGATCACATATGGCCACCTACCTCTATTCTGGAACTCAAGTCTCCACTATGCAAAAGCCCACTTAAAAACTTTTTTAAAAAAATACCCAACATCTTTTTGTGGATTTATTCATTGTACCTCGCACTCCCTAAACCATGAAGAAAGCTCACTTCAAAACAACCAAAACTGCATTTCTAGGTCAATTTTTAGCCAACTTTAAATTGCTATGTTCACAATATAACATCTGTGAGCAAAGAGAGATTGTATGGAGAATGTTGTTGTTGTTGTTCTTTAGAATGGAAGTAGAATGTGACATTGGGGTAATTTAAAGCTGATCTGCAAATTCACCACTGTATCCTTGGCTTGCATAAACTATGCATAGCTATCTTGCTAAGGAAAGTAACAGCCCCCCTGTAGTAATGTATTCTTTATTTTCTCTAATAGAGGTTGAACCTTTTTTGGCACATGTTGAATGGGCTCTTTTAGAATTCACCTGGTAAATCACACCAGCAGGAATGAAAGAAGGCAATAATTTTGATTGGAACATATATTCATCTGTGAAAGCATTCAGACTTTGGTCTAAAAACATACTTCAATCCTGACAAGATCAGGCCTCATATTACTTGCATTTTTGTTGATCTTTCAGACTTCTTGCCCAAAAATGCTTTTCCTCGATTGCTCATATATATACCCCACACAAAATACACAATCTAAATATAGCTTAATAAAACTCATGCCATATTAAACTGGTTGGTCTTTATTGTCCTACAAAATCCTTTCCCTTTTAAATTATGAAATGAGATGCCAGAGGAGTGCTAATGCAGCACAATTTGGATCACCTGTTATTGTTTCGAAAAGACAGGCATTGGTAAGAATATTTTTCTTTTGATAAACACACCCTTCCAGAATTTGAAAATTTATCAAACATTCAAAGGAAAAAAAATCTGAGATTTTAAATATTTGAATGCAAGAAGAATCAAAATTCAGTTTTCCCCCATCCAGCCCTCTATATCCACTTATTGAGAGATTCAACCATTCATGGCTTGATATATATTCCAAAAAAATATTCCTCAATTGTACCATTTTATATAAGGGATATCATTTCACTACACCACTGTATTTAATGCAACTTGAGCATTCACAGATTTTGGTAGATACTGTATTAAAAATCTGGCTTTGTTTTTAGCAACCTCTCTCTCTCTCTCTCTCTCTCAGCAATCTCTTCCTCTTTAACAGCTATTAGCGGGCAAGTACAGCATGATCTTCTCCATACAGGAAACACACAGGGATAGCTGTGTTGGCCATTTAGTAAATTCAATCAAAAATCCACCAGACCGTGATAATTTTATTGGCCAACCAAAATGCACAAGATACTGTACTTGTTGAAAGCTTTTGAAGCTCCGCTAGCTTCTTCATCAGGCAAGATGTTACATACTCGTTTGCAAAGGAATCCTTGTTGATATGCAAATGGACTTTACATTTCCTGGACTTAGCTGAATTGCAGCATGGCCAGAGGAGCAGGGGCCAGCCTGCTAAAGATATCCTCCCTATAACATCTAAACTAAGGACAGAAACAACAAAATGCAGGCATCTTACTAACATCTCTAATTTTTCATCCAGCCAGCCTTTAGTGCAAGCACAGTTATGCCCTTTAAAATTTTCTAAGTTCTTTGGCATCTTTTCCCTTTGCTTCATCCTTTAGATCTTTTGTTACATGCCCCTAGGTTTTACCCTCAACTTATCCACAGGTCACACCAAAATTTTGGCTTCAAAACCTGCCCTTAACATATACATTAAATCAACCTAGAGTCAAGTATATAGGTAAATTATAAAGTCATTACATCTTCTGATCCTAAGATTTTGCTTCGATTTTCTTTGAATGCAAAGTGATGTCAGGCATGATTTTCAGAACATCCTTTCTCTAAGATGTTTCTTTTGAGATTCTACAGCCTATTCTATTATTAAATTGTTTGGTAAAATGCAATTTTAAAAAAAGACCAAGATAACCATCATAAACATGGCCACAAGAGTAAATCAAAGCATAGCTAAGTGCCATTTCTTCTTGTCTAAATCCACATGAAGCTGGAGAGACAACAGCTCTGATCAATCCATAAATTATAGTGAAGTTTTGTTCACTTATCAAACTGACCTGTCAACATGTGGAGGAATGAACAAATCATGTTCTGTGATACCTTCTTTCTTCTGTTCCCAGAATGTCATACATTCCTATTCACTGACAACAGGCTTTTTAGCAACCAATGACCAATATTTCCAAGCAGAATTGAGCTGAATAGACTGTCTTGATGTAAAAACCTTGGTCCAGGTAATTCCAGACAGCTGGCAAATAGTGCCATCAGATTTGTGTAGCAACTTCATGCATTCCTACTTAATACATACCATTACTTTGGCTCCAGTACTACAACAGGCAATGGGAAGACATCTCACCATTGTTTTCTCACCACAGGAGACAGTATCTTGTGGATTATCCAAACAACATATAAGATTCCACCTTCATTGTGAAACCAAGGGGCTTTACAGACCGCCCCAAAAGGGTGGTCTGGCGCCACTTCTTTTTCATCTGCACCATTGCTGCAGCAACCAAATGGAGTGGCAAAGGTGTGGATGAAAAAAGGAGCCCGAAAAACTGGCTCTTTTTTGCGTCACACCAGCGATGCAAAAAGCACCATAGAGCATATCTATGACATCCGAGTGTGCAGGTCTGTTTGGTTGCTGCGCACCTGCGATGTCATCGCTCCATGCACTGTCTGTACAGAGTGACAACGTCCTGGCCATGTACTAGGGTTGCAGAGCATATACTCACTCCGCTCCCAGGCAACTCTAGTATGTTGCCAGGGTGCCCAAAAGGGCCCAAGATAAGAAATACAGCATACTACTTCACACATACAACTGCTACATAATTTAAATCTCAAAGGCCTGCCTGAATAAAAAGTATTCACCTGGTGTCAGAAAAAGAGCAAAGAGGAGGCCAACCAAGCCTTCTAATAAAGAAAGTCCTACAGCCTGGAAGAAGGCTGTCTTCTGTATCCTCACCAAACATTCATATGAAGTGATGGGACCAAGAGAAATCCTAACCTTCAGCTCTTAAAACTCAAGTTAGTTTGTATAGGGAGATACGGTCTTTCAGATAGTCTGGGCTCAAGCTGTGTAGGGCTTTAAAGGTCAAAAACAGCACTATGAATTATGCCTAGAAATGTACTGACAGATAGTGAAGTTGTTTGGAGGTCATACAATCAATAGCAACTGAATATCAATTTTAGCTTAGCAATCAAATGTAACATATACATTGTCAGTTAGAAACAGCAATAAATCTGAAATGCCTGATAGTAATCTTTGATTCCACCTCCCCACCCCCGGCCACCCTTTAGTGTGCATTTGTATTCTTCCTCTTTACATTTATACTAATCAGCTTTAATGCAGAGAAAAAACAGGTTGACATGACAATTGTGTCAGCAGTACAGATAAAAAATTTAAAAAGAGAGAGAAGGTTGTAGGCTGCCCATTGATCATAGTGTGAACTCACTGTGAATGAAGCTGTGCTGCTCAGTATGTGATCCACTATAAAAGACAACTTGTGATATGATGTGAAACCTTTCCAGTGAGATTAAAGTCTAAAAGCTTTAGTTTTCTAATATCTAACCATGAACACAGTTCTTGATGTGCTACCTTATTATTAATGATAGCTATAGTGAGAATGCAGTAGATAATTATACAATATCATAAGAATATATTAGGATTAGTAATGACACCAGAGTCCAGAATGCTGCATAAATCTGTCCATTTCTGTAAGGGTCACCTACTGAACATGAGGACAGAAATCTCAATTATTATTTTTTCTTGTCTTCTTTTTGCAAACTCACCGTCTTTGCTTCATATAGAAATCCAAAAACTAATTTCACAGAATTAAGTTATAATTTCTTTTTCTGAATAGTTCATTCTGTAGCATCTGGTTGGCTTTTGGGGGTCTTTTTTGTTGGAAATAACTTCCCAACTTGATTTACTTGGAACCTATCTTCATTTCCTTTATTAATATGATGGGCAAATTTCACACAGGACTGTGTCAGCGTAAGGTAGCTGTGTCAAATCGAATTTATTCAAATGTGTCTAATGTTGCATGAGCTACAAGTTCTCTTCCACCAAATGTATTATTTTCCCTTTCATTGAACCTGAGAGTGTAAACAAATCTGATATTCATGTCTAAAGCAGCTGGGCTGGTTTACTATAATCTGCTTTAAGCCATATGCTGGCTTCCTTTAGGGTTTCCAGGATTTCAAAAGTTTGTTTCTAGCTGAGAACATATAATTTTATTGCTCTTTTGCAACAGCAGAATAAGCCTATTGTTCAAGCTCATTAAACAGAGAGAAGTAATACTCTTTATATTTTAGTTGTATATACTGATAAGGATATATTTTGATAAGTAAATCAATTTAGCATGCAAAATTCTTTCTCATTCTTTTGAAAGAAATCTGGTCATCCCTCTTACATATAGCCCAAAAGAGTGCTTTAAAATAGATGCTCATATTTATTCAGCTTGGAAATGAAAACCTGACTCTTTAGTAACTCTTTGCAGCATAACAGACTTATTTTCCAAATATATTATCTCAAGTTTTTAAAATGAACACTGGTTCGGCAGCAAAAATAAATGCAATATGGAGAGAGTGGCAGATGAAGATAATTAAAAAGTTGTCAAATGAATGGAAGGTGTGAATATGAAAGAGACTATAAATATTAAATTTGGGCTCTACATGCCTTTACCAATTAAAGAATATAAATTGCAATATCTGCTTTTATTTCTGCCATAATTGTTACATAATCACTATGACCCCAATTGTGACAAATCCTCTAAAGATGGATGCAGGATCCAGTTTAATTAGAAAGGCATTTAAAAGCAAAATGAAACACGGGTTTTTTTTTGCTGAAGGGTTATCTAGTTTCCAAACTCTATCAGATCCAATGTACTGAAGCCATGGAGAATTAAATTATCCTTTTATTTTCTTTCTTTCTTTCTTTCTTTCTTTCTTTCTTTTTTAAGCTCAGAAGGCAAAATAGGTAGAATACTTGAATTTCTTCAGCAGCAGTTTACCAGGTTAGATTTTTAAGAAAATTATAATCACCTGTTCCTTCTCCACATTGGGAGGGAAGAACATGGCAGAGCTTGGGAAATTTACATATTTTGGATTAGAATACCCAAACCTGGCTTTTGTGGACTCTAGAATTTCTAGTCAATAATAATAATAATAATAACAACAACAACAACAACAACAACAACTTCCAAGGTCTAAAGCACAGAGAGATGATTCACAGCACTGAGGTACTACTTTCCCCTTTTCCCATGCCAAACCAAATCCACAGCAATTTGGATACATAACAGTGGTGGCTGCTGACTTCCATATTACCACTTTGCAGTTCAGTTCTAATTTTAGCCAACATGCTAAGCCAGTTTTATTGACAGGGTCTAGCAGCTTGAATATTGCCTTTAAAATGCAGACTGAAAACCAGAGCAGATTCACTAGCACCACTGACATGAAACCTGTCAGCTCCCAGGGCATAACTTGCCTTCTTTGCCTGGAAAGGCAAGGACACTGGCATATATTATTACCATTTCAGAGATATTTTCTGTCAGGCGAAGAAAATCCTGATCCGATTGATTCATTACTTAATGTAGCGACTGAAATGGCAATGGGCACCCATTAAATGAGAAATGCTATCTTGATGAAGAGTTGCCTTATGCTAGACACACTTTTATGAGCTCCTATAAACAGTGGAATTAAGAAACTGCAGCACAAGGGGCTGGAAGTAAATAGGACTTGAGTACAATCCATTTCCAGAATGCATTTTGACAGCCTTAGATGAGAAATGAAAAAAAAACAATGGGGGGAGGGGGAATACAAAAAAGGAAAAAGCTTTAGAAGAGTTTGAGCCATTAATTTTATGTCTAACTAGGCTGTACACAAAGGAGATATCTTTGGTATTTATAATCACAAAACATTACTTGGGCTTACTATTGCAGATGGCAAGACTCGGTAAAGGATGTGTCTTAGAATACAGTATGAGATATGAACTAAACTTCCAGAGGTCTCAACGGTTCCAAACACTTGACAAGAATAAGCCAAAAGAAATACAGTACATCTGTTACAATTATCAGGGAAGATGAGGATTTACTAGCACCTCATTGTTCTGCCCAGAGATCGCCCTAATGTGGCCCTCTGGAAGTTCTTGGACTTCACATACAATCAGCTGTAGCCAGCATAGTCAATGGTGACTGTTCCATGTTAAACCCACAGACTTGATCAGGGTTTCATATACCACAATAGGGGTTCTTTATCTGACAATTTATATTTTCCTAACCACCAGAGGTAACTTCATGTTCCAGGGATAAATCAAAACCCATTCTGCCATTATTCTTATTTATGAACCCTCTAGAAAATAACCTTGTAATGTAAGCATATAACAGATGCAACCCAAAAGTTTGCTTCTTTAATAGTTCTACTATTTTTCTTATCACCTACTTTTTAAGAGATGGGCTAACTCTGAAGGGAAAGCATTATCAATGTCTTTTCAAGTTAGCAGATTGAAGGATTGTAAGAGAGGTGTTGAATGCTCCCAATCAATTTAACGAAGTGTCAGTTTAAAAAAAATGTGTGGGAGTAATGGAAATGGCAGTAGCAGTCAAATAAGAGAAGGAACATCAGCTCAGTTTTTTCTTTAAAAATAAAAATCTCCTATTAAAGAAAACCAAATGTTACAAAAACCACTTTTGCCACCATGCGGCTGAACATTGGGAAAGACGAATCCTAAGCAATGTGGCACAGTTCCCACCCAGTGACTTGAAAGTTATGTGTGGTGGTGGACCATCAGAGCTTAATAAATCTGCTGGATTTTGGAGCCAGGACTAAAAACTATATTGTAACCTGGTTTTATTTCCAATATTTATCCCATTCAAGTGCTAGATTTAGGGACAGAAATCCAACGTGGTATAGTAGATTGGATTTTGGACTAGGACTCTGAGAGACCAGGACTTGAAACTCTGCACATCCATGGAAGCTCACTTAGAGACCTCAGGCAAGTCACACTTTCTCAGCCTAAGAGGGAGGCAATGGAAAATCTCCCTACATAGCAGTATAGAGTTCAGGGATGAAAATCACAAAGACCTTCGGTTGTGCTTGGACAACTGCCAGCATGCCTCACTGGACACTGGACTCCCAAAACATCTACAGGGCCAAATTATCCCCATCCCAATGTAAGCAAAGTGATGCTGAAAGTTCAGAAAAATCACAAATTAAAATGGGGCTAATTTGGACTTGATTTACTTTAAGCAACCAATTGTGCTTGTGTTTAGAGGACTTTAAAATTGCATGCAATATACGAATACACCTACTGGTTTGTTTCCTTTAAGCAACCAATTGTGCTTGTGTTTAGAGGACTTTAAAATCGCATGCAGTATACAAATACACCTACTGGTTTGTTTCCTGACATTTCGCCACCATAAAGAGATGACATTTCGCCAGCATAAAGAGATGAGGCCAAAAAAAAATGTAAAAATAAAAGTGGTACGGTGGGCCCTTGGTATTTGCTAGTGTTTGGTTTCAGGACACCCTGTGGATATCAAAATCCATGGATACTCAAGTCCATTAAATACAATGGCACAGTAAGATGGTGTCACTTGCATAAAATGGCAAAATCAAGGCTTGCTTTTTGGAATTTATAAATTCCAAAAATTAAATTTATTTTTAAAAATATTTCCTGAACTGGGAAAAAGGTAGGATAGTGATGACGATGACGATGACGACGACGATGATGATGATATCATCTATATTCCCATCTTTTTCCCAGTTCAGGACTGAAAGTGGCTTACAAGTATGAGACTCAGTGAGGTGTACTGGTTTGAGCATTAAACATGACTCTGGAGACCAGGCTTCAAATCCTTGCTCATTCAAAACACACACACACACACACACAACCTATTAGGTGACCTTAGTCAAGTCACACTCTCTCAGCCTCAAAGGATGCAATGATAAACCCCTCTGAAGAAACCTGCCATGAAAACACTATGATAGTTTCACCTTAGTGTTGCCATAAGTAAAAAATGATTTGGAGGCAAACAGCAACAACAATATAGATTGGTTGGACACATAGAATCCACAAATGGTTCCTAAAGTGACCCTCCTAAGAGGAGATGAATTGAATATCACTATCCACAGTCTTAAAAGAGGAGAGGAGCCATATTGATGGACTAATGAGCCTAGCAAGCCATATGTCTCATCTTCACCATAATAAATAATTCAAGTCTATTGCCTGGCAACATGTTTACCACTAAATGTTTTCTGGCTAGCCTTTGGGGGAAAATATCAAGTCATACATTAATTAAGTTGTCTCTTATGAAAATATATGATGTTTTTGTTGTTTTTAAAAGATTTTTGGATACCTGTACTATATTGTGTCACTGAAGCCCATCTGGATATTTTGGCACTTTGTATTTAATTAAGTAACCACCTCGAGAGAAATTTAAACTTTAAGTTAAATGCATGGCACTGGAATGGATAGGATAAAGAAATGGTTTGAGCAAAACATAAAAGTATAATAAAAGTTGCTATTGCTCAGAGTCAAAGCACATTTCAGTTTCATAAATAGTAATGTGGGAGAGATGCATGAAGTCACTGCAAACAGAGATTTATTCAAAATCTTCCTGGAAATATTTTTTCCCACGGTAGAAACAACTTTTCACAATTGCCTCCTCTGTGGATTGAAGATTATTGCAGAAGTTGTCTCAATGCTGTGTTAAGAGCTTGGGAAAGAAACTATTTTGGACTATAGCTACCAGAATCCTGCAGCCAGCACAGACACTTATAGGTTAGGGACATCTTGGTTTTATAGTGAACTGGGAAATTTTATATTTAATATTTAGTTCATAATTTAATTATGCAGAATGAACAAAGATGGTTGCTGAACCAAAGTTTAATGTGGCTAACATTTGGGTTAAGTGGAGGTCTTTAGAGAAAATGCTGAGCAAACAGGAGAAAACAAGAAATTGTTTAGGTACAAGCTGCCCTGGTACCCTAAGCAGAGGCGCCAGAGTGAAGTCAAAATATAAACACCAGATAAGTAGAGTTGCAACTGTGAAATAATGTGTAAAGGTTAGCTACAAGGAAAGTAACTTTTTGTAAGGTGACATGTGACATGACGAGTGGGTTTTTAATTATTCATGTGTTCATTTGTCTGATTGCTTGAGATTCATTTGTTTAGAGAATAGAAAGCATTTTTGGAAGTCCTTTGTGTAAAAACTATAAATCCCATCATCTTGGTTTTTTCGGGGTCTCAGTCTTTGGAAATCTGAATTTTCCACTGAGGACATTTTTATTCTATGCCGGCTGAATAAATCTGGAACCCTTAACCGACTCTGGGTCCTCTTGTCTTTACTCCACTCTGCCAATGCTGAGGACTGGGTAAGCAGTCCTAGCCGAACCCGTTTTTCCATTACAATAGTTCCAAAAAACAAGATTTCCTAGCTCTGCGTACAGTTGTATCTGAGATCTGGTCAAAAACCCATAGTATGTTCAGGCAGATTTCAATGACAAAGCTCTCCCCATCTTTACCCTTGTGCATTCCTTTATCATAATTAAATGGCCAAGCACATTTCTGAAATATATTAAATGGTGCCTATCCAGTTTGGTTCCATGGGACAATCAGGATAATTGAGAGACTGGATTTCAGAAATAACCAATATTCAGGATGAAAATGCTTCAGTTCACTGCACTGTAAAAACTAACTTCAAACAAAATATGGAATGAGATGTGCAGGTGGCTGTCACAAACATTCCCCATTTTAGCCCATTGTAGGCTTTCATGGCCGGCATCCATAGTTTTTTGTGGGGTTTTCGTGCTGTGGCCGTGTTCTAGAAGAGTTTCTTCCTGACATTTCTCCAGCATCTGTGACTGGCATCTTCGGAGAATGCTTGCCTGGAAAAGGGTTGGGTCTATATATTCTGTGTGACCCTGGGAAGGGAGGAGTGATTTGCAAGTGTATTGTGCTGTTGCTAATGGTAGGCCTCAGGGTGGGAGGATATGCAAAAGAGGATTAGTGTCTGCTTGATTAGTGCTCATTGTCTGCTGGGAAATCCCCACCCTGGGAGATTTCTCATTTGTTGAGTCTTCAGCTTGCTGTTCATTCAGGGCTGGTAGCTAAACCTTGTTTACTTTCAGGATTTCTTCTTTCCTGTTGAAATTGTCCAGATGTTTGGATTTCAGTGGCTACCCTGTTCATTCTGACAGGTATGTTAGATGCTTAAGATGTTTGTTTTAAGGAACATGTAAAAATAGTCTTGCTGTGACTTTCAAAGCATCCATGAATGTCTCAGCCAGTCATGTACTAAAGGTATCAGCTTGCTAGTCCTCAAGATGGTTGAATAATTTCTGTGGCACTGCAGGGGGCATTGGGGATCCTTAAAGGGTCTAATGAGGCCCTTGGGCCTTATGTTTGCTGTCTCTGCTTAGATTAATTTGTAATTCAAACCAGGTTGATACATGTTGCATTCTGTACTTTTGTGTGCTGTTTATTTGCATAAATGATATTTCCAACTGGTAACAACAGATGTCATCTACAAAAATAAGGTTCCCATGGGTCCTCTCTAAAACGTCATGTGGGCATGCATGCATGCTATTAAATTATCACTCAGGCCAATCTAGCACTTCCTCCTGAATCTCACTAAAGGGTTTGATTTGTCAAGGAGCTTTCAGGCAGCTACATCCCTGGATTGCTGCATAATATACAATATTTGTGTAGAAGCACTCCATAGCAACTAATGAGCTCCTGAGGGTGCAGAATGCAATGAAGCTCAGTTTTGATTTACAAAGAAAAAGTCATTCCCCCTCCCCTTGGTGATGAGTGTACAGTGATTCAAGATAGAGTATAGTGGTTATTTGTTTATTTCAGAATCAACAGACAATTTTAACTTGCAAGAAAAATAACAGGTTTTGGTGAAAGACAGATTTCTCTTCCACCTTCATATATGTTCCAAAGGTCACAACACGTGGGCTTTCTGTTCATTCTCTCGCTACACTTTGCAGGATCTGCAATCAATACCATGGAGCATATCAGCTAAACTATATTAAGGATGAACAATCAACCATATTAATTCCATCTTTCATCTTTTTTAAAAAAAATCCCTTCATTCACTTTGATCTTCTCACTGCATCTTACTTTCACTTCGTTTCACTTTAATCATTTTTTAAAACCAAAAACTGTCTCTATTATCTGAATTGTAAAGCTAACCAAAACAGGATCAATGCAACAGTCACAGCAATACATTTGTTGCACTTACAACTTCTCTGATAATGAGTGAAATATGAAATTGCATGCCTCTTCTTCTTAGCCTCTTATTATACTTGGTCAACAAAAGCAGCAACTTCTGTGGATAAATAGGAGAAAGGAAGGACGAATCACATGCAGAACAGAAAGGAGGCAATGGGGAATCACATTCCTATCCTCTCTATTGGTAAATAACAAAAAACAAGTACAACTATATCCCTTTTCTTGTAGATTGTAATAATGATGTACCTTGTATTTAGGCTCAGTTCAGGATGGATAACATGCTGCTTCTTTGTCTTTTTATATAGTTCTTACATTTTTTACTAAATTTCAGCTTGTGTTTGGGGAAGGAATTAATGGGGTTGTTCAAGGGAAGCCAAAAGCTGAGATACATTGGTTAGTAATCCCTTTATTTACCCTTGTGTAAAATTAACTAAGGGACTCCTGCCATTGGAAATAAAAGTTTACTTTTGAGCACTCTTCCTATAGAATGAGATATTCACGCAGATGCATCTTAGTTGTTAGTGTTGGTTCTCTGCTTTCTCAATGACAGAACTGTCTAAGCTTCACATTGTTGTGATAGTTCCCATAGTCCCATGAATTTCCCCCATAATTTCACACATTTGGCACAATGTATCAGAAAACAGGGAGCCAATGTGGTGTAATGGTTTGAACACTGGATAACTCTGGAGACTAGGGTTTGAATTGCCACTCAGCCATGGAAACCCAGTGGGCAAGTCACACTCTCTCGCCTTCAAAGGCAATCCCCTCTGAACAAATCTTGCCAAGAAACCTCATGATAGGTTTGCCTTAGGGTCATCATAAATTTGAAAAAACCTGGAGGTACACAACAACAACAACAATAACAGGAAATAGCCTGTTATTTCTTTTTCTAATTTTCATTTTACATGTTGCAATTATAATACTATTTAACTTATAGATACATTATTCAATTCAATTCAATTTTATTATTATGATCAATTGATCAGTCATCAAATAAACATCAAATACGCATCAGAAGAACAACAACCATGACAGTAAAATAACAGTAACCTTAACATCAAATTATGACATCCAATTATAAAAGTGACTAAAAATTTAAGGGTATAAAAGTGTTCTAAAATTATTATTAAAACATTATATATATTAAAATCATTATAAAATCTTAAACAAATTTTACCATTTTATGCTGACAGACCATTGCCACTGCACAAAAAATAGCCACTCTTGTTGTTATTAATGGACAATGGTCTGCCAGCAAATAAGACACATAGAATTCATTCGTTCTTCCCAGGAAATGACTAAGAATTGGATAGACAAAAATATGGTGGTAACCATAATAGAAAGGGCAGTACAACAACACGTGACCTATTGTCTCCACTGTACCAGCACCACAAGGACATGTACAAGCATCATAGAGGATACTATTTTATCTCCCTTCCAATAGGGCTGAAGGTAAAACATTAAATTTTGCTAAAGTAAATGCTTTCCTGTATTTTGGGATGGTTAATAGATACATTATAACATTCAATTTTCTCTTCTTCTTTTTCTCCTTTACTCCCCACATTTCAGTTAGTAAACCAGAATATGTATTGTTGGCTATCATTGTGAATCTAACTTGTCTTCTAAGGAGATTATCGCATGGTTCTTCAATAGTGGGATAGAAGCAGGATTATAATCACAGGATCTTATCGCACCACATCGTGGCCAGGCAGTAGATAATCTGTGCTTCTGCTGCTGTTTTTAATGAACAGGAAAATCCTGTGAATAGCTGTCAGTCCTGTGGTTAACCCATTATTGAAGTATGTGCCATAAGTTATTCAGGGGTAATTTGGAGAAAAGGGGATTTAAAGGGGTTTGACTGCACCATTCTTCTTTCTCATTGAAAGAAAGACTTCTTAATTATGAGAGGTTTCCAAATTTGTTTAAAATTCTCCTCTGTAATTTCTCCTCTTTCTAATCATATTTTAGCTTTTAGCTTTTCAGATAGTGAAATAGACCATACTCTATTTATCCACGTTGGTATTGAAACATCCTCTAACATTTTTCACGATTCCACTATTTCTAATCTTTCAGCACTTAACAGGAGTGCTCTAAGATCTTCATCTGGCAATCTTTCATTTCCATTTTCAAGTATGGAAATTAACTGTAGTGCTCCTCTATAATGTACTCTTTGACCTAACATTTTACTTATCCAGTGTGCTCTCACATCTTCCATGTGTAATCCCTCATTTTGCTACTGGGGTTGAATTGAGTGTTTGCATCATAGCTTCCACCACATTGTAGAATATTTGCTGGATATTTTCAACTTGATTCAAGTGCTTACATCTGATTTTGAATTGCTGTCTATTCAACTGTACTTCTGATCTGAATTAGGTCTACCACCTGTTTTTCTGAGAGTCTCCTCCTTTAGCACCCATATATCAATATAGCAATAGCAATAACAAGTACATTTCTATACCACTTATCAGTGAACTAACACTTTCTAAGTGGTTTTCAATGTGTAAACCAATTGTCCCCAACAAGCTACAAAAGTATGAAAGACTGAGTGAACCCTGGAGACCTGCCTGGGATTGAACTTACAACCTTGTGGCTGTGAGTGGTTGCAGTGCCGGCATTTAACCAATGTGCCACCAGGGCTCCTTCAGGCAGTTACAACATGGTCCTTTCCATGTTGGGAAGAGGAACATCTGTTGAATTTGGTTGGTGAAGATGCTTGAGAATTTATCTCTCTCTCTCTCTCTCTCTCTTTAAAGGAACATACTAAAACTAGCCATTTTTAAAACAAATAGGTTGGAAAGAACTTGATTTTTGAAAAATTAAAATATAGGCAAAAAACCCATACCTCCCAAGTAGCAAGACTAATCAAATAGAGAAAGAGCTAGTAATAACATAGCACACAATGAGTGAAGCTGCCTAACTTGTCACTACCACAATGGTGTTAGATTTAAAAAACTATATAAACTGATCTTTTGTTTTAAAAATATGTTAAGAAAGTAAAATATTTCACTACCTCAATCAATAATTGCCTGTGGTACTTAGCCAGGAGATACAATATCTTTCCAAATCATACAAATGTGGTCTGTTAATTTATCATTTCCAATTTACATAGAAATAATTATGATGGCTGAATTTGGAGATTCCCCCACAGATCTCCAAAACTGGGGATTAGATACACATATGGGCAGTTGTCATATATTACATTGTAATTGTCATGGGAGCAATGTTTGCCCAGGTGAATTGCTTTAAAAGGCTTTTGACATCATTATCCTTTCTCTCAGAGCCAATTCCAGTATTAAGCAGAACATTCTAATGAAAGTATTTTGATATCAAAATCATTCTGAGAACAATAGTTTCTTCTTTATGGACTAGGATGTCCAAGAAGCCTTTGGAATGAAGATTTATAAACATGTTATCAATCCTCTTTTTTTTTTTTAAACACATAATATAGCACCAGTTGTACTATGGTTTGTGTGCCATGTCCAAGTACTGGGCTACCTCTAATTCTGTTAAACAAAACAAAGAAAATGTGAAAGGGATAAACTCTTTTAGAGTGCACTAGTGTTCATAAAATTCACTTTTTTTCAGCTTGTGGCAGAGATCAGGCAATAGAAACAGAGCCTTAATAAGGGAAATTCTTAGTCCCTTATCAGTTAAGTACTACATTGTTAAGTACTACAAAATGCTCATATGTGGTGAAATTGCTCACTCATTCAACATTTCTTGAAGGCTATGTTTAAAACATTATGATAAAATTAATCACACTTTATAATTAAAGGGCTTCCAATAGCACTTCTGTTTATTTTTGGTAAAAATCATATAACATCATCTTCATGAAGACCTTATGCAATTCTTATTAGTAACAACTAGAGAAGATGTTGTCACTCTCTGGCAATAAGTGTAGGTTACAGCATAGGTACGTATTTGTTTAAAGCAGTGGTGCTCAACCTTTTCTATGTCCCTCACCCCTAGGAGATGTTTAATTAATGTTCACACCCCCTACAAAAGTAATATCCCATTTAACGATAAAGAAGTCTGATTTCTAATTTTTCATTCACAAATTGAACCACAAAGAATACTGCGGGTGAACAAACTGAACTTTAAAAAACAAACTTTTAACTCAGTGCATAAAATTCAAATCTAAATTGAGCAATTAGATTCTAATTTATTGAGAAAAAAATGAGTCATGACTTGTGAATCGTCACTCAAGGACACAAGCCATTCTTTTTCACACTCTCTGAAATTCCATCTTGCATCCCCTGATGGTGCAGACACCCCATGTTGGGTACCCCTGGTTTAGAGTATAGAATATAGCGTTGCCAGAAAGATTGGGGGGAGGCTTTCACACTATACAATTATAGCACTAAAATGCTGCTTAACTGCCTGGCAACATCCTATGGAATCCTAGGATTTGCAGTTTGGGGATTGTATTTGGATTTGTCAGTCAGAGAGCTCTAACACTTCACCAAACCACAAATCCCAGGATTCCATAAGATGCAACTATGAAGGTTGAAGTGGAAACACAGTGCTACAGTTGTATAGTGTGAAACAGCCCCAGTACAGCAAATAGATAAAATAGAAAGGCAGATGATTGTGATCTATGTATATAATATTGGCTTCCTTTTCTTTTTCATTTTGTGAACCAGGAGGTCTTTAAGCACATGTCCACAACTAAGCCATTGTTCTTTTTGGAAGAATATTACCATCTGAAAAGAGGAAAAAAACAGCAAAAACTAATAAGCAACCATTATTATTTATTGTCACAATCATTTCCATACACTAAGGATTTTGAATTTGAATTGATGTTCTCACATACATATGTCTGTCCCTGGCTTCCACTTCACTAAATGCATCTGAGGAAGTAGACTGAAGACTACAAAAGCTCATGCTGCCAACTTCTTTCTTTCAGTTAGTCTCAAAGGTGCTACAAGATCTCTCTACATACTATTTATGACCATATATGCCTTACAACCACATGTGCCAAAACATTTTTCACTTCTCAATATACTAGATCTGAAAGTCATTGTTCTTTATTTTGTTACAGATCTATTGAGGGAGGGCTATGTGCACGCACACACACACACACACACACACCATATTATTTTATTTAATTATTTATTTTATAAATCACACCTTCTGCCACTGGGTGCCTGGGGTAATGTACAAAAAATATGATTAAAATATAAAATGAAGGAACACAAAGAAACACAGAAGCAATAATGCTGTCAAGGTTCAGCATTAAGGAGAACCAAAGTTTAGATGAGTTTCTAAAATAATATGTCATTCCAAAGTTCCTAGTAATATCAGTAATGTAATAATAACCACTGATTCGATTGCTCTGCCCTAGCTCTGTAAAATAGATTTCTATTTTCTTGTTGCAATATTCCAATTTTATCAGAAAAGGCAAAGTTAATAAAAGGTACATAGGTGCTACCAAAACAATAGTTTCTTACAATACTAAAATAGCTCCCTTCCTTCCTTCCCTCCTTCCCTCCCTTCTTCCTCTCTTGGTAAAATACAGGTGCATCCACAGAATTGTTGCTATTCTTTTCACTTCCTCCTGTCCTTGCCAAGAGCCAATGAAGAAAATGTCAAAGATTTTTCATCTCTTGGATCTGATAAAATTACTTTCAGTTTCCTTCCTTTGAAGACCTTGAGCAACAGTGAAGGAGAGAGAGAAGAAAAAAGTGTGTACTCTCTTTCAGAACTTTAGAGAAGGACTTCCATTTGAACCAATATGTGTTTTAATTAGAAGCTGAGATTAAACCTGTCATACATGACCTTTTTTTTAAAGAAAAAAATGCTACTGTCTTTCTAGAAATATCTTTGAGGTATGCCTGTACCATATGGGTGTGTGGGTATCCACATGAGGTTGCATTATACATTTATGTAGCTATTCAAAATGAATCAGAAACAACACTGACATTCTGACGTTTTTCCAGTGTAGGATGGTTCCTGATCAGTACCTACACTTTTCAGCCAACATCTTCTGTCTCTGGGCTAAATCTGATTGTTAGTCCCAAACAGAATGAGCCTACTAAACTAATGGAATTCACATAAATGTTGACTTATTTTTTGGCAATTAGTCTAGTCATGTTGGCACAAGAGATTGACTTTACCTCTCTTTGTTACTTTATGCACCAAAAGGCTTGTCTGAAAATGTTTATATGTTAATATTAGCAGTGGAAATCTTACTAGATTAATTAGTTAGATTAGATGATTTGAAAACTTTTATGCTCCAGTCCTTTTCCGGGAGGTAAAGGAAATGTTCCAGGTGTAATTGGATATGATTTTAAAGCCCTATATGGCTTGGGTCCAATGTATTTAAGAGATCGTCTACTTCCATATAATCAGCCCCATACCCTCAGGTCCTCTGGGAGGAACGTATTGCAGCATTTATGGACCAAATTAAAATGCAACCCAGAGGACTTTTTCTGCAGTGGCTCCCAGTCTGTGGAACAGCCTGCCAGACGAGATCTGTCAAATTACCAACTTAGGTAGTTTCAAAAAAGTTGTCAAGATGGATCTCTTTTGGCAGGCCTTTCTGGAATGAAGTACTCGGCCATATACTAAGGACACATTATGGATTATGTTGGTTTTGCCCACTGATACTAGGTTGTTGTTTTGTTTTTTTAATTCTTATTATGTAGTTTTTAATCCTAACTTGTTTAATTCCTTTTTAAGGGGTGGGGATATCATGTATATATTATTGTTTGTTTTATTATACTGTACACCGTTTTGATTGTTTTTACAAAAAGCAGAATACAAATAAAAGTTTTATTTTATTATTATTTATGATTCAAGAGAGGCTGCTAAAATATGCCAACTCTGGAGTTATTGTAGAGAAATTCCATGCCACTGGTTTCTCTAGGAGGAAATCACTCAATTTTAGGAGAGAACACAGGTTGAGGAAAGTGGAAGGAATAGAAACATGTACTTCCATGATTTCCGGCCTGCTTGCATGAGCTAGGCAAAACTCTGGATACGTCAGTACTACTAACATTAGAACTCTCCAAGGAACAGGATAGCGTACTCTGCTCCTCCGTGAAAAATTAAATATTTACATGTATCTTGAACAGATGTAGAGACATACATCAATCACATCTATATATCAATCTATTCATTTCACCATTGATCCATCCATTTCTGCAATCCCAGGAATTAACTTGTTAGTAGGTGGAGGAAAGTTAAAGAAATAGAAAATTTCCAACTTTTACTTGTTCTCTTTTTTCCTTTTACAATGGCCCCTTGGTATCCAATGGGGTTTGGTTCCAGGATCAAAATCCATGGATATTTCTAAACCATGGATAGTTGAATCTGTGGATAAAGAATCCAGGGATACAGACAGCTGACTGTACTACTAAAAAAACAAAAAACAGATTAATTCAAACATTTTCATTAAAATTATTTTATGGAAAAAATGAAATTCATTTTAATGTTCCATAGTTTATGTTTAAAATTTCTGTGTAGTTGCAGAAATCAACAAGACAGCCAATTGGCTGTAGACAGGAGATCAGAAACAAAAGAAACGTTCACCCCTGCACATATAAGAAGTAGCCATTTATGCTGATAAATGTACAGGCTGTTAAAGATATGTGAGTAACTAAACTATCCCTCATTTTACAAGTGTATAAGTATATGAGAAATTCATGCTAGCAGGATTTTGTGGCAAAATTAATTTTATATTTGGGACATTTTTTACAGTAATGCAAAATTTGCTTTAACAAAAAAAATCAAATTAAAATACAGGTATCATATTTTTATTGGTAGGGAGAGATTAAATTGTTTTAGTTAAATTGCCATGTTAATGCTTATTTTCTCCTATTCATTTTCTCAAACACACTGATTTTCTTATTTTACTCTGATTTTGATTTTCAGGCACTCATTCTTTCTAATTCATATGCATTCTATATCCTTGTGATATCTTTTGAACAATAAAACTGTAACAACAGAGGTTATCTATAGTAACAACTTTAATGTGATAGTCCTGACAATGGTTTTGTGCAGGGCTTTGTCCAAACAGAAATAGGACTAAAGTATAGAAGAGACAGAGTACATGTGTAAGCACTGCCCCAAATGTCCCTTGGTGCCCAATTGCCCTGTAGATATTTTATACATTCAGTGCAAAGGTCTGCAAAGCATTTTCTCTGTGTCTTTCAGAGCACATCTAGAGATCCCCTTAGGAGGAATCTTTGTAAAGTAATCCAGAACATCTGGACTCTTGCTGGGTTTACCCGAGTTTGATTATGTACCCAGATCATTGTGTTGAACACATGAAGGTCTAAAAGGAAGCCAAGAACCCAGATATGTAGCAGAGTGCTTATAGACATACCCAAATCAACATCATATCCTAGATATATATGTGTTCAAGTAAGTATGTCCACTGTGGCAATTTACTGCCAAAATTTCTACAGTATTGGTCTGTCACAATGAAAACAACACAAGAAATCTAATGGCACCTTAAATACTAACATAGCTAATGCAGCACAAGCTTTTCTGTACTGTAGCTCACTTCATCAAAAGGATGGAGTGTGACTTGGATATTCACATACATACAATTTTGGGCAATAGGAAGATGTGAGAGAATGGATATGTAAAAAGTACAAACACAGGTGTGTACCATAACAGTGGTCATTTAACTAAAAGTAGGTACGAGATACCGTAAAGGTCCTCATAGAGATAAACTTAAAAGAAAGATAAATAAGATATGAAATTCATCATGTTCTTTTGTGCTATATACACTGGGACACATATATTTACATAATTTGATTTTTCATCACTTGCCACCTGCTGATTCTTAGGTGTGTGAATTAGGCATCTTTAGTGAAAAGGAGTGCTTAAGGGGTTGTAGAGGTTATATCTGTGAGTTTTATTGGTGGGTGTTTTGTCTGAGATGGTGAATTCAGATACACAAGTCACTCACTGATGCTATAGTCATGTGATAATCAACATACTTTAATACTTTTTGTATTCATACATTTTCTTCCTATGTCAGCCTCCTGAAGTAGGATACCCAAGTTTCCTTAGTGCTGAGCCATCAGATTTTCTGCATCTCACATTATTTTTTCCTGCATTATCTTCTGCATTATATCTTTGCAAATTGTACTGAAGTCATCTTCAATCTTAATCACTCTCACTGTTTCAAAATGAATGTTTTCTTTGCTGAAGAAAAGTTGGCTTAATATCAGTATCATTGTACACTGCAAGCACTGAAACAAATTGTTCTTAAATTTAAAAAAAAATCCATAAAAGCATGAAATATCATGTTTATGACAGTATTTATTGTATACTGTCAGAGTAAGCTACTGTTTACTCAAACTGTTGTTCCATCTATCTCACTATTGTCTATACCAAATAGCAGCACATCTGAACCTGGCATATTTTTGCTTGCAAATCACATATTCTGTCCTTAAGCTACTGTCCTTCCACATAGTTCCTGTCTGAGGAACATATAGCCTGCTTGAAAGTAGCTTGCTATAATTAATTCAATTTTCCCAATAACTGAGATATAGCTAATTGACATTAATTTGTAAGTTAAGGCAGAAAACAGAAGGAAGAAATGTTCATCTTGGTTGCTCTATCGACATTGCCTGCTTAGAGGCCATTCCTAGCATAAACAGAAATATTTTATTACTACTTTTTTTATTTGGTGATACATCAAAACAAAACAAAACAAAAAACTTTTTTGGACATGTGGTAATCTAATTTCAGTCAAATTGCATTCTTCTTTCTCTTTAATGTAGCAGGGAATAATAGGCCCTTTACACTACAACAGTAAGATTATCTGAACACTGAAAAAGAAGCCATATGGTACATCTGCACTACAGAAATAATGCAGTTTGATACCACTTTAGCTGTCATGGTTCCATCCTACAGAATGCTGGGATTTGTAGTTTTGTGAGGCACCAGTACTTTTTGGCAGAGAAGGCTAATAATTTTGTAAAATTACAAATCTCAGGATTCTATAGGATGGAGTTACAACACTTAAAGTAATGCCAAATTTCATTATTTCTATAATTTAGATTCATCCATACCTTTTCACATCTTCAGAGCCAATAGTGTGCACAGTCACAGGAGATCTATGATTAGCCAATTATCTATAACACTATGAAATCTGAATGATTATTCGCCAAACTGTCTACCCAGCATAATTCATCCTCTCTCCCCTCCCTGCTAGCTGGAGAGGCCCATGTGGATGGAAAATGCTTTTCTAGGAAGTCTGGGAATGGTAATAAATGTGGTTATCTGTGTTTGCAGTGAAACTGTGATTTTTAGAGTTATAGGCCTGAAACAGACAGGCACTAAGGTGCCCCCTCGTCATGTGCTAGGGTTGCCTCAGGGTGGAGCTTATATACACCCTGCAACCCTAGCACGTGATGAGGGCGTTGTAGCTCCGCAGATCCGTATAGATGGCGTAACAGTGACTACGTCACAGCTGCGCAGCTTCCATATGGCGCTGCGCAGCTGTGACTTCATAGAGACACCCTATGGTGCTTCTTTTTTTGTTTTGTTTTGTTTTGTTTTGCATCGCAACTGTGATGCAAAAAGGAACTGCTTTTTGGGGCTCCTTTTTCAGTCCATACCCTGTTTCCCTGAAAATAAGACATCCCCTGAAAATAAGACCTAGTAGAGGTTTTGCTGAATTGCTAAATATAAGGCCTCCCCCGAAAGTAAGACCTAGCAAAGTTTGTTTGTGTGTGTGTGTGTGTGTGTGTGTATGTATATATATATAGAGAGAGAGATAGATAGAGAGATAGATAAAATATAATAAATGTTCTTTTGTTGTTGTTGTTGTTCAACAATAAACTCCGTTGCTGTCAGTTTACTGGATGAGTTCCAATCGGTGAGTACCGATGACGTGGACAAGCTCCTTGGAAGCGTGAGGAAGACAACCTGCTCTCTCGACCCAGGTCCATCCTGGCTGGTCATCCAGGGAGGGGATGCATTGAGAACATTCCTTCGGGATGTGATCAATGCGTCTCTCAGGGAAGGCAATGTTCCATCTAGTCTGAAGGAGGCGGCTGTTAAGCCCCTCCTGAAGAAGCCTTCCCTTGATCCCCTGGACAGGAACAACTACAGACCAGTTTCCTTGCTGCCTTTCCTAAGCAAGGTGGTCGAGAAAGCGGTTGCCTCCCAACTCCAAGCTGTCTTGGATGAAACCAATTATCTCGATCCATTTCAAACCAGCTTCAGGGCAGGTTATGGAACGGAGACAGCCATGGTTGCTCTGACTGACGACCTCCGCCTGAGCATCGACAGGGGTAGTGTGACCCTGTTAGTACTCTTGGATCTCTCCGCGGCTTTTGATACAATCGATCATTCCATCCTTTTAGATCGGCTGAGAGAGTTGGGGATCGGCGGCACCGCGCTCCAGTGGTTCCGTTCCTTCCTCTCTGGCAGATCTCAAAGGGTGAGACTCGGGGACAGCTGCTCTTCTAAAATCGAGCTTAGCTGTGGCATTCCACAGGGCGCTATTCTGTCCCCAATGTTATTCAATATTTATATGAAGCCGTTGGATGAGATCATTCCGAGGCACGGAGCTCAGTGTCATCAGTACGCTGATTACACTCAGATCTATTTCTCTGTGACCAGATCGTCTGCTCAGACCTCAGATGGCATCTCCCCTCTCAATGACTGCCTTGCGGCGGTAATGGATTGGATGAGGAAAAACCGATTGAAGCTTAATCCAGACAAAACAGAGGTGCTCACAGTCACAGGCCCGAAACCAGGTTTGGGAATACAACTTCCAGTCCTCGATGGAGTCACACTCTCCTCCAAGGATTCTGTTCGCAGTCTGGGGGTACTCCTTGATCCGTTGCTTCACATGATTAGTCAGGTGAATGCGACGGTCAGGAGCGCTTGTTACCAGCTTCGGCTGATACGCCAGCTGCGCCCTTTCCTGGAGAGGAGGGATCTGGAAACTGTGATACACGTGCTGGTAACCTCACGTTTGGACTACTGCAATGCACTCTGCATGGGGCTACCCTTGTGCCTAACCCGGAAACTACAAATGGTCCAAAATATGGCAGCCAGGCTTCTGGCTGGAACATCCAGGAGAGAGCATATCACTCCTGTGCTAAAAGCCCTCCACTGGCTGCCGATCAGTTTCCGGGCACAGTACAAGGTGTTGGTTTTAACATTTAAAGCCCGTCATGGCTTGTGCCCATCTTATCTAAGGGACCGCCTCCTCCCATATGAACCCCCCCGCACACTCCGGTCCTCTGGGAGGAACCTGCTTCAACCCATGAAGACCAAGCTGGTACAGACCTCCCAGAGGGCTTTTTCGGCTGTCGCCCCCAAGTTATGGAATGACCTGCCGGACAAGATGCGTCTCATTCCATCTTTAGAAGGCTTTAAAAGAGCCCTAAAGACGCATCTCTTCCGGCAAGCCTTCCCATAGAATGTGAATATCCCTAGCTCCATACCGAGGTTTTAAGGGCTTTTAAATCTTTTCCTGCATTTTTCTCCATACAACCTAAGCTGGGTCCGCTTCCTACTATTGTGCATTGCTATTTTAATCTATTATGTTTTTTTAACTCTATTGTGATTTAATTCTTTTTTAAGGGAGGGTGGTAAGGGTAAGGAAGGGGTATTTTAACTTGATATTGTTTTAACCTCTGCTGTACTCCGCCCCGATTGCTTGTTCAGAGGGGCGGAATAGAAATAATAATAATAATAATAATTATTATTATTATTAAATGTGAATTCTTCTTCATGGAAAAATAAGACATCCCCTGAAAATAAGACCTAGTGCATCTTTGGAAGCAAAAATTAATATAAGACACTGTCTTATTTTCGGGGAAACACAGTACCTTCACCGCTCCATCTGGTTGCTGCAGTGAAGATACGGACGAAAAAGAGGTGGTGCCAGACCACCCTTTTTGGGCGATCTGTAAAGCCCCATAGATTGGGATGTACTCATGACCTTAGCTATTTTATAGAATGTCAGAATCTTAGAACTGGAAGAGCTGATAAGGGCAATCTAGTCCAACTTCCTTCCATGAAGAAAGATACAACTAAAGTACTCATGAAAGATGGCCACAGAACTTATGTTTAAAGACCCCCAAAGATAGAGCCCACAACTTTCTGAGGCAGTTTGTTCTACTGTTAAACAGGTCTTACAATAAAAAAGAGTTCTTTCTAATGTTTAGGTGGCATCTCTTTCCTTCCAGTTTGAATTCATTGCTTGTGTTCTCATCTATAGACCAGCAAAGAGATGAGCTTAATCCATCTTCTATATTTGATTTACCTTTCATAAATGTTCAAGGTGGAGGTGCTTCCAAACATCTCAGTTTTTGTTGATTTTTCTGCCACCACTTTTGCATTCTACCAGAAAGTCCAAAAGCAGGGTTACAGCTGAATATTAAGAAAGCAAAAACAATGATCATAGCTCATTTGCATAATTGTAAAGGTAGACGAGGAAGATTTTGAAATGGGTGAAGATTTTCATACTGTGGCTTAGTCATGAATCAGAATGAAAACTGCAGTCAAGAAATCAGAAGACTAGGAATTGGAAGGGCAACTATGAAGGAACGAGACGAGACCTTCCAATGCAAACCTATATCACTGAAGACCAAAGCCAGGGTTGCCATGCCATCATATTTCCAGTTTCTATGTATGGTTGTGGAAACTGGACAGTGCAGAAAGCTGATGAAAATCAACTCAGTTGAAATATGATGCCAGAGGAGAGTTCTTGGATAGGAAGCATTTTAAAGGCTTTGGTTGTTTGCTTGCTTGCTTGTTGATGTAATTTCTATCTTGCCTTTCTCCCAGTATTGGCATTCAAGGCAGCTTACAATTTAAATGAATAAAGCCAAAAACATACAAAAAAACCTGAACATTAAAATGGGATTCAACTATTGACAATATTAAAATGATTTAAGACAACATTTTAAAAGATAAAACACCATTAAAAGATACAAAGCAATTAACAGTTCAGTGTAGCACATTCAGCCCATTATTTTAAAACTTTCCATTTCCATTTCTGTTTCTTAGCAGCTGTTGGGTGGGGATAGTTTGTCACAGGAGTTACCAGCACTCTTGGGGGGGAGGCGCAGAGCTGGTGTGCACATGTGAGCAACTAAACGTGGAGAGATGTGAAGAGATGTGGCTACAATAAAAAAAAATTGTGTGAATAACAAATCTGGAATGTGTGAAATGGGTTATTTCATCACTCCACAAAAAAGGACATCTGAATGACCCCTGAGTTGTTCAGTCTCATTTACATGAAAGCAGTTCCCACTTTAAAAAAGGACATCTGAATCAACCCTGAGTGGTTCAGATTCATTTACTTCAAAGCAGATGTGCCATTTTCCTGTTTACTTCTGAGACATCATGCAGGTATTTGAGATGCTGAATAATTCATCCATCCTTACTTCTCAGTAAGCCTGAAACAAGTTACAGATACATTTTGATCAGACTTTCTTTGTAATTAATCTTGTCGTCAAGTGGAATGTGGCTATCAGCCATAAAACTAGAAATTTTTGAATTAGTCGACTAGAATTTGTGTAATTAGTTGAAAAGTGAATGCAATAAATCTACATGTTTTAGCATATGAATAAAGAACAAAAGGCTCCCTTACTATGTTGTTTTAAAAAGACACATGGACATGTTGAATACCCTTGAACATTTCACAGATGAAAACTGGGATATGTGTGGCCAAGCAACAGCAGAGTGTGGTTAATATGGGGAAAGTTCTCAATGAGGAGGAACACACAAACTAGGAAAGGCTGAAGCAGTTTGCATTTGCTTAAGTCTACAGGGTTGGGCAAGATTATGCCCTCTGCTCTCCTCACCCCACTCCTGAGTTTACTGTGTGCAATCTACTTTTGCATTGTGAACTCAGTTTGCAGCAATGTTGAAGACAAAAGGAGAAGGTGGGAGAGGGAGAGAAACGGGGACACTTTAAAACCAGATAAAAATTTGGGATGGCTTAAGATTAATGAGGACTGTCCCTGTTAATGTGGGACAGTTGGACAGTATGATGTTGAGGCAACTATAATTTTGGAAGACATAGGCCCAGTACAGATGGCCAAAAAAGGCCGCCTGTAAGGTGTGATTAGGATTAGGAAGGGTATAGCATTTGCACCCTCCCTAACCCTAGCGTGTATGGACGCCACCATTTTAAAATGGCGGCATCCATACAGATATGCCATGATGTTGTCATGGTGCGCACAGCTTTTACCTAATGCTGCACGTGCCTGACAACATCATGACATGGGAGGGTACCAAGCGCACCCCTTTCCGTGGCACAAAAAAGAGCTCCATCTGGTTGCTCTTTTTTGTGCTTGGTCATTGGCACGGCCTTTAGTCAGCCATGCCAAGGACCCAGGGGGGAAAGGGGCTGCGGCGGTGGCCCCTTTCTCCCCTCGCCAGCACCGTTTCAGCCAGCACCATTCACCGCTTCCCCGCGGCCTTCAGAAGCGGCAGGATGGGGCCTCTGGGGCTGCCAGTGAGGCAGCCCTGGCCCCATCCTGCCACTTAAAGGGGCGGCTGCAGACTGCCCCAAAAGGGCAGTCTGTAAAGCCCCATAGTTCTATGTTTGAAGGAGTAACAGCCTCGCTAAAGGTGAGTGATGTGAGCTTGGTTTTATTCGTCATCCTCTACTCAAATATCAGATTTAGAAAAGGTTTGTTGCTGTAGACACTAGTAAAAGATTTGTTGCTCAAATTTTTCCTCCAACACTCGTCTCCTGAAATTTCCGAGAAGACAGCCGGAGCTTGTTGCCAGCAGAAATAGAGATAGTGACAATTTTGCCCATTATCACAACACTTCTCTGTCATGTTTTTAGAATCAGACTTGGTTATCAAGAAACAAAATCCTTCTTATCCTCCCACAATGCCCAGGAAGTAAATTCTGTTGTTGGAGACATGGAAACCAAAACTGGGGTGGGGGGCACTGTGACTCCATACATACTTTTAAAAAACTTATTTCCTCATTGAAGTTCTTTGAATAGTCTCAGATCAACTGTTACAAAGGTAAGGATCCTTCATGGTGTGGGGTGTTGTTGCTTTCCAGCTCTGTTATTTTTCAGGATGGCTGTTGTACTGGGGGGGAAAAAAGGTCCACTATGGGATAGTTCCATCCTGGGTGGAATAGGAGTTCACATTGACAAAGCTTGGCAGTGGGGTCATTGGGGGTGCATGTGGTGTGGGCTGCACCAGGTGATACCTCAGAGAAGGGGTAACACTTGGCCAGGCCCTCCTCCCACTGCACTGTGTATGTGTGTGCTGCTGCTGTACCCAGCACTCCCCCTTTCTTCTCTGTTGCCCTGACTCTCTCCATGAGGAGGAAGCCAAGGAGGCATAGGAAGAAGGGCAGCGTATGTGCATTCTCCCCCTTCTGCTGCTCCACTTGCCCATCCTCCCCCCAGGATCCATGGCTAGGTGTCAACTAGGAGTGGGGCTCAACGAATGAGCAAGGGAGCCACACAGTGGAGGGGAGGCAGGAGAGTGCTGTCCAACAGCATTTTACTGGTCCAAGTGAATGAGGCAGTGGAATGGGAGGGCAGGACATACAGCCACCACTGCCTCCCAGCAACCTCCTACACCAGGGGACACCAAGCCTAGTGACATCACTGAAGCTGGATGCTTATTTTTCATGCTTGCTGGCTTGAACAGGTTAGATAAAAGGAAAAGGAACAAAATTCACCATAAATATCTATATTTCCCAAGCAGCTATGTATTGTTATGAACAATCTACATGGCAGTCCAAAGTATTTCAGGATGGCTTCAAAGACTCTGTGCTTAGTAAGAAATCATGGGTTAATTTAAAATGTGATAGAAGGTGGTTTTTAAAAACATTCTGGTATATATGTATGTCAATACAGAAAAGAGTCCTCTCTATGTTTTTGTTATTACCAGACAATAATATGTCCTGTGTGGTTAGCCTTGTGGATTTCTGGTAACGTGTAAAAATTTCCAGCAGTGGAATTTGGTTCTTAAAAAAGATCGGCTGTCTCATTTTTAAGTAGTGCCCTTCCTCTTTGTAAGATTCTTCATGATTTTAATGATACGATCATTTAGTTTTGTGGGGATGTCTGTCACCAAAAAAAATCTTCCTTCACTTGCCTTTTGCTTTCTGCTAGGTACTCTGCAGTGTTTAGCACACTCTTTCTTAATAGGCTTTATGACAATATCTGTTCTCATCTAAGGATTCTTTAGTGCCATTGTTTTCATCTTTTGACAGGTTGTCATAGGTAGATATTTCTGGAAGTATTGATTTCAATTAACCTATCCATGTAGTTGTTGATAACATCAGCACATTGTCTACATTCATAGATTACATGGCACACATATTTTTGTCTTTATGAAGGGTCCACATCAAAAATACAGGCTTTTTTAGCATCTTGTTCAGTCTAAGCTTTCCAACCCTCAAAAAGGGTTGGAAAGCAGCCTTGGGCCTATTTAGAAAGAAAGGCAGGATATAAGTGCAATAAATAAATGACTAAATAATAAACAGGGGGCAACCTTTACAATAAGAGATACATATAATATAATAATATAATATAATACCTAAAGATGTTCTATAAGGGACAAGCTTCCTGGCCCTCACATAAGGGGCATTCCCTACAATAAGGGACACTGGCAATCATGTGCATATGTGTTTGTGTGTGACAGAGAGAGAGAGAGAGAGAGAGATTCTCAAATTCACAGTTCAATCCTATATATGTCTATTTTGAATTCTGTAAAATTTACCTAGAGAGTGATATAATGGTTTGACCATTGGTCTACAACTCTGAAGACCAGGATTTGAATTCCAGCTTGGCCATGGAAATCCACTGGGTGACTTCAAGCAAGTCACATTCTCTCAGCCTCAGAATAAGGCAAGGCAAAGCTTGTCTGAACAAATCTTGCCAAGAAAACACCATGATAGGTTCACTTAAGGGTTGCCATAAGTCAGAAATGATTGAAGGCACACAACAAAAAGAGCTTACCTTCAAGTAAACTTGTATAGAATTGCAGCCTGAATAATTATCAATATATTAGGTTACTTGCATTTAGTTATTTGATGTTGCATCACCTTACTATCATGTTGATTCAACAGGCCCATAAAATATGAATCCACTGCAAAGTTTCTGGAGAGGAGTCTGCAAATTATTTACTTGTTTCATCATTTCATATCATACCTCTAGCAGCTTCTGCATATCTATTTATTGTCCTACCAGTACTCTATTTTCAATTTTGGCTTATGAGACACTTTCGTATTTACCATGTGTTGTTTTCTGTTTATTTCTTTACACCCAAACTCTCCACATTTGTTGTTTGGAAAGTATAACCAGTGATGAGAAACCTGAAAAGGCTGTGGTTGGTTCAATTTGGATTAGGGTTGGATAGAACTATGTGATCTTAAACAAAGTAGCTCTGTAACATTCAGCAGTAAATACCATGACAAAGCCTGCTCTTCTGACATCTTCTGAGGACTATCTGAAGATATATATAAGCTTATC
Organism: Urosaurus nigricauda; assembly: GCA_034509955.1. Lineage (NCBI taxonomy): Eukaryota > Metazoa > Chordata > Lepidosauria > Squamata > Phrynosomatidae > Urosaurus > Urosaurus nigricauda. The sequence continues at coordinate 108,022,642 of JAOEGL010000003.1, read as the reverse complement.
AAGAAACTCTTGCTAAGCTTTATATAATCTTCTGCACTATTAGGTGTTTATCTGAACAAAATCCAAATTCTAAACCTTTTGAGCTTTACACAATCCTGCATTTACTTTCTTACAGCACTAATGAGCTTCTGACAACTTAAGTCTGGAATGTAAATAATTTGCTGTAGATTGTCTTTGCTTTGTGAAGTCAGTGTCAACTGTGAAGGGGAAGCAGCTTATCAGTCCACATTTACAGCAAAGTATATTGTTCTCTCATACTGGGCTTGTGATTAATTTTGTGTTAGAGTGAATTCCTCCTACATCTTTTGACATTGTGTTTATTATAAAAATAGCACTGGCATATTGATCTAGACTTTACTGCAGGGGCAGGCAGCTTCAATAGATTCAGGGGCAAACTTTGTCCTCCTGGGATTTTATATGGCCTGGATGCACTGTCAAAATAAAAACAAAATAAAATGAGAAATGGCCTGATGTACATTTCTGATTTTGAATGATACAGAGCAATTGGGCCCTGCTACCTATTTAAATCTTTCATCGGCTCTTTTGCACTACACCATTATATCATTGTGATTCTACTTTAAATGCCTCAGGACTCTTTCACACTATACAGTTATAGCACTATATTCCACTGTAACAGCTACTTGGGTATGGATATTCTAGTATAGGTTGAGTCACCCTTATCCAAAATCCAAAATTGTCCATATGGATGGCTGAGATAGTGACACTTTTGCTTTCTGATACTTCAGGGCATATAAACTTTGTTTTGTGCATAAAACTATTAAAAATATTTGTATAATATTTTGTTGTTCTTTGCTTCTTTTGAGTGAATCTAAACTCAAGGCAATCCTGAGAATTAGATATCTCCAAGTCCCCCATCCTCTGTCTCCCTGCACAGGTACTGAAGGCTCATGCACATGAGTCTATCTATCTGGCATGTGGTCTTCCTCTCTTTCTATTGCCTCCGCCTTTGCTAGTACCACTGTCTTTTCTAATGAGTCCTACCTTACCATTATGTGGCCAAAGTGTAGAGTTTATCATACAATGGAATTTGAGGGTATACTCCAATGGCAATCCGAATGCAATCATGGGGTTCACGTAATTGCATATTAGAGTATCTCACACAATTTCGAGCAATGGGGGGGTCATTTTCGGGCAATGGGAAGTCATTCTGAATGCATTCCGAATGCAATTAGATTTGACGTAAATTCGCTAAACTAGCGAATTTACGTGAATTAGAATTGGCTCCATTCGAAATGGAGAGAAATTCCTCCCGTGTGATAAACTCCTATGATAGCCTCAGTTTAGTCATCTTGGCTCCCAATGAGAGTTCTGGCTTGATCAATTCTCAGATCCATTTGTTTTGTTTTGTTTTGTTTAGCTGTCCATGGTATCATCAGCACTCTTCTCCAGCACCAAATATCAAATGAATTAATTTTCTTCCTGTCTGCTTTCTTCAGTATTCAGCTCTTACAGCCTGACTTGGTAATAGGGAATACAATGGCTTGTTCAATTCTAACTTTAGGATTTTGTCTAGTTCTTTCATAGGAACCTTTCCCATTCCCAATCTTCTTCTGATTTCTTGAATTCAGTCTCTGTTCTGATCAATGTGAATGAATGAATGAATGAATGAATTTATTACGGCTCCAGGCCAGCTCATAACTGATCAATGTTTGATCCATGGTATTGGAAATCATTAGCTATTTTGATTTCCTCGTTATCTCAGTTAATAATAATAATAATAATAATAATAATAATAATAAATTTTATTTTTATACCGCCCTTCCGGAGATCAGGGCGGTGCACAGTTAGGCAATTAAAACATATATAAAAATTAAAAACATTCAAAACACAATAACAACATACTATCAGCCAGAGCAACAATGTAGGAACTAACACCGAGTCCAATCGTAATAAGGAGAGGATAGGATAACATCAAGGGGAGTAGGTCAAGGGTAGGCAAGCTCGAACAAAAAGGTTTTCAGTCCTTTTTTAAATAAATTAAGGGAGGCAGCTAAGCGGAGCTCCGTGGGCAGCAAGTTCCAGAGGCTAGGGGCCGAGATAGAAAACGCCCTCTTCACTGTTATTGACAATCTAGCCTCTGGAACTCTTAGAAGTTGTTGCCCTGTAGATCTAAGTGTGCGGGGCGGATTGTATGAGGAGAGACGGTCCTTTAGGTACTCTGGGCCCAAGCCATTTAGGGCTTTATAGGTGATAACCAGCACTTTGTATTGAGCTCGGAAGCGAACAGGCAGCCAATGAAGGTCTTTCAGTGTTGGTGTTATATGGGCGGTCCTGGGCACGCCAGTGACCACCCGAGCTGCCATATTCTGCACTAATTGTAGCTTCCGAGTGTGATACAAAGGCTGCCCCATGTAGAGCGCATTGCAGAAATCCAACCGAGAGGTTACCAGAGCATGTACTACTGTTTCAAGGTCCCTCCGGTCCAGGTAGGGACGCAGCTGGCGTATCAGCCGAAGCTGAAAACAGGTGCTCCTGACCGTCGCGTCCACCTGAGAAGTAATATGGAGCGACGAGTCAAGGAGGACCCCCAGACTGCGTACGGTGTCCTTCACGGGGAGCGTGACCCCGTTCAGGACAGGTGGAATCACCTCCATACCTGGGCCGGGGGAACCTATCACGAGTACTTTCATTTTCTCTGGATTCAGGCTGAGTCTGTTTTCCCTCATCCAGTCCATTACCAATTCCAGACAGGCCACGAGAAGAGCGACGCCATCCCTGGTCACTGCAGCAGTCGGAGACATAGAGAAAATTATTTGGGTGTCATCAGCGTACTGATAACCCCGCGCCCCATGTCTCCGGATGATCTCTCCTAGCGGTTTCATGTAAATGTTGAAAAGCATGGGGGACAGTTGAATTTATATAAATCCTCTGTGGTCATTATTTTTGTTTTTTTAACATTAGGCCTGCCTTTGTACTTTCTTCTTTGACTTTCCTTGTGATTGTTCCCAAGTCTGTGATGTATTCTGCTAGTAGTATGCTGTCTTCTGCGTAACTTAGGTTTTTGATACTCCTTCCTCCTATCTTCACTCATTCTGTGTCCAAGCCAACTGTTCATATATTTTCTGCATACAAGCTGAACAGATAGAGTGAAAGGGTGCAGCCTTGCCTGACCGCTTTGCCAATTGGGAAGCATTCTGTCCCTCTGTATTCTGTTCTTATAGTAGCGTCTTTTCCTAAGTACAGATTCCTCATCAGAGCTATCAGATGTAGTTTTGCAAAAAAGTGAAGTGATGTTTCACGCACTTCTTGAATGGCTGAAATAAATAAATAAATAAATAAATAAATAAATAAGAGACAGCAACTCATTCCCTTTAATGGTTTGTATAGAACAGAGGATTATAGCTTGATTTCATGTATGACAAACAGCTAGCAAAATTCCTTCTTCTGCATAACCATTAAAGGTACAGTAAAGGTACAAGGGTCATGCCCTGTATTTTACCTGACAACCCTAACCTCTAGTTATGTTTTAAGTACATTTTTACAGTTTTGGGTATGCAGAGGATCTGAAAACAGCATTTTCTCTCCTTTGTTGTTTGTATTGTGTGCCTTCAAGTTGTTTGTGACTTACAGCAACCTTAAGGCCATAAGGTTTTCTGGGGCTGAGAGTGTGTAACTTGCCTAAGGTCACCCAGTGGGAATTGAACCCTGATATAGGGTCATAATCCAGTGTTCAAATCACTATAACATGCTGATTCTCTCCTTATCACACCTGCTTTAAGCACTAAGAAGGTGAATGCTGAGTGGCTTAGCATTTCTATCAGCAATGCTGACTGGGGAGTGTCAGAATTGTCATCTAAAAATAGTTACTTTTTCAAATCATGTACCTATGACTGCAGATAAGCTCAGAGGGGGATGGGTTTTATAAAGTCGCTTTGAGACTATTTTTATTTTATTTTTCAAGATCTCTTTGTTTACTGTTTGTGGCTCTTTTTTTCCCTCTTGAATTGCTGGATTTTCTCAGGGCCTCAAACTCCCTGCTCCCTATTTTCCTTATTTTCTGGCTTCTTACAATGCAGCTTCATGGTCATGGGGCATCAGGAAGAAACAACCATTGATATCACGACTAGCAGCTACCTTTTTTTCTTAACCAGTTATAATTAGAATATTTGATATGTTTAGTATGGCTCCTATTCAGCAGATAAAACAAACCAATTTGTCATTGTGTGCTACAGCAGACATGTTTGCTAGTACAAATGGTAGCTTATATTGTTATAATTAACTATTGGTTTTTGATAGCATTTTTCTTCCTTTGAATGGTCAAACACAGACTTTTGTAAGAGAGTGTACTAAAAGAAGGAAAGAGATATGTGCTGGAAGCTATCTCTTAGTGGAAATATGGGAGGGAGGTTATACTCAATTCATATCTTGGAACTGATAGATTTGTTTCACAGTTTCATTCATATTATCCCTCCACCCTCTCCTTATCTCTGTAATAGGTGGGGATCAACAGATCTGTAATAGGGAAAAGAAGGTAAATAACTTAGATCAAACAGAACTAGGAATTGGACAACTAAATGTCAACCCTATGTCAACATATAACAGGTAAAGGGATGATCAGGAACTTAGAAAGTTTGATAATACCTCTTCAGTACATTTAAGAGACATCTAGGACCCATCATGTGATTCATCAGATGTGTTTTTGCAGTTTTATCCATGCCACAAGATTAAACATAGATATCATGGGACACGTCTTTCAAATCCAGTTCAGAAATAGTCTACGAAAAACACAGATTGAGAGCTTTTCTGTTTGAAATCAACTGCTTTGAAATGGTTCACTATGTGAGGCCCCAACATACTGCAATTCTGTGGGTCAGTACACCATACCTTCCAGCTGTGCCCATTTTGCAGTCATGATTAAAATGTCCCAGTTTCTGTTTCCTCCTCCCACTTTCCTTCCAAACAAGTTCATTCCCTCCATGAGAGTATACTGAAAGGGCTAACTGACTATTTGAAGGCTTTTGTCTTCTCCTAACCAAACAAATCACTAACCACACCACTTCATTCCATTCCAAGACTCACCTTTTTTCTTTTTCCATGCTGGATTCCAAGGAAACATCTTCATTGCATTGCAAATGGACATTAAATTTCCTTGACTTTGAAAATCTCCCAGTGACCGCATGGCCAAAGGGGGAGGTGCCAGCCTCCAGATAGCCCTCCCTACCATCTGAACTAAGACCAGAAACAGAAAATGCAGGCCTATGGCGAACATCTTCAATTTCTTTCTCCTGTTTGCCTGATGAAGAAGCCAGTGTGACTTTGAAAGCTTGCAACATGTAATTGTGCATTTTGGTTGGTCAAATAAAGATATCATTGTTTGGGTGTTATTGTATTTGCTATATGGGCAATATGGCTCCCCCTAGATGTCTTTTCCTTTCTGTTCCATTCTTTTTTTCTTTGTCTCTCCCATACTTTGAGGGTTCTCTGGATCTCCCTCTCTTTTCTTACCTGAGCTGGATGGGACTCCTTGAGACCACTTTTTATCTAAAGAACTTGCAACTGCCACTGATGATTTGCCTTTCACTTCTTTAGCAATGCACCAGGATGTTGCCAGGAATTCCCCCTGGTGCTTCCTTGCAGTGACTCTTCCCCCTCTCTCTTCCCACTTTTGTGGGAAGAAATAGGCCTTGCCAAGCTAAGGCACATGAAAAAGGCAGTGTGAAAGTGGCAGCGTACCTTAAAAGATAAGCTTTATTCTAAGTAAGGAGATTCTATAATAGAAGACGATTTCTTATATAAATAACTGTCTTGTCCTTCAGGCACAGATAGAAAGTATAAGTTACTGAGTAAATCATTTCAGCCAAATCAAGAAAAGAATCAAAATATCCTAACACTACTGACTGGTACATTTCCCTAATCTTACTCCCAGATCAGATGGGATTTGTAGTCCTTGTTGGCAGCCAGGACTCTGTTGTTTAGCTTTGACCAGCCTTCCCAAATCTATTGCTCTTGGTTGGTCTGGTTAAAGGGAGCCACAAACCAAAAAAAACTTCATGCTGCTTTCAGGCTTTTTAAAATCTCTGCTCAGAATCATCTCAAAGAATTGCACTTCTCCACAACTGCTTGTCTCATTAAACAGTTACTATCTCATCACCTCTGTGGTGCTGTCTCATTAAAATGTAACAGTACCTTTTCCCACATTTAACTCTTTTTTTACCTGGGAAGAAGGCTCTGATGATGGAAAGGATTTCCAAATTATCACTCCTCCTTTTAGCTGTTCTTCTGCCTAACTATCCCTCCGCCCCAATTCTTCCTGCCTTCCCAAAGAAATCATACAGACTACTCTGCCTAACAGCACAGTCATGTGATGCTTTCCATCTAATTCTTTTTTTTTAAACTCTTGGGGCAGCAGTTTTACTAAGCATGATAGAGGGGGAGACACTACCTTAGTGAATGCTATCTCTGAATTCATGAAAACATTTTATAAATTCCAACATTAAGAGGGAAAAATAGAAATTAGATGAAATCACAAGTCTGGTGAATTAACAGCTTAATGAACTAATGCCAAGGTCTAATTTCAATCAACTATTTCCATGCATATCCAGTAGGCTTGAATCTCAGGTTGCTTTTGTAAAGATATCGCATAATTCACCAGGACATTTACTACATGTACGCCCTTGCAATAAATGGAAGCAGTGCTTTTGTGTTGCTCTTAGTCATTGCAAGATAGTTTATACAAGAGAATTTTGCAAGGTATTGTGACCAGATTTTTCCAAGTAAAGTGCTACATTGTCTTGCTCAGATAATAAAGGCAAAAAATGTTTTGATCTTTCTTTTTATATTCACAGCAGAAGTTATAACTGATTGATTTGCTTCACAATTTAATGAGTGTTTTCATTTCATTACAAATACATGCTGTGCCAGATAAGGGTTTGAAGCATCATATTCACATGGCACATACCTTTTCATAATTTATAAGAATCTGACTGAATTTTGCAAGACGTAATTTGCTTCAGATTCTAATTTTTTTCTTCAGCCTTTTTGCTTTGATGTGACAGAAGCCGATAGCATGGAGCACAATTTTGTAATCCAGCAGTCTGTTGCTTTCACCAGGTGAACTGTACTGTGTTTAAGAAAAACTTTCCAAAAGGTTGTATTCATATTGGCTTTAGATCTCTTGGGCTAAAGAACAAGCAGAACATATAGGCACTGCAGAAAGGATAAAAAATACACCATGTCTCCAAAATTGACATGAACATTAGAAAGATCCCAGAAGGAAACAAGTTTAATATGAATAGCATCTTTGGAAGAAGCTTCCATCCTCTCCCATATGTCAGATCTGTTGTGGTTGACTACAGATAGTTTCAGTGGAGGGAATATGGATAATTCATTGAAAAGCAGCAATCAGGAAACACGGACAACTTTTAAGGCCCAGAGCTGGAACAGTTTCTCCCCATGGATTCAGCTTATTTATTATGATGGTCAAAGTTTGGATGAGTTACTTTTTCTAATACAACTCATACAGGGTCTCAGCCAATGTGACCAGAGTTCATGCTGGTTGCAGGATTCTGTGAGCTGCAATCTAAAACAGTAAACTTCTTCAAGCATGTTAACGCTTACCTGTGATAATGCATATGAAGTGAAAGTACTGATTGTTGTAAATCTCTGTATGTCCATAGTTATCCTTATTTATTTAAAATTATCATATTCCACCTTTCTGCCTGATAACAGCCTTCCAAGGAGTGGACCTTAACTGCAATTTAATGTATATAAAAAATAAAGCTGTTTTTATGAAGTGGTACTGATTTTTGTTGTTGTCATATTATATACAATTTATGGTGACCCAAAGATGAACCTATGACAGGGGTTTCTGGAATCTCTCTCTCTCTCTCTCTCTCTCTCTCACACACACACACACACACACACACACAGAGAGAGAGAGAGAGAGAAATATAAGCAGGAAAGGGTCTTACAGTCTAAAAAAGCATTTATTTCATTAACCCTGTCTTCAGTCTTCTTGTTACAGTACTTCTAGCTTCAGACCTAACTAATTACTGGCAATGAAAACCAGCATAAGACTAGTTCAGAGAGGTAGGTCAGACTAGCTGCTGGCTTTTGTCTGCCAGCAACTACTTAAATCTCAAGCTAGAAGTCTAACCTATCCCAATCAGGAAAAAAGGGGGTCTTTTAAAAGACTGTTTTCAATTATATTTGGAGGGGGCACATCTTTCTCTCTGTGCATATGTGCCAAACTAGGGAAAGAGGGAGGGATAATGTCATGGAGGAAGTAGTGGGTGGGCAGTCCCAAATGCTGTGTGCGGTAAGCTTTTAGCACAAATGATGGTTACAAACCTAGAACGGGGCAATAGGAAATGCAGCAATCCCAATTACATGGCATTTTGGAAACAAAACTATTTTAGCGGGTGAAGAGCCTGATGTGATAGCCCTTAGAGGGAGTATGCCACTGACTTACTATGAATGTGTGACTTGCCCAAGGTAACTCAGTGGGTTTCCATGACCAAACAAGGATTCAGACTTTGGCCTATCACTTACACCAACCACATCATGCTGGCTTATGAGGGCTAAATAGAACATATCTCCTTTCCATGCTTTAGAACAGGGAGGTATGCCTATAGCCCTACAGATGTTCAGCTACAACTTTCGTTCTCATTATTGGATGTACTTTCTGGTGCTGATGAGAATTATAGTCAAGACCATTTGAAAGGCCACATGCTCCACAATGTCTATGTTCCTACTGTGGCTGTTAAGACTGTTACAGTTATTACTTAAGGCTTCTCTGGAGACCATATAGGAGAATAGGCCTCCCTTGTGTGTATAGCTTAGCAACTGATGTCAGACAGAACCAGATGTTTTCATCTCTTGGAGCATGGGGCACTTCCTGACATCGGCAGCTGCCTCATCCTGGTGACAGGAGGGTGTTAAAAATTCTTGGATGCAAGGTGTCCATATTTTCCCTGCAACTGCCTGATACATATTGCCAGATAATTCTGAAAACAGGTTGGTGTCAGATTGGTGCAATGCAAGATAGGCAATTGTGGTGGGCTTAGGGGCCAATATTTTTTCCCCTGGGAAGAGTATGCTACAAAAAAGGAAACATTGGCGTGATACAGACGGCCCTAAAGGCCGTTCCTGTGCTATGATTAGGGTTGGGGAGCACGCAGCAACCACATGCTCCCCAACCCTAACACATATGGGCAGTGCCATTTTAAAAGGGTGCCATGATACAAGTGTGCTGCCATGATGTTTAGACAGCACTTTGCACGCCTGACGTCATGGTGCCCTTTGAGTGGTGCAGGAAAGAGCTCCAAAATGGAGCTCTTTCTGCACGCGCACATCGCTGACGTGGCCTTTACATGCCTGCACCAGCAATGCTGAAGAGAAAGGGGCCAGGCGACCCCTTCCTCCTCTTCCCTGCGCCTGTGTGGTGTCCTTGGGGCATGAAGCCCCAAGGACACCCGGTTCCAGGCCGGGGGGAAGCGGCGTTTTGCCAGTTCTCCGTGGCCTGGAAAAGCGGCAGATTGGGGCCTCTGGAGCAACCGGTGAGACTGCCCTGGTGCCAATCCGAAGCTCAAAGGGGCAGCTATAAGCCCCATTAATTCACATCATTCACATAAAGGAAAACAAAAAGAATTTAATGAGAATAATACCAATAACAACAGGAAAAAATAAAACAAAAGCAGCAACAAAAACAACACTTAACCTCCAAATAACACACTAGCATGACTACAAAACCAACATATATTACAATTGTAACTATTAAAAATGACTTCCTGCTTCTTATCCTTTGACCTATGATTAATTAATTCATTATTCCAATTACTATACATAATTTGATCTTACTATGTTCATCTATTCATTGTTAAATAAAATAATTTTAAATCTCAAATCCAGTGTGTATCCTCATTTCTCCTTTCTCTTCTTAATATCTCAGCTATGGTTTCCATTCTTCTAAGAATGTTCTTATTGATTTATCTTTTAACATTGTTGTTAATTTATCAATTTCAGCTAATTTCAAAACTTTGTTGAGGGTATATCTTTGCTTTTCCATTTCTGCATATAGGTTAGTTTGGCCACTGAACCAAATATTGTAACAATTTTTCAAATGGTTTTCACATTTCATTCTCTCCAATCATTCCCATCACTTCTGGATTTGAAAAATTGATAAGTTTAAAACATTAAATAGTATTGGGAGAGGAGGGAATCCTACAACCTATTTATAAGGTGAATACTGCTCCTGGAGACTTAGAGGAGAGGCAATTGACTATTTGGGAACCCAGATTTTGGTGAATCTGAAGGAAGTGAGGGTTGCAAAGATAGCTTTGCGAATGGCATGTGACCCAAATCCCTGGTGTAATGAGTGAACTCCTCGTGTAACATTATTATGGCACCAGTGGAAGGAAAAGCCAATGATATTACTGCACAGTTCTCACGGGGAAAGGGATTTGTTGATCTCTCCCTTGCCTTTCTCCCCCCTGAACTTTCCACCAATATTTTTCCCACCTATGCTGAAAGAGTAGTTTAGGAAAGAAAGGAGATTTAAGGGACAGAGTCTTGGAAATGGGGTACAATTTTAGAGATTATCCATATTGCTGGAGACATTTTAATGTGAAAATGAAGTCATTAGAGTTACCATTAAATGAGCTGATCAACTGTATGGATTTTGAGTCCTGCGAATTGTATAAACTAGAAAATAATTGAGTCCCCTCTTTCCCTGTGGGACTCAATACCTGTTAATCTCCCTGTTTCAGAAGTCCAATACATGGTGCAATTTTAGGATTCAGAAGGCCAGTAAACAAAGTCATTCCTGCCACAAGGGAATTCCTCTATAGTTTGTTTTTCTTTTCTTTCTTCCTTTCTTCCTTCCTTCCTTCCTTCCTTCTTTTTTTTTTTTTTTGTTGGTTTTTTTTTTGTTGGTCTGATTACTTCCCTTCCCTGCAGCATTCTTCACATGAAATAGATGGAAATGAAAATAAGGAAAGAGAAGGAAAATTCATCTTCTAGAATAGTACTAATTAATCACAGGCATTTTAAAAATTACATACAGTGTTAATTAACAGACATAATTAATTGCAACCTTATACAATGGACTCTTCACATTCACTGGGGTGAGAGGAGCAGAACTCCAGTGCAAGTGAAAAAAGCACGATAACATTTATTTATTTATTTTTACTTCTCTAGGAACCTCTAGGTCCTCCAGTGCAGCTCAATGGTCAACATAAGATGGATATAGACCATAGAATCATGTTGGAGGACCTACAAGTGCATAGAGAAGTGTTTTCTCTAGGAATCTCTAGGTTTTCCACCATGGAGAACCTTCCAACAGAGTCACACTAGAGGACCTAGAGATTCCTAGAAAGAACCTTATTTATCAAATCTGTGAATAATCAAATCCACAAAAGTCAAAGCCACATATGTGGAGGGCTGGCTGTAGTACATTCCTCCACTCCCACAAGACCTCTGATATGTAAAGACAGATAAATCAGCTCATCTCTGGTCTGTGTCAGTTTAAGATGTGTTCATTTATGCCCATGTCCCGTTCTTTTTCCATGACAGCCTGAGATTGTCTTTAAAAATAATAATTGTAAAATGTGTTTGTCTTGTATTCAATTTCTTCTGCAATCCATATTTTGTAGGCAATTTTCTCAGCATGCTTGATCCTCAATTTGGTAAACAGTATCCCCACAAATATACAATGTATGAGGTAATTTCTCCTAATGTTTTTGTACGCCTTTTTAAAAAAAACAAAGAATTTCAGTACAAAATTCAGAGACATGCAGTATCCAAAGGATAGCTGTGTTGAAAAACTACATATTAGTTTGCAAAGTGCAAATTATTTTAATTCCTTTAAAAAAGCAGGCTAAATGTAATTGTCCTGCAGACATGTAAACTCCCTATGTACAGAGGGATAAACCAGCCTACCAAAACTTCCATAGAGGAGGAATGTACATTCATGAAGAAGGACAGAGGTCTATAGTGTGACAAAGGACTCTTTCACCCAAGATGAATTTCTGTTTATTGCAAATGAAGCCAATTTGAATTCACATGAATTCGCTAGTTTATCGAATTCAAATGAATTCCTATTGCATTCAGAATGCGTTCAGATTGACTTTCCATTACCCATAAATGACCCCCCATTGCCCGAAATTGCATCAGATGCTTTAATTCGCAATAACATAAAACCCATGATTGCGTTCGCAATGACTTCCCTTTTTCCCAAAATTGTGTGAGATACTTTAATTCGCAATAACGTGAAACCCCATGATTGCATTCGCATTGCCATTAGATTATGCTTCCAATTTCCTACGTCTGAAAAGGTCAAAGTTGTCTGTAGCCCCAAGCCCCCTAGAGTATTGGCAGTTACTTTTCCATGTAAACACAGTTTAGAAAAACTCACTTGCCCAAGGTCAGTTAGTAGAGCTCAGGCAAGAATTTTGACTCTCAAGCCCTATATCAGGAGTGATCAACTTCATCAAGGTCCAGGGCCACCTTTCAGTTGGCCAAGGGTTCAAAAGTTGCAAAGGGATTTATTCATTCATTTAAATTCAGGATCATTGCTGATGATGAAGAAATACTTAAGAAGCAGGTCTCTTTCTCTCTTGTACTCTCTCTCTCTACACACACACACACACATTAGATTTTAAATTAGCTGAAATTAATTAAAATTATTCTTCCACTGAATATCCTTCCACTCATTATTAACAAATAAAATACCTAGTTAATTATTATTAATTTTTTGTATATAAAAGAATGTCAAATGTACCAACACTGACTTTAATTCACCTTATATTGACTTTGATATTGATGACTGATACTGAACTAAAAAGAACTAAATTGATCATGGTATTGACTATCCCACTACCTACAGTGCATTTAGTTCCCTTTCCCATTTAGTATGTTTAAATGTTTACCAGGCAATTTTGGCGATAAGCCACAATGTTCATTTGTGTGTTCAGGAATGAGTCCTGCTCCACATGAAATAACATATGAACGTACATTGATGAATGGAGGAGGCCAGTGATAACTTTTGTTGGTTACAGTTGCTGATAAGGTTGGCAAGTGGGTGGATTTGGACCGAGGCATTGACTAACCTGCCTGCTGATCATTGAGCCCAATCATCCAGCCCGATGCTGGAACCATCAGGATGATAGGTGTGGGATCCACAAAGATGGATGCCTCCTAGTGGTCCCCCTGCCCCCAGGGGTTGCAGGAAAGGCAACTGCCCCTAGCCATGCATTGCCATTTCCACCTCACACCCCTGTTTATCACACTAGAGGGCAAACAGGATTTAAACAGGAATTAAACAGGAATTAAACAGGAAATGCCCTATGTTAAACATAAGGCATTTCCTGTTTAATTCCTGTTTAATTCCTGTTTAAATCCTGTTTGCCCTCTAGTGTGATAAACCAGTCACTTAAGGGGACCCACTGAAAGTCCTGGATCCAGGACCCATGCCAGTTCTCCCCAAAAGTAGCTACAGAGTAACAGTGCAAAGGACAATGAAGTTACATCTACGATATTCAAAACATAACATCCTGGATACAGGGTAGGTAGGTAGAAAAATGCTCTAAGCATAAATGCCTGAATATATTGGAAGCAGGGCCTATATACCCCCCCTCTTGCCTGACCAGATCCGGATCACTCGAGCCAAGTTCCCCAGCTGATGAGCTCAAAGTGCAAGTTAAACTTATTGGTGGGTGGCTCTGGGAAACTTCTTTCCCAGAAGCCCCACAAAACCACACTGGCCTCTGGGAAGAAGCAGCCAGTGGCTGTTAGAAGCACCCACTGATGTATTGCTCCACCCTGGAGCTGGAAACATGCCACACAGTAAGTCGCAAAACACTCTTTTTAAAACAATAAAAGTTTAGGGAAAGGGAGCGATAAGGTATACCAAAAAATGTCTTAGGGACACATGGAGTCCAGGGAACACACCTTCCCCAACCCACCTGATCTTTTATTGTAATTTGAAAATCTGAGTGCATCCCTATGTCCCTGTTGGTGGGCAATAGTTCAAATCCCTCCCAAAAAAAAAAAAAATCTTAAGGGGGTGGGTAGTCTTGTGCACTATAATGCACACTTGTGCCACTTTATTTATACTCAGATAGGTATACATCAAAACAGTTTCATTTATATATATACCGCTTCATACCCTTAAGGAGTGTCTAACCGGTTTACAATTGTAAGCTATTTGCCCCCCAACAATCTGAGTACTAATTTTAGCAACCTCAGAAGGATGCAAGCCTGAGTTGAGCTTCAGCCCTTTGCTGGTCTTGAACTCGCCACCTTATGGTTTTGAGTGAGTGGCTGCAGTACAGGCATTTAACCACTGCGCCACCAGGGCTGATTAGTTCACATCAGTGATGGTGAACCTTTTAGGGACTGATTGCCCAAACTAAAAGGCCTTCCAGTACCAGGTGTTACCTGGTGCCATGGGTGGGACTTCCAGGGGGAACAGGACTTCCAGGGTGGGGCTTCCTCCCTCCAGGGGCAGGACTTCTCCCTCCTGGGGCAGGACTTCTGCACTCCAGGAGCAGGACTTCCATGGTGGGACTTCTTCTCCCTGCCCTCCCTGGTATTCCATTGACTGTAGGCATGGGATGGTGGAGGAAGAGGCATGTGCCTCCTCCCCCCAACACACCCTCCCAGGCCATCAGATACTTCACCATAGGCAGCTGAAGGCCCAGGATATCTGAGAAGGAGAAGGAACAGGTGTGCGCCTGTTCCTCCTCTTCCCCCACACATGCCATGAAAAATGGCTTTGCATACCATATCTAGCATGCATGCCATAAATTCACCACCACGGGTACATTTCAAACTTCTCCATCAACAATTTATTTCAAAATTCACCGTGCAGCTGTGCAAGCGTGCCTGGTATTCCAACCTTAATTTTTTCCCCCTGCTATTGCCAAAATTAAATGTCATATCCTACTCCGGTTTTGGTGTGATAATGTAATCCAAATTTGCATGTGAAATATTTTCTGTTCAACAGTGCCATGCCCTAATTTTATTCGTTTCACTGGAAGAGTACTCCCCCCACCAAACTAATTAAACTGCAGTGATTACAGAAATATAATCACTCTATCTAAGCTGTTTAATAATTCAAGATTCACAGTACAGCAATCGGTACCGATCTGTGACCAGAGGTGTAATACATGGGTGAAAATCCAGCCATGCCTGTATCAAAGAGCAAAAGGAAGAACTGTGGCCTGCAGCTTTCCACACAATCATTTGTGATGGTAGTTAGGTAGTGATAAATTTTCTGACAGGCATTGTGTTTATGTGACAAGATAACATTTTCTGATAGCTGATATAAGATAGCTGTTTCTAATTAAACCTGTGAAAAGCATGGTTATGCGATTTGGGGTCCAAATTTGAGACTTGTTTTTTGTGATTTAGTACATTTACTGCACATTTGTATCCACCTCTGCTCAGAAGGACATCTCATCAACTTCAAGGGAACTTACTGCCCTAAGGTAGACTTGAACCCATGGCCATCTTGTGAATGAGACATCTCCAAGACTTCCTGTCCTCAACTGCTCTGTTCAGGTCTTGCAGGCTCCGGCCTATGGCCTCTTCAATTGTGTCTAGCCATCTGGCATGTGGTTTTCCTCTCTTTCTATTGCCTTCTACCTTTCCTAGCATCATTGCCTTCTCATCATGTGGCCACAATACTAGTCCCATTTTAGTCATCCTGCCTTCCAGGGAGATTTCTAGAACCAATTTGCTTGTCTTCTTGACTGTTCATGGTATCGAGCACTATTCTGCAGCACCATTTCTCATATAAGTTCATTTTCCTTCTATTACCATTCTTCACTGTCCAACAGTGATATCTATACATGATAATGGAGAATATAGTGGCTTGGGTGATCCTTACTTTGGTGCTCAGTTATATCTTTACACTTTAAGATCTTGTCCACTTCTTTCATCGCTGCCCTCCACAGTCCTCATCTTCTTCTGATTTCTTCACTGCAATCTTTGTTCTGATCAATATTTGAGGCAAGGTATGAGAACTCCTGTGTTTACTCATTATCTAGGATAAATTCCTGTAGGTCTTCCATGGTCATTGTTTTGTTTGATTGTTTGTTTTGTTTTTTGGTTAATGTCTAACGTTAAGCCTACCTTGGCACTTTCCCCCTTGACCTTCTTCAGTAATTGCTCAAGATCTTGGTTTCTGCTAGTAGCATTGTGTCATCTGTACATATCTTAGGTTATTAATGTTTCTTTCCCTACTGTTCACTTTTCATGCCTCTAAACCTGCTCTTTGTATGATATTTTGTGCATACAGGGCTGAATAATTAGGGTATTGTAGTCTTATTAAAATTCTACTATTCCACCTTCAGAATTTGAGAATTCTCCTTTTTGGGGGCTAAATCTTCCAAACTCCTGCTGCCTTGTGCTGAAGCACCACTCTATCCAGCTCTTTCTTTTAAATTCATGGAATACAGTCTGTACTATAGAATGATTGCACTTTCACCTTTTACATGTAGACTGAGGATTATATCACACTAGGTTCATAAAACACCACAGTCCCATTAGTCTTGCAAATTCAAAGATACCAAGTTGGGTGCTGTTTCTGTTCTGGCAACTGCCTTCCTTACAGCAGTGTCCATAGCCCCATCTCTCTGCCCTAACCCTTCCCAGCATGTCTTTCAGCCTGTTGTTGTTGTTGCTGTTGTTGTTACTATTGTTGTTGTTGTTGTTGTTGATGATGATGTTCAATTTTAGCTTAATTGCATGATCATGGCAGTTCGTTAGGTTAATGAAAAGAAATTGGAAAGAAAGAAAAGAAAAACAGTCTGATTGGGAACAGCTAGAGGGAGAGAGGAGAGGGGGAGAGGAGCAGAATCACACCCACTCACACCATGTGACTGCTTGCATATTTGAAGTGCTTGAGATGCTTCTCAATAGTGAAAAATCAGCTTGATTGGGGGGGTACATTGATGAGTTTTGCCCATCAATAAAAAAGAACACTCTAGCAGTGGATAGACTACAAACCAGCTACTGGAGAGACACAGTGTTATGTGATAAGGTATGGCCACAGACATGGTTGTGAACCTATTACAGAGTTTCTGGGGCTGAGAGTGTGTAACTTGCTCAAAGTAGTGCAGTGGGTTTCCATTACTGAGGAGAGAATCAAACGCTGATCTCCAGAGCCATAGTCCAATGATCAAATCACTATGCCATGCTGTTATCCTGCTGTAATTCTACTTTTCAAGCCTGGTGTGATAAAATCCTGAGCGTCAGGGCTTCAGTGTCTTTCTTTGGGAAACAGGCAAGGTATACATTCAATAAATACATGATTAAGCATTGCCTTCGTAGTTATGGGAGAAATAAGAGAAACAAAATCATACAAAGAGGGCCATAACATGGAAGTTAAGGGAAAACAGTTGTATGTGTGATCAGTTGGTTGTTTCATTTACCCCAGTGGTTCCCATCCTTTGGTCTTCCAGATGTTTTGGACTTTAGTTCCCAGAATTTCTGACTATTGGCCAAGTTTGCTGACTATTTGACCAAGTCCAAAACACCTGGTTGACCAAAGGTTGGGCACCACTGATTTTTACCTATGCCTCCTTCAGATACAGGATGAGTAACTGTCTCAAAAATTAGATGAATTATTTCCCCATTAACTTTTGTTGTCCTTTGTGACTTTGCCTTGAGCCACTTTCAGCACTGTGTCAGATTTAACATATAGATGAAAGTAAAATAACCACAAATAAAAAAGCTGCTACATTTTTAACCTAAGAGAAAACTTTTCTAGGAATCTCTACGTCCTCCTGTGCAACTCTGTCATCAACCTCTGCCAGAGGCTGGCTGTAGGATCATGCTGGAGGACCTACACATGCCTAGAGAAGTGCTTTCTCTAGTAATCTCTAAGTCTTTCAGCACAACTCTACAGTCAGTTTCCACAAGAGTTGCGCTGGAGGACCTAGAGATTCTTAGAGAGACCTTATTAATCAAATCCACAAATAATCATATCCACAGAAGTCAAAGCCACAAATGTGGAGGGCTGACTGTACAGTAGAGGTGAGGACTCTGGGGTTATGGGTTAGGCAAAATGTTTTAGGAAAGTGTTAGGTTTTAAAGAAGAATTACAGCTTGAAAAACTGCTGTGTAAGCTCTTCAAATACTTGTTAAAATGTTAGTATATGATTCCTCCATCACTTTTCTGAACTAAATTGGGTGAGAACTGCCTCATCCCCATTGATTAGTTAGGCAGCTGGGTAAATGTTATTCTGAGCACATTAAACCTCTTAAACTTGTTTTGGCCTTCTGCATCACAGGATCGATAAGGTAACAAGGTCACCATATTTCGATTTGTTCACCATGAGCGGACAGTAAAGAGCTCAGTCCTTTCATCTCTCTCTCTCTCTCTCTTTCACATGACCTGGTTTCATGTGCTGCAAATGAAGACCTCGGAGGATTACAGCAGCTTAAAGCTTGAAAAAATAGAGTAGGGTGGGACCATATCATTTTATTTTGCTCTAATGGCTGGCCATAATCCTTTCATTGCACATCAGTGACCTTTAACTAGTGTTCAATTATTATCAGAACAGTACTTTGTCAGATTCTCTCTCTCTCTCTCTCTCTTTCTCTGGGTCACTGTGTAATTGCTTCATTTGCGTTCTTGCCATCTCTGTTTTCACCTTTCAGTTGAGCAACAGCATCTGAAAATGTTTTAAAATGTGCTATATGGGTTTCAACAAGTGTCACACAGCCGCTCCAGGTTTGAGCCTATCTCTCCTAATGGACAGTAACAATGCTTCAAGCAGCACTAGGCAGGGTTCAGTCAGTCTGTCATTTAAATTTCCCACAATAGCCCTGATCAAATGCCTCTTGGGACATAGTAGGAAATTTATTTATTATTATTATTATTATTATTATTAAACTTTATTTCTAGAGCGCTGTAATTATACTCAGCGCTGTACAAAATTGGTAAAATTTTAAGAAATATAAAAGCCTGCCGGATGCGTACAGTCTAAAATAGTAACAATTAGATAAAATTAGAGAGAGAGGAAAAACAAGTTAAAACATCAGGGTAAAAACAAATCACATCAAATGAAATCAAACAGCCAGATGGTAATCACAAGTTCCCTGAGAATGCTTCCCTAAACAATAAGGTTTTCAGCTCCACCTTAAAGCTGGTTAGGGAAGTGATGAGCCGAGCATGCAGAGGGAGAAGGTTCCAGGAATGAGGGGCAGCAAGAAAAAAGGGACGGATCCGGGAGGGGGCAGAGGACAACCTGGGTTGGGAGAGGAGACCTTGGTTACCAGAGCGGAGGGTACGGGTAGGGACATAGGGGGAGAGAAGATCAGCTAGATAAGGGGGGGCTAGCCCATGCAGGGCTTTGAAGGTGAGTAGCAAAAGTTTGTACCTAATGCGGAGAGGAAGAGGGAGCCAGTGAAGGGAGGACAAGAGAGGGGAGACATGATCATAGCGGCGAGCAAGTGAAATAATGCGTGCAGCTGAATGCTGAACAGAAATTAATGGGTGGAGGTGAGAGAGAGGAAGCCCAGCGAGGAGGAGATTACAGTAGTCTAGTCGTGAGACCACTAGGGCATGGACCAGTGTTTTTGCGGTAGATTCTGAGAGATATGGACGGATTTTGGCAATATTATGGAGAAAAAATCTACAGACCTTGGCTGTGGTCTGGATCTGGGGAATAAATGACAAAGAGGAGTCAAAAATGAAACCAAGGCTGCGGGCTTCCTGGACTGGCTGAATAGAGATGTTATTGACAGAAATAGAGAAGGAGTAGTGAAGGGTGGGCTTGGGCGGGAAAACCAGAAGCTCGGTCTTAGACATATTTAGCTTCAGACGCCGATGATGCATCCAGTGGGAGACAGCTGTTAAACAAGATGACATTTGCTGTTCTAGTTCCGGCGAAAGGTTAGGAGTCGAAAGGTACAGCTGGGTGTCATCAGCATACAAATGGTAGGAAAAACCAAAGGAACTGATTAGTTTGCCAAGGGAGAGTGTGTATAGGGAAAACAATAGGGGACCCAAAACAGAGCCCTGAGGAACTCCAACGGATAAAGGGACAGAAGACGAGGTCCGACCACCCAAGACCACTGAAAAAGATCTATCTGACAAGTAGGATGCAAACCAGTCGAGAACAAGGCCCGAGAAACCAATGTCAGAGAGTAAGTCTATCAGGAAAGAATGATCCACGGTGTCGAAGGCAGCGGACAGATCAAGAAGAACAAGGATAGAATAAAGGCCATTTGCCTTGGCCCGCAAAAGATCATTCGAGATCTTAGTGAGGGCTGTTTCTGTGGAGTGCCGCGGGCGAAAACCAGACTGGAAAGGATCCAGAATGGAGTTGGTTTCGAGAAACTCAAGACAGCGTGAATAGACAACTCGTTCCAACACCTTAGAAAGGAAAGGAAGAAGAGAGATTGGACGATAGCTGGCCAGGGAAGAGGTGTCGAGAGAGGGTTTTTTCAGAATAGGGGAGACTAAGGCATGTTTGAAGACCGAAGGGAAAGAGCCCGAAGAGAGAGAGAGATTAAAGATATGAAGAAGGGAGGGTAACAAAGAGGGGGCTATAGATATTAGAAGGCGAGAGGGAATTGGGTCAAGAGGACAGGTGGTAGCTTTGGATGAGTTCAATAGGGAAGAGAGTTCTTCCAGGGAAACTGGAGAGAAGACAGAGAATTTGTTAGTAGGAGGAGTGAGAAGATTGGTGGTGGGAGCCAAATCGGGAGGAGTTAGCTCAGAACGAATAGAGGTGATTTTTGTAATGAAAAAGTTGGCAAAGTCGGAGGGTGAAAATAATGGAGAGAAGGAGGGAAGAGAGGGTTTTAATAGTGTGTTGAAACAAGAAAACAGGCGCTGTGGGCGCCTCTCGTTGGCACAGATCAATGATTTAAAGTAGTTTTCTTTTGCCATTGACAAAGCGCGTGAAAAGGATAAAAGAATAAATTTATAATGAATAAAGTCGGCCCACTCCCTGGACCTTCTCCAGAAACGTTCAGCTGCTCGGGAGCAGGACCGGAGAAATCTTACAGTAGGAGTGATCCAGGGCTGAGGCCTATTCATAGAGGAAGAGGAGGACACGCGCGTAGAAACAGGGGCAAGGCTGTCAAGAGTTGAGGAAAGGGTCGAATTCAAAAAAGACATAGCTGAATCAGCAGAGTCCCCAGGATTGAGAGAAGCAAGGGATGAATTCAGGGTCTGAGTGAAATGGTTGAGGTTAAGAGAATGAAGATTGCGGAACTGGCGAGAGATGGTGTGACGGGGAGGAGGGGTATAGGTAAGAGTAAAGGAAAGTAAGTGATGGTCAGATAAAGGAAAATCGGAAGCCAAATAATTGGATATGACACACTTGGAGGGGAGAACTAAATTGAGGCAGTGACCAAGGGAGTGGGTCGGAGAGTTGGAATGTGGTTGGAGATTAAAAGAATCTAAGAGAGAGGTGAAACGAGAGGTTGAGGAATTATTGGGATCGTCGAGGTGGATGTTAAAATCACCTAAGATCAGGGAGGGGACTGTATCTGAGAGAAAGAAAGTCAACCAAGACTCAAAATCTGTAAAAAACTGAGAAGCTGAACCAGGAGGACGGTAGATGATAGCTACCCGGAGTTGCAGAGGGAAAAAGAGTCTAATGGAGTGTAATTCAAATGAGGAGAAAGAATAACTGGGGGGAGGGGAGAGGACCTTAAACTGGCAAAACTTAGATAATAAGATGCCGACCCCTCCTCCGCGACCCTCAAGGCGGCCAGTGTGGGTAAAAGAAAGTCCGCCGAAAGAAAGGGCAGCAGAGGTAACAGTGTCGTGGGTCGGAAGCCAGGTTTCTGTGAGGGCGAGGAGATTAAAGGAGTGTGATAGAAAAAGATCATGGATCACTGTAGCTTTTGAGGAGGCGGAGCGACAGTTCCAGAGGGCACATGAGAATGGGAGTTGGGAGATAGGGAGGGGGCGGATAGGGATAAGATAGGGAGAAGGAGAGGTCCGAGGAGCCATGGGGGAGGGAGGGTTGGGTGACAGACAGATGGCAAGAGGAAATGTGGAAAAGAGAAAAGCAGAAAAGTAAAGATACAGTCCAACAGTGCTGGATAGAATGAACTGGCGATCCCAATTTAAATGGTGGGCTCCAGCAGCTGCCTAAGAACAATGAGGGTGGTCCTGGCTAATGTCCAGAGCAATGGCCAGTCCCAGCATGAGGAGAGTGAGACAGTCATCTCAGGCAACACATAATGGAAGGCCACAGCAATAGCATTTTAGCAATAGCATTTGCATTTCTATACCACTTCATAGTAAACGCAGCACTCTCTAAGTGGTTTACAATCTGTAAGCCAGTTGCCCCAAACAAGCTAGGTACTCATTTTACCGACCTACAAAAGATGGAAGGCTGAGTCAACCTGGAGTCCTGCGGGTCACAACGTTGTGGCTGCAGTACCAGCATTTAACTACTGCAACACCAGGGTTCAACAAGTGTCACACAGCCGCTCCAGGTTTGAGCCTATCTCTTCTAATGGACAGTAGCAATGCTCCAAGCAGCACTAGGTGGGATTCAGTCAGGCTGTCATTTAAATTTACCAGTAAATAATAAAAATAACATTTACCAATAAAGGCATCATTGAAGGGTTCCCTGTGTTAGAGAAGACAGTGGTGTACCATGCAACCTTCCCTTTTCTCCCTACACTAGCACATTATCTGCAAATAAAATGGAGGATGCTGTTCCATCTTTCATTCTGAAGAAGGAATCACCTGCTAGAGCCCATTTTTGCTTTATTGTGATATCAAATGGGAAGGGTGGGTGCCTGTTTGTCCTTTCCCTGAAACTGTAAAATGTGTTGAACCACACTGTTCAGAGTATTGTAGAAGTTGTGGCTCATGAACAGCATAACCTGTCATCCAGATGAATGGGAATAAGTCATTGCTCAAACTTTGTTCTAGTGTTGGCTACAAATACAATAAAGTACATACCAATGTACATGCCAGCCATGACCTCCACAAGTGATGCATATTGAGTACCAATCTGATTGCGGTCTTATATACACAGGTAGGCAATTCCTCCATGGGGAATGGAGCCCAGTTGACCATAGTTGCTATCCATGGCAATGGAGACTATCAGGAAGACACAGAATACACACACCCTGGATGGCATGACCAATGTATACGTCATAATCAGGTAGGCAGCACTATCTTGAGCATTTTCATTAGGTACTTGACATTTTTTCCTTTTCTGTGGATCATCTACTACTAAATACAACCACAGTGGTAGTTAATGCATACTTAAATGCCCTTCAGTCTTTATTATTGTTTCATATTATTGTTCCATGCTGCACACTCACAGTTCCTGAGATGAAGCTGGTTTATGTGATACTCAGAAGGAAAAATCAGTTCCTATACACAGAGAGACTAAAATGTGGCTATTAATTAAATTTGATGTTGATTATACACATTCCAGATGATATGAAACTATGTTGAGTATGGAGATCCCCCCCCCCCCCCCAGTGCAAAGAATGGAGCTAAAAACAAAGAAACCAAAGGATGAGAATCAATCTGTATTTATCAGAATTAGAAATGCACCTACCTCTCAGTCAAAATACATACAAGCAACAGTATGAACAGCTCATCAGCACTTTCCTACCAGCAAAACTCAAAGAAGATGCCTTCTGCAAAAATTAGCTTCCTCTTGTAAGTAAATTGTTCCTTAGGAAATAAAATCAATGGGTGCGTTATCAGCTGCTGACAGGAAGTAGCTGCAAGCAAAATGATGCACTACATACTGGTGTGTGACCTCTGAAATATAAAGCTTATGTGTACTGTTTGGGAGATTGCATTTCAGCAATATGCAAAAAACCCTTTGTTTCTGCGTATTCAGCAGAGCTCTTAAGAAGTTTAATATCCTGCCCATGTACCATATACCATATGGTAAAGGAAGCATATGAGCATAAGTATGTGAGGAGGCAGGATAAGTATAGATAATTTGATTAATCAGTAGATTAAAAATATAGTTTCATGCATGCAACTAAACAGAGGTAGCCAGCCATTTCCCCCTTATCTCTGTACATTGTGATCATTTTTAAAACATGTGAATACTTGATATATTTCCACAGGAGCCTGTTTGAGTCTCATCAACCAACAAAACTTTGTTTTCTGAACAGGAAGACAATGTGAAGATCAATATTACAGAGGAAAACAGCAAACACACATTGTCAGCAAAGAAATCCATTTATTTCTGTTCTGTCAAAGGTCCCATGGGTCAAAATGACACTATCCATTTATATTACAGTAGACTTATAACCGTTTAATGGTAATGGTTTATAGCAAAGTATTCTGGGAATTCTTGCTTTGATGAGGACACTGTGAATTCTGGCTGAGGTGATCTGAACACACACACACACAAACACAAAGCACAGAGGGAACAGCAGTGAAACCAATTGAGGCTTCCAGAAAACACATCCAGGGCTAACCATGTTAGCCATATAGCAAAGAACAATATCATCCAAAATCCACAAGCAGTGATATTTCAGTCAGGCCAACTAAAATGCTTAATATACTTGTCAGGTTTTGAGGTTCCACTGGCTTTTTCATCAGGCAAAGGTGACTGGATCGCAAAGGCAGTAGCTTTCTGTTTTGCTAATGGAATTTAAAGTTTATTTCCTGGACTTTAAGAATCTCCCAGTACCCACATGGCCAGAAGGAAGAGAGGTCTGCCTGCCTGAATACCCTTCCATATCATCTGAACAGAGGACAACAACCACAACATCTTGACAAAATGCAGTTCTATGACTAACATCACCTTTCTTTCTTTCTTTCTTTCTCCTGTATTATTTTTAACATCTTTACACAATGAAGAAGCTTGCAACATGTCTATTATGCGTTTTGGTTGGCCTAGTAAAGGTATCACTGATTTGTGGATTTTGGATGGTATTGTACAATTGAGTCTTCATTACAGATGCACTGTATCCTACTGTTTACATCAAGTTAGTTTTCTTTTGTTTTTCTACTATAATTCCTTTCTTTTGGTAAACATCTATTCAATTGATTCTTGCGTATGAATAACCTCAGTATATCAAGATTAAAGCTTAATCAAACCCACTCTATGGACATGCTGCTATTCTATATATGCCTCTTATCACATTCAACTTATTCTGCACCTGATATGGGGCCAATACACACAAACCTCTTGTAATATTATTTTAGCAGATTTGTTAGATTTTGCATAAATTGTGATACAATAAAATCCAACATTTTATTATTACATCATAGTACAGTCAACAAGACAACAGAAATGAAAAAGATATATAATGGCAGGCAAATTCTGCCATTTGAGGTTAAAATAATGAGATCAATAAAATGAATCAGGTTGATTATTGATTGATTGATTTGATTTGTATCCCACTTTTCTCCCAATCTTGACTCAAAGCAGCCTACATTATCTGCTTGTTCATCCTTATTGAAACATAAAAGAACTTTGGGACCAATTCAATAACAAAAGGAATTGTCTCAGATAAATAGAGTGTATAACATTTGCTAGCACTTCCAGAAAGAATAAGTAATTAATTCCTCTCTTATATTAAGATAATTACAACAAAGCAGACCATGTAAAAGAATCTTGGAGTCATCAGCCCTGCAGAGACAAGGATGCTTAAGAGGAGAATGCCGATTGACCTTTCTCTCTCAGAGGACAGAAAGTCTCACATTCATGCATGTCAGTGAAAACGAAGTGCTGTGTTTATGAACTTCTTAAATAAAGAAACCCAACCCTCAAAAGGTGAATATGAAATGCCATAAAAAAAACAACAACAACAACAGTTGGACAATAATCTGGATGGTATTGAGACTCAGCCTTGAAGGTCAATATCCTATATTCTTCATGGAAACAATACTGTAGCTTCTTCCTCATTAGGAGATGGAACATCCACTGGATAAAATCCAGTCTGTGGTGGACAGACATAAACCAGGTATTTCTGTATGAGTCACACCAAGATCAAAGTGCAATTCCTGGCAATCTGACAGTTATGATTCTATCCATTTGGAAAAGACTGAAGCCCAGGCCATGCCAGATATAGATCTTCAGCCAGTTTCCAGATAGTACTATAGTGGCTACACTCTTAGGAGTTTATCATACGATGAAATTTGGGGGTATAATGCAATGGCAATCTGAACGCAATCATGGGGTTTCACGTTATTGCGAATGAGTGTATCTCACAAATTTTCAGGCAAAGAGAAGTCATTCTGAACGCAATCATGGGGGTTCACGTAATTGTGTATTAGAGTATCTCATAAAATTTCGGGCAATGGAGGGTCATCTTCAGAAAATGGGAAGTCATTCTGAATGCATTCTGAATGCAATCAGATTTCACATAAATTCGCTAAACTAGAGAATTCACGTAATTGCGAATTGGCTCCATTCACAATTGAGAGAAACTCCTTAGGCCAATAATTGGAGTGCCTAAAAATGCAGCCAGTGTAGTTCAATAATTGAATTAACAAAAATGGCTGCATTCTCTCAATTTCAGTATTAGTATACTTTACCCAACTGGCTGCTCCAAAACAGATTTCTGACTAATGTTTTTTGCATGAAACACCTAGGGTGTTACATTGATAGAAAGAGTTTTACTATTAAGATTTTTCTCTGTGCAAATATTTGCACAGAACGAGTTAACTATTATGGGCTGCTAGAAGTATAGAGGTAGTATGAAAGTTCCAATTGCAGTTTAAATATTATAATGGAGAATTTGTTCAATAATATTACTCATCAATACCTCATCCTCGATCTAGAGGTCAGAAAAATGTTAGATGGACACTTGAAGTGTATAACATCAGAAATACACACAGGCCTGCATTTTACAATGGAGACCAAATGCAAAGCATTAACTCCATATCTTGGATCAGAAGGACTCTTACATAGGCTGCACCTGCACTGGTGCAAGAACAAACTAAAATTCCCAGAATTCCATTGCACTGAGTCATGGCTGTTAAAGTGGTGTCAAACCAGATTATTTCTGCAATGTGGATGCAGCCATAGATAAGAGTGCAATCCAAATCCTCTTTCCAGTGGCACTTTTTGCTTCTTGCAGTTTGGTAAACTCAGGAGAACTTTGTGACTGATCTTATAAAACATAAAAAAGCTACTAATCAGAAGCAAGGTCAAATTGGATTAGGCAACTGACAGTGACAGGAATAAGGAGGCACCTATTTCAATTGCTATTAAGTGGGTTGAAAATATGCTTCACATGTGTAAATCTTGGCTTTTTAAAACCAGTATACAGTATTTATGTTGGATTGAATCCATGTGGGGGCCAAGATGGCTTCCTACATATACATTTAAGTAACATGATGCCACCTTTTCTGAGACTTACAATTTGTGAGTGAAAATATCAAATTCATGCCCCCTCATTATTTTCCTAGTATTGGCATTGTCTAGTATGAGAGTGTTTGAACTGATAAATACAAAATCATCTATGATGAGTCGCGTAGAGAGCTGAGAGCTCTGATATGTTTGAGATCTTTCTTTGAAGCAGCATTGACTCTGATCTTAAAAGGAAACCTTAGAAAGAAAAACGTCAGTCTTGAAAAACCTCTGATAAATCTTCTTTCATATCGGCATCCTGCAGTGCCACACAAGTATTCCATTCTCACTGCAAGGGTTCCATTATAATTAATCTTCCTTTGTACACTCTTTTCCCCAAGTGATTTCATTGCCTAACTGGGCATTCAAAG
The DNA here is from genome assembly GCA_034509955.1 of Urosaurus nigricauda. Classification (NCBI taxonomy): domain Eukaryota; kingdom Metazoa; phylum Chordata; class Lepidosauria; order Squamata; family Phrynosomatidae; genus Urosaurus; species Urosaurus nigricauda. The sequence continues at coordinate 107,994,987 of JAOEGL010000003.1, read as the reverse complement.
GAAAGGAAGAGAATCAAGTAGCTTCTGTATGTGGTTGTGAACATGCATAGTAAACACAGAAAAAATAAGGCAGTAAACATGGCAAGAAGGTAGACTCCATCCTGCCCTACACTGGGTATTTTCACATACTTTTTTTTAAAGACAATTAAAACCAGGTTATCTTCAACTGAGAGGACCTTTTTGGCTATCGCTCCCAGACTATGGAATGGCCTGCTGGATAAGATCTGTCATATAACCACCTTAGACAGCTTTAAAAGAGTTCTGGCAGGAAAGGCCTGCCAGATCTCTTCCGGCAGGCCTTTCCTGAATACACGCCCAGCCACCAAAGAGAGAAAGAAATGGGCTGATCCTGTTTGCTGTTGCCTGCCTGTTGTTGTTGTTTTATTGTTCAAATTGTCATTTTTAACATGTTTTAATTGAAATATGTTTAATTCTATTTTAATGGGAGGGAGGGTTGGAGGATATGGTATGTATAATTTTATTGCTGTAAGCCACCCCGATTGCCTGAGTACAGATGGAGCGGGATATAAATTCATTATTATTATTATTATTATTATTATTTCTCCATCCCCATTTCACCTTTTTGAATCTGAAATCCTACCTGAGGCTTCACACAGGGTCCACTGTGGGCTCTTGGCAATTTTGAGAGAAGCTCATTTCAACTGGGGAGGCACCAGAACTGGTCAAAAATGGCTAGGTCTTTGGGTTTCTTTGGAATCAATGCACATCCCAAATGTGTATTTGACTCACAAAAATCTGAGCCAGTATAAGTTATTTACTCCACTGAATCTTGAGGCTTAATCCACCTAAGTGAGCAAGAACTCCAGTCATTTGGTATAGAGTATTTGTCTCTGGCAAAGTGATATACAGTAATCAATGCAAATACACATTCCAGAAGGGTAACTTCTGTTCTGTTCTGTTCAGAAGTGTTGCAGTACTGAATCTTAAAGACTAACACATTTTATTATGACACAAGATATGTATATTATCCCTTAAGGGGAAAAAGTCTCATTATTTTTGGGATTCATTGTAATATTAGATGAGATTGAAACATTTTTACCGGTAGGTTGTTTCTGGAACTGGGAGATTTCTTGAAAAGTAGAGAAATTCCTGTCCAGCAAGAACTGTTTTGAGGTTCAACCAAGGGTTCATTCCTGGGCTGAAATTTACAGATTTCAGGGATGGAAAAGATCTGGAAGTCTAGAAGCTGAATTTCAATTCCTAAGAGCCATCACAGAACACACAAGTCCTCCAAAACCCACCAAAAAACCAGAAGCAAATTTGCTGGAAGTGCACTTTCACTTGTGTTTTTAAAAAAGAAAAAAAAAACAATTTGTTTGTCACACTCACACACTTCACCTTGGGCTGGGGGGGGGGGGAAGCTTTCGCAGTTTTATGGGGTTTATGGGGTCCATCCTTCTTTTAAAGTATGAGCCAAGCCTTGTTGATGTTACTGTTGTTGTGTGCCTTCAAGTCATTTCTAATTTTGTCAGTCCTAAGGCAAACCTATCACAGAGTTTTCTTGGCAAGATTTGTTCAAAGGAGGTTTGTCATTGCCTTCCTCTGAGGATGAGAGAATGTAACTTGACCAAGGTCTTCTGGTGAATTTCTGTGGCCATGTGAGGATTTGAACCCTGGTCTCCTGTAGTCCTAGTCCAACACTCAAATCTATATGCCATGCTGGCTCTCATAGCTATTATTATTTTAAAATAACTATCTTTATTTTATTTTATTTTTTTAAAAAAAATGAGACATGATGCACTGGAAAAGATGATATTGCTGGGGAAAGTGGAAGGCAGTAGATAAAGAGAAAGATCACTCTACAGATGGATTTATTTAATCAAGAAAGCAGGAGCCCTGAGTTTGGATGTCCTGAGCAGGGCTCTTGATTCTTGGGTGAAGGGTTTCTTGAAGATTTCCCATTCATAGGGTCACCCTAAGTCAAAAAGGATATGACAAAAAATCACTATTTTACTGAGCTTTTATTTACGGTAGGCAAACAGAGAACATATAGAAAATTATATTTAGAAATATGAGTCAATGTATTTTAGTTATTGCAATGAGTCTTGAACCTTAATCCGATAAGGGAACTTGTACAGTCATTTATCTTGGAGCATTAGTCTGTGACAAAGTGATTGCATTCAGTTTGCAAAACATTTTTTCTTGTCTGTGTAACTCATTAGCATTTTCAAAGTTTACAACAGAATGAGATGTGTGTTGATTCAGTCTGCATACCCTCCAACTTTCCTGATTTGGTAGAAACAATCCCAGTTACCCCTCTGTTATCCCATGTTTTCAGCTGATTCCAAAGTGTTCCAGTTTCTTCTTCTCCTCCCACTTCCCTCTTTTTCCTCAGCTTATTTCAGTTGTTGCGAACTGACTTCAATGTGCAAAAGTAGTTTGCACTCATCTGAGCAGGGTAGAGAAGAGGAGGGGGCAAACTCTTCGCTGTAGGCTCAGGCAAAAGTAACTGATGCATCCTCTCCTAAATGTGAATTCATCCTAATTAATAACGATGGGCTTTCTAGATTGGCAAAAAGAAGTGTGTTCATTGCTGCATGAAACTTTAGCCTTTAGATGAGAAAAAGGGAAAGTGTGCCATGAAAACGCTTTTTTTTGCATTTTAGGGGAGAAGAAGCGCCTTTAAAAAAGTGCTGGTTTTCCCAGCTTCTTTTTTAAAAACTGCGGAACAGCGCAGCTCCATCTAAAGGCTGTGGTGCAGCTGCTAAGCATTAAGGAAAAGGCAACTTCGTGTCACACTTTCCTGCCAATCTAGAAAGCCCCATGAGCACATTCTGATATTGCTTGGCTATATGTGCCCCAGTTTTTATCTATGAAATGTCGGGGGGGGGGGGGTTGTAACCTGTGTTAACATTGCACCAAAACAGCCCAAATTACAAAGAGAAGAAAGAGAAGAGAGACTAAACATGATTAACTGGAAAGCTCATACAAGTTCTGTAATTTCTATTACAAGGACAAATAAAGGGTAATAATAACTCCCAGTATTTTTTTTTAAAAAAAAATCTCACTAATACAGAATTTGACATGTATAATTTATACAGCATATCAATGTTTTGAATAACAAATCTCTCCAATGACCTTTCTATATTTAAGAAAGCAAGAAATTAGCATAAACCAAATGTCCTTGTAACCATGATAGCTCTTAGGCCTTTAGCTTGAACGGTCAAATTGCCCTTTACAGTCTATACAGTCTATGTTCATGACTGCTGCATTATTAGTTAAAAGCAGGTCTGTTAAGTTTGCAAACTGAAGCCTTTACCAACCCCCCTAGAACAACCTCTTCAGCCTTGAACCAGGCTGAACAGCAGGAAAGCTTCTACTAGCATTCAGTCCACCCGGCAATATTACAGTCCACTGAACATGTTCCAACATCTAAGAAGAATGATAGAGTGGTTATTTGTCACAACCTGTGTTTGATACCATCCTGTTGTTATGAGTCTTCAGGCCAGATCTGACCTGAAGGATGCCCTTAGGGTTTTCCTGGCAAGATGTATCCAGAGAAGGTTGGGCATTGCCTTCTTTTAAGGCTGAGAGTCACTTGCCCAGAGGTCATGCAATGGGTTAGCAGAGATTTAAACACCAGGGTCCCAGGTCCGAGTCCAGCTCTCAAACCATTACACCGCATTTGTTGGCAGTTTGATACCTACAGGCATGATATTCTTTTTTCCCCCTCCCCTCCTCTTTCTTCCTCTCTTTCTTTATAGTACTAATGCATTGCATAGTTTTCACCTGTTTAAAAAGTCAGCTTTTTAAAAACGAAGAAGGAAGAAAACAAATTCCTTTTTCATAGACTGCATATGTACTTGTTAAATATTTTGCAATTCTGTGTGTAGCTTCTGGGTGAGACTGTATACTTGAGTTATTGCCTCAGGACATATTTCTAATATGTCTTATTTTATTGCTGTGGCACATTGTAGTAGCTTGGGTTATGATAAATTGATAGCAGTGGCCTCATATCATCTGTGGAGAATTCCACTCCTGCTGTATAAAACTCATTCTGATTGAGAACAAATACATGGTCATCCAGCAGGATAGCTCCCAGGCCAGAAAGACAGAAATATCTTTCTTTCCTTACCTATGATTATTTTCTAATGAAGAAACATACGGGGCTTTAAGAACTCAAACAAAAAGACTTGATTGTTAAGCATCCTGTTTCCCACAACAGCCATTTAAATGCCTATGGGACTCACCAAACAGAAGGATAGTTCTCTCTGGCTCATATTCCTCTGCAATGGTACTCAGAGGCATTATGCCTTCAGTACACTGGAAGTAATATATAACTACCATGACTGGTGGTAGTCATTGCTAGTTTTGTTGTCATGTGCTCTCAAGAGATTTTTGATTTATGGTGAACCTATCACAAGTTCTTCTTAGTAAGATATTTTCAGAGGGGGTTTACCTTTGCCTTCCTCTATGTCTAAGAGAGTGTGACTTGGCCAAGGTCATCCAGTAGGTTTCCATGGCCAAACAAGGATTTGATCCTTGGTCTCCAGAGTCCAGTGCTCAAACCACTACACCACACTGTTCCATTGTCCACAATTTCATCTAATCTTCTTTTAAAGGCATCCAAGTAAGCAGCCATCAATACACATTGTAGTACAAATTATTTATTATATAAGTGTGTCTGCTTAACCAGCTAACAGAGCAGGCTAGCAATGGATATACAGACGCAGTTTTAGGTGAACTGTGGATCACTACATAATTGTATTGCTCACATAGAGAACGTGACCAATTAGTTTAAACCTAATTGAGATTAGTGGCAACAGAGCCTACAGAACCCGTAAAGGCAAACTAGATAATTGATACAGGAAAATGTAGCTCTCCATCTTTAGTCTGATTAGATCTCAGCTGCATTCACTTCCCATCAATACTGTAAATGAACTGGAATAGTCCAGCTATTGTGTTAGTGGTATTCAGGGCTAGATATGTTATTTCCAACCCCAAAACGAAAAATGAATTAGTGGCAGGGCAATCATTATAGTCTGAGATCCGATGCTATCTTTGCCACTATTTTTTTTTCATCTGCACTAATGGATAAGAGAGAGTAAATAGAACACACCAGGAGAGCAAAGCAAATTCCCTATGAGGGCAAATACTGACACTCTGTTTTTAGAATAGACATGCCAGATTTGTTTGTTCCTATATTTATTAATTTAAAAAATGGGTGAGGAGAGAAACTAAAGATACTGCTTAGAAAGGAATTTTGGCTGGGGGTCAGTGGGTGGGGGAAACATGTTTTAGGCCTGGTCCATCCTGAGGGCATATGAAGCCTAGCAAAAGCAAGCAGCCCTAACCACCACCACCACCACCACCACCACCACCACCACTGAAGCAGGATGAAATCTCAGCATATTACATCAGCCCTCTACTAACTCAAACTATTGGTCCATCTCCTTGGTATAGTTTGCAGTTACTGGCAGCGTGCCCTTTCAGCCTTTGACAGATGAAAATTAGGATACATGGGGTGAAACAATGGAGCTTATTGCATAGATATTTGAATCATCTTACCTCTATCCAATTTAACCCTTAATTCGGGTGGCATGCTCATATTATTGCAAAATTTTTGGCTCCAAATTTTGCTACCTGAATACATCCCGGGTCCATCCCTGCTTCCAGAGCCACTCCTCGTGGCTCCTTTCAGTTCTGGGAGTTTTCCGGCTTGAAAAAATGGCCACTGGAGCCCTTCTGGAAGTGAAGATAGGCCTGGGATGTATTCGGGCAGCAAAATTGGAGCCAAAAACCTTGCAATAATATCAGGATGCCGCTCAAATTAAGGATTAAACCGGATTGAGGAAAACCGATTTAAATATCCCTGCGATAAGCTCCAATATCAGAGTATGGTCAAGATGGCAAAAGTTAGTAATTCAAAATAACTCATAGGAGGGGGTGAAGCAGTTTGCTTTTTCCTGAGCCTACTGGGAATGAAGACTCCATCCTTAATTGACTACAAACTATTTTTGTACTTCAGAATTTGCAGTAACTGAAGCAAGCTGGGAACATAGAGAGAAAGGAGGAGAAGAGAGAAATTGGGACCTTTTAAAACAAAAGAAAAAAAGAAAAAAAAAGAAAGAAAAGGAGCAGCCACAGAGGTAGTTTACCTTTCTCAATTGCAAAATATGGAGTTACCTCATCACTGTGTGCATGAAGCTACTTCCCATGTAGTTTGAGCATGCTCATTCACACCTCTACAACCCTTTCGTAGATGACCAGGAAAGCAGCAGTAGAGCAGTAGGTCTCACAGTGGACATTTCTATTATTTCTAACAGGAATGTGACCTATATAATAGTAATTTTAGATAACTGATACATTATCTGGAAATTGACCAGACATATCGTTCTACAGGGCTGTGAGACAGAAAGAAAAACCTTGCATTGTAATGTAATGAAAAACTAACATTATAAAGTCATTGCAAAAAGTGTCTCTAACGTACTGAATTATCCATAATGTAGCAATGAATGGAGAATTCCCTTCAGATATTACAGGTTTTCATAACTGAAATAGCTACTGGAATATAGAAGAGTGTGTTTTTGATTATTCAGAAGACATTATTAATTTTTTCCTGCCATGCAGGTCGTGATTCCTTATACTGTTGAAATACCTGGCGCACCACCCCAGCTAGCAACTGGCTTGATGACATGGGTGCACTAATGAAAAGCTGATGATTAGAGTCTTGTTGACCTTGTGACATCTAAAATCCCATAGCAAAACTCCTTTTGTTCACAAAACTCATAATCGCTGAAGGAGAATTAAAAGAGAAATGCTTGTCCATGTAGAAAATGCCTGATTTTAAGCTAGCAGTTCTTTTAGGCCATGGTTTCTTTTAGGGATGACCACAATTAACTAAATGCAAAAACATAATAATGAAGTGTTACAATGAAAATTCATATGAATCTGTGCTTCTTTCATTTATTTAATGTATTTAATCTGATTGTCTCAAATGATTCAAAGCAAATTCTATCTTTTGTGTGTCTGTGTGTTAGTCTTTTACTTATAAAGAAGAAAATGTACTTTATTGTAATTAAAGAGGGTGCATTTCAGGAAGTAATTATGAAATGAGCATTCTACCCCAAAAATCCTATTCATGTCTACTCAGATATTAGTTCCACTGAGTCTCATGAAGTTAATTACTTGGTAAATAGATATAGGATAGCAGACTTAAGAACTTCTTAAGGCTCGTTTAATTTATTGGGCAAACCATCAGTATGAAAGTTAATTCTTCTGTTGAAATTAGCAAAGTTTAACTCCAACTGGACTGTTTTCTAACTTGACTGTGCTCAAAGACATGAACAGTCAGATCCATTAAAATAGTGTCACTTTACATAACTTATCATTTCTACTCTGAAACTGACAACTGTAGAATTTATTATAGTCTTAAAGAAAACCAATACTCATAACTCAATTTCTTGCCAGGAACCTATATATGGGTTGAGGACTTGCTATTTGTATTTCTTGCCTTTGATGTATTAACAGCAGTGGAGTCTAACAACAGTTCACCTCCTGTATCCACAGATTCATTATCCACAAACCCGACCATCCACGGTTTGAAAATATTGAAAAAATGTAAATACCAAAAAGTAAATCTTGATTTTGTTATATATAACAGACACCATTTTACTATGGCATTGTATTTAATGGGACCTGAGCATCCACAGATGTTAGTATCCATGGGATGTCCTGGAACCAAACCCCAGCTGATAACAAGGACCCACTGTACTAATGACATATTTGACCAAACATATGGTTTCTATATTCTGCACTTGAAGCAATGAACATGTATGTATCTCACAGCTTCTTCCATGAATAAAATCTCCATGGAATGTTCTCCATAAGAACTGGTTGTTTCATAGCTTATTCCAAAAATACCCCACTCCAAATAGCCATCAACCGGATGTGAGGGTGATCTGGCTGTGACATCTGTCACCCCATTGATTGCCAGGGTTGATTCGGCTAATCTGGCTGGCTAGGCAGGTGTCCCTTTCCTCATTCCCCACTCCATGTGTGTCCCTTCCAAAGCTGCATGCTTGGTGGAAGAGGACGACCATCCCAGATAGAAGGAGTGTACTGTTCACTAATATTAGGTAGCATGGGTTGATTAAAATGGAGGCCAAGAAGTTGGCTAAACAATACCAAAAGTTTATTGAAAAATATAAAAATAAACTTTAGATTAGTTGCAAAGTTGTTACTATTGACTTATTAATTAGATACAAGAAGTCTCTTCAAAATAATAGTATTAACACAGCCACACAGGCAATCTTATCTTAGGTACATGGACCAAAATTCCCTTTCAATAACCGGCTTGCTCTGAGCCTCTCCCTACTAGACTCCCCAAGCCTACACAGTCCCTCTTTGGACTCTCAAGACCCGTTCATAGTCACCAAACAAACTAAACTGTTCCCTCAGGAACTCTAAGAGCACACCCTCCCTTCGATGTAACTCTTTCCCTCAAAACTAACCCCCTCACTCTCTGCAAGGACCTTTTTATAGCCTTGCCTAGCCAGCTTCCCATTGGCTGGTCACATGCTGCTTCATGATTGGCTGACAGATTGGCCTTTTCACTACAGATACCAAGATGGCCATCAGTTGGGGATGCTTTGATGGAGAGTCCCTGTATGGCAGGGGGTTGGACTGGATGGCCCTTGTGGTCTCTTCCAACTCTACGATTCTATGATTCTATGATTGCTACTTCAGTCACCTTCCTTCCTTCTTTCTTTCCTTCCTTCCTTCCTTCCTTCCTTCCTTCCTTCCTTCCTTCTTGTGAGCTGGCTTGGGCCTCTTTTTGGGAGAAAAGCAGCAAATAAATAAATATATTCTCTATGTGTCAGTCAGAGCCCCCAATGTGATTTGCAAGAAGGTGTATGTATGTGTGTGCGTATATATACACAGATTTTAAATGATTTTACAATCCAGTTTTAAAAATCAGTTTTACACAGACCCAAAGCCAGATAGTACAATAAAGTTTTTATGACCTGCTGGAAACTCAGTGGGGATGGAGTCAGCCTAGCTTCCCTTAGCAGGGAGAACCACAATTAAGGTTCTGCTACAGAGAAAGCTCTGTCTTGTGCACTCACCAGTGTAGCCTCTGGGAATGGTGGAACATGCAATAGGGCCTCCATTAGAAATTTTAAATTCTGGATAGGGTTATACGATATCTTGGTCCCTATCCTATCTTTTATTTATGAAACATCATAAATCAAGTATTTTGTTGAAATGTCACAGATTTTTTTAAAAGATGACCACATGTCATGATAGGCTATCACTCATTAAATGTTGGGGTGAAGCAGACAAGCAAAAGAAGCAACCAGAGGCTCCTCAGACCCCAATTGCTCTGGGACTGTGGCAACTGGATATCATGGTCCCAAATGGACTGCTGGCAGGAATAGCTTTTCGCCAGTCCTTTTTGGGTTGGCTTCAGCCCACCTTAGACAGTCTTGGATCAACTTCCGTGCAGTTTGGAGGCATGCGTCATTTGAATGCATGCCCCCCAAAGTGCCTGGAAGGTGCTTTATTTGGTTTTTGTGTTTTGGGCTATTTTTAACCTTTCTTACTTTCTAGTTCTTTCACTAGTCGAAAATTTGCATTTCATTTTTCACGGCGGTAAGAGAATGGTTGAAAGTTAGCTTGCTTTTTAAAAATCATTTTCATTCACTTCTGTTTTGTTTTTTAAAACTAATTCCATTCTTCTTGGCTGCTAACTCTGTTACCCCACCTCCATAGAAGCTCACAGATACATATACATGATTGCTCTTTTTATAAAAGGATGCCTCATATATCTGATTCAAATGAAGTCTGTTTTCATGTTTGACTTTTCATGAGAATCCATATTCATAGCAAGCAGTTCATGCAAATAAACTGAGGGGAGAAAGTCATTTTTTTTTTCTGCAGTGTTCAGTCCACATCAGCAATTTCAGACTGGTATGCAAGAAATCTGTCTCATAACCCATAGTCTCCTTCCTCTTCCTATCAGTTCACAATAGTGGCTTTTTGATTTTAATAAAAATCCCCTTGTCGTCAAATCATTCTTACAAAATTTGATAGAAGCTGACCAAATCTCTCTCTTTCTTATCTTTTTAATATTAGCCCACCAATCTGTTTGGTCGAGTGTGGGAAAGATTGTAAAATTCAATAAGGGAAGGGATTAAGAATCTGGAAGAGTAATGGAAACAGATTACAGAATTCAAATCGCTAGCCCACAGGTCACAGATGAGCTCTCTGAGCACATGGAAGCACTTTGGAAGGTAATCATGAGAGGTCAAAACATTAAATTACTTCCCCCCATGTTCATAGTGTTCTGCTATATGAGAAAGTATTACAAAAAACCATTTTTCTACTCCAGGCTGTAACATTTTCCTCATTACAGAACCACCAAATAGAATTTCAGAGTACATTTGGCTTGAGTCTGAATACATCAATGACTTCAGTGGGGTTAATCTTGGGGTTATATCTGTGCAAATCTTCTATAACGGAGATGATAACCAAAGTCAATCCATGGCAGAAAACTGGACTGAAGACACACAGGTAGGTTTCCTCCTCCCATAAATTCAAGGGGGCTGTGTGTCATACAATAATTGCTGTTATTTAATTTGTGGTTCAATGTGAAAATTTTATGTTACATTTTTAATCAATAATTTTCAGATTGGGATTTGAAGATAAACAATACTGTGTATTGTTTCACAATGGCTGGGAAGTATATTTCCAAGAAGAAATATGAGTAACTTAATAGTGTGTTTATATGCAAGGGTAGGTATGTTGGCCATTTAGCAAATTCAAACAAAAATCCACCAAACAGTGATACCTTTATTGGCCAACTGAAATTTACAATATTCTTATTGCCAACTTTCAAAGTTCCACTGGCTTCTTCATCGGGCAAAGTGTTACAAACCAAACAGGAGGGAAAAAATTGGAGAGTTAGTAAGATGCCTGCATTTTGTTTTTTCTGTCCTTAAGATGGTATGAAGAGGGTAAATTTTGCAGGCTGGCTCTTCCTCCTTCTGGACATTGGTTTAACAAAAGTTTCTTTGCAAATCAACAGAACTCTTCTCTTGCAATCCAATCTGCCACAGGCCTCTTGTAGGCAGAGGGCAATGGATTTTTCAAGAAGCCTCCATGTTTTTTGCAGCAGGAGTAATTTGGTAGGTATAGAGGTAAAACATGCTAATCCAGTCCAAATTTAAGAGGGAAAAATTGTTTTACCTTTGTTGAATGTCTCAATCCACTGGCTTGTTCTTTAGGGTTCCCCTATTGCAGCTACAATGTAGTATCTCACAATCCAGAAAATATGCAGCGGTAGCCATGTTGGCCATTTATCAAATAGTGGGTTGCATGACATTTATAATTGACATTACTTCTGTGCATTCAGCTCCAAATATATAGCCAGCAAATAAATAAACACAGAGATAAGATGGTGCTAAGAAACTATAATAAGGTGGTTTTGTGTTTTTGTTTTTGCTAAAAGAAAAAAAAAACTCACATGCTATTGGTCCTCTATACGAAGGGGTATTGTAAAGTTTTAATGATCACCTTTTTAAAAAATTGACAGAAAGTTTGTTGTTAACTTATCTCTAAAAAGTTCAAAGGAGAAGTAATACAACAGAAGAGAATCTGTATTAAAAAGATATAGATAATTATAGAATAAGCATGTACAGTTCTATATATTCTATAGAATAGAATAAGAATGTATGATTCTATTATCAATAGAAAAAGTTCAGGGAAGAAGTAAAGCAGTAGAAGAGAATCTGTATTTAAAAGTGATGTATAGTGGAATAAGCATGCATGATTCTATAGAATATCATGTTTCACTGGCATTTTTGTGAAAGCTTTTATTTGGGGATTCTTTAAAATAAAGACCCTGTATATGTATGCATTTGTTATAGAACATAATGCTAGCAATATGCAAAGATTTCACACTTGAAAATATAAGTTCCCCCAAATAATTGTTTCAGCAAGACCCAACTTTTTAACTCTTGCTTTTTTGGGGGGCGGGGGAGATTATATATAAGTTACATTAATATTTCTGCCTTCCTGACAAAGAAAACAAGTCAGTCAGCTGTTTGTACAAGCCATAACATGCCATTTGGCGCTTTATGGGACCTTCAATGCTTAGCAATTCGTTATTGGATTGGATTGAATTGGCAGTGATTACAATGGCAGTCTTGGCAAGGATGTAGGTAAGATCAGAGAAGTTAGGATAAATATAATTATGTAAATAAATGTTTGTATAAAACAATGTTGATGTTGACCATAATGCTGGCATTTCTCAGGTAGGTTCTCTTGCGCATGATATTACATAGTGGCTGTTTTTGTTTTTTGTTTTTAACAGTAGTTTCAATTAATGCTACAGAATTACAGAAGCAATTATTTCATCTTTGGCTTCACATATTGGCTGAGTGTATGGACAGGATGGAGCCATGAGCCCTTTGCCCCATCTGTTGGCCCAGGCAGTACTCCACTGACCCAACCCCTACATCTGTGCAGTCAAATCTAAGATTGGGTTCTCTACCTATATAATGGTTTGCTTGTAGTGTTTGCTCACACTGTAAGAAATCCTGGCATAGTTTGACTCCTGAGTGTGAGTATAGGCATTATGAGTTGTAACCAGACTTGGCTCTTCTTAGAATAGACCTGCAGGAATCAATGGAGAAAGTTATTGATAGCTGGTTTTTAAAGAGCTACCTAAAATTAGGGCCCTTTCACACTAAACAGTTATTGTACTATATTCCACTTTAATTGTCATGGCAACTTCCTATGGGATCTTGGGAGTTTCAAGTGAGGGAGAATCATTGAGAAGTCTCAGCCAGACAACTCTGCTGCCTCATCAAACTACAAACACCAGGATCCTGTTGAATACAGCCATGATAGAAAAAGTGGAATCATAGTGCTGGTATATTTGTATCTGGTGTTTGCTCTTCTTTTTTGAACATACAAACACCTGGGCAGGACCAATCAATCTGATTCTGTTCCTCTTCCATGTAGTCACTCAGCCAAGACAGCTGAAGATGAATAGCTATACAATTCCTGATGAAGAGGTCAGTCTATTCTTTCACAACAGTATGAAGTCTCAGTATAATTGCGTAGAGATAAAGCCAATTGTCAGTTCCAACTACAGTAGACCCGTAAAACCAATGAAACTTAGATAAATGTTACGAAGCCCCATCCATTCACTGGGTCTCCCTTATCTGGGACTAAGAACTGGACTAAACCTATGGAGACAAGGGCTGGATCTGCATTGCAGAAATAATCCGGTTTGAGACCACTCCGCTCTGTTGCCATAACAAACCACATTTCCCAGAATTCCATAGGATTGAACCATGACAGTTAAAGTAATGTCAAACTGGAATAATTCTGCAATGAGGATGCAGCCTTGGTCCCATTAAAATTTCATTAAATTATCTCAATGTGTAGCATCATAGACAGATTGATTATATCACTTCTGTCCATTTTTAGGACATCATCACACTATCTGTCTGTTTTTGACATGCATTGCTTTCTAAAATCATCTGTACTGGTCCAAAAATAATTACCATTTTACCTTTTCCTGATGTTGAAATTGCATGCATTGCTTTCTAAAATCACTTGTACTGGTCCAAAAACAATTACCATTTTACCTTTTTCTGATGTTGAAATTGCAGCCACCACATGATATATACATGTATAACTAGCCTACTAATAGTGTCTCCAACCACAGAATATATTTTTTTACTTTCTTTATTTACTTATTTAATTATCTACATATTTATTTATTTAATATTTCACCTTTCTCCTTGCATAGGACACAGTTTTCAGTGTTCCACATACAAAAAAAAATATCCTTAAAGGGAGGTGATGTAAAATTATGATGGCTGAATTTGATATTCAAATGCATCCAGTCTACCAATGTTTTTTAAAAAAATTAACTGCAAAATGAGTGACATAGTATATTTGTGGTTATTTGCAGTTCTTGTATTTTTCTTCTTAATGTTTTAGAAAGATATAAGATATGCCACACATCTGAATTATCATTTTTGCTTGATTCACAGTACATTTCTACAGCAAATGTTAATATATAAAATAGGAGCCTATAAATCAGTGGGTGTGAGCAAGTGTGGCATAGAGGTCTGAGTGTTGGACTCTGGAGACCAGGGTTTGAATCACCACTCAGCCATGAAACCCACTTGGTGAACTTGGGCAAGTCACATGCTCTCAGCCTCAGGAGTTGCCTTAGTCTCACCATAAACTGGAAACCACTTGACGGTACAACAACAACAAATCAGTTGTTTAGGTGTGTTGTTTAGGCACCCAGGTTTATATCTATTGAGTTCAGAGCCATATAAGAATCTTTTTTAAAAAAATTCTAATGGGCAGTATTCATCTCTTTGTTCTCATAATGAATAGAAGCACTTCCAAAATGAAATCTGCTATCCAGTACATGTTGATTAGGAGTTGTACTAGTGTACTAGTGCTTTACTAGTGTCATTGGAAAGATGTCACTAGTTATACATGTCACTGAAGCCTTGCATTGACATGACAGTCCACCAGTACACATAGACAAAATCACATACAGTAATCCCTCCACATTCCACACTCCACATTCACTGAAGTTTGGGGTGAAGGATCCCCATAAATGGTAAAAACAGCAATTAAAAAAAAAAACTACTGTTCTTTTTACCAGAAAGAACACCTCTCTAGGAATCTCCAGGTCCTCCAGTGTAACTATAGTCAACATCTGCTAGAAGTTTATCATAGAATCATTCTGGAGGGCCTACAAATGCCCAGAGAAGTGTTTTCTTTAGGAACTTCTAGGTTCTCAAGCACAACTGTATGGTCAACATCTGGCAGAGTTGAACTGAACAACCTAGAGATTACTAGAGAGAACATATTAATCAAAACTTCAAATAATCAAATCTGCAAAAGTCAAAGCTACAAATGTGGAGGGCCAACTGTTTAAAAAAATTTTTAATCACAGAAGTGAGCTCTGAATTAATCTACAGCAGCTAGAACTGAACATGATGATGATGATGGTGGTGGTGGTGATCATCATCATCATCATCATCATCATCACATGATTGATTGACTGATTAGAATCATAGAGTTGGAAGAGACCACAAGGACCATCCAACCCAATTGATATGTTTTCCTGCCCTTCCTGATAAAATCTCTTTAGTATGGATAACAACCAGAATTTAAAAACACGTTAAAACCACAAATTTCAAATATCTGAAAAAACACCAGTCACTGACTAGCAAAACGCAGCTAAAACACTGGTGTGTGTCTAAAAATTGTTATGAGCAAATGTTTCCAGTTGAGGCCTGGAAAAATGGAATATGGAGGATAACCAAACCTCTTCCATGAGAAAGTACCATCAGGGTTAACCATCAAAAACAGCATTTTGTGATCAGTTGCAATCCCTATTAATTATAATTTTTCACTTTGTGCATTACCCACCTCTACTCCACATTATAGGCTGCCACTGTGTATAGGAAAACAAATGACATGATGTCAGGTCCCATGTTTTCATACAAGTTAAAAAGTAACATATGGCTGCCAGCTGTGGTCGCAACCTGTCATTTGTCAGAACATCCAGCTCCCTCCTAAAATGGTGTTGTCATAACAGACGGAAGTTCAGCAACATCAGAAGTGCAGCCTATATTGTCTCCAGAGCAAATGCTTAGGTTTTCAGTATTGACCATCTTCTCATCAAATAATCTCTTCAAGAAATTCCCAAATGCAATTGCATTTTAAAATTGTTCCTTCATCTTGATTATAATGTTGTCTTTCATCTTGCACTTTACGATTGTTAATTGCCTGGAGCACTATATGTTGTAGAAAGGGAGGTGGACAGAGATGCCATAAGGAAATAATTCCCATTAATAAAAGTGGATTAGCCATCTGTAAACAAAGTAACCCATTCCACAACACAGTCCAATTCACTGGGCTATTGTTTTAATAATAATAATAATAAAAACTAGAAAAGGAATGAGTTTCAATAAGTTCCTTCCCAGAGTCACTGCTTGCAATCCTACAAATTTACACATAGTAAGGGATGTTATTTATAGAAAACCTATCTTCTGTAGATAATCCCAACTTGGACACACAAGGGACACATTCCCAGAAAGATATATTCCTTAAAGTTTTTTTTCCTGAAGGGACATTATTAATCCATTGAATTCCACCCAATTGTACCCCATCCTACCAGAAACAAGTTAGAGCTATAGAGCTTCAAAGTCCCATTGATTATCCCAAGATTGGCACAATCTATATGAAATTTTGCCTATCCATGGTTTTCTCCAGTTTTTCCTTTACTTTATCATTCTGGATAATTTGACAGACTGAACTAGCTAGATATCCAAATCAATTTTTCATTCTCTCACCTCGATATATTAAGATGTAAAACTCCTCCAAAAATTCCCCATTTTCATGTTCAATGGCCAGACCCCATCAAATCTTAGTTTTGGAAAAGGTTTGTCTACCACTGCATGTGTGTCATCACTAGAGATAGAAATCTTCATTCATTTCAGTCTTACTTGAAAGAAGGGAAAAAATTAAACACTTTCTCCTTACTGGGTGAAATGATGAAAGTTTTTGCACATTGCCCAATGATTTTGGTGTATTTTTTGCCCTTTCAGGAAAAAATGTTTGAGGAAAAAAATGAATCTTTTTTTCACAGAAAAAAACATACAGTGCAATCCAGGTATACAATACAGATTTGTGTGTAAAAATGTTTTTTTTATGTTGCCAAGTGTTGTTTGTTTTCTACAAAAAAAAAAATACTTTACGAAAATATGTTAAACCATATCTCTGTTTCTTTGTTTTCAACAGTTTTATGTTTTTATCCTCTCCGTGAGCAACAATTTTCTTTTTCAGCAGCTTCCTCACAACTGCAATACAGCAGGAGACACCTCAGTAGTAGAAGGAATTAGTGTCCATAGGAGGGTGACCAAAATGGTGAAGGGTCTAGAAACCATGCCTTATGAGGAGAGACTTCGGGAGTTGGGTATGTTTAGCCTGGAGAAGAGACAGTTAAGAGGCAATATGAAAGCACTGTTCAAATATTTGAAGAGGTGTCATAATGAGGATGGAGCAAACTTTGTTTCTGCTGCTCCAGCAACTAGGACATGGAGCAATGGATTCAAACAACAGGAAAAGAGATTCCACCTCAACGTTAGGAAGAACTTCCTGATAGTAAGAGCTATTTTACAGTGGACCACATTCCCTCGGAGATTAGTGGAGTCTCCTTCTTTTAAAGAAAGGCTAGATGGTCATCTGTCAAAGGTGCTTTGATTTTGTCTTCCTGCATGGCAGGAGGTTGGACTGGATGGGCCTTGAGGTCTCATCCTATGATTCTTTGATTCTATGAACTGTATCCCATTTTTCCTCAGTATGAATTCAACTGGAGGAACAGGAAAGAGACTCCTGAGCCATCATAAGACACACATTAGGCAGGTCCCCACATTAGCAACTCTGAACTTCAGTACTTGGGGAAAAGGCATCATCAATGTTCCATCTGGAGGCCATTTGGAAGTAATGTAGACGTCTGCACATGCTCTCCCACAAACAGCAGGCGAGCCAATAAATACCATTCAAACAATCTACTTACTGCGTAATCCTTGGAGAGAAAACCTAATTGGTTAAAATGCTGTAAAATTGCTTCCCCCCCCCCCCCCCCGCATCTGAGATTGATTCAAATGCAGAATTTTTTAAAGAATAATTGCAAGTTGCTTAATAGATGTTAAATGAATAAGAAAACAAAGCCCTTTGAAATGAGGAAACACTTTCGAGTAAGCTCCCAGGGTTACTGTACACTCCCAAATTACAGACATCTGTTTACCACCATCGAGTGGGAGAAAACAAGCCTGAAAAGTGCAGAGGATGCAGGCACAAGTGAACCAGTTCCTTCCAGCTGGAACTAGGTTGTTACCATAGCAACACCCAAATGACAGACAGATTTTTTGAATGTGCAGAGGTCTACTGTGATAACAGGGCTTCCAGGATTTTTTCCCCCTCCCTTTCTGCCAAATGGTTTGAAAAACCTGTTAGAACGCACAAATGCCACATACTTTTAAGAGCTGTTTGGTGTGTTTTTAAAAATCTCTTGTTCCTATTAAATACAGTGTTTCCTCCAGGACTGCCAACAAAAGTGAAATGGTTGCTCCTTCCTGTGACACCCTACAATCTGAGCTGAACACAGGCTTCTAGATTTAGCTACACTTTATAGTCAGATTCTGTGGGATGCAGAAGAAAGAGCCGTATTTAAAAAGCATGTATTCCTTCTACGTTGGTTAGAGAAGTGTGTGTGTGTGTGTAAGTAAAATGAATGAGGAAGGATGAAGGTTCTCTGGACAAATGAGGGCTGGGAAGAGAGAAAGGCAGCACTCAAAACATCAGAACAAGCCAACCAACAGTGATCGCTGGGGACTTCCATGTCTGAGGATGCAAATTTAGTTTGGGTTTTATTCTGAACTTTAAGGGCATTGTCCAACATGGTGCCTCTGCGTTGACTTCAACGCATGGCAACCGTGTGGATGAGACCTCTCCAAGACTCCTGTCCTCTACCTATTTGCTCAGGTCCTGCAATACTCTGCTCGAGCACTACATCTCAAACAAGTCAATTTTCTCCTATCTTTTGTTTTGTTTTTAGTTTTTGTTACTGTCCAACTCTCACAACCATACATGGTGATGGGGAATACAGTGGCTTGGACTATGCTCACTTTAATGTGCAGAGTTACATCTTAACATTTTATTATCTTGTCCAGTTCTTTCATAGCTGCTTTAACCAATCCTAGGAGTTTATCAGACGACGGAAATTGGAAGTATAATCTAATGGCAATCCGAACGCAATCATGAGGTTTCACATTATTACGAATTAAAGCATCTCACGCAATTTCGGGCAAAAGGGAAGTCATTCTGAACACAATCATGGGTTTTAAGTTATTGCATATTAAAGCATCTCATGCAATTTCGAGCAATGAGGGGTCATTTTCGGGTAACAGGAAGTCAATCTGAATGCATTCTGAATGCAATGGGAATTCACATGAATTCGCTAAACTAGTGAATTCATGTGCATTCGAATTGGTTCCATTCGAAATAGAGAAAAATTCCTCCCATCTGATAAACTCCCTAGTTGTCTGTTTTTGTTTTGTTTTTTTTTTTTTTTTTTTTTTTTTTTTTTTTTTTTTTGGCTGCAATCTCCATTCTGATTGATATTTGAACCAAGGTATGGGAACTCTTTGACTATTTCAAATTTCTAATGTTTAGGATGAATTCTCATGGATCTACCATGGTCATTATTTTCTGAAACCTATCCCCTCCAAAAAAAATAGAATCATGGAAGAGACCACAAAGAACATCCAGTCCAATCCCCTGCCATGCAGGAATACGCAATCAAAGCACCCCCTGACAAATGGCCATCCATTCTTTGTTTAAAAACCTCCAAAGAAGGAGACTCCACCACTCTCCAAAGGAAAGTGTTCCACTGTTGAATGGCTCTTACTGTCAGGAAGTTCTTCCTGGTGTTTAGGTGGAATATTTTTTCCTATAATTTGACTCCATTGCTCCTTGTGCTAATCTCTGGAGCTGCAGAAATAGCCCAGTGCCTTGGAGAGAGCTTTAGAATTCCAGCTAAAATCAGAAACTAATCCATCAACATGGGAACCACCAGCTATCAACCATTTCCAACCACTGCCCATGTTCTCCTTCTTTTGTGGATCAAGTGTTTTATAGGTTAAAGTTCTTCTTCTTTTGTGGGTCAAAGACAACTTCATTTGTCCCAGGACAACAGATTATCAACATTGATTGTTTGCTTGCCTTTCTGTTGCCTTACAGCCTAGATTCCAGAGGGACAATGTCATTCATTGTGGCACATAGAGTGTCCCAAATTCCCCCAATCTATGATTACAGGTAATAGGTTCCTGGTAGGTACCAGGCACATTCACAAGAGCCTGAAATTAAGACTATATTCTGTGACCTATAGGCCTAGAGTGTAGGCTTGCCAAGTGAAATAAGACACAGGGCTTCAATACCTTTAATTGTTGTGTGAAAGGAATTTCAGCAGGTGTTGGCTGTCATGCAAGCAACACCTGCAGAATTTTTTTCCTGTACACAATTATTATAGATAAAGGAGTCCTGTCCCTTATTTCACCTAGTAACCCTACTTGAATGTAAACAGAAGAATACACCTGAGTAAGTATTGTAGATGAGCCAGGGTGATGTAGTGGTTTGAGTGTTGCACTTGGACTCCAGGAAACCAGGATTTGAATGTCCCTGGGTGACTCTGGGCAGTGGCATCACCAGGGTTGGCATCATCCAGTAAAAGTAATTCATTGTGTCAACCCCCCCCCCCCCATTGAACTCTCCTCCCATATCACACCATAAAGATCCCTTATTAATATTTTTGTACTAATGTTATTCATAAACCGTAATTCCCCGAATGCAATGGCAATACTTGTGACATAAACAACTAGTAAAATTACAATTATACCTTTAAATTACAATATCATATGCACAACCTAAATATATTTACATATGCATTGTTTCATGTGGTTAAAGTGAAAATTTGGTAAGATGTGATGTTTTTAAAGAAATTTTTAAAAGAGTAAAAAAAATATTTTTATTTTAAAAATTAAACATGTATTGTTTTTCTCTTTTACTTCTCTTTATTATTATTAAAAGGGGGGGAACAACAAAAATAACAACAACATTCATGTGTTACAAACAAATTACCAAATAATACATCCTTAGACATAATATACTTAAAGACAAATACAAAGAATACAAATACAAAGGAACAAAATGTAAAAGGAGTGAGATACAAAAGGATATTTTGGCTTCCTAGGACTTCTTTCTGATCTCCCAGATAAAATATCTATATCATATTGTTAGGTCTTATAGTTATATCTTAACAAAATAGCTTTGGAATATGGATATAGAAGGAGCTGTTTATAAGTCCAAAGGCTTAAAATAACACGTTTTTTACTCAAAGATACTCCAATTTACATCTTACCATATTTCAAATGGTCTGTGTTATATTCTTAACTAAATGTTATTGAGATATTTTAACTTTCCCAATTTAACACTTTCCCTTTTCTTTCTAGGTATTCCAAAACCGGTATCCAGTCTTGTTTCCAAGTATTTCCATATGTATCTCTCCTCAAACAGGTAAGTTTATCCATTTGTATGTAGTCAATTAGTCTAGTCAACCAGTCTTCAATGGTGGGAACATTCTTTTTCTTCCACCAGCTTGCTAGAGTCACTCGTGCCGTAACAGCAAAATAAAAAATTACTTTACCGTGTTTTTTCTCCACTTCATCATTCATTATTATATTCAACAAAAAATACTTAGGATTGAAACATATATCACATTTTAAGATGTCTTTCATTACTCTATACACTTTCCTCCAAAATTTGTTCACAATCTTACAGTTCCACCATAGATGTAAAAAAGAACCGACTGCCTTTCCACATTTCCAACATTTGTTGGAAGCTGTTTTGTCTATAATTGCAGACTTTACTGGAGTCCAATACCACCTATACTGCATTTTTAAAAGATTCTCCCGTAAATCTGCACTTAGGGTGTATTTGATCCTCTTAGTCCAATTCTTTTCCCATTGATCTAATGGTATAGTCTGACTAAGATCTTGTGCCCATTTTACCATGGTCTCTTTAATAGTTTCCTCCTCCATATCCCATTTCAATAATAGATCGTAAAGATTTGCAATTTTATATAGTTTTCTTGATTTAAGCAGTCTCTCAAAATTTTCCTCTACTCCTCCTATCCCTACTCCTTTATTATCCATATTATACCTGCTTTTTAACTGGTTATTAAAAAAAACCACATCTTATATTCTCCTGTTTTTTCAAATTCATACTGGGTCAGGAATCTAGAGGTCATTATTACTGTCTTTGGTTGTTAAGTCTTTATAGGTAAGCCATACTCCTTTAGATGTTTTTATTTCCTTAAGGAACGCTTCATTAGGTGAACACCACTCCGGAATTCGTGAAGACAGTCTTGATTTATGTCTTAGCCAAACTTTAAAGATAGCGTTTCTTATACAATGATTAGTGAAATCTTTATTAACTAAATGCTTTTCATAAAACAAATAAGCATGCCATCCGAAACGGTTGCCATAACCTTCAAGATCCAACATAGCAAGGTCATCAAGTTTGAACCAAGACCATAACCCAACTAAGCATGTTGCTTCACAATACAATTTTTATTTTAAAAATTAAACATGTATTTTTTAAAAAAAAAACTAAAAAAATATTTTTTTACAGAAAACCTGGGGCCTCTCCTTTCTCTTTCCACTGAGCCTTGCCACACTCACACCATCTCTTCAGCTTTATAAAGTGACACAGGCAAATGCCACAGTGAATTTCTGCCAAAAGACAAATATTTAGGGGGCAGTGATATCAATCTCCTTAGGGTGTTACTTGGTGTTGCCCATACTCCTCACACCTTCTGATGCCCCCCGCTCTGGGCAAGTCACACTCAAAGAAGTCAGTGTCAAACCCTATGTGAACAAGAAAACTCAGTTATAAACCCAAGTTAGAGTTACTACATGTTGAAAATGACATGAAAGCAACAATAACAAAGTATTGTAAAATCATTCCAGTCCTATACTATTCAGAGATATGCAGAGGTAATTTTGTTGGTAGCACTCCAGACTGACATGTTCTTTTACCCCAGAAGTGAGCACAAATCTTAGCATTGTCTGAAAGTGATCTGTTGTGTTGAGGCCTCTTGTGTTAAAGGTGAGCTAAAGAACATATATCTTAAGAACTTTTTACTATAAAAAGCAGCCATCATCTCTTCAAGTTTTAGGCATTTTCTTTTCTTGCTCCAAATCCAGCTAGAGAAGAAGGTACATTAAGCAGTATAAGTAGGAAGGAAATGGATTTCTAAATCAAGGAGTAAAGGAAGATCACTTCCGAAAGAAAGAAAGAAATTCAACCTTTCATGTCTACCTTATCACACAGGGAAAACTGGAAGTTTAAAAGGGCAAGAACCCATGATTATCCAGCATATTAGGCACAATTACATGATTGGTTTTCACATGACGTTGTGTGTAATGATGTTAAGAATATTCATCAACATTCAATAAGCAGAAGAAATATATGGTATTTTGAAGGGCAGAAGAAATATATTCTCCTAATACCAAAAATAGCTTAATAAATCTTTCATTCACCTTTCCTCTAAGTTAAATAAACGTAAAACAGTTAAAGTTTTCATTATAGTAGTGTGTTCAACCTTCTTGTTAGTTTAAGCACTGTTTGCTGCTCTTTTTACAACTCCACAGCACAAACTGCATTAAATATTCCTGTTGTGGTCATCCAAACTTACTATTTGCAAACACATTATTGGCTGCTTTCATTTCATGCCTTTCCAAAATAATACCCAGCATACCTCCCCCCCCCCCCCAGCTCCTGAAAACTGGATGGGTATTTTCACTGAGCTGTCTATTACAATGCCAAGATCTTAGAATCATAGAATCATAGAATCATAGAATCATAGAGTTGGAAGAGACCACAAGGGCCATCCAGTCCAACCCCCTGCCATGCAGGAACTCCAAGTCAAAGCATCCCTGACAGATGGCCATCCAGCCTCTGCTTAAAGACCCCTAAGGAAGGAGACTCCACTACACTCCGAGGGAGTGTGTTCCACTGTCGAACAGCCCTTACTGTCAGGAAGTTCCTCCTAATGTTGAGGTGGAATCTCTTTTCCTGCAGTTTGCATCCATTGTTCCGCGTTCTAGTCTCTGCAGCAGCAGAAAACAAGCTTGCTCCCTCCTCAATATGACATCCCTTCAAATATTTAAACAGGGCTATCATATCACCTCTTAACCTTCTCTTCTCCAGGCTAAACATCCCCAGCTCCCTCTATGATTCTATGATTCTATGATTCTACAATTAGATCCCTCAATCCCCCCTCATAAAATACAATTAAACAATATAAGAATTAAAACTTACTTTAAAAACACACACACACACATAAAACAACAGTAACAGCACAAACTATAGGCCGTGACTAAAGTGCAGTTGGAGTTCCAAAGTTCTTTTGATAGCCAGAGAGACTAATCAGGAAAGGCCTGCCAGAAGAGATCCATCTTTACAGTTTTTTAAAAGCTATTTAAGGTGGTAATATGATGGATTTCATCCGGCAGACCATTCTACAATCTGGGTGCAACAGCTGAGAAGGTCTTTTGGGAGGTCACAGCCGGCCTTATTTTACTAGGCTGTAGCAAGTTCCTCCCTGAGGATCTGAGTGTGCGGTGAGGATTACATGGAAGGAAGTGGTTCCGAAGATAAGTTGGACCCAAGCCATTTAGGGCTTTAAAGGTGAAAACCAGCACCTTGTATATAAATGAAGCTGTTTGTTGTTGTTTTTTGTCTTGTACTGGGCCCTCAAACTAATGGGCAGCCAGTGACATGATCTTAGGATTGGTGTACCAGAGACCAGTCTGGCTGCCATGTTCTGGACTAATTGAAGTTTCCAGACCAAGCACAAGGGTAGCCTCATGTAGAGTGCATTACAGAAATCAAGGCCTGAGGTTACCAGTGCATGTACTATGGTCTCAAGGTCCCTGGCTTCCAGGAAAGGGCACAGCTGGATTATCAGCCACAGCTGATAACAGGCACTCATGACCGTTGCATTCCCCTGATTTGTCATGTGAAGTGATGGATCTAGGAGCACCCCCAGACTGCAAACACAGTTCTTTGAGGGGAGTGTGACCCCTTCCAGGACTGGAGGTTGTATCCCAATACCTGGATTTGGGGCTGAAACCGTAAGTACCTCTGTTTTGTCTAGATTCAGCTTCAATTTGTTTTCCCTCATCCAGTTCATTACTGCCTTAAGACAGTCATTGAGAGGAGAGACGCTATCTGAAGTCAGAGCTGATGACCTCATGGAGAAATATATCTGGGTGTCATCAGCGTACTGATAACATCCTGTCCCATGCCTCTGGATGACATCTCCCAGCGGCTTCACATATATGTTGAAAAGCATCTGGGACATGTTGGCACCTTGTGGGATGCTACAATTAAGCTCTTTTCTTGCAGAGCAACTGTCCCCGAGCACCACCCTCTGGAACCTGTGTGAGAGGAAGGAACAGAACCACTGCAATGCAGTGCCTCTAATCCCTAGCCCTCTCAGGTGATTCAAGAGGATGTGATGGTCTATTGTGTCAAAAGCTGCTGAGAGGTCTAGTAACACCAACAGGGTCACACTACCCCTGTCAATGCCTAGACGAAGGTAATCAGTTAGAGCAACCATGGCAGTCTCAATTCCAAATCCTGTCCTGAAGCCAGTTTGAAATGGATCTAGATAATTGGTTTCATCCAAGACAGCTTGGAGTTGAAGAGCAACTGCTCTCTCAATCACCTTGCTCAGAAATGGTAGTAAAGAGACTGGCCTGTAGTTCTTCATATCCAGGGGGTCAAGGGAGGGTTTTTTCAGGAGCAGCCTAACTGCCGCTTCCTTTAAACAAGATGGAACAAGACCCTCCCTAAGGTATGCATTGATGATGTCATTTAAGAACATCCTCAAGGGATCAAGAACATCCTCAAGGGATCACCCCCCCCCCCCGGACAGCCAGCCATGAAGGCAAAGGATGAGAGGGCAAGTTGTTTTCCTCACTTTTCCAAGCCCATGGAAAAGTCCACGTCATCAGTACTTACAAATTGAAATTGATCCAGTATAACCACATCAGCGGAGTTGCAGGATACCTCATCAATTGATTCTGTTATAACTCTGGTATCCAAGTCTGCTCTTATCTGAGAGATTTTATTCACAAAGTGGTTGTTAAATGCATCACAGCAGGCCGTTGTCGGGTTGAATAAAAGGTTCTACACAGGTGGAACCTGTGTCAGTTCCCTCACCACCCTAAACAACTCTGCTGGATGCGACTCTGCAGATGCAATATGTGCAGAGGAGAAGACTCTCTGTGCTGCATGAATTGCCTCTCTATAGGAAGTTCCTATGACAAGTCCTGTCAGATAAGAGTCAAGTTTTTCTCCAGACACATTCTAGTCATTGTCCAACCCACTTCATCTTTCTAAGTTCTTCTGTATACCACAGACAGCGGTGTGAAGCGGGGTGGCAAGGACACTTAGGAGCAATTGCGTCGATAGCCTTGATAAGATTGGTGTTCCAGGTATTAACCAAAGCTTCGACAGAATCACCGGCATTACCAACCAATGAACCCTCCAAGGCTTTCTGGAATCCAATTGGTTCCATTAGCCTTTGAGGGCGGACCATTCTAATGGGTCCTCCACCCCTGATGAAGCGGACTGTGGCTCTTTGAACTGACCAGGAAATTATCCATCCATGATAATGTGGAGGTTTTTGTTACTTCTGCCCATGGATATTCCTGTTCCATACTAAAGACCCCATCAAGTGTATGACCCACACAATGAGTAGGCCAGCTGACCAATTGGAATAGGTCCATGTTTGTCATGGATTCCATGAACTCCTGAGCTGCACCTGGTAGATTAGTCAAGCCGATCTCGAGTGGGATGTTGAAGTCACCCAGAATTAGAAGTCTGGGCGACTCCAACAGCAGCTCTGAGACCAGCTGTGTCAGCTCGGTTAGGGAGTCTGTTAGACAATGGGGTGGACGGTATACTAACAGAATCCCCAAACTATCCATCGTCTTGAGGCTTAGGTACATACACTCGAAGTGGACCGTTTTCTGGAGGTTGTGTACCAATGCCTGGGTACTGTAATGGGCTGAACGAGGATCAATAAGCTGAAGCATAATTTCAATTAGGTGGAAGGTTAGTGAATTGACAGTTTCTGAGTGAACAACCTGCCCTAGATGGCACTGCATTCCTCCTCAGGGAGTAGATACATAGAACCATCCCTATCTTCAGTGGCCCAGGTGGCTTGGAGAGGTTGAGACCAGCTTCAGCTGATCCATCAGTTCTTGACCAGGGACAACCAGACCACACTAGTTCATGAACAGATAATTTCCTGGTTAGAATACTGTAATGTACTCTATGTCAAGCTTGAGGACAACTTAAACTTAAAATTGCACCTGGTGCAAAATGCTGCAACAAGATTCTTAACAAAGGTAGCAACCCGCCCCCCCCCCCCCAAGAAAAAGCCCATCATACAATACCAGTCTGAAGGGATTTATACTCCATTTTCACAGATGAAAACTTGAACATATATGATCAAACAACATTAGTGTGGTCAAGATGACAAAAGTTATTACAGAGAAAGGACACAAAAGCTAGGAGAGGCCTGCAGCATTTTTCCTTTGCCTGCGTCTCCTGAGAAAGGCTAAATACCCTCCTCTCCTCTAGCCACCCACCCCCTATGCTGAGTTAATAGAGTACAATACTTTTGCACTTTGAACTTAGTTTGAAGCAACTGAAGTAAGCCACAGACAAAGCGAGATGGTGGGAGAAGGACAGAGAAACTGGGACATTGCAAAAGCTAATGAAAGAGAGGATGAATCAGGACTGTCCCTGCCAAATAGAAATAGCTGATGGATATGAGGACTGGCACTGATTACCAGTGTGCTTCTGATGTAGAGTCAAGGTGGAGGTGATAACAGTCAAAGCCTAAAACTGCTTGAGGATTTACCACTTGACAATGTAGCATTCATTTATATGCCCACCAAAAAGATTTTGGACTGCTGGAGCAGTTCTCCTCTGTGTGTCACCAGCGGGAGAAAGACATTGTGGAAAAAACAAAAGAGAAGGTTTTACTTGTAGAATCCCCTCCCCTACTGCCATTACTAGTCTTCATTCCGATGTCAACTTAATACATTGCTTTTTATTAAAGACTTTGAGCCCTTGATGATTTTAAATCTATGGTCCACACGATTTTATATTATTGTATTAACATGTCTTAGCTTGTAAAAATGTTTAATGAGGTTTTTATTCTGCTTAAATTAACATTTATTCTTATAAATTCTAAATTGTTTTAAACTGTTTTAATTGATTTTATTTGTATGCAGCCCCCTCAGATCCTATGATATATGGTAGGATATAAATATTTTAATTAATACATAAATATAGGTAGTGAGTTTACTTTCTCCCACATGTACACCTCACTCAGGTTTATTCACAATCAACTTCATTTGACACTTTGTTGCTATTCCCTAGTTTTGCTTTTGGAGAGGATCTTTTTGGAACTATAAAGGATTCCAACTGTTCAGCCATTTGGAACTTGTTCTGGGTTACAAAATATTGGTTTCCATTTTGACTATTCACACTTGCAATTGCTGTCCTTGCAAAAAATTCAAAAAGTTATTAAATGTACAACAAATCCACCCAGAAGACTGAAACCAGGGTAAAGAAACTCAGTTTCTGCAGAAAGCCAAAAATGTAACAAGTCTCTATATTTGGGAAAAGGATTTGGAAAATTGTATGTAAGAGAAACTGCCAAACAGACAAGCTGGCAGTTCATCACCTAAAAATCAGAAAAGAAAAAGAAGCATTGATGACTGAGAATCTAATCTCCAGAGAAGAGAATAGCCCAGCTGAAAGGAAGAAATCTTTAGGCTACACTGCCAAAAGATGAGGATGAGAGTAAATAAATTGTTTCATTACTAGTACTTGGCTTAAGTTAGAAATAGTCTAGACAAGACTTAGATGGGAGCACTTTTTTCCGTGTTACTGTATTTTCATTGCCTATTTTTTACCTAACTGCTAAAATGGAAGAAACACCATCACATTAACTTGTGATTGCTATTTTTAAATTTTTTTTAGTAAAAGTGAACTTTTTGCTGGTTTAATCTTTTGTCAAGAATGTCTAGATTTTCACCCAACACCCGATTACCTTTCTGCTGTAGCCAGTACAATGAGTTATCTAAGTTGGTAAAGAAATTCATAGAAGGTCCCAGTGGGATCAAAAGAGGGATTGGAGGAGTGCATTTAGTTCTGGCAACTGAGGGAAAAACATAAAGACTGTGATGGTAATGATGAGGACCACAAGTGGGGAAGGCCAAATAGGGAGCTTAGTTACTTTTTTGTTTGTTTACCTCCCTTTCATGGCTACAGTTCATGGGGTTTTACAACCCATTTTGATTTCACTATCCTGAATTATTTTATATCATTTCACTCACCCCTGACTGTCTATGAGGTCTGCTAAATAACAGCAGCCAAGTGAATGTTTAAAGATGAGACAGAACGTTTCTGGCATCCTTTTTTGTTGTTGGTGGCGGGGTTTTTTTCCCCTTGCATGTGAGAGATTCAGATTCAATACATGGGGCCAATGAAAGTCTGAAAATAGAGCAAACTGCACTTGAATGTGGGACTTCCGCCTCCACATTCTTTAACAGTCTTTTGAGCTGATGTCAGCTCCATTTCTGTAGCCCACGTACAGCTTTTTAAATCTAAAAGCTGTACAAAACAACTTTAAACAAAACGAATAGACTGGACATATTTCTGATGGCAGTCAGGATTTTTCTATGTGCTTGCAGAGAACAAACTGCATAAACAGGTAAAGAAAAATACATTTCTGCTACTCTACCAGGAACTTCCTGGATGGGATTCTCTAGGTATTTTCTAGGTAGCGGCAGCAGCAGCATCTACAGACTTCTGCATTCACGTCACACTCCCTCTCCAGTTGGCTCAATTCTCTCTGGGCCACATGTCCCCTTTTACAGCTTGTGCTTTGAAGGGCTCCTCATTTACTTCTTGGCATTGCAACTCTGTTGCCTGAGGCAACATTACAATCCTTGGGGGAACCTGCCACCATTTATAGTGCTCTGTGTGTATATGTGTGTGTGAAGGGGAAACTTTAACAGATAGCATAACTTTCCTTTGGAAAGCAATTCCATTTTAATTTAAACTGATACATTGTCCAGGAAGAAAGTTTTGAAGGAACAAGACAAGTAATATCGGCAGTAATAGGGCTGTTATCATCCTACTGGCTGAGTGTCTTGTCAGTTATAAGTTTGCAACCACAATACAGGTTATGCTGAAATCAATGGCTAAGGTCTTGTTGATGGGGATCCACAAGATTTTATCCATTGTACAGCATGCCACCATATTCCACTGATGAGATTTAAAAGTGTCATTGTCATTTTTTGCCTTGCATGTGGTGCACCAAGAAAAGACACAACAACATCTTGGAAGAACATGGACACAAATTTTTAACAGCAACCAGCAAATAATTTGTATATAGGGATGACCCAAAGCATAAGGTCTGAATTTGAACATCAACAGCACCCTGGCTAATTGATGTATATAGCTGTAACAATGATCCTTGGGATGACGTGGGTGCCAAGCCATGCCCAACACACAATTATGCAATTGTATCATCAAACTGATAATCAAGGCACCCAGTCAATGGCCACTCCAAATCGCTCATAGTACCCAGGTCCCAAGGACTCCCAAAATAGAGCTATCAAGCCCTGTAAACCACGCCCATCAGATCCAGGCTTATGCTACCACCCCAAGCCAAGTTGTGACAGACCACTCCACACAGGGTGGGAAAGCCGAGCTTCAACTGCTGCTGACAGGCACGCGAAAGAGCCTTATACAGGCCAAGTAGCCAATAGGAGGGCAGGGATGATGGAGGCACCGCTCTCCCTGCACCTCCCAACCAATCCTGTGTCTTGGAATGAACCAGCCAGCCAATTAGATCCCTCGTGCAAGGGATGAGGGGACATGTATTCCCTTTTCCTGATTGGCTGGCCCCACTTCCGCTCTCCCCCAGCAGCCAATAGCCAAGGAGCCCGCAGCGCCAAAGCTGCTGGGGAGCAATGGCACTGCAAGCATGGCCCTTCCTGCTGCACACACACGGCAGCAATAGCGCTGGCCCGGTAAATCGGGCGGTGCCATTTATACAGGATGGGTGATGTAAGGTTAGGAGTGCTGGACTAGGACTCTGGGAGAAAGAGTTCAAAGCCCTACTTAGCTATGGAAACCCACTGAGTGAACTTGGGCAAGTTGCGTTCTTTCAGGCTATAAGAGGCAAACCTCCTCTGGACAAATCTTGCAAGAAAATCCTAGAATAGAACCATCTTAAGTAGGAGTGGACAGGAAAGCACATAGCAACAACAGGGTGGGCTCTGCAATGCAAATGAAGCAAGAAAAAGGCAGACAAGGCTGTATACTTTCTTGGCTTTTTGTGTTGTCATTGTTGTCATCACAACCATGGTCAATTTCCAACTGTTGTTAGATTATTGCAAGGAATCCAGATTCATTTGTTATGGGAAATTGATCTCAGGAGATCTTGAAAACATAGTTCCATCTCCTTGATAATGCATCCATTGCATTGCTAGTATGGAACGTGTTTACACAACTGCCAAGTTAATTAATGCCTGTGTTTTTACTGTTCACAAAAAGTTACATGAGGAAACAACAATAGGGGGCCTGCTACAATCAGGTCCCATCCGCAGCCCTCAAGAGTGGAAATGACTTGAAAGGCTGGAGCGACAGTTCTTTACTTAGGTAGAATGAAATAGCTGATTTTATGTGTCATTGTTGTTAGCTGCCCCGATTGACCTCAAAGGGGTGGGATATAAATTATTATTATTATTATTATTATTACTACTACTACTACTACTACTACAGGAAATTGTTGGCTATTTAAACTGCAATTATGTTTTTTTGTTCTCAAGACAGAGGAAAGATTTTGTGAGATTTTGTTCTTCGTGTACCAAAATAGCTTGGCTAGCTTTGAGTACTATGTATCTTGATTGAGGTGGATTTGATGTTCCATTTCTGGCAGCAAAATGTCTTGGCCAGTCTTGAAAGCTGCTTGTGTGTCATATGTTCCCAAAGACAAAAAAGGTAAAGGAGCTATGGCCTCTGACTTGTCCTTTTAGGGTTAAAGAGTGGTCCATAGCTACCCAGCTACTATGAACTATCATGTTCAGTAGCACTGAGTTACAGAATATGGATCCACTACAAGTGCAGCAATAATTGTTCAGCTACAAAGATCAGTCAGTGAATCAAGCGTGGGAGCCTTTTTAATCAGAAATGTTTTGAATGTCTCTAAAATATGCAAACTACTTTTTCTCCACAATGGAATCATTACATGCTGCTTGCCTCCCCAACTCCCAATTAAGAAGCATAGTCTGAAAAGAACAGTGATACAGCACGTGTTTTACATGCAGTGGCCAGGAATCTCAACTTCATTTAATCTCTGGTTCAAAAAAAAATCCTTATTTAAATGTTTTAACCTTGTACTATAAGTGCAATGTCAATTCAGGGGTGGTGGTGCTGGCTTTGAACATGAAACAAAGTGGTATTTGCATTCATTCATTTCAATATTGGTCAGTATTTTTAGTTACGTGAAATGTTTGCAGCAAAAGTTGAGGAAAGAGTCAAAATAATCAAGGGACTAGTTAATAAATAAATCATGCCAAAATAATTAAAGCAGCCCAAAACACCTACTCTAGCAGCCAAGTGTTGCTGGTAGTGTGTGACCAATCCTAAAACCTCCTCTTCTTCCTTTTGTCACGGGAGATGTTAGAGCTAAGAATCCAACTTCTTCCATTCTCTGGCTGTGATCCTAAATGACTGAATGTAGTGTAAGAGTTCCACATGTGGGACTTCACTATGGCTTCACTGTCATCACACCCAGGACTCACTGTTGTGCTGTTGTACTTCTGACACACAGCCATTCCATTGATGGTGGAGAGCAGATGGTGGGGATGGGAGAAGCATCTAGCTATCTTCCTGTGTAGTGGAACTAAGCAGACTAATGATATCTTCCACTAGTCTCAGCAGATGATATCATTTATTTATATTATTATTATTATTTTTATTATTATTATTTATATAGCACCATAAATTTACACAGTGCTGTGCATACAATCTTATAATTAGACGGATCAGTCTGTGTCTGGTTATGGGAGCATAGCCAGATGCTTCTTCCGCACACACGCTGCACAAGCGACAGAAGTTGTGTAGGAGTGGGAGTAGGGGTGGGGGTGCGAGAAGCATTGTGCTATATTCCCATAACCAGACACAAACTGATGGCATCATCTTCCAAGACTTCCAGAGGATCCCAGTACAGCTCCATGAAAGATGTTGTCAGTCTGTGGAGGCTACAGTCTGTTGTAGTGTAATGGTGATTTGGGGGCGGGGAGTGGCTTTGAATATTGTGGAGGGTGGAAGAGAAAGCCAACCTCGACAACTGCCATTAAAAAGGGGGGAAAAAAACCAGGCATAAGGTGGATTTATGCCTACATATGTCACTAACAGAATGCCAGCCTCTGTGTATCATCATGAGATTCAGGGGACAGATTGGATGGAAATCTTTGATGAAGCTCTTTTTAGGCAATTAGAAGATTCGGTTTTAGAGACATATCATTAAAACTGTCTGCCACTGCAGGACTTACTCCTTGCCTTATGGGACTTTCACTGAGTGATTAGATGAGTACAAAGGAGTTGAATGTAACTTACCACAAATAACTATATCCAAAAGCAGAAAGCAAAATCTATACACCTTAGAGGAGGATTGAAAAGACACAAATGCAGGGCCAGAAAGACATACCTTCCAACTGTCTTAGTTTGGCAGGGACAATCCCAATTGATTGTCTGTCACCCCACTTTTTCAGCTATTAGAAAATATTTCAGTTTCTGTCTCTTCCACCATCTTTCCACTTTTCTCTTCAGCTTACCTCAGTTATGGCAAACTGAGTTCAAAGTGCAAAAGAAGTTTGCACTCAGTTAAGTCAGTAGAGGGAAGTAATACGAGGGGTAAAAATTTTTGTTCTTCCCTGCTATTGAGAGGAAAGCAAACTCATGCAACCTCTCCCAGCTTGTGTGTTCTTCCTCATTAATTACTTTTGCCATCTGGACCATTTTCTAATGTTGCTTGGCCATGTGTGTCCTTGTTTTTATCTATGAAATATTGGAGGGTATGGAAAGATTCCAGCAGATGCTGAAAAGTTGGAGAGGGGGAATACCCGTTTTTTTGGCCTAAATGGTCTGACATTCTGAAAGGATCATGGCTCCACAAGGACTTCTTGCTGACCAACCAGGAGCCCCAAGCCCTGGCTCCATTACTTCATTTTAACCAAGACCTTACAATTTTCTTTGTTCTAATCCAGAGAGTTCCAAGTGCACTGGTAGACCAGAGCCATGTGGCGCATTTCCTTCAATCCCAAGCCTTCTTCTTCTTTGCTGTATTACTTAAAATGAAAAAGGATGAGTTGTCCCATCCATAACTTCAGTGCCATAAAATAACTAGTTGAAGTTCATGGTTAAATTTGGCACTGATAATGAAAACTATTGCTCTCTGGATGGAGGGGAGGTAGGAGGATTTAATGAATTAATATTTAATTATTCTATTGGCACCCCCTTCCTCTGCCAATCTC
Source organism: Urosaurus nigricauda (assembly GCA_034509955.1). NCBI lineage: Eukaryota > Metazoa > Chordata > Lepidosauria > Squamata > Phrynosomatidae > Urosaurus > Urosaurus nigricauda. The sequence continues at coordinate 107,960,713 of JAOEGL010000003.1, read as the reverse complement.
AGAGAATAAGCAAATACAGTTCCCTGTAATAATATTAAGTGGTGGTGGTGATGTGGTGGTGGCAACAATTGTGGTTAAAGTAAATGAATAGTGTATCAGTGCTGATTAGTATTTTCTAGGAACATGGGGAAAGAAAGGATAGAAGGTAAGTCAGTCCTGCCCATTTATCCAGTGCCTATACTCTTCAGAAATGTTACAGAACACCCTGCTCCTTCCTGTTCCTGGTACAAGAATATTCAAACATATGTTCTCTTGTTAAAAAGTTAATCAGGCCAACGAAAGACACTTTATTGCCTAAGGCAAAGATGATGGTAACTTCCTACATTCATTTCATGTACAAAATCCAATTGAACCAATAGCTGAATCTTTGTTCAACACTGACAGTGAGATAGCATCCTTCCTTGCACCAGAAAGCAACAAGATACCTTAAGGAGCACCCAGGAAGCTGTGTGTCCCATAGATCCATTGCCAAAGTCTCACTGCAGCCTTAACAACCACCTTATTTTGTTTAATGGTAGAGCTGCTACTGAATATAATGTAAAAATCAATACATAGAAAGAGGCCATTCTGTGCACATGGATGATAGGAATGGGATATTTAGCTAGTTCATTGTTTCCCAAACTTTAGTCCTCCGGATTTTGGATTTCAGTTCCCAGAATTCCTGATCTTTAAACAGGTTTTCTGGGGCTTCTGAGAGCTGAGGTCCAAAATAGATGGAGGACCAATGTTTGGGAAATGCGGACTAGTTCATGAGCCTTTTTTAAAAAAACACATATTCTTGTTTTCAAAAGCAGATTTATTGTCATTAGTGGAACTAATTTTTAAGAGGGAGCAGGACATTCCACAGTAAATTTCACCTTAGCTGTCAAACCGTTCATATGTATTCATCTAAACAGTGTGAGCAAAGATTAGTAGAAGAGATTTACTATCCCAATTTATGAAGAGCTTCAAACATAAAAACATAGACTTAAAAATACCAATGGCAACATTCACCTTGTATACAGAACTGATGTCAACTTTTACATTTCAATGAGCTTTGGAGAAAAATAAGCAAATGCAAAGGAAGAGGTTCTTTAATTTGAAATAAAGGATTAATGATGGGCAGATCGTAAGGAGTTTTATTAAATCAGATTAATTTGGAGGACATCTGCCATCTGATTAATGCAGTTCTCAACAGAACCCATTCTGAATTGTAGAGGCTTTTAGGCTCTGTTGTGCTTCTGTGATCATGTCACTGACAGCCCAAGATTCTTTACACCGTAGGTGTTATGACTAAATGAGGATGAGGAGGAACTGTTGTTTGATTACATCTGGCTCAGAGTTTGGAAAGCATTCACTAACCATTACCTAAACATTAGGAAGAACTTTGTGGCAGGAGAGATTAGTGCACTCTCTTTTAATGCACCTTATCCCTGATGGGATAAAGGCACATTTATTTTTAAAAGGGGTTTTATCACATTCGCCCATGGCAGGTCAAATGCATCCTGGATGCATCCTGGATGCCAGCCAGGCTTATCCTGTGCCTTTTCAAGAACGCAAAAATCCTATTCTTGGAGAGTTGCAGAATAAGGTATGCATTCACCTGGCCATGGGCGAATGCGTTAAAATCAGTTTTAGAAATAAATGCACCTTTCTCATCAGGGATAAGGCGTGTTAAAAGAGGGTGAGCTAATCTCCAGTAAGAGCTGTTCAACAATGGAATACTTCTGCCCCAAAGTGTGGTAGAGTCTCCTTCTTTGGAGATTTTTAAATAGAGCCTGGATTATTTATTCCTGCATGGCAGGGAGTTGGTCTAGATGACCCTTCTAGCAATTAGTATTGGTATTATTCCTGCTCTTTGGACAGGTTTGCTGGGGCTTCTGGGAGTTAAGGTCCAAAATAGAAGGAGGACCAAAGGTTGGGAACTACTGACTAGTTCATAAGCCCTTTTTAAAAAACAAAACAAAACTGTGATTGTTTTTAAAAAGCAAACTAATTTTTAAGAGAGAGTAGGACATTCCACAGTAAATTTCACCTCAGCTGTCAAACTGTTCTTACATATTCACCTAAACCCAAAATTAGAACACAATGTGGTTTTGTGATTCTATGAATTTGTTAACTTTTATTCATTAACATTTTCAATAGATTTGTTAACATTTGTTTCAGTTGTTAAATACTGATGAAGTTAAATTCCTTGAGTAACAATTACCATGTTGCCTTGAATCCTGTTGATGTCCATAGGTCCTGTATGAAAGTGGTTAGAAGTTTGTGTATGAAACCCACTGATGATTTTGGGCAGGTCACATTCCCTATGCCTAAGAGGAAGGCAATGAATCTCTTTGCAACAAATCCTGCCAAGAAAATCTGGTGATGGTGACACCATAAATCAAAGTCAACCTGAAAGCACATAACAAGAAAAAACAATAACCAGAAAGAAGTGTCAGAAAGAATCTCATCTATGTAGAGGAAGTCAGTAGATTCAACTTGTCTTGAAGCATGTACAGTACAGCAATATCCGTGATGAACCAGAAAAAATGGAAGCCATGAACTTACTCATGCTGACTGTGTCATCCATGATTTCAAACCTGAGATCAACTTCCAAAGATATTCATTGGAGGTCCCCTGATGGCCACATCTTGGTAAGAATGTGTGGTGATAGTAGGAAGCAAAGGAGACCCCAGGAAATACCCCCTGAATCTGAAATTTGCCTCTTTCATTTTGATCTAGACTTTGGTAGGAGTCTTGGTCAAACCTGCAATGGATCTGGTGGGGTAAATGCATAGAATCCAGTAACTGGACTGATATTGATGAGGATACGCCCTGTTCAAAGCAAAATAAAGTTTCTTCCAGTCATCTTAATAAATAAAAATATCTCTTAACTGGCTTCACATGTACAGGCCCAGAAGACAGGCAACTACCACAGTGTGTGTTATGTTATAATGCGTTGTCCCACAAGGCCATGAAACTATCAAAATTATGAAGACATCTCAATACTAAACATAAAGAATATGCGACAAAAAGGTATCGATTTTTTTTCAAAAGGAGCATGAATTTTGAGAAAGTAAGAAAATGGTTTTAAAAAAAGACTGCAGCTGATTGTAACAATGAAAATGCATTTTATATTATCTGCTGCAAAATCATGGTTTCTGCACTGATCAACAAGAAAGCTCCGAAGGATCTCTCCTTAATACCTTTGTTAAATGACACAGTTAAGAAGCAAATCAATGGTTTGTCAGCCTATAACGAGGAATGGTTATTAGAAAGGATTCACATTCCTTCCTGTTTTGCTCAGCAACTGGAAGAAAGCATAGACATAACAAAGTGATTTTATTGTGATATGTTACATATGTCCATTTTTTCATTAGTACATATTACAACTGAAGAGGCATTTAACAGTTTAAATGAGTTTATAGTGTCTCATGACATGCATTGGTTGAAATGCATCAGAATTAGCACAAACCGGGCACAATCAATATCTAGAAAACTTACTGGACTTGTAGCACAGATTAAAGAAATCATACCACTGGTGACTTGGTACCATTGCTGTAAACTTAGGGAAGCTCTAGTTGCTAAGAAGATACCAGAAGAACTAAAACAGACTTTAAATAAATCAGTCAAAATTGTCAGTTTTATTAAAAGCAAATCACTGAAATTCAAGACTTTTTGAGCTGCAATACAAAGATATAGAACTTGAACATTAACAGGTTTTGCTACACTGTGAAGTTTATTGGTTACCACAAGGTAACATTTTGTCTCATTTGCGGGATTCAAAGAAGGGATGAGATTATTCCTCATGGAGCAGTAATTTCACCTTGAAATCATTTGACAGATTTTTCCTGGTTAGTAAAATGAGCATATCTGTCAGAATTTTTCACCTATTTAAATATGCTCAACTTAAATCTTCAAAAAGAAAAAAGTTACAGTTTTTCAAGTTGAAGATAATATTGAAGCAATGATGAAAAAGTTGGAATCATGACATTATCATCTAATGAACCAAAACTATGAGACATTTCTGACCTCAGGGTTTTTTTGATCCACCAACAAGAGTTGTCTGAGGAGGACAAATCACTTATCACATGTTCCTAATGCAAGCAAAAACTAGATCAGAGATCCATTTTCAGTTAATGTGTATGAACTGGAGGGGCTCATAGCAGTCTAAAAAGACAAGCTCACAGATGGTGTTCTGAAATTGCAGTTCAAGGAACAGTCCCTTCCAAATTTCTGGGCTAACTTACAAGTAGAGTTCCTGGAAGGACTATGAAAGTATTGATGCATTTTGTAACAACATACTTGTGTTGATTCTGTTTTTGTTTATCTTTAAAAATAAGTATAGAAACCATTTGAAGAACATACAGCCAGAACTCAGAACACAGGCTTCAGCTGTTAAACCCAATATAACAAGGCTTATAAGTGAAATGAAGCACCATTTCTCATTAATCAATTAATTAAAACCAACAAATAATATTAGGCCGCGGTTCAATGTTCAGGTTTAGTAGTAGTAGTAGTAGTAGTAGTAGTAGTATAGAATCATTTCCAATAGAGATATTATAATAGGAGTAGGTGCATGTACTTATTTCTCCCCAAATCTGAAGATCCTTGATGAGCAATTTTAAATAAATATTGGATGCACTTTAGAGTTTTAAATCTTGAGTTAAGTCTTGGTAGTCTGCAGCAACAAAAGGGAAAAAAAAGCTAAGAACTGCTAATCTAGAACATCAGTGAAAAATTTCATTAGCAAAAATTATTGGACTGTATTATTAGCTCATGTACTTCTGGGCAAGCTTCACAATTCATGGAATTCCATGTAACTTTCCCAAACCCCATTTTTTAAAAAATTAAAATGATGTGGCAGGAAGATATAGGTATAATTTCAACTAGAAAAACAGTAAATAGGGAAAGGTGCTTGATTCTTTACATGCCAGCAAATCTAAGCAAAATGCTTCTCCTGGAGCTCATTCCTATTAGCAGTATAACTCGATTTCTGATCCGGCTTCGATGCATGTCAGAAATTGATTCTAAAAGGTCCTTCGTTTCCACTACAAACAAGATTTTTTCCTTACTCCAGTGTAATTGAGGGTTTTGGGCACAATACAGTTGTCCCCCGGGTTACGAAGGTAATCCGTTCCGGATTACCTTTCGTAACCCGGAAGTCTTCGTTTCCCGGGGCACCGCTATTTCCGACGGACCGCGCGGCTGATTTAAAGGGGCCGCGCGGTTTTTTTTATTCGTATCCCGGCGGATCCTTCGGATCCCGGGGGATATTTTTTAGTCCCGCCGGTTTCAGACCCCGGGGATTTCGTTCCCCGGGGGATTCGTAAACTGGGGGACCATTGTACTTGTTCCCATTTGCACCGCTTCATACATCTACAGGAGAAAGAAGAAGGAAGAAGGGAGAGAGAGAGAAGCCCCCAAGTTGGGGATGGAGGAGGGGGCAGAGGAGGAAAGGCCCAGGAAGGCCTGCATATATCTCTGGTGTTCCCTCCTTCCTTCCTCCCTTCTTACTCTCTCCTTTCTGCTCAGACACAAGCCTTTGCCCACATCTGGCTGCTGAGAAGGAAGGAAGGAAAGAAGGAAGGAAGGAAGGAACCCAAGAGGAGGAGAAGGAGTGTGTGTGTGTATGTGTGTGTTGGCATGTGGTCCCCTCTGCCCAGACACAAGCCTTTGCCCAGGGCTCAGGCTGCTGGGAAATGAAAGGAAGGAGGAAGGAGTAGAAGGAAGGAAGAGAGGTACCCAGGAGGAGGAGCAGGATGGGGAACATGGTAGTTTTTAAAATAAATAAAATAAAATAAAGCAATAAATTGATAGAATGGCTTAGGAATTACCTGTCTTTGCAAGTAGTTGCAAGGTCAATCTATTGATTCATCAATTAATTTTATTTTTTTTTAAAGCACCCATATCACAAGCACAAACACAAAAGACAGCACTGGGGTGGGTGGGTGAGAGACATCTCTGGGGAGGGATGGTATACACCCCTGTGCCATTTGTCCCTCCCTTCTGAAAGAATTGATTCTGACCTGGCGTTCCCACATATTGGACATGCGTCAGAATAGATTCTTCTAAAAAAAAAAAACACACACACACACACACACACACACCACTTTCAGGCTAGTATCAAGAAACCCCAGATTTTTTGCATTTGTCTCATTTCTTTCCACCTGGATTCACTCAAATGAGGATTGAGCCCTGGTGGCGGAGTGGTTAAATGCCTGTACTGCAGCCATTCACTCAAAATCATAAGGTTGCGAGTTCAATACTAGCAAAAGGGCTCAAGCTTGTCTCAGGCTTGCATCCTTCCGAGGTCGCTAAAATGAGTACCCAGATTGTTGGGGGCAAGTAGTTGTAAAATGCTTAGACACTGCTTAGGTGGTATGAAGCGGTATATAAATGAAGCTATTTGTTTTGTTTTGGAAGCAGTTTCAGAGCAAACTGTAGTGGGAATGACCCCTTGCACTGCTTTTCCATGCGTAAGGAGAAAAGACATAACAGATACATTACAATAAATAAGTTTTCGAATGAAATAACTGAAAACAAATAAAGTTGATGGACAGTTTCTTTGGTCACTCCTACTCCACAGTTCACAGAACTTTGCCAATCCTCATTATTTTTCTAATGTTTATTTGGAAGCAGCAAATTGCTAGTGTTCAACAGATTTCTTTCATAGCATTGGTGATAATAATGGTATAGGACTCCTGCAGATAGTTTCAAAATACTTTATTACTGTGTGTGGGTTTTCTCCTCCTCTCTCAAAAGAAGCCCAGGGAAATAGTTCCTGTTTGTGGCTCTGTTTCTGAATCATATCTTGTGCACAGTGGGTACCTGGAGCAGATATAGATTCAAACACAGTTTCATTAATGCTATGAAGCACCATATTGTAACAGAGCATGGTGTGTGCAGACTGTAGCTAAGAAAGGCACACACTGCAGAGCAATATTGGATCCATTAATAGCTTTTAGAGAAATGCTTGATCCTTCCTGAGATGAGAAAGGACTTTAGTTAACATACTGAGTCTATTCCAAAGGGTCGGTGATATCTAGAAGGGAAAGAGCTGAAAATGAATTCTTTATTTAGAAGTAAAAAAAAAAAGATAATGGAACCAGAGGAATGTTATAAAACTATACACCCCAACATTAATACCACAAATAGCATTGATGAAAGATGCATTGATTAACACTTAGACCCCAGCTGCAACAGAATAGCAACAGGCCCCCCAACAGAATAGGGGGAAGCAGTTCAATGTTTATCATCCCTGATGGCATCTGTTTTGATAAAGTACTGTCCTCGCCATAGGGTTGTACTTTCAATTTCATGAGAAAAGGATTGTACTGTTCATTTCATGCCAGGAACAAAACAAAAAATGAAAAGATATTGGTAAGAATCCCACCGTTAAGAACCCTTTGAAACTTAAATTTGTTTGAAGTGTTATTTGGTGCTCCTTACAGTGAAAGAGTGTGAGGTCACAGACTCTGATGCTTCAAGGCTACAGTCTTGATATACTGCCTGCCAGGTACCCTTGCCCCAATCCAGGTATGAATGCTCTAACAGTAGCAACTGGTGGTGGCTTCCATGCAGTATAAGGGATATATCCTGTAGTTGAAAGAACAGAGAATGTTAAGTTTTCTCCTTTCTGAGAAATACTGCAGTACTTGTGTGTAAAGTGGGTATCTGCTGAGATTTGGTTCCCTGTACATACTATCATCTGTGGGTACTGAAGTCCCATTAAATACAATGGCATAGTAAAATGGTCTCCCTTATAGAAAATTGGGGGGGGGGGGAAATCAAGCTGTGAATGGTTGAATCCTTGGATAAAGAGTCCTTGGATACGGAGGGCCAACTGTACTAATGCAATGGCAGTGGGAATGAGACTCGTTTGATAAAGTCCTATATTTAAGTTACATGTCATGAGCAGCTCAGTGGAGGATTGGAGGAGGTCATGGCTACTCAGGTGCAGGGGCAACCTGAGGCCATGCCAGGTCCCCATTCTGCCCTGCCAGATCCCAGCTCTGTTCCTCCAGCTCCAGTGATTGAAGATCAGCAAGACCTGAGCTCTATAGGGTCAGGTTCAGCAGCCTAGGGTTGCTCCAGAAGAAGAACCAAGCATGCAGGTCCCTTCCTTCAATCAAAGGAGGGCTGAAAAGGCTTGCTTGCAGAGATCTAAGAGACTTGCAGACAAGCATGCTGCAGATAAGGAACAGCTGGGATAAGGGAGGTCTTTGCTGATTTAAGGCACCTGGAGAACACTGATTCTTTGCCAGAGTTGCAGATCCATCATATTGGTTGCTGTCGGTGCTGGCTCCTGGAATTCTGTGCTTCTTGAACCTTTGTTGGACTTAAACCTACAACCCTGGAAAGGACTTGACTACTCCAAACCTTCTGGCTCCCCTGACCTTAGCTTGTTCTGACCTCCATGACTTCTGGTATCCTGACCCTGGCTTTTGTTTGTGGTTTGCCACTCTCAGACTCTTGAAAGGTCTGTAGACTGTTTGCTAGCTTCCTACTTGGCTTCCCTCACTGAGTCATTCCTATCAGCGTTTGTGTGTGGGTGCTTGCAGCATTCCCAGACAGTACTGTTCTAAGTTGTGGGCAGAGCAGAGACTGCAAGAATTACTTGGGGGGGGGGGGATGATAGCTCCCAATGGCTATTCTGATTGGTTAAGTCTGGGACTTGTAGAACAAAAGCAACTTTTCCAACTGCCATGGTGAAACTTTGTCTATGTTCTGTCGCGCCCGGGCTATATGGTTTCAAGAGAACGTGGACGTGGTGATTCTCTCCCCATGGGATTGCTTCTTCCCTCCTTTAGAAACTTTGGGTTTCCCAAGAACCAAACCAAACAGCTACTTTAGCAAAGGAGGTTTCTTCTCTTTATTAAACAAACAAAGAGAAAGCTTACTGTAGAGTCCTTAGTAACTGTGGTCTTGAGAACTCAGCCGGATGGCTCACCAAAGTCTCTCTCTCTCTTTAACTTTGAGGCAAGGATGCTCAGAGTCCCAGCCAGATGACCTATAAGAAGGCAGGGAACCTTCCTCTGTTGTCAACTGGCTGTTTGAGGGCGTCTGAAGCTCCTCAGCGTCACTCAACCATGCGTAGTGCTGAATATACTGTTCGAGCTTTGAGGACTGAAGAATTACATACTGGAAGATGGCTTGACCAAGGCCTGGCTAACACACCCTCCAACACGTCCACTCTGTAGAGTCTCTGGTAGTCTAATGAGAGGAAAGATGGCTCCCCCTTTCCAGGTCCCCAGGAAAAGGGGAGGAGCAAGCTTGAATTGTAACACATAAACAATAATTGGCAGGTGCCAAGAACCAATAAATGAAATCAAACCTTTAACAAGTTATAAAACTCATCAAAACAGTGCAAAAAAGGGATTTTTAGGATTTAAACTCTTTGCAAACTAAGCAGGCTGCAGCATGTCACAAATGCAAACCTCTAAACTCAAAGTTTTAAATGTAGAAGGTGCTTGCTACGCCGTCACAGTCTGTTTTTGAAAGTTATGTTGTTTTATTTGGTGAGCAATATCCCACACAGATCCTGACAGTACTCATGTTTTTCTTGTCTGAAAAAATGCAGATTATTATGGCATAATCTGAAAATTTCTTTCACCACAAAGTATATTGAAGAGGATAATTTTCCTCATCAGGTTAACATTGCAACCTCCAAAAGCCAAAAAAGCCTGGAACCTACTTCTGTAAAGACTGGATTTCATCGGAATGCTGGCTAGGACCCAAAGTCATGTAAACCAAACAGCTAATTGTCAGTGCATAGATACTACCACATTATGTGCCCAAAGTACATGGACATTCCTCTAGATGTGTCTCAACAATGCCCCCCCCCCCCGCCACCGCATATTACTCATATTAGAGTAAGAAAGTGATGGCAATAAACTCGGGCTTCTCTCTTTAGTAATCAATATCCAGATAAGAGAGATACATCACACATTTTAATTCTGCTGTAAGATCTTCCATCAAAATGTGTGTAGGATGTGTGTGTCTTCTTCACCCTTGCTGGGTACACGATAAAATAATATGACAGAATGAATACATAAATAAGTGCTGTAAATAAAAGCATAGGTTCTTAACAATGTTCCCTAGACAGGGACATCTCTAGGGGGTAGGTGACACCACAGTTCCTCAAACTTCTGCCTTTTGGCAGAAACAGTTCACATATGTCCCTTTAAAATGTTGAAGACAGCATTCATTTTTGTTTAGATCATAATAAAGTTGTATTTCAAATAAAAAAAATGCTGAACAGATGGTGTTAGTGGGGCAAGGCTCAGTGAGATGAGAAAGGAGAGGCCACAGGTTTTTTTTTTTTTAAAAAAAATACATTTTAATTTTTAGAAAAATTAAAAATTAAATTTTCTTTAAAGATCCTCTTGCCCCCCTCCCACTACATCCCAATCCCAGAAAAAGAAACTGCCCTAAATCCAGTTGTTATTACCAAGTAGAGTGCACCCATTAAACTGATAGAAACTTGATAATTTAAGTACAATGCAATAAATCTGCTCTAGCAGGGACTAACAATTGGATTAGGACCTATGTATAGCACTATGATCTCTGTAATTTAACATTTGAGAATCCATAGAGAAAAATCTGAAGTATGAAATGGAGTTATCCTTTTATATTTCCATCGTTCCAGATTTTGCAATCTCTTTACTCCTGTCAAAACACAAACAACAATATGTATACAGGGGGGAAGCGATCATTAAAACATCAGTAGAAACTAACTAGGGAGTACAGTACACTAGAAGAAAGGTTTTATTTAAGAGATGTGCACAATTTTTGTGCAAGGTTCTTTTTTTTAAGTATACTGATATGGAAACTAATGTATGATTGGACAAAATAAATATATAATTGGACAAATGACAGAGAGACTACAACAGGCCCCTAATTTAAACTGAAATACTCAGGACTGTGCAGAATTGTTCCTAAGCAAAAACATGTAATGTACTACCAGTATATGCTCCTTTATCCCTATTATTATGCAACAGGTACACAAGCAGTGACCTCCACATATTCCAAAGGTTCCATTTAGGTAGAAAAGTGGTTTTCACTGATTAACGTTGGGTAAACATAGTAGACATCAGTTTTATTCTGCCTTGGTGCCTGCTTTGAAGCTGTTTGTGTGCAGCTCTCCAAAATTACTTTTGTCCCCCAAAGAGTGCCCATTCCCCAAACAGAAAAAAAAAAAACAATCCAAAATGCCTCCCATATTTTGTTTGAGCATTTTGGCTCTGATTTTCCATTCCCAGGCTGCTTTACACCAGAAAAACATTCAAAAAGAGGAGGCATGTAGGGAAAAGAACAGCCCACGGGGAAGCAAATGCATGGTAAAAATGTCCTCCATAGGACACAAGTAATTTTTTAAAATATAAAGAAATTAAAAAATGGTATGTTGTAGCCTCATGTGCAACCATCCAAGGGCCAGGACAGCACCTGGAGCCAGGAAATATGCCCATCCCAATGTATATTTCCCCTTGTTCATCAAGCTGAGTTGTTTAACAATATCCAACGTTTGTCCTAAAAGTGGATTTCCCAGTACCGGGGGGGAGGGGGCATGTAGTAGTTTGAGTGTTGGACTACAGCTCTGGAAACCAGGTTTCAATTCCCAGCTCAACCATGAAAACACACTGGGTGATTTTAAGCAAGTCACACCATCTCATGGAAAGGCCATGGCAAACCTCCTCTGAACTAATCTTGCCATAGAAAGCTCATGATAAGGTTGCCATAAGTTGGAAGTCACTTAAAGGCACACAACAACAAGAACAATGACAATAGATATAGATATAGATAGTTATGTGTATGTGTGTATAATCCATGGCTTTTTTTTTCCGCTTGCCAGTTCAGGGGACTTGTTTACTGCTAGAAAATGGCTGGTACAAGTACATGTTCATAAGCACCTGCATGTGCATGGGGACAACTGGTATCCTTTGGGACTGACAACATTATAAACATTCATACATGGGTAACTACAGAGACATTTCTCTTCCCATAGAGGTAAGTAAGCATTCCTACTAAGTCCAACAAAGCTATGGTTATGTCTCCCTTCTCTTATGCATCTACTCCACTGCCTCTTCAAGGTTGATTGCAAGCCTTCAGTCAAGGAATTCTCTTTTTAAGATTGCATGGCACCTAGTGATTTGAGGTACTTCATGATAATTAGGATGATTGTGATTGCCATCATCATCATCATCATCATCATGAATCGGCATGGCTTTCAGCTGCACTAACATAGCAAGATCAGAATAACTTCTCTGTCAATCCTAAAGCCTCATTCTAGGTGGAATGATCAGTAACCCAAGAGGAAAACAATTATAATTCACCAGAGTTTGACTGCCTTTTATTTGATTCAAATGCCAAAGTATAAAGAACAAGAAAACCACACACTATATGTGAAAGGGAGCAAAATGTCAACTAGCATTAATTATAACACTAATCTTCCTTGGAGAAATCAGTGTTATGAAATTGACAAGGTTGTTTTGTTTTTTTTAACCTTCCTTGTTGACTCAATTATTTAGAATAATATCAGACAGGTACAGATTAGGCAACCTTTCACAAGACCATTTATGTTAAGTGTTCATATTACAGTAGTTTAACAGATTCACTCCCCCCAGGCTATGAATGATAAAATCCACTCCTTTCTAGTTATATACACACATCTTCATTGACCAGATGAAAACATTTAAGAGAGCAACGGAATGATGCAAATGAACATCCTCTCCATGTCTTTTGCAACATATGGATGATCAAATGTCATTCACTCAATATCAAATGTAAGAGATTCAATGGAGGCTGTAAGTGAATTAGGCAGAAAAGATTGGGGGAAAGGGAACAACTGTAGCCCTGACTGGATACAATAGGGTGAAAGGCTGCAATTGAATAAATGGCAAAAACAGAAGTAATAGGCAAAAAGTATCTAGTTTTGTTGTTTGTTTGTTATTGTTGTTGTTTGCCTTTTAGTTGTTTCCCACTTATGGAAACCCGAAGGTGAACATATCATTGAAAAACTGACAATTGGCCTAGTACAGTGGGCCCTCAAATATATTCTGGTGTTTGGTTCCAGCCCCATCTTTTACGGAAAACAAAATCACTGGATGTTCAAGTCCCATTATATACAATACCATCGTAACATGCTGTTCCTCATATAAAAGGGCAAAATCAATGTTTGCTTTTTGGATTTAAAATATATATATAGTTATCCCTCCATTTATGCAGAATTCAAATCCGCATCCCTTGATTGCGTGTGAGGGGCAAATGGAGGGACATAAAATGGGGCACATGCCCTGTCTCACAGTGGCCTACTGCCATTCAAGCCAATGGGGCTTGAATATTGGCAGAGTTCCGTTTTCATGAGGGATAGGTTCCCGAATGGATCCCCTACAAAAACAGAGGGGCAACTGTATATATTTTCAAGCCATGGATGGTTGAATCTGTGGATATGGATGGCTAACTGTAATTCATTTGACAATAAACTATCCAAACTGAAAGACTATGACAAGGTCTGGAGACTGTTGCTATTGTATGCCTTCCAGTAATTTCCAGCATATGGCAACCTGAAGGTGACCCTATCAGGGTTTTCTTGACAACATTTGGTCAGAGGTGGTTTGCCACTGACTTCCTCCAAGACTGAGACAGAGTGACCTGCCCTGGCTCACTTTGTCCATTTACATAATTGAACAGGGATTTGAACCTCAGTCTCTTGAAATCCTAGTCAAACACTGAAGCCATTGCACCATGCTGGAGATGTAATACAGATAATAGTAAAGCATTGACTTTCTGGATCTCATGACTTTTCAGCCTGAGCAGAAGTCTTGTCCATGGTGTATATAGACTTTGGTCTAAAATGCCTACAGTGAAGTGTTATGTTTCAGTCCTGGTGGGACATGATGTAGGAGGACAGGGGTGGCCCAGGTGTGACCTGTGAACTATATGCAGTCTCCAAGGTTTTGTTTTTTTTAAACCCAGCTTCTCAATCCCCTGCCAAAAAGAAAAAGAACTTCCCTACCCTACAGAATCCATAAATTCTCCTTCCCCTAGAAACTCAAAACTTAAAGTGGACCTCTGACCACTTCCCATTTCAGTTTTTCCTGTAGTTGCATTTTCAGAAGTGGTATAGTCCACAGTCAATCCTAAGAACAGATCCCAGAACCTTCCTAATTGTCTAGCAGGAAAGCAGTGAGTTATGAAAGGGCTTGTTTGTTGTTGTTGTTGTTGTTGTTGTTGTTGTTTTGTTTTGCCTACTAGTGGAAGTAGAGCAAAGAGAGCAGCTAACTAGACCTCCTGTAGAAGGGATTTTGACAGTCTGGTAGAAGTCACTTAGAAGGCTCTTTCTTCTGTGAAGACATCACAGGCATGTCATGAATTCAGCAGTCTGAATTCTGCACAGAAACAGATGGGTAGCCAGTGACTGGCACAGTGAGGGATTTTTGTTTTTGTTTTTTGGTACAGCAATTCAACTGGGTCTCCCTATCCTTCTGAGTGACTTTTCACATGCATGGCCCTTGATATCTGTGATATGTCAGTGCTGATAGAGAAACTTGAAATGGACAGTTTAAAAATAGAATTCAGAGTATGGAATTCAGCAGTGTGGTGTGGGTCTAAAAAGGGACAATCATGCTCAACGTCTGTGGTAGGATCTAGCAGTATAGGGTAAATTGAGGAGCCAAATCTAGAATCCAGAACCCATTTATTCACTCAACAACAAGGGGGAAACAGGAGAGGGACAACCTTTGTCCTTTACTTCTCAAGTAACAGACCTGAAAAAGTGGCTTCTTATTCTTGCTGATGCTACTTTTCTAATCCAGTCAAATCATTTTAAAAAATCTCGTGTGGCCATGTGACAGTCTCCTGTTTGGAAAACAAGCCAAGGATGGTCCAAATCTGGTTTAAAACAAGGTACTGTGAGAAAGGAGAACAAAACCTTGAAATGGACATCTGACTAAGCAGACAGATCTCCTGGTCTCATTTTTTCCCATGATGGTTAGATCTTGTAGTAATAATTTCTTAAGGAAGGCCTATACATATAAAATAAGCACATACAGTTTAACGCAAGTCTGTGTCTTCTCTTATTCGGATTTTTGTTTATGCCTAAATGATCATCTTACCTAATTCTTTAGGGCAAAGCTCATTATTTGTTTATTTGAATTTCATCTCAGATCTCAGAGCAAGAGCCCTTAAACAAAAGAACTACAAACAAAGATTGGAAAGAGAAATAACAGAATTGGAATGCTTTCACAGACTACGTACATATATCAGCAATGGGTTAAACAGAGATAATGGTTTTCTGGCACAGT
Organism: Urosaurus nigricauda; assembly: GCA_034509955.1. Taxonomy (NCBI): domain Eukaryota; kingdom Metazoa; phylum Chordata; class Lepidosauria; order Squamata; family Phrynosomatidae; genus Urosaurus; species Urosaurus nigricauda. The sequence continues at coordinate 107,945,444 of JAOEGL010000003.1, read as the reverse complement.
ACACATATTTTCACACTATCTAACAGGGGCACCCTTGACCAGTTCATTACATCTCCTCTCTGGTTCCTGTTGTTTATAGTAAAAGCAATAGTATATTTTACAACTGAGTAAGGCATGGCAGACTGAAAACAAACTGTGAAAGAAAAAGGTGATTTTAATTAACCTGATTAAGAAGCTGAGTCATCAGGAAACAGCTATAAAAAGGGGTGTGCAAACTCACTGTAGCACAGGTAGCAAGAGGATCTGGAGTTGTTGGGAGTAGGTTGTATTATTGAAGGAAAGTATTGCTAGAAGATTATTTTGTTTAAAGCTCAATTCTAGAAAGTATGCTGTGATATTTTGTTTATATGCTGCAAAAGAAGATTACTAACGGGATTAAGCAATCAAGGACTACATTTTTCATTTATAACCAAGCCAGAAGAACACTTGTGTTCATGGACTACATTTATATGCAGCTTATATGAAATAAATATTAGCTGCTCATTATTTCTATATATACAAGCCTACTGAGTTAGTGTTTTTTCATCTGCAAACTTTGTGTGGTGACAGTGTTTTTTCATATAGAGGATTGGAGGTGAATTCTGCTGTTGAAATTGTAATATACACTGCTATAAACCCTTAACAGTTCTCGCACTACATTCCAGTACTCACTCATATGGTTATCTACTATCTTGGCTTTAGGTAACATCTTTCCTCCTACCTTTCCTCCATAGTTAAAATTGAATTTGCCACTTCATTTCCATACCCACAAAGTTTTGAATTTCAACTGACATTTTCACACACAACTGGTTTATATAGGTCTGTGTCTGAACTCTCCATTCCATCTCATGCTTCTGAGGAAGAAGGCTCAACTTAACAAAAACTCATGCTACCAGTTAGACTCAAAGGTGCTACTAATTTTCCAGACTAACAGACAGCCCTTTTGCATACTGATTTTTCAGACAAACAGACAGCCCCTTAGAAATTAATTATGCTGATTATGTTCCTTAGAAATATATATATTGCCTGAGATCCTGAGGTTCTGCTTAGCTTCCAATGTGCACTATATATATCCTGTTTTCCTGTTTGACATACAGTGGAGGTATTGCATATGTTCAACAGGAAGGACTTGACAGATAAGGACACTGACTGTATATATTTGAACACTTCCATCTGCAAGGGATCACTCAATGGACTTCTAATTATTTACCAATTAGTATAACATTATAATTTTATAGCTTTAAAATATAATTCTGCATTAATATGCATACAAGTCAATCCACAATCCTAAAAAGAACACAGACTTTTTTCCCCCTTTTTTTTCCTTGCAGGCTTCCAAAATGCTTCTTCAGTTCCTATTTATTGTGAGGTGTGTAGGTGTGTGTATATTTTTTTATTTATGTTCATTTCTGTTGCTCTGGAAGTGTGAATTTCCAATCAATGGTGGTAACCTAAGGATTTCCACTTTGTGGTCACATGCAGAGTCTTATTGCTAGCCATTGATCTAATTACCCTAATCAGTCTGAGCTACATGGAGTGCGAAATTAACTTCACTTTGCCTTTATATTGTACATTCATAGACTCTGCAGAACACTGTCATGGGTGCATGAGTAGGAGGATGGCAAACTGAAGATGGTTTTGTAGTTAAGCTACCTATTTATTTAAACATCAAGTTTTAGCCATATTTCAGAGAGGAAATATTTTGTAATTTGAATCTGGATTTTTTAGGAAAAAAGCTACTATACCACCATCGATACACCAGGAGAGGAATGATCCAGTTGTTGTTGAATGCCTTCAAGTTGTTTCCAACTTATGGCAATCCTAATGGGACCCTATCACAGGGTTTTCTAGAGCTAAGAGTGTGTGACTCATCCAGGCCATCCAGTGGGTTTCTATGGCCAAGTGGGGAATCAAACCCTGGTCTTCAGAGTCATAGTCCAATGTTCAAACCACCGCATTATACTGGCCCTCTGGTAAAACAGCAGCAAAAGCAGCCATCTCAGTAAGCTAAAGATGAAATGCAAGCTAGATTTATGATGGAAAGTGCATCTCATCTTTTTCTGTTATTTCCTTTCCCTTTTCTTCATGCGTAGTTAAAACTACTGATTTCACCGTGGGTTGCAGATACTAGGGGGTATCCAAAAGAAGTCAGAAGATAATCTTTAGTAAGTTTTCTATCCATTCCATTCACCATCCAAGAAGATTTTCATAATCCATTAAAAGGTATTATTTTTAAATAACTAGAATTAGCATGGGATCTCCTTGTCCTGAAACCATCATGAGCTAATAAAAACAAATGGATATTTAGGCTTGTTCTGCCAAAATTCAGAGTTAATTTCCTCACCTGCTGATCTTCATCTTTCCTGGTATTTACAAAATAAAAGTTGCATGAAATAACAAGTTCTGGAGCAGCTCTTGTTTAGGGCAAGTGAAGAATCAACAATACATGATGAAAATACATTCATTAACAGCTCTCTGAGGGTTTTGCCTGAAAAGCACTGTGGTGGATAGTCACTGTGCATTGACCTAATAATCAATGGCAAATTAACAGTGAGAGGAAACAAACAATGGAAGCTAATCTGTTTTACGGACCCACATAGCCAACTAGTATTTAATGTTTATAATAAAATAAATTCTGAAGCAGCACTTCTTGATAACCTTCTGCTCTGCTACATCAGGCTCTGTTTTAAGAAAAATTGGAGATGTGGGGGTGGATTTTATAATACCAAGGTATTTTATTAGAAATTGTCATAATTAATGAAATAATTATTATAACATCCACACCAATCCAATGCTATTCTTTTTGGGATACATGTGTGAAAATATGAAGGGAAACCTTTAGGAAATGATCTTTGATTGCATTAAAGATCATGCATGCTATGAATCCACATATTTTGGTATCCATGGAAGGTCCTGAAACCATACCTAGATACCAAGGGCCCACTGTACAAGATTGTGAACAAGAAGCCAATGTATGAATCAATGGCCCGATCTAGACGGGCAAAAAGCAGTGCGTTTAGGGCTGAAAAGCCCGCCTTTAGGGTTAGGGAGGGCGTAGCGTCTACACCCTCCCTAGGCCTAAAGCGTATGGACGCCGCCATTTTAAGATGGAAGTGTCCATACGGATGCACCGCAAGAGCATCATCATGTACGCAGCTGCTAGATGCACTGTGCACATGATGACGCCTTTGCGCCGCGGGAGGGCGCAAATCGCGCCTTTCCCGTGGCGCAAAAAAGGAGCTCCGAATGGAGCTCCTTTTTGGAGGTGGGTCTTTGCCGCAGCTTTTAGACAGCCGCGGCAAAGACCTAGGGAGGAAGGGCCCGCTGCACCCCGCTTAGAGGCTGCAGGGAAGTGGCAGTTTGCCGCTTCCCCACGGCCTCCAGAACCAGTGGGATGGGGCCACTGAGGCTGCCATTATGGCAGCCGCGGCCCCATCCTGCCTCGTCTGGAGGCGGGTAGAGACCGCCCCAAAGGGGGCGGTCTAAATCATCCCAATGTGTATATGTAGTCCTGCCATCTACCACTACGGAAATGTGAAGTGATATATAGATAAATTGTGACTCATGAAGCACACATGGTTTCCAAATACTCCAAAAGAATAACCAAAGGAAAAGAAGCCCCTTGTTTGCATATTTGGAAAGGCTGTAATGAAACCTTTCCCTGTTACACCTTTTCTTTCAGCAGAACAAAAGAGCTGAAGAGGAAGGAAAAATTCAACTTTAGTGACTATACAATGAGTAGTTCCCAGGATAAGGAATGCAACAAAATGATGACTAGGAATGACATGAAAGGTGCAGTCTTTTGGAGCAGATCATGTGACCAGAAATTTTTGGACTGCAACTCTCAACAGCAGTAGCTTATTAGTCAATAGTGAAGAACAGTGAGAGTGCTACAGTTTGATATCAAGAAGGCTGCATATGATTACCACTCTGCTCTAAGGAGAGGGATAAATTATGAATAAATAGATGACATAGCTAAAGCTATAGATTGATATAGATAGATTACCATGCTGCCTAGAGAGCTCTGTGAGCTTTAGTCTTCCAGAGTTATTTTCCTAGTTCAGGTCTGAACCAGAGTTCAGAAATAACAAGTTATGGTCAACATAAGTAAACATAAGTAACCTGTAGCAATTTAGGGTATATCTAGACTGATTGAAAAGTCCCAGATTTTACTCTTGTTCTTTCCAGTAAACTGAGAGTCTTGACAGACTGCCCCTTTTAGTGCTGGATTGGGGCCGTGACAACTACATGCAGTGGCCCCAATCTGGCCTTTCCACAGTGAAAAAAAAGAAGCAACAAAAAGTGGCTCCTATTGTGCCACAGAAAGGGTGCCATAGCCACCAGCGATGTGGTTTTTCAGCACTTCTTTGTTGCTCCATCATCTGGACACAGCACCAGAGGAGCGCTGTGATGGTACCTGCCATGTGGTGAGGTGCGCAGTATCACGCTGGCATAGGGACTGAGTCAAGGTGTGCATCATGTGGATGCCATGCCCCCACTCTGCCTTGATGATGGCCTTAATGGCCAATCTGTCAAGGCTGTGAGTTGGTATAAAAAGTTTCTGGTTGTACTGGGAATAGACAGAAAATATTCTGGAATAAACAACTTGCCATTCAACAGCAGAACAATGCACAGATTGATATGGAAATCACTCCTCCCCACCTAGGGTCACATAGTATGTGTGTGTATATGCACAAACACACACACACCCCACTCTTTTCCATGCCAACATTCTCTGAAGGTGCCAGCCACAGATGCTGGCAAAAAGTCAGGAATAAATTCTTCTAAAACATGGCCACATAGCCTGAAAAATGCACAAAAAACTATGACTGCCGGCCACAAAAGCTTTTGATTTCACAAAATGTGTATGGATTTCCAAAATAAAATTGGAAAGAACAGGAACAAAATCAATCACTTTCTGGTCTTTTTAATCAGTCTGTATGCACTCTAACCTTTGTAAAGAAGGGTAAAAAATTACATTTCAAAAGTAATGCAACAAAGCTGAAGTTTTCAGATTTTATGCTAATCTCAAATTTTATCATAATCTCAATCTAATGTTTGTTTTCAAATCAAAACAGTAGTGAATAACACAAGATGTAATACAGTGATCTACTTTTTTATTATTTATACTGTAGGGAATAACAACATGAGAACAAATGTGAACAACTTATTTTTTAAATATAATATTGATTTTACAAAAAGCTCTGATACAGTTTCTGTGCTACAGCAGAAGTAGTGTAAGTGATGCAATGTAAGCAAAAATGCATTATTTGTATTACTTGTATATGAAAACATGCCAGAGACTAAAGCATTATAGGAAACAACAGACAAGTATGTGAACCCACCAACTGCTTCCAGGTGATGGTTTAATTCAATAGGTGGGGATGTAATTATTTGTTCTCACAGGAAGCAATGGGCAATTTTAAGAATTTTCTTCCTGCTTCCTGTGTAGTTTTTAAAGACTATTCACAATGTGGGGTTTATTCTACACAAAATTGTCACATGGTTATTTTGCACAGAAAACAGCTGAAAATGCAGTTTCCTTCACAGAAAATGATGTTTCCTGCGCAAAAGAACCATGTAAGAATTTGGCATATAACAAATCCCTATGAGTCTTCTCATCAGGATTTCCCAGTGCTCATGAAACACAATTTTTCAAATATGATTTTCGTTTCTAGCAGCTGGGTAAAGTGACCTGATAACAGTGGCTAAGGGACTGGGGTCTTAATGGTGCTGCAAGAGTTTTCCCAGCAATTGAAAGATATGGTTGATAAAACACAATGTTTGATAACACAGGATTGTTTGCCATGAATTGCTTAAACAAAGTATGGAATGTTTATACTGCAGAAGTAAAAACAGGTTTGACATACCTTTCTTTCCAATTCATGTTTTTGACACACAGTTGCTGGCTCTGCTGGTGGACTGTGACAAAATGAACCATTTCAATACAGCTCTGAAGATCAAATTATTTCCTTATGGAAGCATCTGCTTCTTTGAAAGATGAAGACTGATATACTGAAATCATATTTATCTTCAGGTAGGAAAGATAAAATGTTGCATAAAACTTTGCCAAAACTCTGACTGTTTCCCTGTTGCCCTTCTATTAGTAGTCAAATATATTTTATTCAGACAAATCTTTGCAGTTATGTTAGACTACTGTTGAAATTGCCAAGTTGGAGCAGGGACTTCCAGGGTACTGTAATGTTTTTATTGATTAACAAAGAACATTGTGGCTGATGCCACACTGCAGAATTAATAAAGTTTGATACTACTAACTTTCATAGCTTCAGCCTTTGGAATCTCGGGATTTGTAGAATCATAGAATCATAGGGTTGGAAGAGACCACAAGGGGCATCCAGTCCAACCCCCCTGCCATGCAGGAACTCCCAATCAAAGCATACCCAACATTTTGTTAGCTTTGGCCTAGCTTTCTAATCTATTCAGGTCATTTTGAATTTTGATCCTGTCATCTGGGGTATTAGCTTTTCAATATCTTTATTAACGATTTGGATGACAGAATTGGGGGCATACTTATCAAATTTGCAGATGACACTAAACTGGGAGGAGTAGCTAATACCCCAGAGGACAGGATCAAAATTCAAAATGACCTGAATAGACTAGAAAGCTGGGCCAGTGCTAACAAAATGAAATTCAATGCGGAGAAATGTAAGGTTCTGCACTTAGGGCGGAAAAATGAAATGCACAGATATAGGATGGGGGACACCTGGCTGAATGAGACCACATGTGAAAGGGATCTAGGAGTCCAAGTAGACCATAAGCTGAACATGAGTCAACAGTGTGATGCAGCAGCTAAAAAAGCCAATGCAATTTTAGGCTGCATCAATAGAAGTATAGTTTCTAGATCAAGGGAAGTTATAGTGCCACTCTATTCTGCTTTGGTCAGGCCCCACCTGGAATACTGTGTCCAGTTCTGGGCACCACAATTCAAAAAAGATGTGGAGAAACTGGAGCATGTCCAAAGGTGAAGGGTCTGGAAACCTTGCCCTATGAAGAACGCCTTAGGGAGCTGGGGATGTTTAGCCTGGAGAAGAGAAGGTTAAGAGGTGATATGATAGCCCTGTTTAAATATTTGAAGGGATGTCATATTGAGGAGGGAGCAAGCTTGTTTTCTGCTGCTGCAGAGACTAGAACGCGAAACAATGGATGCAAACTGCAGGAAAAGAGATTCCACCTCAACATTAGGAGGAACTTCCTGACAGTAAGGGCTGTTCGACAGTGGAACACACTCCCTCGGAGTGTAGTGGAGTCTCCTTCCTTAGGGGTCTTTAAGCAGAGGCTGGATGGCCATCTGTCAGGGATGCTTTGACTTGGAGTTCCTGCATGGCAGGGGGTTGGACTGGATGGCCCTTGTGGTCTCTTCCAACTCTATGATTCTATGATTCTATGATTCTAGCTGCTCCTCCTAATTTGGTGTCCTCTGCAAATTTGATAACTAGGCTCTCAATATTGTCATCCAAGTCATTAATATAGATATTGAAAAGCACTGGGCCCAGGACTGAGCCCTGTGGCACCCCACTTGTCACTTCTCTCCAGGATGAAAAGGAACCATTGTTGAGCACCCTTTGGGTTCTGTTGGTCAACCAGTTACAAATCCATGTAACGGTTACCTTGTCTAGTCCACATTTTACAAGCTTGTTTGCAAGAATGTCATGGGAAACCTTGCTGAAGGCCTTACTAAAGTCAAGATATACTATATCCACAGCATTCCCTTCATCTACCAAGCTGGTAATTTTATCAAAAAAAGAGATCAGATTTGTCTGGCATGACTTGTTTCTCTGAAACCCATGTTGGCTTTTTGTGATTATGGAATTATCTTCTAGATATTCACAGACTCTCTGGACTCTTTCAGACGTGGGAAATTGGTAGTATAATCCAAGGGCAATCCAAACGCAATCCTGGGGTTTCACGTTATTGCGAATTAATTCTTCTCACGCAAATTCGGGCAAAAGGGAAGTCACTCCGAATGCAATCATGGGTTTAACGTTATTGTGCATTAAAGGTTCTCATGCAATTTCAGGCAAGAGGGGTTATTTTTGGGTACTAGGAAGACATTCCGAACGCTTTCCGAACGCAATGGGGATTCATGTAAATTCGCTAAACTAGCGAATTTACATGAATCCGAATGGGCTCCATTCAGATTTGGGAGAAATTCCTCCCGTTTGAAAGAGTCCTCTGTTTAATTATCTTCTCCAGAATCTTTGCTGGTATTGATGTCAGACTATAGATGTCAGATCTTTCCTGGTATTGATGTCAGACTTGTAGTTTGTTGTGGCACCAGAGCTCTCTGACAGGGAAGGCTAAATGTCTCACAACACTACAAATCTCAGAATTCCATAGCATTGAACCACAACAGTTAAAGTGATGTCACTAATTCTGCAATGTAGATGCACCTTAAAGACTAATATTTTTTATTTGGTCAAGCTTTTTGACACAACACCTCATTTCATCAGAAGAACAGACTAACACATCCGTTCTCCCCCATCTTTTTAATGGTGTATTTTCATTGACTTTTTGGTCTGTTTTTATCTATAAATTGTATTTCTCTTTCATTTTAAATGTATTATTGCTAGCTGCTGAGCATCATGCAGCAGGGATATAAATTAAATAAGATTAAATTAAATAAGATAAATCAATATAAAATCAATTTAAATAAATAAGGAAACAAACATTCATCAAGCTTATTGTTGACTAAACAATAAGCCACTGTGATAATTTGGTGGAGCGGGATATTATTATTATTATTATTATTATTATTATTACTATTTCATATGAATTAGTCCTACTGTGAAATCCTCTGGAGATTTCTATTCTTTTCTATTTGTACTAAATTATGACTTTTTCTCTTCACTTCAAATAAGTAAAATGTCCAAGCAATTCCTGTTCAATTTGTTTTCAGTCAGATATTGTTGTTGCTTCACCATACAGTAGTATCCCATTCTATCAACTCACTTGTACATCTGAATCTTGTTGTACCTTCACATTAGCAAACATTTCATCATGGCATGTTTAAAGGGCTAAGAAAATGCTCCCTTCAAATATAAAGCTATTCTGCCCAACAGCTTTCAGGAAAGGATATGCAGAAAATTGGCTGTCAGCCTTTCCTGAAACAGAATATTAACTCCTGGTAAGTGCAGTTACTTCCAGACAGAAACAGCTACAGTGTATGCCTGGTGTACATGTGAAGCACCAACAGTTTTATCGAGTGGTTCTCTATTTTTGGTCCTCCAGCATTTTGGACTTCAGCTCTCAGATTTCCTGACTCCTGGCCAAGATGACTAGGGTTTCTGGGAGGTGATGTCCATAACAGCTGGATGACAAAAATCTGAGAACAATTCTACTTTGTCCTGTAATTGAACTGACCATTACTGCAAAAGTAATGATTTTACATGTGATGCTACTATGAAGATTGAATTGAATGGTAGTCTGCAAGACTGCATCCATGTAAACAGATATTGATTTCAGGTTTCTAACTGTAGCTCAATATGCCCATATTTTTCCTGTACTTTGTAAAATAGATCTTCAGCCTAGTGTTGTTAAACACAAGGCTGAAAGGTACTTCCTGTATATGCATCCCTGTCTGCACGCATGATTATACAAAACTTACACAACATGTGTGTATTGAACACAATTATCCATTTCTCATGTCTGCTTTTGGGGGAAAAAACCCTCTTGCCTGTGAAAGCCCATGTTGTGCTGTTTTCATAACGTTAGCAGTTTTTACAATAAAAACCTTTCACAATGGTAGCATAGGGTGACACCCACTCCTTTCCTTTTGACAACCTTGTGATAGAACAGAAGAGAAAGACTCAATAGCTTCTCTACTACATGAGTCCAGAATTTTGAATGGTTACCTTCTTGACTATAAGGCTCAAAGTCCTTATTTTCCAACTCTAGTTGGACTTCAGTTCCTAGCAGCTCTAGCCAGCACAGCCAGTGGTGAGGAATGGCAGAAGTTGCAGTCCAAGAGCATTTGGGAGGTTCACAATTCCTAGAACAAGGAAGGGTGATCCCAAACAGCTCAATATTCTCTTGCCTCTTCTTGGTTACTTTTTCTAATAATATGGTAACCCATGCAGTAACCCATGGAATGACAGGTAATGATGGCTGTTGCCAAAATGACACACAAGCATGGCAACCATCCAACCGAACATAGCTTGTACCATCAGGAAGTCAAAACTTCCTTTCTTATAATTTGAACCTTTGGGGTCAGTTCTTTCCTTCTTGAACAACATCGCTTGATAGGATGAAGTAGGCTATCATTTAAAGTATGGAGATTATCACACAGGGTAAGGAAGAATCGCTTCTATCCATACCCCAAACCCCATCCTTACCCTGTCTGCACTTGTCTCATCCTTTTCCCATCAGTGGCCCTGTCATTGTATTAACAGGAGTTTACATTAATATCCAGTGAAAGGACCATGCCACTTCACTGATGGGAGAAGGACAGGATAAGTGTAACGTTGTCTGAAAATCTTATTGCACTCGCATGATAAGAATGGTAGAAGGTTGGGATAATGACAGGCGTCATGCCAATTTTAGAGTTAAGATCAAACCATGGATTTTCCATGGCAACTTGATTTGTTCCTGGGGGACAACATCTGTAGCAACCTTGGGAACTCTGGGACAGCTTCAAGAGGCAAAAACAAAAAAGAGACTGATGGTGGGCCACAAGCAGCTTTTACAACTCTTGTAATATATATGTAGTTTCCTAGTGTTTCTCATTAGTCTATAGCCCAAACATGAAGCTGCTGAGTCGTATGGCAGCATCTAATGGGGATAGGTTCATGAGATAGCTTAGGGCAGGATTGGGCAACTGTGGATTGGGACTGCATTAGCTCCCCAGGAGACCTTGGAAGGCTGTACTTCTCCACTGCACCTGCTCCTGCAAAAAAAATAAACCTTAAAAATGCCCCTAAATGGCCTCTAGCTGATATGGAGGCCATTTTCACCATGTTTTGGGTCCTTCCTGGGCCACTTCAGTCTCAGGAGAAGCTTTTTAAACAAGAGGAAGTAAGCAGAGGCACCCCATGCCTCCTAAGGACATTTGGGAACAATTTTATAATTTGTTTTTTCAAACATTGTTGTTTTTAAACACACACACATACCCGGAGCCCCAGGTGGTGTAGATGTCCTTTGCGCTCCCTAGAGTACATTTGGGGCATTTGGGGGCAAAAGGAAATTCTGTAATTTTGTAATTAAGACGGATCTCTTCCGGCAGGCCTTTCCAGACTGGACCATCTTTCCTGCCTTTTCTCCCTGCCTTCTTTGGAACTTTCATTGATTTTCTCTCCATTTTAATTGTTATTGTATATTAATGGTTTTAAATTCTTCTTGGCTTAATCTCTTTTTAGTGTTTAAGATGTTTTTTATAATTGGGATGAGGGATGGGGTTATTTTTATTTTTAAGTATTTCTCTTTTAGCTGTACTTTGCTTTTACTGTTGTAATCCACTTGGATTCTCCGAGACTAAGCGGAATATAAATTATTATTATTATTATTATTATTATTATTATTATTAAACCCCTGTGGGGTTCTGGGGGCACAACAATAGCCTAGCAAGCTGCATCTAGTGCACTCCTGGTCTAGGCCAAAAGAGGGCAACCTGTTGCCTTTTAGATGTATTTGGACTCCATCATCCATCATCCACTGTTCATGCTGGCTAGAGCTGAGTGCAGTATGAGTCCAACAGCATCCGAAATGTTACAGGTTCTTCTTTTTCTGCCTTTTTCTGTAGCTGTGTAATTGGACGCTACTTTGTGCATTGCCTTATTATCACTTCTTTTGCTTTTAAAAATTATTATTTGTTGCTCTGTCTTGTAGCAAGCTCTTGTTGAATTCAGAATTTTAGAACAATTGAGACCCACATTTTTACACAGATGCATCTTTGAGGACATGAAGCTAGTCCAAACTTTCAGATATCTGATTATAAATGAGTAATACACAGCGTCACTAATCACACATTTTTGAAAGGGCTTGCTTCAAAGATTTAAATATATTTTAAATACCTCTGAGTCTGTAAAGGATCATTTTCTTTCAAGCTCACTGAATGCTGGTGTCATTCCTAAGTGTATGATTGTGACAGTGACTGTGTATTGTGCACATTCAAATGTAATAGTATTAACAACAATAATAATAATCTTAATAATCATAGTAACAGAAACAGGGAAATATATATTTTAAAAAGAAAAATAAATAAGATTTTATAACTGCAAAGAGAGTCTGTCTCTTCAAAACCCCAGCATTTGCATGTAGATTCTTGTCCCCTTTGTAATCTATACCTTTTAGCAAAGTCCTGTGATCTTCACTGATCCTCTGCTCTGAGTCAAATCGTCATTTTCCTGAACAACCTTCCAACCAATCTCTTTTAGATCCTTATCTTCTTCTTTCTTTTTGCCACAGTCAGTTTACTATTATTGATCTTTGTTGTTATTAGAATTTACTTTCAGGTTGCATTCCTCTAAGATATATCCTGAAAGCTGACTGCTGGCTTTTTTTTTACACTACATGCCAAAATCTTCTATAACTTTTTATGGGGAAAAATAAGCTTCTTTTTGAAAGCCTCTTTCATAGTTCACAAGCTTGATGGGGGGAAGTTATTTGGTATTTTGAGTCAGAATGATCCTTCACAAATTTCTTCTTTTCTCAGCAAAATACAGTAAATAAGTTAAGTGGATAAAGTGCTTAGGAGGGGATTTGTGATCTTTGTTTCCTTTTATGTACTGAGGTTTATTGCAACAATTGAACTCTTCCATTTTAACCCATTTCTTTACGGTCATATTTTTGATTCCCGTTTTGCTATGTTTCATTTCATTGGTATTTCTTTATTAAATCCTCTTGCTAGAACACAGTTTCTTTTCTCATTTGAATGTTCACATTATTCCCTTTCAAATTGTTCCAATAGCCTAACAGAACAACATTTGCATATGCTTTATCTCAGATTTTTTTAAACCTATGGTCAGTCTTGAAGATAAACTCTTAAGTACATACAGTGTGATCATACATAGATCAAATGTGTGATCAAAGATGAGCTCTCTTTTTATAAAAACAAATCAATCAGGTCAATGAAACTGAAGGGAACGGCTATCATTACTCAATACAATTAAGAATAATACCTCTCAACAAGCTAATCAAAGGAACACTTTGATTCATAAATAACTGCTTAGCTTCAAGTTTTTCAAGTAGCCTCATTATCAAGGCATTTCTAAATCTTGCCAAAGTTAATAACAGTAAAATATAGATATCTGGCATAGTTATTCTAAATTAACATGGCCACCAATGACCCTGATTCAGCAGCAAGCTCATGCAGCAGTGAGCATCTCTGCATCCAGCACAGTTTGGAATCATATATATGCAGCAATGAGATGATTGGTGTAAACTGTCTTGATAGTGCCAACCACCCATTTGGAGGGAAAGAGGTGACTGGCATAGTCAATGCCAATAGCAGCCCCGGCCATCTGTTCAAAGGTATGTATAGTCCCAAGTCAACACTAGTGGTACTATGAAAGTGACTCAGCTACTGGATGTAGAATGCAATCTCAGTAGGGATTAGAGGAATACTTTTAAAACAATGGAAAATGGTACAATTCAAAGTGCTGGTTATCATCTATAAAGCCCTATATGGCTCAGATTCAGGTTATATTGCAGACTGTGTCTCCCTATATGAGCCCTTCTGATCATCAAGACTGCCTTCGCTCAGCCCTGCCACCCTCACAAGTGTGGTTGATAGGCACACAAAAGAGGGCCTTATCGGTAGCTGTCCCTAGACTTTAGAATTCCCTTTTGAATGAGGCCAGAATGGGCCCCTCCCTGCTGTCCTTCCCTGGGCAGGCAACCCCCTTTTTGGAACAGGCTAAGAGTACTGTATTTGTTTAAACTGAACTGTTTCAATAACTTTTAAAACCTTTTTAATTGCAATTCTTTCCTTTTAAATGTAGATTTAAATAGTTTTAGTACTGTGACTAGTTTAATTGCATTTAATGTTCACTTTCGTATGTTTGGGGGTGTATTGTTCTTTTTAAATTGTAAGCTGATTTGAGTCCCAAGTTTGGAGGAAAGGTGAGATGATGATGATGATGATGATGATGATGATGATGATTCACAGAATCACAGAGTTGGAAGAGACCACAAGGGCCATCCAGTCCAACTCCCTGTCATGCAGGAACTCTCCATCAAAGCATCCCCGACAGATGGCCATCCAGCCTCTGCTTAAAGACCTCTAAGGAAGGAGACGCCACCACTCTCTGAGGGAGTGTGTTCCACTGTCGAACAGCCCTTACTGTCAGGAAATTCTTCCTAATGTTGAGGTGGAATCTCTTTTCCTGGAGCTTGCATCCATTGTTCTGGGTCCTGTTCTCTGAAGCAGCAGAAAACAAGCTTACTCCCTCCTCAATATGACATTCCTTCAAGTATTTAAACAGGGCAATCATATCACCTCTTAACCTTCTCTTCTCTAGGCTAAACATTCCTAGCTCCCTAAGGCGCTCCTCATAGGGCATGGTTTTAGTCGCCCTCCTTTGGACCTGCTCCAGTTTCTCCACATCCTTTTTGAATTGTGGTGCCCAGAACTGGACACAGTATTCCAGGTGGGGCCTGACCAAAGCAGAATAGAGTGGCACTATTACTTCCCTTGATCTAGACACTATACTTCTATTGATGCAGCCTAAAATTGCATTGGCCTTTTTAGCTGCTGCATCACACTATTGACTCATATTCAACTTGTGGTCTACTTGGACTCCTAGATCCTTTTCACATGTTGTATCATTCAGCCAGGTATCCCCCATCCTATATCTGTGCATTTCATTTTGCCTCCCTAAATGCAGAACCTTACATTTCTCTGTGTTGAATTTCATTTTGTTAGCTCTGGCCCAGCTTTCTAGTCTATTCAGGTCATTTTGAATTTTGATCCTGTCCTCTAAGGTATTAGCTACTCCTCCTAATTTGGTGTCATCTGCAAATTTGATAACTAGGCCCTCAATAATTTCATCCAAGTCATTAATAAAGATATTGAATAGCACTGGGCCCAGGACAGAGCCCTGTGGGACCCCACTGGTCACTTCTCTCCAGGATGAAAAGGAACCATTGTTCAGCACCCTTTGGGGTGCTAAAAAATCAACAAACCAATCTCCAAATCTGTGGATTTTTTTATCCATGGATTCAAGCATCCATGGTTTGAAAATATTTTAATATATATATAAATTCCAAAAAGCAAACCTTGATTTTGTCATTTTATATAAGGGACACCATTTCGCTGTACCATAGTATTTAATGGGACTTGAGCATCCATGGATTTACTATCCACAGAGGATCCTAGAACCAAGCCCCAGTGAATATCAATGGCCCACTGTCGTCACCATCATCATCACCACCACCACCATCATCATCCAAAAATGTGTTTTACAAGTGTCAAGAAATCCTAATGAGAAAAATTCTGAAGTGATGAGAATCTCCACTGTTCAGGACTTATTCTACACAAAATTTTCACATGGTTGTTATGCATAGAAAACTAATTTTTTACACAGATAAAAAAAACATATTATTTTGTGAACAAAAATTATGTTTCCCACAAAGAAAAGTATGTCTTTCATGCAAAAAATATTTGAATTTTGGGCAAAATAATTCTAAAACTGTTAAAAGACTTTGAAGACTTTTATGTAGCAAAATGAAATTTGCTAAAAATTACTAATTTCTTCCTTCAAGAAAAAAATTGTGAAGAATTACATCCCTAAACCCACATGGTCTAATACTATAATTGTTCATGAATACTGTTCCTGATGCAGAAGAAGATCCAAATTGATACCTTTATGTGAATTGGCCCTGCTGAACTGAAAGCCATTTGTTTCGAAATGAAGGCTGACATATCATGAAGAAGAGTTGTCCAGGTTATTTCTATGTGTGAAGTGAATGTAATAAACATTGTTATATAGTGTCCCTGACAGATCTTGGAAGCAACTAGTTAAAGACAGTGGCTTGCCTGTCTTCTTTCTTCTTTTACAACAACTCAGGTGTAGTTACATCTTAGCTATAACAAACTGGTAGTGAGGGATAACTAACCTTTTCGCAGCATTACTGGTTTTACTTTTATTGTTATAGGATGTGTCCAGTCAGATGCTTGTAGCATTCTGGTTTGTCAATTAATTATTTTAAAAATATATTTCAAAGCTCTAGTGAACCTACAAATGAGGCTTTTTTTTAAAAAAAAGTGGGCTGACAGTTTTATATACATTTTCCTGGCAACAAATCTCACTGAATTCATGTGTGACATTATTTTCTGTTGAGACACGCTAGCAGCGAGGAGGAGCCCAAGAGAGTGCTTGCGCCCAGAGCCCACATAAGTCTCCACCAACACCTGCCTCTCAGTGACTCCAGCAGCGAGGAGCCCGAGGGAGTGCCTGCACCCAGAGCGCACATAAGGCTCCACCAACATAGTCCAGTTCTTAAACTATGACACTATACTCCCTGTCCTGCAGAAAATACAGGTTATTTATTCCTCCACTAAAGTATCTGAAGATGTTGCCAGTGCCAGGATGAACCCAGAGCCTGGGTTCCAAGTTGTTTTTGGACTGCAGCTCCTAGAATTCCATACCCAGTGTGCCACAGAACTTCTTTCAAACCATGGATTGAACCTAAGATGACTTTGGACTTGTACTGAACCATGACATGTGGTTCCAGCCCAGCAAGGATGAACTTGAAGCTTTCTTCTGCTGCTGTTGGACCCTCACATTCGACTGCAGCCGAGGTGCACAAAGTAATGCTATCTGTAGAGAAGCAAAGATATCCAGCACCTAAGCCTGCATACGCACAATTGTGCTTCCTTGCTCTCATACATGGCTTTTAAGAAGAACAAGTCCCCTCTCAGATGCCTGCAATTGGGGTGGGGGGGATATAACAAGAGAGCAGATGCCCATAATCTAGAAGCTTGCCTTGAGTAATAAATCCATTGTCTCACTTATTTGGTGCCATATATCCATTTGTCGACAGCATCACTTAAATGTATAATAAAAATCTTTTGTGTCAACATTATGCAGGATCTCTATCTCAGCAGTTTGCTGCAGTTTGGAAAATGAAGGCTGCAATCTTGCATCAGGAGGCAGGATGTAAATTTCCACCAGCATGGGACTACACTCTGTCTCTAGTCCCTTAAATTCCAGGTGCATCTCATCATTTGAGTCCTCCATGGGACTTCTGGGAAGTCCTGGAAGCTCTATGATGAGGCTTGGCAAGGTGGGCACTTCAAGCAGCAGAGCACATGTGCAGCAAATGTGTCATTGCCTTTCCCTGCAACTCCCACACAAGGATGTCCTACTCTGTTTTGAAGAGTGGCTGCTTATACTTGTGGGGCCACCTCTAAGCCACCCTTCCCAAGCCAGTCACACTACTGGCTTACTGTGTACATGACACATTGCTGTGTACATGCTGTGCATCCAGACAGCCAGTCAGACTGCCCACTGCACTGGAGGAGAAAACAGGTGATACCTCCACATTACTTTTGTTTTCTATGGCAGGTAGGAAATGCTGGAGTTCTTTCCATTGTCTCCTCCTCCTTCCATGGTATCCCATGGTATTCTCACCTGCCATGGAAAAAGACAGTAGTGATACTTTAGAAAACGAGGTTAGATTTTTTTTTAATGTCTGGAGCCAAAGCACTGTGACTAGGAAAAGTACCTTTGCTCAGAGAAAACTTGGGAGCAATGTGTTAAAGAAAGCAGCTAGCTCTATCACCAACACTTTTCAGCAGAATGTGGGAGGGTCACTGGAATCGTTGCTTTCATGTTCTTCCCTTCATCTTTCATGGTGAGGGTGATGGTGAGGTGCCACTGCTGCCCACCATCTCCTCTGGTGATGGTGGCTGGTGATTGTTGCCTTCATCTTCATGGTGTTGGGTGCTTCCATAGTCTGTGGGAGGCTGGCCCCCACAGGACATTGTGGTTTGCTCTAGTGTCAGGCAGAAGAATGTATGCAACCCCTTATTCTGGGAACTGTAGTTTCAGGGCGGGGGCGGGGGACTTTCCCAAGTTCTGCTGTTTATGATTCATATTCATAATCATTTTGCTTATACCAACTCATAAATCCCATTGTAACCAAAGTCTTAGCATTTGCCAAATGTGCTTTTATTTTATTCCCCTTCTGTTTAATTTCTTTCCAGTCTTGCTGATTTTATGCGGTGCTGTTTTCCTAAGTCACTTGTTCCCAAATTAATTGCTTCCTCTCTGTGGACATTGAAAATAATTAATTAAACTGAAGAAGTACAAGCTTAAAGTCTCTTGCAGATTCAAAGAGCTTAATCTCAAAAGGCCAAGTTTCTTTTGAATACCTCCTGACTGCAGCTCTTGTAGTGCATTTTTACTAGAGCTACAGCAAATCAAGTCTCTTTTAATGTGTGCCAAGTGCAAGTATGGGTCCAAACTACATGTGATTATATCTTTTCTTTACTCCAGAGCAGCTGCAAAAGGCTGCTAATTTGATTGGGGAAGTGGTACTGGGGGAGAGGGATTAACACCCCCCCCCCTCGCAATTTCCTTATTCCAAATTACAGACCAGTATACTATATAGGCACCATCACTTTACCACAGTGGGTCAGGAAGAGAGGAGGGATTTGGGAAGGGAAGACTATGGGTAAGGAGGAGGAGAAGAATATCAATTGAGAAAGCATTGGCAGACTAATGGGTTAAATCTACCCTCTGTTGTGCCATTTTCTTAAGCGAATTAGCAGTTCCCTGTGAAAATAGCTTTTGTGCATGTGGCTTTTGTTTTCAAGTCACATCATACAAAACCTTGTCTCACTTATCTCTTACTGCACAGCTAGTCCACTGAAACATGCTGCCATGAGGTACAGAATCTTTGATATTTCCCCACATGTCTGTGCTCTCCTTGGGGGGCATTCTGCAGATCTTCATTGCAAAAATACAAAGAGAAAACTGAAATGGAAGGAAAACCGATTGTGAACCTGCAATCTTTCATCTGTAAGAATCCTTGCATATTCTATTTCCTCCCAGAAATTCCTGTTTTAGGAAGTCATCAGTGACATCAGATCCACTACAGTAATCCTCATCATCATCTTAGATCTGCTTTGGTGCTTAGCTATACCATACCTTACAATGATTAAGCAAAGACTGTCTTGAAATGGAATGCAATGAAACAAAAGTAAGCAGTCGATACAAGTGACAATAACCAGTATACTTTTACCTGGAAACAACTGAATGACAGGTCTGGATTTGGGAAATAAGAGAGAGATGTTCCAATGTTTGTTTATATGGCTATTTATTCTGGGATCTGTTAAAATTCTGCAGCTGAGATAAAATGCCAAATGGCACCTACTTCATGGTTGTTGTTGCTGCTGCTGCTGCTGTGTGCCTTCCAGTTGTTTGCAACTTATGGTGACCCTATGGAGAACCTATCACAGCAGGGAAACTGGGGAAAGTAGGGTTGTAAGGCAGGGAGTGAAGGTTTCAAAGAAGAGCCCTGGTGGAGCAGTGGTTAAATGCCTGTACTGCAGCCACTCACTCAAAACCATAAGGTTACGAGTTCAATACCAGCAAAAGGACTCAAGGCTTGCATCCTTCCGAGGTCGCTAAAATAAGTACCCAGATTTTGGGGGGCAAGTAGCTTACTGAAGTGGTATATAAATGAAGGTGTTTATTTGGGTGTAAGAGGAAGCAGAACTGAAAGGAGGGAAACCAGTAAAAAGCTAGCTGAGAATGGAAGTGAAGCAGACATTCCTATGCAGATCTACTTAGCAGAAGTAGCCCATGGTCAGATCAGGGAGTAGGGTGCCTTACTTCACACACTCCTGCTCAGACTGAGAACCATGGATGCTACTCAGATATAAGCCTCATTGTACTGAGTAGGACTTCCTTCCAACCAAATGTTTTATTGGATGAGTATGGCCATTATCCCCTCTAACCATTCCTGCAAGCTACGAGTTACGAGTTCAATACCATCTCTTTGGCCCTTTGATATGCATTCCCACCATTTAGTGAGCATCCCTCATATTTGATTATAAGTTGTAAAAATGCAGTAATATCCTGAAAGCATGTGTCCTAAAGGCATAAGTAATCTTCTTTTAACAGAAGAAATCTGGCTACCCCTTGATGATATTACAGCCTTATTCTATATAAAAGATGGTTTTGCCTGCTTACAAGTACTTTGGATACTAGTATTTAAGTTGATATTCTATGTTATAAAGTAGTATACACACTATAGGCAGATATGCAAATATAAATGTGAAGGATATGAATAGCAGCTTTCTTCATGTTTCAGTTTCCTTTGGCCTGATTTTAGGGCCTTCTTAGGGGATGGTTATAGATATCTAGATATTTTCTGATAGGATCAGAAAATCTTCTGGGTCCCATCCACTTACTTGCTCTTAGCGGCACTTGGCAAAAGTGTTTAAAATGATCTCAGTTGTACAGCATTTCGTCAGAGCCCCCTCCCCCAGGCCAGACAGTCCATTCCTCCACCCCAACCACACATTTTCTCATTTAATTGCACTAAAGTAAAGCTCACAATTTGGCTGTGGCCCAGTGGCTGCTTTCTGCTCTGTTTGCTGGATTTAGTAGACGAGGATAGACTGTGGATACACCAGTACAATTACAGGTCTGGGAAAGCACAACTAAAAACATACTGTGCTGTGGGATAAATTGTAGTACGGTAAACAATGAGCAGTTTTCTTGACCTGATGCATTTTTGTGAAGGTCACAAGACAGTGGGCTGTTTCTTACAAACACAATTGGGTTGGTGTTTATAATCATGGCTGTTTCTCCAGCACAGCTAGCAAAAGTTTTAATGTTACATTGCATTCCTGACATTGGAAATTTGGGAGTTAAGTATATCTGCAGATAAGCTTATTTTCCTATTCTTCAATCAATGTACTGTCAGATTTAGCATATATTCAAAGAATGTTAATGCAGAGAATTATCTTACCAGAGGTTTTCTAAGGACACATCTTTTAAATTAACAGCAATTGCTTCCTGATAATCTTCCCATTTAGAGATGAAGCAACAACAAAAAAGTAATCATCCTGACAAAGCAAGATGTTCAAAACTGATTTCTAATAGTCTGACTCTGGACTCTTTCAAACAGGAGGAATTTCTCCCAACTCTGAATGGAGCCAATGCGGATTCATGTAAATTCGCTTGTTTAGCGAATTTACATGAACCCTTGCTCCATTCGGAATTACTTCCCATTACCTGAAAATAACCCCCTCCTGCCCGAATTTCCATGCGAAGCTTTAATTCGCAATAACATAAAACCCATGATTGCATTCGAATTGGCTTCCCTCTTGCCTGAATTTGCATGCGAAGAGTTAATTCGCAATAACGTAAAACCCATGATTGCATTCGAATTGACCTTAAATTATACTTCCAATTTAGCCTTGTATGAAAGAGTCCACAGACTTCCGCTGCACTCTTTTCTTTGGTACTTCTGAGAAGCAGACTTCTTGACAGCCTGAAGGTGAAAGATTGTTCCCTTTTATACAGGAACAAAGGAAGAAGTGGAGAAGATGGGAATAATATTGGGTATGAGCAAATAAACATATGGAGCAGAATGAGGAAGCCCACATAGCTACCTGGCAGCATACTATGCAAGAGAATAACACTTGCATGGAGAAATGTATAGATGCAGTCATAGAATTCAAAGATATAGCCATGTTAGTATGTAGAATCAGTATGTAGGGAGATTGTGTAGCACCTTTGAGACTAACTTACATAAAGAAGTTGGCAGCATGAGCTTTCACAGACTTCAGTCTACTTCCTCGGTTGCATACAATAGAGTTTCAATTATCTGTCCTTCGATCATCCAACTTTCCGGATTATCCAACCTCACAGCTGTAGAAAAGGATCAATGATTTCTTTAAATTTTCAGAGGACTGAACTGTTTATACTGTACATCACAATGTTGATCAGTGATTTATTTATATTTGCAGAGGTCTGAACAGTTTATAAATTACAATGTTGTTACTGTGATGTTACTGCAATGTTACTTTTACTGTTAGTGCAATAAAACTTCAATACGTTTGCAGTTCATAGTGATTTCAAGGCTTTCCTTGGACCCTCCAGATTATCCAATATTTTCGGCGATCCACACACACACACACACACACACACATATTCACCATTGGTATGTGAGAATATCAATCCAAATTAAAAATCCTTTGTGTATGGAAATGAAATAGCAAGTCTAGTTGTATTGGACATGCACAATTTGCACACCTGACAGGAACAATCAACATGACTAAAGGGAAATATCCTTTAGATACTTGCACAGTTTTCCCATGCAGGAAAAACAATTTACAGAATCCTATCTAACGATACCACATTGGCCAGTTCACAATGTCTTTGTTCACTAACAACCACAGTTAAAACTGGACAGAGCTCTCCTTAGAATCTAAGATGATTAAACTGAGGCTGATGTACTTTGGAAAAGACAACAATGCTAGGAAAGGTAGGGGATGGAAGAAAAAAGAAGACTGCATGCCAGATGGATGGACTTAATCAGAGGGGGACATGGGCATGGGATAGCAGGAACTGAGTAAAGAAGTGGAGGATGTTCTTGGAGGTGTCTCATCCACAAGGTCTCCATAAGATGAAATCAACTCAAAGGCAGATAACAACATTTTTGTATGCATTTTATCCTACAGTGTGGTTTTTTGTACCCAGTTTGGTAAAAACAAAAATCACTCTCAGACTATTTCAAAATTTAGAAAGGTACAAAACCCAGTAGTTGTGCATTAGTCCCAGATGTATGAATCAGATTGTACATCAAAGTGGACCAAATGTAATCCTTCAAACCTGCCTTGAATCCCATTGTGGGAGAATGGCGGGATATAAGTCCTTGAAATAAATGAAATAAATAAAATAATCCTTGGGTAACCCTGTTAGATCATTCCAGCCTGTTGGGAAACATCTATAATCTCCACACACGATAATACAAATCAGTGCACATGTTTCTCTCGTCCCTGTAGGGCAGACATTGCATACTCTGGAGCCCAGAGGGCTGCACTGCCTCATTTTTGTCATTTCCAGAGCTCTGCACTATGTCCTTGTGGCTGCCATTTTTAGCCATCTGAAGTGAGAATGCAGCACTTTTAGGTCAATTTGAGACTTTCTGGAGTTGGGTTTGGCTGTTTCAGCATATAAAACCTCTCAAAACAGTCCCACAAAGAGTTTTTAATATTTTTGAGATCTCTTTTTAGTAGGAAGATTGTCTTTGGAGCTGGAAACAATGCAAGTGCCAGAATCTTCTGTGGGCCAGTTGACATCTCAGTGGTCGCAGAAAGGCTGTACATAGCTCAAAAATTGCACAATCCAACCTCCCACTGTAGTGATAACATCATGTATAGATCTGATCTTATGTTTACCGACATCAAATTGTGTTTATATTTTTAAAATTGCTCTTCTAAAAAACATTATGTACACTAAGCTACCTCTTTAGTCAGATAAATCCTTCTACCACCATCTTTCTCAACTTGAGGCCCTCCAATCCAGCCAGGAAGCAACCAGATCCAACACATCCTGGGGCATCTGTGGAAGACTGATCTAGCCCAATAGAATATGTGAACATGGTTCTTCTCAATTACATGAAAGCATCTGTGCCACTCTCCTATGTATCATCATGGTTTTGTGTTCTTGATTCAGTGTTCAAAAATCTGATTGGAACTATGGACCTCTGATCTGATTATGATTAATTAGAAGCAATGTAAAACACCGTCCTTGCTTACACAATCCCTTCCAAACTGGCTCCCAAACAGCTTCTGTATCCCCCCACCAGCAGCTCCTGCTGGAAACAAAATACATGAGTGGTGTTTTGCTGTGTTTTCAAAATATAAATGTGGATACCTGTTTCAGCCAGTAGCAGAAGCAAATTAGATGGTGGACTGATGACCTTCTTCCTAAAATTCTACACCAGTGGCTCTATAATTGTTAATACCCTTTTGGGGGGGGGGGGGGGGAATTCATAATTAATTTTCCAAAAATTATTTATTTTTTCCAAAAAAAAAAAAAATCAATGCATTTAGTCAAGTCAAAAGGGATGGTACATACGTTGCTGTTGTTGTTGTGTGCCTTCAAGTCACTTCTCATTTATGGCAACCCTAAGATAAACCTGTAACAGGGTTTGCCTTGCCTTCCTCTGAGGCTGAGAGAGTTTGACTTGCCCAAGATCACCCAGTGGGTTTCCGTGGCTGAATGAGGATTCATACCCTGGTCTCCAGAGTTGTCAGCCGCCTTGAATCTCTCTACTGGAGGGAAGGTGGGATATAAATAAATAATCAAAAATTCAAGCCACTGCAATATGCTGGCTACTTAGTTAAATTGAATTCAGATACTGCTTAATGGAATAAAATCTCTAATCGGTTTAAACAGAAACATATACAGCTGGCCCTTGGTATCCACTGGATACCAAGAACCCCCATCCACCCTTCATGGATACCAAAATCGATGGATGCTCAAGTCCCATTAAATACAATGGTGTAGCACAATTTCTGCCTGTATGCATTTACACATCTGGGAGTGTTTCCAGCTTTTCTTGGATTGCGTCCTCCATTTTTGTTCCCGAATGTCCTCCATTCTGCGCCTCAGCCTCCTTGGCAGTGGAAACACTCCCAGAAGTGCAAAAGCATAATTCTTAGTCGTGCTCAAAATGGAGGGCATTTGGGAATTCCTCCCAGGGAGAAGGTTGAAGTGGAGGATCAGTCCCAGTAAAAGAAGACCTCTGGTCACCCTCAGGTAAAACATTCCTAGAAATATAAATTCTTGTTCCACGGTTATGCTCAAAATGAAGGATGTTTGGGAATTCGTCTCCCTGTCAGCTATTTTCCAAAGACTTTGGAAGAACAACAGTGGGCTTGGTCCAGGCTATTTGAAGAACTGTATCTCCCTGTAGAATATTGAGGTCATCGAGAAAGGCCCTTCTCTCTGTCCTACCACCCTCTCAGGCACGTTTGGTGAGAACAAAAGAGAAGGCCTTTTCAATGGCTGCTCCCAAGCTCTGGAACTTCTTCCCTAGGGAGGCCAGGATGGCTTCATCCCTGCTCTCCTTCCAGCGGCAATGCTGCCAAATTTTTGCATGACTGGGATGCTGTTCTGTTTTGATTTTTTGTTTTAAAGAGTTTTAAACTTCAACTTTTAATAATGTAATGTTTTTAATTGTTGGAATTGTAATAATTCCTGGGGGTCCCTTCCAGCCCAATCCAACCCATGCCTCTGAGGAAGGAGGCTCAAGTCAAGAGGAGGGATGCTCCTGCCACCAGCTTCTCTCCACCTTTCAGTGCCTCCTCTCCAAGATGTGCACCATAAGACAAGACAGAGCCCTTTGCTTTGGGTGTGGGTGTGCATGTGTGTGTCTTTGGAGAGGAAGGAAGAAACAACAACAGCAAGACCACCACCAACATCAGCTGCTTCTAAGGCTGACCTTCCCATCCCGTCTCTTTAACGCCTCTTAATAGGTGGCTGTTTCCCCTCACTCAGCAACATTCACACTAGGGTCAATTCCAGAACCATCCCACAATTATCTCACTACCATCTCACAATTATCCCATTGCCAATAATAAGATATTCAATGCCAATAATGGGATAATTGTGGGATGGTTCTGGAATTGACCCTAGTGTGATAATCTTTAGCTTTCTTTCTCCTTGGGGTACTGATAATGAACAGTCTCAGGCGGAGTGTGTGGGGTACTCTCCAACTGCAATTCTCTCCATCTCTCATTGGAGTTTATCACATGGGAGGAATTTCTCTCAATTGCGAATGGAGCCAATTTGCAATTACATGAATTCACTAGTTTAGCGAATTTACGTGAAATCTGATTGCATTTGGAATGCGTTCAGAATGGCGTCCCATTTCCCGAAAATGATCCCCCCATTGCCCGAAACTGTGTGGGATACTCTAATATGCAATTACGTGAAAACCCCATGATTGTGTTCGGAATGACTTCCCTTTGCCTGAAATTGCGTGAGATACACTCATTCACAATTACGTGAAACCTCATGATTGCGTTCGGATTGCCATTGCATTATACCCCCAAATTCCGTCGTATGATAAACTGATTCTCTCTTTCCCTCCTCTCTTCTTGTTGGCCAGGAGTGCTGCTGCTGCTGCTGGGTTTTGTTGTGAGAGAAAGAAGAGGACTGCCTTCTTCTGACCCCCTCCTGACCCAGTCACAAATTTTACCAAAGCAGGACAAAAAGGGTGACCACACAAGAGGAAGAATTCAATAAAATAAAAATAAATATATATATATAAAATATAAAATAACCCCTCTTTCCATTTCCAATTCCACCTTCTGTCGAGAGGACATTCCCCAAACGTCCTCTGTTTGGAACCAAATAAGAAGCAGGCGTTTATTATATATAGATATAGAGATAGAGATATAGATATTTCTAGGAATGGTGTGGTGGTGTGTCTGTGTGCGTTTGTGTGCAGGTTCTCCATTTGTTCATTTGTTTATCAATTATCAATTTTCCTGAAAGGTCCTACATTTCTTGGCGCGCCTTGCCCTCTGGGGGTCAGGGTGAAGAACACCCCCCCCCTCAAAAACAACAACAACAACAACAACAGAGCTTTTGCATTACTGAAAGGAAGGAAGGAAGGAAGGAAGAGGGGGCGCGCAGAGAGGGGGCGCGCGCAGATGCTTCAACCCCCCTCCTTTTCCCCTTGTGTTTCCCTCCCTCCTTCCCTCCCTCCCCTCCCTCTTTCTTTCTCTCCTTCATGGCCATGTGCAAGGAAGGGGGTCAAAAGCAGCCCAGGCACAGCCCAAGCAGCAGCAGCAGCAGCCCAGGCATTGCCTGTGTGGGGAGCTCACACAATGCAGTGCTGAGGGGAAGAAGAAGAAGGAGAGGGCTGCTGGTGATGGTGGAGGGCTGAGGGGAAGGGAGGGAAGAGGAGGGGGGAGAGTGGGGTGTGGGGTCCTCCTCTGATTCTGTGGGGGACTCCTTTGGCTCCAAAAAGGGTCCCTCTCAGCAAGGAGCAGCAGAGAGAGGAGGCGAGAAGAAGTAGAAGCAGCAGCAGCAGCTGGGGAGCTCTTTGGACCGGATTCCTAGAATGTGGTAGGTGGTTTGGGGCTGGGTTTTCTCCTTGGTAAGGGGGTGTCTCTTTGGTGGGGCAGGGTCTCTTTTGCACAAAGGGAGCAGGGGTCCTCCTTTCTTGGAGGGGATTGAAAGGGAGATGCTGCTGCTGCTGCTGCTCCCTCCTCCTCTGCTGCCATTCTTCCCTTTCTAACCATCATCTCTCTCCCATCACTTGGGGTTGGCAGCAAAAAGGACACACACACACACACACACACACACAAAGACACACAAAGACATAGCTGCCAAAAGTGTGGGGGCTCAGAAGTATTTTTGCCCTCCGGGGCTGAAAAGTGCTGAGGTTTCCCTCTCTCTCTCTTTCTCTCTCTTTCTCTCTCCTTCATTCCTTTCTTTTCTTTCCTTCTCTTAATCTAGGGAGCATCCTTCGGGGATGAGCACAGAAGTCAGAGGCTGCATCCACACTGGAGGAATATATAACCCTGTTTGGCCCCGCTTTCACTCTTATTCTGGCTCAGGGCTATGGAATTCTGGGAGTTGGGGGTTTGTTGTGGGGTCCAGACTCCCAGAACCCCAGAGCCTTGAGCCAGACAAGTTCAAGCGGAGCCAAAGAGGGTGATATTTCTCCAGTGTGGATGCAGCCTGAGAGTTATCATTGCTTAGATTTCAAGCCCTCTTTAAGCTAAACCAGAAAGAAAGAAAGAAACCATATTCATTCCAGTGTGTTGGGACCTCTGATCTCCTGTCACACTTAGAGAGACAGCATGCACACACCTCTATCCAAGACACTAAACCATATATATATATGAACATTTATTGGTTGAATCATTTGATGGCTCGTACTACGCCGTGTGATGTTTATTTATTTGTTTAGATCTTTGGAAGGAAGGATGGATGGAAGGCTGGGGCCAGTTCAAAGAAGAGTTGAATAGACCTGTTTGGAGAAGCAGGCACTTTCCAAGAATGTAAATGAGGCGGCTTTCCAGGACTTTTCTATGAGCTCCCTTTGTTTTCTCAGGCTGACCTTTGAGGAGTTGGGCACAATGTGTTGAATCTGAAGAGAGAAGTCCATGTTCATCGACAGAATTTTGTAGGCCATCCCTGAGTGGCTTTTGTGTGCGGATCTGGGGAGGCATATTTATTATTATTATTATTATTATTATTAACCTTTATTTACACAGTGCCACGATAACCATTCTGGGAATGCTCTAATGAGGCTAGCAACTTATATACTGAAATATTCCCATCTTCAAAGTGTTTTCATGTTTTACAGTACAGTTAGAAGTGCCTTATCCTAGAGTCTTCTCGTAACTTACCTTGAAGGAAGCCCTATTGAATTTAATGGGACTTACTTCTGAGAATGGGTTATGGGTTACTTTTCTATTTCAAGTGCTTGTACCTCTGTGTTGACTTGGAAGACATTCAGTTTAAAATACATTACATGGAAGTAAAATTCACAGAAACTACAGTAATAGGATTTAGTTGGACATAAAGTGACACAGGTTTAAGGATTCAGTGAGATTTTTTTTAAAAAGAAACTACATGCAGAATGAAATCTAAATTTCTTCCATAGGAAATCTTTGCAGCAAAAGGTTGGATTTTTTTTTAAGTTCACCTGATTGTTGAGGAATAACTGAGTGACATGAGGCGGGAACCACTTTCTGGTTTCAAAAATAAAATCTTTCTTTCCATAGAAAATGCCGGCCACTCCACTAAAATGCCTGAGAGTTTGAAGATGAAATTGGACATGGAAATAGCTGGCACTTGAGTGGTTTGACTCTCCAGAGAAAATTTGATATGATTGGATAGAGTTAAGAATCCATAGAAATATCAGAAAGTGTGTGGAACTCTTTTTTGCAAGAGGTCCCCCGCGCCCCAGCTGAAGAAATTGCAGCTGGAGAAAGCGTGTGATGTATGCATGAGTAGCTAGACTACACAGTGTAGTAGAGGTGTGGGTGCATGTCTGTGCTTTCAAGTTATCTGCCGATGTATGGTGACTCCATGAATTCCATAGGTTTTTTTTTTTTAACGCAAGGAATAAGAGAGGGTTTTGTTAGTTCCTTCCTGTGAAATACAGCCTACCATCACCTACCATCGCCTACCATTCATTGGTGGTCTTCCATCCAAGTACCAACCAGGGCTGACCCTGCTTAGCTTCCAAGATCAGATGGGATCTTGTGCCTTTAGGATATGTGGGCTCTTCTATAGTAGAGGTTGATGGTGATATATGGATTCTTGGGCATTAACCTAGGCACGCTGACAACATTTTCTTTCTTTTTTGTATTTTTAAAGTTTAATATTCCATTTGTTTCAGTAGAAGAACCCCTTGCATTTTGCCTACTTGTTATTTCTGTGTTTGCCATCCTAATTTCATGACAGTCCCAGGCTTTCTGTCACCTGTTTATGGCAGACTTTTTGGGTTTCACATAGATTTGGGGAAGAGGTTTAAGAGACAATTAAACAGACATACTGTTTTCAGTTGTTTGAAACAGCTTCTCCACTACTTATATGTTTTCTATCCCATTGGCATGAACTGTTGGAGTATTCTGCTGCCCCTCCAAAAGATCAGACCTGCCAGATGCTGACAGAAAGACTGAAAGGACAAAGGTTTCTCACTTTATAGACCCCATTTTAAATATGTAAATCTTATTGGTCTCTTCCTCACACTTCCTTGAAGCTTTTCTTGTTTTAGTCTCTTTGATTTTTGAAAAAAAAAAATAAAGTTAAATGTAGATGCGGGAGCAGGAGCATATGTATGTAACAATAAATCCAGATCACTAAAGAAATGAGGTAACTGTAGGACAGCTAGAGCCAAAGAATCTCAGATGTCTAATGATATTATGCAGCATCTATTTGAGGCAGACACATATACAAATTAGAAAAAATAAACATCTGAACTTGATCAGTAGTTTGAATGGCTTCTACATTGGAACAAAACCATGATCTCATAATATCCTGTTAAAAAATAAGAATTCTTTACACTTGCTAGGCGAACCAGCATGGCATAGTAGTTTGAGTGTTGGACTCCAGTCTGTAGATTAGGGTTCGATTCCCAGCTTGGCCATGAAACCCACTAGATAACCTTGGGCAAGTCACATGCTCTCAGCCTTAAAGGAAGGGAAAGGGAAACGGAAACCTCCTCTGAACAAATCTTGGCAAGAAAACCCCATGATAACTTCGCCCTACAGTCACCACAAATCAGAAATGATTTGAAGGCACACACCAACAACAAACACTTGTGGTGTACTTTTGCATATACTCATTGCCTCCCACATTTTGCCAAATCACTGTAGCTTAGTTGGTTGTTTTAGGCCTATAAATCCAGTTGTTAATACCAGCTTGAGTAAATCTACCAGAGAAATTGTATATGCATAAGTACTGACATTATTCAGCAGTTGATTCAGTGGGTCTTCTCCAGTTGGGACTAGCAGCTGGATTTAAATTGCAGACCTTTTCATGCAGTATGCGACATCGGTACTGTGTAAAATAGTTCAAAAACTTGTAAAGGTCATAAGTTTCAAAATTATGATGAGGCATAGTATTTATTACTAGTAATCAATACAGACTTGCCAGTAATCAGCAACCATGTTTAAACATTCACAAAGAGTTGAACATCTCTACAAAACATGAAAGTGCTGAAAACCCATCTAGCTATCCCTCTTTCAGCAGTATTGATAGAAGTTTGGGGATATTAAGTAAAGTATTGCAAGAATAATGGATCAGTTACTGAAAAACTTTGTATTGTACGTTCTTTTGTAACAGGGCATTTTTCTTATGTTATGTTGCCCTCTGTGAAATTATGTGTGTTCTATATAAATCTTATCAACTGATGAAGCTGGGTTCTTTGTGCTCAATTTGTGGTCTCTTATTAGATCTTACCTCTCAGGCGGGTTCTCCTCAGTTTTAGATGTCTTCTTTTTAGATGTTTTCTTCTATTTTGACAACAACAACAACAACAACAATAATAATAATAATGTTTTATTTATAGCCCGCTCCTCTCTATCCAATCAGAGTGGGTTACAATGCATCTCCCTCTCCCTCTCTCAATCTCTCTCTCTCTCTCTTTAACCTGTTACTCATCCTTCCATTCTTTGGTTGCATCTGCACTGCAGAAATAATGCAGTTTGACACCACTAACTGCCATGGATCAGTGCTATGGAATTCTGGGATTTCTAGTTTTACGAGACATTTACCCTTCTCTGTTAGAGATCCACAACAAACTACACATCCCAGGATTACATAACATGGAGCCTTTTAGTTAAAGTGGTATAAAACTGGATTATTTCAACAGTGCAGCTGCAGCCTTAATTCCCCTTCTTAATTACTATTATTATGTTCCACAATAAACTTCATTGTTCATTTATCTCAGTGGTTGGATGTGACTTGACAGTCTGGCTCTATTTTCTTTGGGATTGCCAGTAGGATTCAGGTTACATGCGACAGCTGTACAAGCCTTTGTTCTACCCTTGGGTGAGCATGTGTAGCCCCAGTCTGGATTGGGACCAGCACAGCTGTGGAGGTCTGGTTTTTATTTTAAATTTGCCACACACACAGTGCATAGGTGTGGTTTTTTAAAAAACTCTAGGTCCGTTTTACATTGGCAAAAAGAGGTGTGTTGAAGGCTGCTTGAAAACCCAGCCTTTAGATGAGAAAAAGGGAAAGTGTGCCATGAAAACACTATTTTGGAGTTTTAAGGGAGAAGAAGTGCCTTTAAAAAGGAGCTGGCCCATTTTACATTGGCAAAAAGAGGTGTGTTGAAGGCTGCATGAAAGCCCAGCCTTTAGATGAGAAAAATGGAAAGTGTGCCATGAAAACACTATTTTGGAGTTTTAAGGGAGAAGAAGTGCCTTTAAAAAGTAGTTTGATTTCCCCACTACTTTTTTAAAAAGGGTGCAGCATTGCTGGCCCGTTTTACACGGGCAAAAAAAGGCGCTTTTAGGGCTAAAAAGCCCGCATTTAGGGTTAGGGAGGGCGTAGCCTTTACACCCTCCCTAAGCCTAAAACGCATGGACGCCGCCATTTAAAGATGGCGGCATCTACACGGTGGCGCCGTACAAGCGTCATCACGTGCGCAGCGTTTTGACGCTCTGGCGGCGCGGGAGGGCGCCAATCGCGCCCTTCCCGCGCCGCAAAAAAAGAGCTCGATCCCGGAGCTCTTTTTTGCGGCGGGTCGTTGCGGCGGGATGAGGCCTCTGGGGCTGCCCGTGTGGCAGCCTAGGCCTCATCTCGCCGCTAGAAGGGGCGAGTTTGGACCGTCCCTTTTAGCCAATGTAAAAAGCACCCCTATTGCATCTAAAGGCTAAGGTGTAGTTGAACGGTTAAATGGGGCTCTGTATCTTTAAAGCGCCCATTTAAAGGCAGCGATACAAGTGCGGAGGGAGGGAAGGTGCCAAGACAAGAAGAGACCTTCAGAGCCCGGCCAGAGTGCGCCTGCACCTTCCTTCACCTCCTCCCTTTTGCTGAGAGAGTGTGACTTCTAGGGAGACAGCAGGGCACTGGAGGCGCTCAGCCAGACCAGGGCAAGCTGGCAAGAGGAGGAGGAGAAGGGGAGGGACCTGGAGCACCTCCGCTGCCCTGCCTCCCTGCAAGTCACACTCTCTCAGCCGAAGGGGGGAGGAGAAGGCAGGCCCAGGCACACTCTGGCCAGGCTCCAGGGCTCTCTCCTGGCTGCCTTCCTCCTCCCTTTGGCTGAGAGAGTGTGACTTGCAGGGAAGCAGGGCAGCAGAGGTGCTCCAGGTCCCTCTCCTCCTCCTCCTGTTTCCAGCTTGCCCTGGCCCAGCATCAGGAGGACCTGGAGCACCACCGCTGCCCTTCCTCCCTGTAAGTCACACTCTCTCAGCCAAAGGGAGGAGGAAGGCAGCGGGGAGGGAGGGAAGGAGCCAGGAAGAGACCCCCAGAGCCTGGCCAGAGCACGCCTGGCCCTCCTGCTTCCTCTTCAAAAAGAAGGCTGGAAAAGTAGGACGTGTCCTGGCAAAGGAGGACGTGCCTGGTCAACTTGGAAAAGGGGGGCCTCTGCTCAAGAATGGAGGACATATGGGAATCCCTCCTGGACAGAGGGCTGAAACCTCAAGACAACTCAATATAATGCTCTGACAGAACACAGACTACAACTCCCATGAGCCTTTGCTACCATTTCCCAAGATGCCTTAATTTGCAACAGAAAGCCGACCAGTATGTTCACATGGGATGAATTCTTTCGTATTGACTCTGCATTTTCTTTTTGTGTAGATGCTCTCTTGTTTTGTGTGTGATGAGCTTGTGCGTAATCATGTGCATTTCCGAACTGACCTCACTTTCTCCCTCTTTCGGAATGGTCCTGTACTCCCCCATGTGATAAGCTCCGACTGTATGGTGTACCTGCGCAATTGCGCAATTCGCAGCCAGCAAGGGAAAAAAATGTTTAAAGCGCGGCTAAAAGCCACGTTCCTTGCCGCCCATGTTGCTGCTCCGCCTGTGTTTGTAGCGTTTTGACAGCTTCCCATATAGTTGCTGAGCCACAGAAAAAACCTCAGTCTAGCTGCCCTGTACTTTTTAAATGCACACCTGGGGCTTGCTGTCTAGCTGCTAAGCATTAAGGAAAGTGCAACTTCATGTCACACTTTCTTGCCAATGTAAAAAGCCCCCTAGTGGAACTATTTGAGGTTTGTTTTTTAAATCACAGGGTGGCATTTTAAATTTAAATATACTGCTCCTGATTAAGATTTGAAGATGTGTATTGATCACTCTAGAGCAGCAAAGGTCACATGCAACTATACACTGTAGTATTTAACATAGAGCGTAGTTTGACTCCCAGTTACAGATATGATGAAAACTCAGGGTGATTGATTCCATTTTTCCACAAAACAGGAGAGAAGTTTTCATATATATATATATATATATATATATATCAACAAAAAACAAAACTCAGCAACAAAACAAATTTACCTGCACACCAACTGCACTGGAAATAGACCTAATTAAAGGTGCATAACTTTAGTTATTCCATGCATGCTTCCTTCAAACTACTCAACTGTCTTTTGCACTAAAGTTGCACATTTGTGATGACTAATTTCACTTGGGTCTGCAGGTGTCAAGCCTTAGACAGTACAACAGTAAGATGGTTGATGGAGAAGCAATAAAATCTTTAGATGCTGGGATCAAGCAGAAGATCTGCATGCAATCAAATTTTGTAGGATAAACCCCCTTATCCCACATAATTTATTCCCAACTGTGTCTAGTAGTGGAGCCAATACTGTTATCAAGAGAAAGATGTTAAATTGCACAGTAAATAAATGGCATTATGTTCACTTATTTTCAGTCTGTTAAAGTTCTTTAGCAATAATAATGTCTGTTTCATGCAATTGCATGGTTATCTGTTGAATCTCCTCGTAAACCTTAAGGGCTAGACATAGTTTTTAGTCCCAACTAGAGCAGACCTATTGAATCAATGACAACTTGATAAGTCAAAATTTCAGAAAGGCCCTGTTCAGACTGGCCTGAAAGGATGTCGCGTCCAGATGATGCATACCCTGACTCTGCTCTGTAGGGCACCATGACACCATGCGCCATTCCATACAGTGTGCAGTGTCACGGTGCTCCTCTGGCACTGCATCCATATGATGCAGCACTGGAGGAGTGCCATATAGCTGCGCTGCCATGGCTATGGCACCCTTTCAAGGGTGAAAAAAGGAGCCATTTTTGGCGGCTCCATTTTGCGCCCTTGAAAGGCCAGATTGGGGCCACGGTGTGCGGTTGCCATGGTCCCTGTCCGGCTAGGAATGTATGTACAGCCTCTGAGTTTCATTGATTATAGTTAGGACTAGCAATAGGTCAAAGCATAGGCATGCACAGTTTACATGCATATCCATCTGAGAATACAATTTTAAATATGAAATTTATATTATATTCTACCCATATATTGTCTGTTTTCTCATTTTGAGGAGTCCATGTTTTATTTGTAATTAGCATGTACTAAATATATTGGAACATAAACTCAAGATGCAAGCTTCTCGCTTTGTACAGGGTTTTTTGTTTGTTTTTGTCAAGGGCTGCAAGATTGTATTTTATAGGGCTGTTTCACACATGTACGTTTACTCCTTTTGATGACTTCTATCATGTTTTCCCAAAAATAAAACACTGTTTTATATATTTTTTTCCTCAAGAAGACACACTATGGCTTATTTTCAGGGGATGACTTGTTTTTATTACCGTAAGTATGGTACAACAATCCACATTTATTCAAATATAGTTAAGTCGTCTTCTTCTGGAACATCATCATAACAACCCGGAATTCCATCCTGAATTTCTTGAGACTCCATTTCCTTTAGAACCATTGGCCCCAATCTTTCCACTCCCTTCCCGCCTCCTTCAGTTCCTTGCCGGGCCTATCCCTATGTCTTATTTTCGGGGTATGGCTTGTATTGCACAAATGCTTAGAAATCCTTTTTCTAAGGATTTCTAAAAAAAAAAAAAAAAGAAATCCTTCTACAGCTAAGGGTATGTCTTATTTTCGGGAAAACAGTCTGTGTGAACAATCTATCAGTACAAAACCATACAAAACAGCAAATGTACATACGAATCTACCTTTAATGACAGGCAATAGAATTCATGGCTATTGTATGAGACACTGAAATGTTAATATTGTTCTAATATACTAATACATAGAGGTGTCATGGTGTCTCTCACCATTTCATGCCAGGCTACTAAATAGTATTAAAACAAGTACATTTTAGCAGACATGTTTAGGACACACTTTTTGTCCTGTAACAGTTGTAATTCATCGATTTTCAATAGAGCAGGTTGTCTGCCTGTTATTCATGAATGGTTTAATTTGTTGCTGTGTGCTGACTCAGTCAGAGCAATAGGAGAGGGGTCACATGGTGTAAGAGGAAGGGTCACATGGGTGGCTGCTTCATGCTGCAGTTGGAAAACGATTTTTCGGAATGCCCTTTGCATTTTTAAGGTTTTCCAGGGTGTAATATCTGCAGTGACCACATGGGAGAAACAGAGAGCATTTTCTATAAATTTTCATAACACAATTATAACCGTAACAGAAACCTTGTGAATTATGTATAACTCAGTGAGTACCTTTCTGGAGTACAGTAACAGTTGAGTGATCAAAATAAGAAGTAAAACAGTTTCTGTTCTTTCTTTTCTTTTCTTTTTTTAAATCCACTCTCCAGTTGGATAGGGTACAGTGTAAAAGGTAGAACTGGAGTCAAGAGTAGTAATGGAAAGTGGTAGATTTCGGTTACATTAAAAAAAAAAACTGTTTTCATTTTCATTCGTGTGATTCATACCTGATAATTGTTCCTTCCCCCTTCTTATTTTCTTAAGGAGTTGATGGCATGCATGCTCATATTATGGCAATAATATTATCCCTCCTTATGGAAGAACTAATTTGAAGTGTTTTATAATTCACTTTGACATAAGGACATGGGTCTTGAATATTGTTTTAAGAGGGCATCATGCAATGATTGTTGAACTATGTATCCACTATGTATGCTTTTTTCACCTGTTTCTATAGGCCGCACTCATTGCAGAAGAGAGGCTAGGAACTTAGATTTTCTTAGACTGCATCTTCTACCAGCTCTACCTACTTATGCCAGGGTTGCGTGGCACCTCCTAGAATAGAGGGAGGCCCACAAACTCCCCATCTCTGTTACAGAATATGACCCAGGTCCTTGCATCTCTTCTTAAAAAGAGTATACACTGTGCATTTGTTAATAAAATGACCATAGAAAGTAGTTGTTTTGTGACATTGACATAAAACATGCTAAAACATTGCTTGAGAGAAAGCAAAATCTCTGCTTGAATCCACCACATCAGATTCCAGGTTTTAGGAGATCATTTTGTTGAACCAGTATTTTTCAGTGTTCTCTATATTGCTTTTTGCTGCTGAGTAGTACTGGTCATCTCTTAGATAGTTCTTGTCTCTTAAGTGTGTTTGTTAACAATGTATTTCAAAAGTAGCAGATGGCAGTGCTGTGTTTATTACTGAGAATTTTAAAAAAATGTAGACTACCTTTTCAAATGAAATTGAGAGAAGGTGTGGTAAAGTGGTTTGACCAGTGGACTGTGACTCAGAGACCTGGGTTGGAATCCCCACTCAGCCAAACAAATCCATTGGGTGACCTTAGGAAAATCATATTCCCGCATAAGAAAACTGATTGGTTTACTCTAGGGTCACAGTAAGTCAGAAATTACTTGAAGGTACACGTTTCTGCAGTCATAGTGATGTGGGCTAATTTTCTTCATGCCACAAACTGACAGCACAAATTGGTATCTTGGGAAAATGTATCTTTTCTTCTTGCTCTGGTTGTAATTTAAGTTCACCTTAACTGCCTTCCTGTAATTAAGAAACAGTGTTTGTGACTTGGGAATTTATTATTATTATTATTATTTGTAGAAAACATTTAATGTACATGATTGGAGAGGAATAATACACAGTGACATGAAACAGTGAATGAGATAACATATGCCCATGAATGTTGATGGCATTAGATAATAATATGAAGTCTGTTGGTATTATTGGAACAGATTTTCCAAAACTGATCCATCAACTCCATTCGAAGAATCAGTGGAAGGGTTGCTGAATATTGGAAACATCTGAATTTTGCCCTGCAATTGTTTTAGTTTTTCTGACAATGGGGACTGAAGCAGTTTTGAGCATGTACTGGTGTGATTTTCATCACTTGCCACCCTTAAGTCCAAATAGCAAACCAGGACTGAGTACAGGACCTGACCTTGGGCTATAGCTCACAAGTACCGGTTGTACACCCAACATCCTACCACTTTTCTTACATGGACAGGCACATCTTATGCATTAGGAATGTAAGACAGCTGTTAGTAAAATATGTTATGTATGTCATTTGATATTTACAACAAAATAAGAAAATAAAGCAACCTTCCAAGACCTCCTAGCGACTTTAAAGCAGCTCACACACATTCACATAAGTTTTAGCAAACTGATTCAGAAATAGTAACTCATTTCCCTGATTAGGCTTAGATAGGTGGTAATGTACTCTACATTTTGAAATCTTCAAGAAAAGAAAACCTGAAACCTCATTTTCTTTTACTGTGGCTTTGACAAGAAAGGGGGAAAACACAGGAATAGCTATTAGTACTTTCAATAGGTTTCTTTTATAGTTCAGTGTAAATACACTGTTTTGTACATATCCAATATACCGTACATGAAAGAATGGTGGCAAAGCAACAACTGAAGAGAGATTTACATAAAATGTGGAGATTTTGCTTATTATTTCACAAAATGCTAAAATAGTTTTCCACATGAGTTAATTTGTCTTGCAAATAGCATTTGAGGTATCATTTGATCTTTGCCATCTTCAGTTATTAAAGATGAACACAACAGCCTATGCATTTTTTTCACTAAAATGATTATTTTAATCATTTTGTTAGGAACAAGTGTATATATAATCAGTGATAATCTTCCATCATGAACATTTCCTGTTCAGATTCTACAGTTCTGCAGCATGCAGTTGAGTCAGGATCCTCAAGTTATCTGTAGCTGAACGGGGGGGGGGGGG
This sequence comes from Urosaurus nigricauda, assembly GCA_034509955.1. Lineage (NCBI taxonomy): Eukaryota > Metazoa > Chordata > Lepidosauria > Squamata > Phrynosomatidae > Urosaurus > Urosaurus nigricauda. Next base: position 107,906,902 of record JAOEGL010000003.1, on the reverse strand, counting down.
GGGGATAAATGCAATTGAATTCAATTTCTGAAGTTGATTGATTAAATACATATCCTCCAAGTAATTATAGATCTAAAAGTTTTTTGATATGTGAATAAGGTAGGCCCCATTAATTTACCTATCCATTTACACTCTATTCTGGCAAAGGCTGCAGTTGCTTACAGAACTCTGTGGAATTTCACAGTGGAGAAGCAGAAGCTCATTCATTCAGGAAGATTCTCTAGCGAGGATGGTACAATTCAGTTATGATGAACCCTAGTTATCAGTTTCATCATGTATCAGGCTACATGAAACAAAATACTGTAAACTAGATACAGTTAATAACAGTGTTTGAGGGAGTGTGAAACTACTTCAGCCCTTCCAGAAAAATGGCATTTCAGTGGATATGTTTACTCTGCATCCCCAATGACTTCAGTGAACGACACATAATTCTGTCCCTCATAGTGCCACATACGCTTTGTCCCATGTTACCTCTTTTTCAGTAAGTGAATTATACAATCCCAAACCAATCCTAAATATAGTATTGAAAATGCCACAAATATTTGTCTGGGAAGAAATTAGACTATTAGTGTACTATTAATGATTGGTGGTAGTCTCAGTTCCCAGTCCCACTTGTCAAATAATCAACCATAAGTTCTCAGAATTTTGGGAGCATCTAGCTTTTGCAATGATTTAAAATTATGTCAACAAAAGAATAAATTAAATGGATCTGACCAAAGAGAGTTATGCATGTTATTTCCCATTAACCCAAAAGCTAATCAGGAATATAAGCAAGTAAGAGAACATAGGTCATATAGCAAGATAAGCTGTATGTGGGTGTTTCACATTCTTTGTCTGTAGAAATGTGAATATAGGGAGCTTTGAACAACAAAGTTGGAAAGGGCAAATTCTCCAGAATTCTTACAAGATAAGGAGCCTCTCCCAGAGTTTTTGCCAACTGAAGGGATAAGGCATTCCACACAAGTAAGCAAGTGGTGAAGAGCTATGAGGGTAAAGAAAGTCATGCCTCATAGAATGATGATTCCTTAGAATTTCTTCTATCTTGCTATAGCTAAGCTGTATTGTGGTGTGCACAGAATTCATCTAAAGCCAGTGTCTTTTATCCACACCTCTGAGGTATGAAAATACTGTGCTTCTTAAAACCCTTCTTTTAGTTCTGATCATGTTTGCACATCACAACACACCATGGTATGATTTGTTGACATCTGGCTTGTATGACATGCAAAGCCACCACTGCTAGCAAGTTATGGTTGGGCAGTGACATAACACAATATGAATCTATAGTTTGTTTTGGCTTACAGATTTTACTTGTTTTAAAGCATGCACCACTGTGATGTTCAAACTTGAAAGTAATGGAAAGGCCAACTACTTTAATTGATGAGCACCAAACACTTAGTTCTACGTATTTCTGTTGCTCATTTATAATGCAGCTTTTCATGGAGGATGAGGATTGGAATATGTAGAATATAACAAAGAATATGTGGGACAATTCCAATGCATTTCCCATATGGCATGCTGAGTTTCCATAGGAAATGAAATTATTGCAAGTGAAAGGGGGTGAGTTTGTAGCATGGGTAGTAGACCCCTCTGTCACAAGTGCTGACTCTTATATCAATAATGACTACCTAGCTGTTAAATTTGTCTGTTGCATTAGGGATCACCATATTTCTTTACTCTCCACAGGCAACCAGGCAGCCATCTTACATATGCAAAGCAAAGGATGTTTCATACTTTCAGTTCCATGCAGAACAAATGCAGTGGTTATTATTATCATTGCCTTCAAGTCATTTCTGACTTACTACAACCCCAAGGCCAACCTATCATGGGGTTTTCTTGATAGAATTTGTTCAGAGGGGGTTTGCCCTTGCCTTTCTCTGAGGCTGAGAGAGTGTGACTTGCCCAAGATCTCCCCGTATTCTATGCTTCTATGTCCAAGCAGGAATTTGAACCCTGGTTTCCCAGGATCCAACTTCAACACTAACCAGTACACCACGTTATATCAATCATAAGTAGTGGAGGTCAATGGAAATCCAATTCTTTCTCTGTGGGACTGTTCCCTGTTTGTTCTATAAGTGCTTCTATGTCTTTCCACTAGTGTTAACAGGTTCAATAATACCCAGTGTAGACACAAGATGTAAAGATTGCAGTTTGTCATGCAGCTGTCCCAGGTACCAGCAACATCACTAGGGGGTGTGGGGAAGCCATCCACACCTGGTGACACCCCATGCTGTCCCATCCCATCCTTTTCCTCATGAGGAGAAGTATGGGGCAGTCTGAAGAGGCTGAGTGCGCTGCCCCAGAAGCACCTCCCTCACCACAGGGTGACACATGGAGTGGGGATGCCACTGCCAGCTACAGGGACTCTGCTGACCTAAATTCTGACATTACAGCTTTTAGCACACAATCTGCAACTAATACTGTTTAATAAAGCTGTGACTATTGCAGCTGCATCTCTGTTCATGTGTTGGTGGGCAAATGAAGACCCTCCAACGCTGTGATTGTTAACTCTAACAATTTACTGCATTGGGCATTGCTACATGAGCAGTAAATATGGTAACTGAGTCAGGAATAATATGGAAAGAATATGAGTAAGTTCCTGTATCATAAAAAATAGTAAACTATTCTATAGTGGTCAACACCATAGAATTTCCTTGCAAATCAATGTTGTGAAACATTTGGCCCTCAGAATGTTATGGGCTGCAGCTTCCATAGACCCTTACTGTTGGTAGAACTGATAGGAGTGTTAGACTGGGGCATCTGGATGGCCCTTGTGATAAAGTATTTGTACAAGTCACTACTATACTTCAAGTTTTCTTAATGAAAATTAAAGCTGATAATGAATGCAAAAAAATCATTTAACCAATGTTGCATTTTCCTATGTTCATTCTCAAAATACACAAGTTTTCAAATCCATGTGAAATCTTAAATCTTAAATAAGATAATTAACTCTTTTGTTAAAGCAACATTTTATTGGGAAAAGTTTTTGCTCATACTTGGATGATATTTTTTAAAAGATATATGTATTGTTGATTTACTTTTGTACAAAGATTAACCTTAGATGAGTTGTGCCTTTTTATAAATAGCAATATGTAAACAGTGACATTTCTGAGTTTAATGTATGTTACTGGAGGCAAAAGAACTAGCAAGGTGCTCTACATACTATTATGTAGTTCACAAAACTGTTTCACCTCTAAGGCAATGGCTGCTGGAAAATTACTTGCCCATGTCAGATGCTCTGTGAAGCTGATGTGACATAGGAAGTGCTGATCCACATAGTCAGCCACATGCTGCAGAGAAAGTGTTCACATCAGCACTGCCAGCCCTCAGGAGGTGTAGAACTGGCATCAGGGAGACTTGAGGATGAAAGCACTGATTCATATGATCATACCTGTAGGTACATTATAGCAGACACACGGAGCCCTGACACAAAGAGGTTGCTTGACAATAACCATTACATAGAAAAGCAGTCTGAATTCCAAAGCAACCTTGAAAAAGAGATTTTAAAAAATGTTTACTCTCTTCTTAGTTCATATGAAATCCGATGTTCCTACTTTGTTCCTGTCTGCAATGCCACTCTGATCTAACAATACAACCCTCCCTCTTAGCCCAAATTCTCCAGTGATATACTGTAATCTCTTTCAGTTTCTAGCCTTCAGTCTCCACCAGTGCCAAGTAGCCATTGACCACCTGTCACTAGGACAAAGTGGAGCAGCAGGATATCCTTCAATAGTAATAGTTAGCCCTTACATTTCTATAGCGCTTTATAGTGCTAAGCACTCTATATCTTCAAAATACCTTTACTTTTACATGGTGCTTTTTCAGATCTGTGTACTCCACAACTATAGGATGAAATACCGTAGGTATTTTAGCATGGGGAATTTTTATAGTGAACTTCTACCGTACTGAGTTTTGTAGGTAATGGATGACTAAACATGAAAGTCTAGCAAATTGTTCTCAGGCTCATGATAGTGATATACTTTCAAAGCAGAAATATATACACAGTATTTAAGCCCTACAAATAAAACATCTCTGGCAAATGCATGATTAGCTAAGCCAAGAGATGAGGAAAAGGCTTTGTGTGGTTTATTCTCTTGAATAAATAATCTGAATTTTATGGGTTTTATAGGTTCGAGTCATAACTTTAATGTTATTTAAATGTAAGGATTTCTTGAGTGTGGTCAGCTGTAATAGTGTATTGATTTTTGAAGATGCAGTAGGTAATTGCAGACACTTGGAGGCTTATTCTCATTTGGATGCACTTGTACCTTCATCAGTGGCAGTCATGCATGTATGTATCTCAAAAAAAAAATGGGCTCCTTCTAGCTAAGACATTTTTTACTGCAGAACTATATTAGCAGAAAATGAGGTTGGAACCCAAATTAAAATGTTGTATTGGATTGTCTATCAGCTGAGTCTGCATGAAAATTGTAGATGAGTCAAAGCTTCATTGTCCACAAGATTAACAGACGTGAAGGGAAATTACTTTTTTCAATGAAGTGGTTTCCCTTTGTATGTAATGTCTGTCTGGTAGGGGCTTCAGATGAGGGCAAATCAATACATAGCTATTTTTATGGTTGTGTGTAATAGCAAATAATAACCAAGCACTATTGCTCTGCAGTCTCCATTGTTTCACTGAGACATTTGATGGATCTTTGGCAGGTTATCTGTCGGGGTCTGCATGACTGGTGTGTTAGTGCTTTAGTTTATTTTGTTCTGTTTTCTGGTTCATGTATGTCTTTAGTTTATGGTAGTTGCTTGAAATTCTTTCACATCTGGGCCATGCTGTGGACGTGTCCTGTACAATTGTTTTCTACCACATGTACAGTTAAACAGGGTTTGCATAATTGGTGATAATATGTCAAACTGATAATCTCACACATTACTCAGGTGTGCCTGAGTAATGACCATAGATCCAGGAGTAAAGCATGAAGGATTTCCATGTAAGTGTCTAGTTGAACAGGAGTGGTAATGTGAATTGGTCCTAAGTTACACCTTATTTTCATGTGGAATCAGTCATACATGGCAGTAACACCAGAAGCCCATTCACACTACATAGTTATAGCGCTACAATTCTTCTTTAACTGCCATGGCTGCATCCTAGGGAATGCTGGTGTTTGTAGTTTGGTGAAGTACTAGAGGAGCATTCTAACTGGGAATTATAGAGCCCCCTTCCCAAACTGGTAATTCTAGGTTTCCATAGGCTGGAACAAGGGCAGTAAAAGTCGAAGCATAGAACTATAATTGTGTAGTGTGAAAGGAACCTTGATTTGTGTCTCAGTAATGTGGACTGTAGTGACTCCTTCAGCATCAGAACTGATCCACAATGCTTACTATATAATTTCTAGATTTGTACAATTTTAATATTGCTATCTCAAATATTTGCAAATTTGGTTTTATTATGGTATGTATACACTCATTCTGAAGAATGCTTGTCCTTTCTGGCTAAGACAGCATCATCCATGCACAAGTATGAAGTACCAGCAAGCTTAGGGTATTATTATTATTTTTATTTCTTACCTGCCTCCCCATAGATCAAGGCAGAGAATAGTAACAATTAACACATACACCAAATCAGTCAAAACACATCAATTAAAATACACATCATTTTAAAAGGACATACAGAGGCTGTAGAGACTGCCCAAAAGGGGCGGTCTGTAAGTGCCCAGGAAAGCACTGGGATGGGGCCAGGGCTGCCTCACCGACAGTCCCAGAGGCCCCATTCCGCTGCTTCTCCAGGCCACGGAGAAGCAGCAAACTGTCACTTTTCCATGGCCTGAAAGCGGGGTGCAGCTGGCACCCTGGGTGCCCGCTGCACCCTGCCATCCCTGGTGGTCCCAAGGGCAGAAAGGGGCCGCCGCCATGGCCCCTTTCCCCTCGGTGTCCTTAGTGCGGCTGTGGACCAGCGCCAAAAAAGGAGCTCTATTTTGGAGTTCCTTTTGGCACCACTGAAAGGGCGCCCTAGGTGCCCTCCAGCAGCGTCATGACGGCAGGCGCACACCACATTGTCTAAATGCAGCATGTGCCATGACATCATCATGGCGCGTGCATATGGATGGCACGCAAAAAACATGGTGCCATCCATACGCAGTAGGGTTAGGGAGGGTGTAAATGCTGCACCCTCCCTAACCCTACTCACGCCCCACAGATGGCCCTTTTGGGCCGTCTGTATTGGGCCACATACAGTTTAAAAAGACAAAATATACACATATTAAAGCAATCCATATTTAAAATTCATCATTTAAAATTCACAATTTTAAAATCATCTGGATAAGCCTGCCAGAAAAGTCTAGTCTTCAGTGCTCTTTTAAATTCAGACAGTGTAAGCAGCTGTTCCGTCTCTTTTGGCAGGTCATTCCACAGACTAGGGGCAGCTGAAGAAAAAGTCCTCTGGTTGATAGTTGCCAACCCTGGCTGACTGGAGTAAATGTCTGCCAGAGGACCTGACAGTATGGGGCAGATTATATGGGAGGAGGCAATCCTGTAATAGCAATATAGCAATAGTAAGTACATTTCTATACCACTTATCAGTGAACTAGCACTCTATAAGCAGTTTACAATGTGTAAGCCAATTGGCCTCAACAAGCTGGGTACTTATTTTACCAAACTATGAAAGGATGGAAGGCTGAGTGGACCTTGGAGCCCTCTTCTAGGATCAAACTTGCAATGCTGTGGCTGCAATACCAGCGTTTAACCACTGCACCATCATGGCTCCTGTAGATCACCTGGACCCAAACCATGTAGGGCTTTAAAATTAATAGCCAACCCTTTGTACCTTGCCCAGATACTAATTGGCAGCCAGTGGAGTTATTTTAATACTGGTGTAACGTGATCACTCCTGGATGTGCCAGTAATCAACCTGGCTGCCATATTTTGAACGAGCTGAAGTTTCCAAACTTGGCACAGAGGTATCAATGTATAGCTCATTGCAAAAGTCCAGCCCCGAGGTTACCATTTTTAGGTCCTCCATTTCTAAGTAGGGGTACATCTGGCATATCAGGTGAAGCTGATAATAATGTTTGCAGAAGTAATGCTGCTTGGAGTTGACAACAGGTTCAGACCCATATTATTCCTTCAGTTCCGTGTTCAATAACAAAGTGTGTTTGCCCAGACTTTGTTTATGTTTTCAAATAAAAGTTTCCAGTTACTGGTAACTTAAAAAACTTTAATTATATTTTTAATTTCATATATTTTTTTAATTCATCCTATTTCATGCCAAAAGATTCCCAGATTTTAAACGGCCATCTGACCCTGCAGAATGCTTGAATAAATGCTGTCACAGAGCTTATTTGTTTAGTGACTATCTTATGGTTCTTAAAGAGCAGGACTTATTGTCTGTTATACAAATTATTCAGGTTGCTTTGAATAACATGAAGCTTGCTTTGGCAGTCAGTTGAATACAGATAAGTTTTAGAGTTGAAATTGGAAGAGTCAAAAAGGGATGGAGAAACAGCAGGATGGGAGGAAAGGAGGTGGCAGACGAGGAAAATGTGATCTTCAGGAATGGTCTGGCAGTGAGTCAAAATTCCATGGAGATTCTTATGTTTTGAGCATCACACAAACCGTGCTTGTTTGGCTTCCTCAGATTCTGCTAATTTTACTGCAAATGATTCCTAAACTCCATTAGTCTTCTGTGGGTTCATAAAAATGAATTTCAAGCCCTATTTGTTGAGACAAGGGATACAGACTCCTGGTTTCAAAGGAGTCTTACCACTTACAGTACTGCTTCCTACATCATGTGTGAGTGTGTGTATGTGTATATGTGTGCGGAAAGTCTGACTCCAGCCTGTGGTCTAAGTCCAATAAAACCCCAGGTGTTATTTTATTATTTCAAGACTAACTGATCCTTCCCAGAAGGACTAAACTTCTAACATTATGAGCTGATGGCTAAAGTTCATTTCAGTATGAAACTCCTTTCAAATAATGGTGCTTTCTTTCTGGCCCTAATGACTGGGTAGTGATTGCGATTATTTGGTAGAAATAAAAATGCTGGGTTTGTACATTTTCATTTATTTCACTACCGCATGTGAGAATGAACACTTTCTCCCTTCTGGGCAACATTACATTAGTTTTTGTGCATATTTAAATCTTGTTAGCCACCAAAGTCCCTGTATTGGGAGGAAGGCAGGGATTTATTTATTTATTTATAAAAATATTTTGGAACTGTTTGTGCCAATTTCATGACAAAATACAAGCCGTCATGATGTTGGGAAGTTATGTCATCATAAATTGGCTTATGCTCTCATAAAGTTGAATTGGATCATTGTGCAGCATTTGTATTTTCAGGAGAAGAGACATAGCTATGCCATTGGGACCACTGCACAATCAAGGCCAGCAGTGTGATTGCTGCACAACGTGTCCTGGTGTACAACATGTCATATTGTGCTATGGGAGCCCCCATTTACCAGTGGTTGATCTTGTCCATGCTCCATTATGCTTTGTTGCAATTCACTAGCATGATTGCATGTTGCATCATTGCAACTCTTGTCATTATAAAGTTACATATTTTAGTCTTTGATGCAGGTTCTCAGCTACAGAGTTATTTTATACAAAAGAGAGGCAATTTGGTGGAGCAGTTTTGAGTGTAGGATACTGGGAGACCAGGGTTTGAATCTTTGCTCAGCCATGGAAGCCCACTGGGTGGACTTGAGCAAATCACACTCTTTCAGTCTCAGAGGAAGGCAGAGGCAAAGCACCTTCTGAACAAGTCTTGCCAAGGAAACCCTTTGATAGAATTGCCATTAGTCAGAAATGACTTGAACATACAGAACAACCTTTTGCACAAAATACAATTTTTTGTGCAAGATAATGAAATCAAAAAAAGCACTGATCTATTAATTCTCATAAAGGGTCAAAGGATCTCATGGTGATTGACTTCCCCCCCCTTTTTTTTACATTCATATGCTAATAAAATATTAGCAGAGAGAAGGAAGCCAAAAGAGTTCCGTTTAAATGGCATGAGAAGTGTAATCCTAACAACTTGAGGAACTGAGTGCAGGCAGCTTTTACAGTACTGATACTGGTTTTTCCAATGTGTGCAAATGCCAGCAAGTGGAGTTGGCAATGAGGTAATGCTAATACTGTGTGCATAATTCAGCTTCTATAACAAAAGCACCCTTAAATTAGTCAGAGGGACTAGTCTTTGCCAAGAAAACATTAAACCAAGTTTTAATTTTCTGAGCCAAGCCATTTTAAAATTACAGAGAGCCCGAGATAATTAGGAAAATATCCAAAGGCTAAAAAACATCTCATTTTTTAAAAAACTCTTTTAACTTTAACATGCCCAGTCTAGTATATGTCAGTTTCAGTAACCACCCCCCCCCCCCCAAAAAAAGGTTGCCCTAAGTTACATCAGAAAATTGACATTATGTGAAACTTATTCTGACTGTATGCTGGTTTTCTAGAAACTCATTTAATGATGTATTAATTGTGTAATGAAAACTAGTTTACTATTTATTTTAGGCAAATAAATACCACATGATAGAAAGATTGTGATTTATTCAATATAAAGTAACTGTAATGCAGTAATAAGGTACAAATAAGAACAAATGTACAGAACCTTAAGCTTAAATTCAGTGGATAGTTCCAGATGAAACAGACCCATTTGATCAATGGAATTTAGTAAGCCAACACCTACATTACATCCATTTATTCTGTGGGTCTTCTTTAGCCGAAACTAGACATTGAATTTAAACTTAAACTGCAGTGACAACAGTGTAAAGCTGACACTGGCAATAAAACTCTCTTGTAGAATTTAGAAAATGAATTGTTTCATCTGGCACCAAAGTTCCAAGGGAACAGATGCCTAGAGAGCGTCACTGGGAGATCATTCCATAACTGAGTTGCTTACAACAAGATCTTGGAGAACATACAGGGGTGACTTTTTGAACTCTTTCTGTTCAAGGAACTCTTTCCATGGGAATTTATCTGAAGCCTGGATAATCCTGCTCCTGGCAGCATGGGTTGGCTTCTGTGGCTGCGGCCTGCTTTGGGAGCAAGTCATGTGATCAGTGCAGTTCCAACCTGGTTCTGGCTAAAGCGGCCTCGGGCTACTCCTTCCTTCCCATCTGCTCCAGCCCCCTGTCTAGTTTTGCAGTTTCTTGGGAGTGTTCTAGAATTATCATCACCATCAATATCATCATCATCTTGCTTTTTTTCTAATTTTCTCTCAATCGGTTAAAACAAAATAAACCTTTAAATAATAAAAATTAAAAGTCCAGCACAACATACAAGGCCTGTTTCCCCTAATAAGATCCAAGCTTTGAAAAATTACTTTTTATTTTTTACTAGAACACCCAGAATTATGTTCCCCTTGACCACATTATGCTGCAACTTTAATTTCATTTTCAAAACTGTGGAATGTTTCAGTTCATAATGGCATCTTGTGGTTCAGATAATGCACTTTGTAATGAGAAGATCATTATGGACCAGCCATTTTCCAGTGAAGATTGGCAACTGCTGCTGATGGTCAAAGAAACCCATATAAACTTCCACAGAGTCCAGTTCTTGCATCATTTTGAAAATTACTGATACAGAATTAGATGGACTCTTCATAATAAAACACATGACATAGGTAGAGAATGGCAAAAGATTTATCAAGCAAAAGGGATACCAAGAACACGTTCACAGCTTTAATATTGTAGACAAAGCTTCTCAGCAAAATAGAATGTGTTTCACATTTGAGGCTGTGATCCTATAGATGGTTATCAAGGAGAAAATACTAGTGCATTCAGTATGGGGTTTATGCAGCATGAAAAATGAAAGTCTATCTCCTTTGGCATCTTTCTGAGCTATAAATAAAAAACAAGGCATGTACATCAGTTTTCAATGTGTTTTAAGAATATTCACATGTTTTTGTTTGTTTGTTTGGTCATTCTGAATAAGAAAAGGCATCTCAGTACATTGGGACACCCTAGCCAAAAATGATCACGTACTGTGAGATATTTACCCCCTATTTTTGAAGTTTTGTGAAAATATCATTTGTGCAAAAGATGTTTCTTTTTCTTTTCTTTTTAAATATTTTGCACAAAATATGGTGTCTTGAAATATGAAAATACAGTCAGCTCTCCGTATCCACAAATTCTTTATCCACAGATTCAACTATCCACAGTTTCAAAATATTTAAAAAGATACAAATTCCAAAAAGCAAACTTTGATTTTGCCATTTTATGTAAGAAACATGATTTTCGACTGTATTTAATGGGACTTGAGCATCCATAGATTATGATATCCACAGAGGGATCCTGGAACCAAACCCCCACTTGATACCAATCATCCACTGGATACACAAATTCTGCAGTATTTCTCAGAGTGAAGAAAACCTGACATTCTCTGTTCTTTCAAATAAGGGAAATATCCCAGATTCTCTCTAGCTTCCCTGATCATTACAAGTAATGGAAGCATGGATTATCTACCTCAAAAACTCCATGATGTGAGATAAGAAATGCAACTTAACCTAAAACATTAAGAACTTTTTTTTTTTTTTTTACTGTAAGGGCTGTTCAACTGTGGAATAAATTACAGTATATTGCAAGCTGGTGGACACTCCATTTTTGGAACTCTTTAAACAGAAGGTGGATGGACATTTTTCAAGAATGCTTTAGCTGTGTATTCCTGCATGGCAAGGGGTTGGACTTGATAGCCCTTGTTATCCCTTCCAATTTTTAGATTCTATAATTCTATGAAATGCTAAACATAGTAGATGTAACAGCAACTAAGCATGCTGATTCTTTTCTTGAAGTTTCAGTTATGTAAACTTGGGGATACTATGATACTGTACTTACATGATTTTAGGCAGGTTTTCTCCTTTCCACTGATCCAAAGCAAAACAAAAGATCAGACTGTGTTAAATAAATGTACCACTCCTGGTCAGTATGTAGAACATACATGATTTATCTTATAAAATAACCCCTTGGTGATCAACAGTTGTACATCTGTCACCAATGCATGCTAGTGCCTTCAAGGCACACACTGATAATCAATTTCTGATTCTTGCCTGCCAAACAGACCTTGTAATCATAGCTTCTCCTGCCCTGTTCTCTTTGAAATGCAATACTTTTCAAATCAAAAGGCTTGTTCAGTTTTTTTAAATCTCTGACTGAGAAACAAGAGGAAGAAAATAACACAGTGTTTGGAAAGCAAGTGAGGCATTTCAAATACCTTTGAAACACAAACAAATGAAATAACACTTCATGACTGATTGGGTTAAGTCTTAACAACAGCAGTGGCTGCTTCCTGGAACCCTGTTCTTACAGTATAATTTGAAGCAAGAGCTTAGTAAAGCTTATTAACTCTGGGAACTATTTTGATGACATCGTTTAGCCCTGGAATATGTAAAGGAGCTACAGAAGGAAAGGGTGCTTTTGAGAGAGGTTGAAAATGTTATTTTGGGATTACAACTCCCATGGGAGTTATAGTCCAAAAGTAACTTTTTAAAGTTGTTGTTTTTGAATATGTAACATCTGATATCTCCTCATCCATCTCACAAAGAGTACCCAAATGTCTTTGGACCAAGGATCAGATGTAAAGCTTTCAAATGCAAAGACTTTGCAAGAGTTTAGGAATCTATCGAGACCTTGCTCTCCAGATGTTTTGGACTCCACCTCCGCCAAACCCTGGCATGCTTGTGGGGTGGTCAGAGAATATGGACGTTACAGACCAAAATATGTGAAGAGCACTGAGTTGCCCATTCCCGAGAGACACACTGAATGACCATGGTTGCCCAGGGTTTCACTAAGGGTCTTAGACATAACTAGAATTGCCAGAGATTAATCTAGGAATCTTCTACATGTCAGACAATTTTGCTGCCATGAATTAATAGCTTTTATTTAGAGAGAGCTGGTCAGACTCCCTTAACCTAGCTCAGAATTAATCAGAAGGAAAATGATTAAGACTAGTCCCTGGCATGGATCATCCACTTCATCAAAACAATTTTGTGGGAAGACATCTATCCTCAGAATAATGTAGCATTATACACCTAATCATGTCCTCAAATTACATAATTAAGTGTTCAAAGGAGCCTAGAGGCCTCATGGAATATCCATTTTAGGATTTTGCTATCAAAATGGCTGCGGCAGAAACAGATCGGCAAAGTGTGGTTTACAGACATTCATGCTGTGATTTTGGTTGGAAATCCTATATTGGGCATATATAAATAAGCATAATATTAAGTAAGCACAGTTTTCTAGATTTTAGGTTGTTTTTTAGGAGTGTAAATTCCTCAGAAGAATCTAAGAAAGCCACTGTACAGAACTGACAGGTTACAGATAAAGTATTCTGATTGCCTAGTTCTAATTGTTTTAGTTAGGGGCTCTTCAGACCAGCCATTAAGGCCAGTCTGGGGGCAGACTCAGGACATCACATCCGCATGAAACAGCTCTGACTCTGCCCCCAGGGCACTGTGATGCTACGCACTGCTCCACACGGTGTGTGGCATCACAGCGCTCCTCCGGTGCTGCATCTGCATGATGCAGCACCAAAGGAGCACCATATAGCTGCGGCGCTATGACTATCATGCCCTTTCCAGGGTGCGAAAAAAGCTGCTTTTTGCAGCTCCTTTTTGGGCCCTGGAAAGGCCAGATTGGGGCCGCAGCGTGTGGTTGCTGTACAGCACCTTAGTGAATGTTGACTATAGTGGAAAGAATTAGTGTGTATAGCAACTGTAGAAAACAAGCATAGTTACAGAGTTTGCAATGAAAGCAATATATTTCCCTTCCACAAAAAATGCCATATTCAAACCACCTTATCCAAATGCTGTGTTCATCATCAAATCACATTAATATGGCTTGTTTATTTATATTTGGGAGTTATGTTTTGTTTGTTCTGTGCGTATGTGAAAAAGTTAATGCTCTACCTTTCATCTCTTCCCTGATGAAAATTAAAGTACATAGAATCAGACAAAAGAAGTCTGCGACACTTAGGCTGCATTAGACCAAAAACATCTGCGTCAGCTGAACTGTATTGTCCATGCTGGAAAATGAACCTGACATATAAATGCAGTATCCCTATTCTAACTAGGGCCCATTTTACATTGGCAAAAAGAGGTGTGTTGAAGGCTGCATGAAAGCCCAGCCTTTAGATGAGAAAAAGGGAAAGTGTGCCATGAAAACACTATTTTGGAGTTTTAAGGGAGAAGAAGTGCTTTAAAAAGGAGCTGGCCCATTTTACATTGGCAAAAAGAGGTGTGTTGAAGGCTGCATGAAAGCCCAGCCTTTAGATGAGAAAAATGGAAAGTGTGCCATGAAAACACTATTTTGGAGTTTTAAGGGAGAAGAAGTGCCTTTAAAAAGTAGTTTGATTTCCCCACTACTTTTTTTAAAAGGGTGCAACATTGCTATTGCATCTAAAGGCTAAGGTGTACACTGGTCCCCCGGGTTACGAAGGTAATCCGTTCCGGGATTACCTTCGTAACCCGGAAGCTTTCATTACCCGGGGGACCGCTTTCGCGGAGGGACTGCGCAGCCATTTAAAGGGGCCGCGCGGCTTTTTTCGGCTTTTTTTCTTCGTATCCCGGGGGATCTTTCGGATCCCGGGGGATACAATGGCGGTCCCGCAGCCTTCGGATCCCGGGGTTTTCGTAACCCGGGGGATTCGTAAGGCGGGGGACCACTGTAGTTGCACAGTTAAATGGGGCTCTGTCTCTTTAAAGCACCCATTTAAAGTTAACGATACAAGTGCGGAGGGAGGGAAGGTGCCAAGACAAGAAGAGACCTTCAGAGCCCGGCCAGAGTGCTCCTGCACCTTCCTTCACCTCCTCCCTTTGGCTGAGAGAGTGTGACTTCTAGGGAGACAGCAGGGCACTGGAGGCGCTCAGCCAGGCCAGGGCAAGCTGGCAAGAGGAGGAGGAGAAGGGGAAGGACCTGGAGCACCTCCGCTGCCCTGCTTCCCTGCAAGTCACACTCTCTCAGCCGAAGGGGGGAGGAGAAGGCAGGCCCAGGCACACTCTGGCCAGGCTCCAGGGCTCTCTCCTGGCTGCCTTCCTCCTCCCTTTGGCTGAGAGAGTGTGACTTGCAGGGAGGCAGGGCAGCAGAGGGGCCCCATGTCCCTCTCCTCCTCCTCCTCCTCCTGTTTCCAGCTTGCCCTGGCCCAGCATCAGGAGGACCTGGAGCACCACCGCTGCCCTTCCTCCCTGCAAGTCACACTCTCTCAGCCAAAGGGAGGAGGAAGGCAGTGGGGAGGGAGGGAGGGAAGGAGCCAGGAAGAGACCCCTAGAGCCTGGCCAGAGCATGCCTGGCCCTCCTGCTTCCTCTTCAAAAAGAAGGCTGGAAAAGTAGGACGTGTCCTGGCAAAGGAGGACGTGCCTGGTCAACTTGGAAAAGGGGGGCCTCTGCTCAAGAATGGAGGACATATGGGAATCCCTCCTGGACAGAGGGCTGAAACCTCAAGACAACTCAATATAATGGTCTGACAGAACACAGACTACAACTCCCATGAGCCTTTGCTACCATTTCCCAAGATGCCTTAATTTGCAACAGAAAGCCGACCAGTATGTTCACATGTGATGAATTCTTTTGTATTGACTCTGCATTTTCTTTTTGTGTAGATGCTCTCTTGTCTTGTGTGTGATGAGCTTGTGCGTAATCATGTGCATTTCCGAACTGACCTCACTTTCTCCCTCTTTCGAAATGGTCCTGTACTCCCCCATGTGATAAGCTTCGACTGTATGATGTACCTGCACAATTGCGCAATTCGCAGCCAGCAAGGGAAAAAAATGTTTAAAGCGCGGCTAAAAGCCACGTTCCTTGCCGCCCATGTAGCTGCTCCACCTGTGTTTGTAGCGTTTTGACAGCTTCCCATGTAGTTGCTGAGCCACAGAAAAAACCTCAGTCTAGCTGCCCTGTACTTTTTAAATGCACACCTGGGGCTTGCTGTCTAGCTGCTAAGCATTAAGGAAAGTGCAACTTCATGTCACACTTTCTTGCCAATGTAAAAAGCCCCTATGTAAGTGGCAGAAAATGGGAACATTTGCAAAATTGGTCCCAGGAACTTCCATAAAGGCAGCTGTCATTGCATGGAAATGAAAAATGATATCTCCTCTAAACTATACCCTTAGGCATGTTTGGTTTTAAATGCTTTGCAAATATGTCATTATATTTCATGTGGTTCCATATCTGAATAGGAACAGTGACATTTATTGTACCTGCAGGCTGGTGTATTTCCTGTGCCCTATCTTTTTAATGGTTATCCATCATTCCTTATTTCAGAAATTTCAGAGTACGAACTCAGGAATGAACATTTAATGGTTTGACATGCACATCTGTTTCTTGCAATAAACTTAACAAAGTCTTCCGACAAGTTGCCAGAATTTGCTTAGCCAATATTTATATTCTATACCCTCCACGTTTTTTTTTCTGTTTGTTTATAACACAATTCTGCTGTATACTGTGATTCTTTAATTAAAGGTACTTGTCATAGACAATTCATAATGCAGAAGAACATTTATTTTTTGCTTACTTATATCCTATATTTCTTCCAAGGAGCTGAAGGCAGCATGCATAGCCTTCCCATTTTATCCTCACAAAAACCCTGTGAAGTATAAGGTGAGTGATTGTGGTTGGGGCAACATAATTTAATGACCTTCATGAAAGTCTCAGACTTAAACTTTGCTCTTCCTGTTCCTAGTCCAGCACTGTAATGACTTGTTTGTTGTTGTGTGCCTTCAAGTCGTTTCTGACTTATGGTGACCTAAGGCAACCCTA
Source organism: Urosaurus nigricauda (assembly GCA_034509955.1). Classification (NCBI taxonomy): domain Eukaryota; kingdom Metazoa; phylum Chordata; class Lepidosauria; order Squamata; family Phrynosomatidae; genus Urosaurus; species Urosaurus nigricauda. The sequence goes on along the minus strand of JAOEGL010000003.1, from coordinate 107,890,208 downwards.
TCATGGGGTTTTATTGGCATGTTTCTTCAGAGGGGGTTTGCCGTTGTCATCCTTTGAGGATGAGTAAGTGTGACTTGTCCAAGGTCACCCAGGGGATTTCCATGGCCAAAGTGGGATTTGAACTCTGGTCTCCAGAGTTTTAGTACATCACTCAAACCACTACACCATGCTCACTGTCACTGTAATAACTACACCATGTTCTCTCTTTGGTTCATTATGAATTAATATTATTATTTTAAAAGGATGAGCCTTATACTTCAGAGTTTCAATTTGTGAAAACAATCCCTGATATGGTGTATTTTTCAATTTATTGTCAGTTCTACACTAGGAACCAGGAATAGGCCATAGAGATCCCTCCAATGTTATGATTCTATGATTCTGTAGGAATGTTCTTTTAACAGTAATATTGGTAGTGCTCTTTGGTTTGGATTGAGATTAGACTTTCTGAAATGAAATAGGAGATTCCCACACAGAAAATCTGTGCTGGTGTAGGTGCGGGTTGTAACAGTCAGCAAAGGATCTGCACAGCCCAGGCAGCAGGCAGCCCGTATCCAACTCGGGCTTCTCCAGCAAATTTTCAAGAATGGGATTTTCCTGTTCTTGAAAAGCTGCTGGAGAAGAACAGATCTATTGCCTAGGCAGTATGATAAGATCCATCACTGACAATTACAACCTTGTGTCTATCCTGGCATGGATTTTGTATGTGATAAGCTCTATAAACAGGGCTTGCTTACTTATGAGTGAATGAAGTCCCATTGATTTCAGTGGTTCTATTACAAATAGCACTAAATTTGGATCCAGCTTTTTGTGTTTATTCAGTGTAAGCTTTCTGGATGCCCAGTTCTTTTGTACAAAGGAGATAGGCAGTACTAAATATGGAGAGAAAGATGGTCAAATAATACACTAGGGTTTACATCCAGGAGCTGCCTTCTGTGTGGGTCAAAGGACTCCATTCATACAAGGTTCCTTTACCTAATTCAATCCTTTCTGTCGGGTAGAGGTGCTACAGTGTAGAAACAGAGGCAACAAAGTGTACTCCCCCACCCTTTTTTGCACATTCCTAAATTTGGATCCGACCCAGCAATTTTTATATCAGTGTTCTCTCAGTTTCCAGTTCAGTAATTTTAATCATTCCACCAGTAATAAAAATGTTAACTTGAAAGTAAGTTTCATCAGTTGCCAAGTACCCTTTCTTAGGATCAAATCTCAAGTCAGTGCTTAAGTATCAGGCTGAAATGTATTTTATCTAATGAGAAAGATGATTGAAAAACATTTGGTAACAGTCCATTTTTCTTAAGGTAACAAGAGCATAGGTCTTCATAACTAATATCTGCAGGAAAGAACTGTATTTTCCTCTAACAATTTAAAGTAAAAGGTGTTAAATATTAATATGACAATGGTTCAAAATGCACTACAGGAGTCATCCAGTTTGAGACTGCTTTAACTGCCCTGGCTCAATGCTAGAGAATTCTGGGAACTGTAGTTTTGTGAGACATTTATCCTTCATCAGACACTGGTGCCACGATAAACTATAATTATCAGGATTACCTAGGACTGAGCCATGGCAGTTAAAGCAGTATCAAACTGGATTTTTTTTCTCCAGTGTATTTTGGACTATATCCTGGAATTTAGTGCAGCATAATGAACTGGAGTGAAAAGAGCTGACATTGTCACTCATTTAAATGTAAACATTGTCTTCAAACACATGCATGTGCGAATAATAAGTATACAGCTACTAGACCTCTTTAAACCACAGGGCTGATCCCCATTCTTCAGAGTTTAAATGCATAGCATAACTCAAAGTTGAGGGTTACTTTTACAAATAACTAGTTAAAGTTTTCCAGTCTCATCCCCTCTGGAGTTAGTTCCTGTTGCATTTAAAAGTTTTTGAAAACTGCTACTGATATTGGACAGTTATACAGAGCTGTGTTTTCACTACCTTAATGAAAATGGCCTCTTGTTCTGTTTCTCAAAGGAAACGAGAACAGTTATGGGTTGTTTTAAAAACATCTGAAAGCTATACACCAATTGTCTGTGGTTCAAAGCACCCTCCCATCGACCTCACCATAACCTCAAAGCCCACAGCAGACCATGAGGTAGAGCATTAACCTATACTTAAATGATGTGATATTTCTTCCCCACCCTAAAGTGAGGCCATAACTCTAACTATAAAACCAACAGAAAGGTTACAATTACATTGTAAAGGAGAAAACATTTATTTATTTATTTATTTATTTATTTATTTAATATTTTTGCCTTTCTCCCAGTATGCTATGTGGGGCAGCAAGGTTAAAAGATTCTCATCCTGAACATCTGATAACAAAGAAGTTGAAATACAATTGAACAAGTTGTCATAATAAATTGCTTGTTGAGCTAAAATAATTTAGTTATATCTTTGCTATTGCATAAATGAATTGATTACAGGTAACTAGGTACCTCCAGGCTCTGGTGTAACAATTACATTTTGGGGACTGGTATCTCACCTCAAAAAATAATTTTAGAATGTCAGATTTTCCCAGAAAACCCTGTTTTCTAAACCTTCTCTGGTTAACATTTACATCTATCAGAAGTGCAAAAGTTCTAACAAAGACTAGAAGCCGGATGGATTTTCTAGGAACTAGTACTGGAAGCATCTTAAGACTTCCTCTTTTACTGAGCATATTAACTATGTCTGTTCTATTGCTGGTAATATTTTCCACACATACTTTAAAGAAAATAGAATTTCCACTAACTAGAAGGTGTTGCAGGGGATTCTTGCTCTGTTTAGTATCAGCTTCATGTGCAGAAATTTAGAAGTAAAGCTTTTCAAACAGAAAATGGCAATGTAGCTTCTGCTAAGGGTTGCTTAAGGCCTTGTAACCAACTGGACATACAGAATGGGTTCGAACTCAGGAAAAACGTATTTCCCTTAAGTCTCTGCAATAATAATAATAATAATAATAATAATAAATTTTATTTGTATTTCCCGCCTCTCCCACTGGATCGAGGGGGGATTCCAACAATTCATAAAATCATACATATAGTCAATATAAAATCTTAAAATAATTATCTTAAAAACCATTTAACAACACGTATTAATATACTACAATTCAATCCTTCGTCCTAGTCAGTTACTGTCAGTTATTCCATTATTGATCAATTTCTGGTAAATCCTTGATAATCTTTTACAGTAAATCAGGTGGATAGGCCCGCCGGAAGAGATCTGTCTTTAGTGTCTTCTTAAAGGCATCTAGAGTGGTAATAAGATGGATCTCTTCCGGCAAGTTTTTCCAGAGTTTTGGGGCCACAGCTGAAAATGACCTATGGGAAGTTGACATTAATCTGGTGCCATTGCATTCTAGCAAGTTCTTCCCTGAGGTTCTGAGAGTGCGGGCCGGATTATGTATGGAGAGGCATTCCTTCAAGTAACTTGGGCCCAAGCCATATAGGGCTTTAAAGGTAATGACCAACACTTTGTATTGCGCCCGGAAGCTAATCGGCAGCCAGTGTAAGGATTTTAGAACAGGGGTGATGTGGTCCATTCTTGATGCCCCTGTAAGTAATCTAGCTGCCGCATTTTGGATCAGCTGAAGCTTCCAGACTTGGTACAAAGGTAGCCCCATATAGAGCGCATTGCAGAAATCTAAGCAAGAGGTTATCAGTGCATGTATCAGTGTTTCAAGATCCTCTTTGCCCAGGTAGGGATGTAGCTGGCGTATCAGCCAAAGTTGATACCACACACTCCTGGCAGTAGCCTCCACCTGTGAAGTCAGCTGGAGGGACGAGTCCAGGAGTACGCAATAGATGTTTTATACCTGAAAACACATAAGATAAAACATTATCCCTGAAAACACATAAGATAAAAATGAGACATATATTCATAGTACTGTCAGCCAAGCTTTACAACTGAACTTCCTCTGATCACTCAGCCACATTTAGAGGTCGTCAGGAATCTGCAACACATTGGACACCTGAGATAGAAGCTTCTTCTGTCATAAGCGCTTGACTATGGAATTCTATCCGAAACCATCAGGGCTGAAATCAGGAACCTCAGCTGCTTCATGCCACTTTCTTATGTGCTGAACCACTAGAAATTATGTTTGAAACATCTAGAGGAAATTTGCAACCACGCTTGCAAAAGAGACTGTGTGCTCTAGCATGCGATGTAAGTAGGTACATTCAGTAATGTTTTCTTGTTTGTTCAGTTGCACTCTCACCTATAGATTCATACTCCCAGACTTCATTTCAGTTCCTCCTACACATTTTTCCTCTCTCTCAGTCATGTAGTCAGTAATAGCAGACCCCACATTTTTCTTTGCTAAGTGTGTAATTCGCTTCAATAAATCTTTCTCTTGGCTAAGTACAATCTTTTGATGGTGATTCTTGAAAAGCAGTGAAGTGTTATCAGGTTTGCCATGTCATATATTTGGGGTGCATCTACACTGTAGTTTAAATCCAGTTTGACACTACTTTCACCGCCAGAGCTTCACCCTACAGGATCCCAGGATAAGTAGTTTTGTGAAGCACAAGCACTCCTCAACAGAGAAGGCTAAAGACCTTGTAAAAGCTACAAATCCCAGGAGTCCACAGGATGGAACTATAGCACTTAAAGTGGTGTCAAACTGCATTGTGTCTATAGTGTTGATGCGCCCTAGGAGTAGCTGTGGTGCTTTCCAGACACAAAAAGCTGTAAAGATCTCCTGGATGGGGTAGGACTTTCTTGAGCAACAGTGATCATGCTAACTCTTTTGTCTACTTCAGTTCTGGTGCCTGTCTGCCCTCCAACAACTGACCTGTTGCCTAGTCCTGCTGGGAGAGGGAATATACATAAAGATAGTGGTCGAAGGGTGAGACTGACTGACTGATATACACTCCTGACAGAACAATAGAGCAGTAGTATGTGTATCTTTGCAGCATAGTTGAAGGAGGTACTGTGAGCCATCTTGTCTAAATTATGCCTCCTAGAATTAGGCAATTCTGTACATTTTCAGCATCATCGTTGTGCAACTATAAGTTTGGGATAATAATTATGCAGTTCACAGATTTGTTGGTAGGTCCAACAGAAGGTGGTGAGAAACCTTTAAGTTTTGAAGTGCTGTATAAAATTAGCAGCAGGAGGATTCATGGACCAGTCTTCTGTAGCTTTCCAGCCATGGTGAAGTTCATAGGTTGACCTTTCCATGTTGATGTAATTCTGCTTAAACTACCTTCTCAGATTTGTTGGAAAAATGAAGTAACAAGTGTTAATTATGCTTACTGAGTTGTAGTTGAAATAGTGAGAAAATATAAAGTTGTGGTTAATGCTAAAATATGCATGAAGACTTGCATTTTTGGCTATAAGATACAGAAATAAAATTACCAGCCAAAATAGTCTGAAAATATAGATTTGAAATGAAAGTAATTACTTTGCGTATTATTCGCCTCCATTCTGATATAATCCTTTTGCTTTCAGCTGCAAAGTCTTTATTTAACACATTTTCTTCTCTCTCCTATAATTATGTACATAATGAATAACCTCATAGAACCATGTACCTAATGGAATTAAAAGCTCCCATAAGAAAATGGCTTTTTTTTTTTACATAGGCTTAAAGATGATCAAAGTGATATATTCTGGTGGAATAACTCTTAACTAAAACTGTTATGAGAAGGCCTCTTCATTACACTCTTGTGTGACAATGATTTGTAGGCATAGTGCCTAACTGAGAAATTTTGTAACCAGGTAAGACCCATGGCTAATCCTCATGACTAGCATTAGGTTACAGGTAAAACTGCATAAATTGTAGAAGAAACCTCTCTTGATCAAGTGTTGGCTTAAGTAGTAAATTGCTCAGCCATGCATGAATCTGTGCCAAAAAAGAGAAAATGTAAGCATTAATACTTACTTTATTTTGCTAGAGTTAGCCAAACAAAACATATACCAGTTAGTGTTCACTGGCTTGTCATCAATAACTTAACCTTGTTTTGTGTTAGTTTTGTTTATAAGTTATACAAATGAAAATAGTGCTTAAAAACTAGGAACTTTGGATTTTGATAATGCTTAAACATTGCTAAGCACTTAAACTGATCTTCATCTTTCATTTTGTCAAGCTTTTTTAATAAATGGAGCTCCAGTGGAAGAATCTTAAATTTCAGTACAAATCAGAATTCAAAATCCCCAGTCATATGTGCAATGCCTGCGTATAATGACACTTGGAGACAGTGAAATTATGACGTGTTTATAATCCCAGGGAAATGTTTTGGAGACCTATGAAGATATTATGGCAACATCAGCTCCTTAAGGGTTGATTGAGGATGTAACTAAGGTTATGGTAGTAAGCACCTATTCCCTGTAATATTTTTTCTTTAATATTGTATACTTAGTTAATATGAAAATTCACTAGAGGAGTAAGGTATAAAACTTTAGGGAGGAATCAATAAGAGAGGGAACTGAAAGAACAGAATATTCCAATGTTAGAAGCTCTGGTCACTGCAAAAATACAGAGTAGGCAGTGGTTGTGGCAAAGAGATGGGTGTTTAGGAATTTTTGTTTTTGTTTTTGTTTTATTTGTTTTAGCAGAAAAGGTGAATTTCCTTCATGTTAGTTGGAATGGGAGATCATTCACTTAGATCAGCTGTAAAGCTGTTCTAAATGTACCCTCATGTTGAAGGTGTGGTGGGAGGAGGGAGGGTTCTGGCGTGGATCCATCAGCTTCATCTTCCATTCCTGCTTAATGGCATGCCACCCAATATATCTCTTCCCCATTCATCCCACTTTGAAGTTTAAGTTTCAACTATGGGCATGTCTGCATGGGCCATTTGCATCAATTTCCCCTCCACCCTTGAATCATCTTGTTTACACGAGGCAGGGCCAAAGGCCTAATTCAACCATGGACTCTATACACATGGGAAGAGCAGTACCACAGCAAATCTGGGCCATCCTTTCCTTGATCTGCATTTTAAAAACTCACAATTTGCTCTGGACTCTGGAGCAACCCCAGGTGGCTATTTACACAGCATCCTGTTGTGCTGGCTGCCACCACTGGTGCAGGTTGTTCCTTGAGGTCACAACATGACCAACCATGTGATCAATGCTGGGCACCTCTCATGCCAGTAGTGGTGGGTGGCACAGCAGGACATCTGCTCAGCATCATTCTGACATGCGCAGAGAATGGAGGGAATTTGTGGTAGCTTCAGGACCAGAATATGCCAGGGGCAGCCCAGAGTATTCTGGTCAGTGTAGACCCACCATATGTAGATGAAGCCAACAACTTTTTAAAAAACGTTTTTAGTTAAACTTTTCCTAACTTTGCCTTGACCTGGACTCGCTGACTTAAACAACTGTAAACCAGTATCAAATCTCCCCTTTCTGGGCAAGATGATAGAAAGGGGAGTTGCCTTCCAATTCCAAGCAGTCTTAGATGATTCAAACTATCTAGACCCATTTCAAACAGATTTCATTGCAGAATACAGACCTGACACTGCCATGGTCACCTTAGTGAATGATTTTTGCCTCAGCATTGACAGGGGGAGTGTGCCCCTACTGGTGCTTTTGAACCTCTCAGCGATGTTCAATACCATCAAATATGGTATCCTTCTGGAATGCCTGGGGGATTTGGAGGCAGTGGTTCCAGTGTTGTCTCTCAGGCAGGTTCCTGATGGTGGTACTTGGAGATAACTGAGGAGGGAGCTCTGGGTGAAGAAGGGCCTGTGAGGGAACCCAGGAGCCAGCACGCTGCTATTCCTTCCCCCCATCCCCCGGCCGTTCTTCACTCAGAGCTCTCTCTAAGGAGGAAGCTCTGGGTGAAGAAGGGCCTGTGAGGGAGCCCAGGAGTCGCCGTTCCTGCCCCCTGCCCAGGTCCTTCTTCACCCAGAGGTCTCTCTGAGGAGGGAGCTTTGGGTCAAAAAGGGTCCGTGAGGGTGAGGAAGAGCCAGCATGTGGCCATTGCTCCTCCCCATGGACCTTTCCTTGCCCCCATCTGTGGCTCTGGAGACAGTTCGGAGGCCAGCAAAGGTCTCTGGGGAGGAGCAACTGGCACACACTGGTCACTCCTCCTCCCCATGTCCTTTTCTCAGCCTCCAACTGTCTGAGAGAGGCTGGGAGAGGGCTGGAAGGAGGAGCCAGAGGAATGCGCCTCTGGCTCCTTCTCCCCAGCACCATTTTCTGGCTTCCTGCTGTCTCAGAGAGGCAGTGGGAGGCCCAAAAATGGCAGGAAGAAGGAGGAACAGGCACACACATGCCTCTTCCACTTTCTCCCTTGCCCGTGCCTGGCAAAATGGCATTGCGTGCCACTTCTGGCATGCATGCCATAGGTTCACCATCACAGTCTTATAGTATGCCTGCCTAACATTTTATTTTTCATTTGGAAGGCTGTTAACATTTTGGATTGATTAGAATTATTCCTGAACTTTCCTAATTGATGGTCAAACACTTTTGGAACAATGATTTCTGTGTTCTCATGGCTGCAAGCCTAGATGTCTTTATCTCCAAGAAAGCAATTTAGCTTTTTGCTCTCAACTTAAGATTCTGTTGTGCTAATGCAGAGTGATAAAGGAACAGGAAATATTCATGAAGTAGAGAATACAAACCTTTATTTCTACCTTGCTGATACCATATCTGAGTTATTGCATATGGACTGTGAAACTCAGCAAAAAAAACAAAACAAAAAATCTAAAACATTAACCCCATAATGTCTCATTTCTAATGAAAGGCAATCACAGAAGCGAATATGGTTTTCTGAAACTAGAAATTTATTTGTCCTGTCAAAATGTTTTAAAAGCCTTCAGATCTGCAATTTGAGCATAGTGTTTGGAACCAGACCCAAGTCCATCCTAAGCTATATGTACCTCTTTGGGCAGGTGTGATTAATGCACTTCATAAAAGTACTGGTATAGGTCATTTCCGACACTGAATGGCTCTTTCATTACTTACACTGCCTTCTCCCAGCAGCCTTTTCTGGCTGTAATGTACCACAGAATATCCCTGCAGTCATGCACAGTTACACATGATGTCAGAACAGAAAATCATGCTGCTTTGAACTGTGGTTTTTCAGTTTATCTGTTCTTCTAAAGTCAGTGGAGTGGGCAGAGAGAAATCGGTTCCATAGGAGATCATGGTGGGTTAAAAATGGATAGCAGCTTCTTGCTTGTCCTCCAAATTAATAGTCCCATTGTGTGAATTCACTTGTGTTTCATTTCCTCCAACCACAGAATGTGTAATAAGCCTACTGTTAAAATTTCTACGGCATATGAACAGCCACATGGCTTCTTATGTGAAAGAGGACAGGTTTTTTAATACAGTGAAGAGAATAAAGAAGTCTATACTTCCAGCCAGCTGATCTTATTAGCTATGGTGACATTAGGCTGGCCGTAGCAGCAACAAGGGAAAAACAAACCAAATGCCATGTGCCATAATTGACACCTCCTTCTCCTTCCAATTCCTGGTGACTGTTATTACAGCGGATCCTTGGTATCCCCTGGGGTTTGGTTCCAGGACCCCCGTGGATACCAAAGTCTGTGGATGCTCAATTCCCAGTAAATACAATGGCATAGTAAACTGGTGTCCCTTATATAAAATGGCAAAATCAATTTTGGAATGTATATATTTTAGAAATATTTTCAAGCTGTGGATGCTTGAATCTGTGGATATGGAGGGCTGACTGTATTAGGTCTTCCCATTTTAGAAATTAGAGATTTAGAGATGTGAGAGATAGACTGCTTCATCTAGACCTGGAAAAGATACTGAAAAGAAATTTGGCAGATATCCATAGACAATTTCACCAATGCAGCATGTGTTCACGGCTAGATTTTAGTTGTGTTTCCACAGCCCAAGTCTCAGTATCTGGTTTTCAGGAGTCAAGATTTTATATTTTGCAAATTCGGTGAAATGTTGGCCAGTGTCCTGTGCAGAGCATCCAGAAGAGACTTAAATTGTTTTATTTATTTATACCATGCCTTTTTTGCAAAAAAAAAAAAAAAAAAAAGACACTCAGAGTGGATATTTTATGTCTGAAATATGTTATTGGGGAGATTGCATTTTCTGTTGAAGTCAGTTGGGTTCTGAAAAAAGCAATCTCTACTTCAAAGAGGGGGTTATAATTATACATTGGAAAATATTAAATCAATGGAGCAGTTGCAAGACACATTTGTGTTTGAGCACATCCCTGCTTTGAAGAGAAATATCCACTTACTTTGTACTGGAGAGGTGCTTTTTTCATCTCATTTGCCAGCACTGAAACATTTTCTCCTGAAGTTGCATAGTCTAGCTTTCCCATCAAGTTTGAGTTCCCAACACCCTGGGAAAGTCTGATCTCAAAATTCACAACCCCTACTAACCCTGGAACAAACGTCTTATTGAAAAGCTGCAATATGCCCCCTTCCCTTCTTTTAGGAGGAGAAAAGGACCTATTTAACATAACAGTGCCTAACGTAGAACATCAACTTGAACCACCCTGACCTCATTGCTCCTTGTCTTTATATACTTTTTTTAAAGCAGTGGAGGCTTTAACAATAGGAAGTACTGAAAGAGAGGAAAGTTTGAAAAGAATCAAGACACTTCTTCCATGCAGCTCTCCTGTAATAAAAAGGAAGAGGCCTAGTTCAGAGACACTAAAAGTGCCTCCTGTTGCAAAACAATGCGGGTTGTGCCACAGGGACTGCAGTGCAGTCAGCTACTTGAATGGGATCAAAGGAAAAGAAATGCTTCTTCAGCACAATATTTTCACTAGAGAATATTCTTTGTTTTAATGCAAGCTCAGAATCATATGATTAGTTCTTGGGAATCTTAAAGGACGTGCGACTTTGCCACACTGCAAGTCATGTAGGACAACAGTAATATGGGGAAAAAAACCACCTTTGACTAATACTTAGGATTTTTATTGAACTCCTTTGTGTTCAGCAGTATACTTTGTATCAGCATCTGTCTAATAAAGGGCTTGAAAAATGTGGCCTGTGGGTAACATGCTGTCTGCTGGGTCATTTTTGTAGCCCCAATAAGTAATTTTTTACTCCAAAAATGTGTTTTTTTAAACCTTTTTGCCCCTCAATTGTCCCAAATGCCTTCCAGGGGTTGGTGGGCATTTTCAAAAACAAACAAACAGGGAAGTTACTTTCTAGATGAAAAGTTACTTTCTGTTTTGTTTTTAAAGGCCTTCCCTGGGTCTAAAAATGACCCAGAGGGCCCTAAAACTTGGTAAAAATGCCTCCCATAGTCTCAGGTCTTAGGTGAGAGCATTTTGGGACAAATATAGGCGTATTTCTTTGATAGGTAATAAATATTTATTTGGACATTTTCTTTCAGGTGATGGGTCCTTTTACAGAAATTACCTTGATATGGGAATAGTTTATGATAAGTTGAAAGTACCCTGAAAATACCGTGTTACAAATAATTTGGATTTGATATTTATTTTGAAAGAAAGCAGTCTACTTCCTATAGCTCAGAGATGGGAAGTTCAGAGAATAACAACAACAACAATAATAATAACAACAACAATAATGTTTATTTATAGCCTGCTCTGCTGTCACCAAAAAAAGCTAACAATTTCATTAACAATGAGCTTAGTATCTGTCTCAGTAAAAATTCACTAACAAAGTATTAACGTTTTTCTATAAATTTCCCTTCTCAGTTATAGACAAGCATTGCACAGATATTTCTAACTAATATTTATTGTTTCTTTATTAAAATATTTATAAATTTTATTTTTTTTAAAAAAGCTGGGGGCTCTCCTTTATTCTCTTATTGAGTTTCACCCCTCTCACTCCATATCTTCAGCATTTTAAAGGGATGTAGGCAAATGCACCCATTTCTACCAAAAGGCTGATGTGAGGGGAACAGTGGTGTCAGGCCCCCTTAGGGTGTCACCTGATGTGGCCTGCTCCCCCCAGTGACACCTTTGCTGCCCTATATCTAGAGATCTTGGGGCAGCAAATAGCAATACTTGTCATTATAGTTCTGTTTGTTGCAAATATCTTGATGTTTCTGTGTTACATTTTAAATCACATTGAGAACTTTACAGATTTTTTTTCCTTTTCTTCCCTCTAGGTTTGATTTTCCTTTACCAGACCTTTAGCAGAGGAGTTGGCACAGGCATTGCCATGAAACCTAACTTGAAGCAATGGAAACAAGTAATGCTGTTTGGAATATTCGCATGGGGCCTCCTGTTCCTAGTGATCTTCATCTATTTTGCAGATAGCAACACTGCAGACGCAGTCCCCAGTTCTTTTTCTTACATTGAGACTAAAAGGCTTCTGCCCATCCAGGGCAAACAGCGAGCTATCATGGGAGCAATACATGACCCATCCTTTTCTGAAACTGGAGATGGAAATGAGGTTCTGCTCAGCGATGATGTCTTAGACTCATTTAAATCAGGGACTGGGGGCATTAAAAAGTGGAATGACCTAGAGGATGACTTTGAAAGTGAGGAAGAATTTTTTCCTTCCCAATTAAGAAGAAAATCAAAAAGTGCTTTCTATCAAAGGGATAGTGATTATTTATTTGCTGCTGGTCAGCCACGGTCACAGAGCAGTGTGCAGCGAATAGTGAAATTAATCTCTGCAGAGGGGGTGGATCAGAAGAAGAATGCTTTGCAAAATAATTGGCTCTCTCAAAGAAAGATAAAGAGAAGGCATGTAAGACACAGAAGAAGCCAAATGTTTGAAGAGTCTGATGAATGGGATGGAATATATTCGACAATGTCAAAATCATTCCTGTACAGGCTTTGGAAAGGGGACGTCTCCTCCAAGATGCTGAATCCTCGCCTTCAGAAAGCAATGAAAGATTACCTGAATACCAATAAGCATGGGGTGAGGTTTAGAGGGAAGCGAAACTCCAAGCTGACTTCTGAACAGCTGTTCTGTGAGCTCAAGGCACGGGTCAACATCCAAACCATTGACGGCAAAGAAGCTCCTTTCTCTGTTCTTGGATGGGAAAAGCATGTACCCCGGATTTCCCTGAGTAAATTGTACCCACATGGGTTTGGAAGCTGTGCTGTTGTGATGTCTGCAGGTGCCATACTGAATTCTTCTCTAGGAGATGAAATAGGTAGGTGAGGATTTTTGGACAGCTGCATGGCTGAATCACCAATCTCCTGGGCTGCATTTGCACTGCAGAAATAATGCAGTTTGGTACTACTCTAACTGCCGTTGCTCAATGCTATGGAATTCTGGGCTTTGTAGTTTTTGTGAGGTATTTAGCCTTCTCTTTTAGAGAGCTCTGATGCCATGACAAACTACAGCTCCTAGGATTAAATAGAATGGAAGCATGGCCATTAAAGCAGTGTCAAACTGCATTATTTTTGTAGTGCAAATGCAGCCATGCTCAGGCATGGTACATGTTTCATACAATCCTAAGAGGAGCACTGCTGGATCAGGATGAAGGCCAGCATTCTATTTCTTTCTATGGTTGGCATTTTGCCTCTTAGAGGCTGCTGAGTGGTGTTGGAAGCCCTTGCCTACTGTTTTCTCTAGCTGTGAGTGTTAGAATTGTTTTGCTCTGAACCTGGGGTATATTTACACTGACAAATCATAGTGCTTTGATACCACTGTAACTGCCATGGATACATCCTGCAGAATCCAGGAATCTGAAGTTTCATGAAGAGGCACTTAAACTTTGCCACAGAGTTCTAACACTGTAGTTCAAGGGAGTGGACTCAGAGCTCTCTAGCAGAGAACTCTTATGAACCTCAATAAACTATAAATTCCAAAGTTGCATAGCACAGAGGCATGGCAGTTAGAATGGCCATAATTGTGCAGTGCAGATAGACCTCTACTAAATTGCCACCATGGTTTGCAGGCATTGAGGGACTTGTTTGTCATGAATTTGCCCATTATCCTCTGAAAGCCATCTTTGAACGCTATCAGCTGTCTCAAGATATTGTGATAAGTGACTTCCAGAGGTTGATAATGTGTTATTTTTCTCCTGTCTGGAATGTCCTGCCAGACAGCCTCATCAGATGACTTTTCTATTTTGAGTAAGAAAGAAAATAAATATGCTCCAAGGACAACCCCACCACTGAGCTTCCCAAAAGAGCTTGGAAAGTTTTTTGAATTAGAGTTACACAGCTCTACATTGAGGAGAGAAAATCTGAGTTGCTGTGTGTGCATGGTTAATGCTTTTTGTCTTCTGTGACTTAAGAGAAGGTTGACCTCTCAGGCTATTTCTCATATTATCTACACAGTGTAATTTATTATTGGTTTTGCTTCTATAACTGTTGAGACAGTAATTACTTTAGTATAATTTAGAGGTTATTTGCATGATTATCAGGATTTCTATCTGTCCAGCCTTTCAGACTTCTTTACTTGATCAGAGGTGTTACCAAAGCCTGAAACAAACAGAACACGAGGAGAAAAAGCCTAAATAATAGCACTTATTAACTTAGCCTGTCTTATCTCTGGATAAGATGCTGTCTATACCCACAGCCCCCAGAATGTAAGCATGTCCTTCATTATAACATGCAGACAATTGTATAAAACATTCCTCCTCCAGAGGGCCTAGCCCATAGTAAAACAGCAGTTTATGTTCTATTTCTTGTACTCATAATCCATGGATCATGGGGCAACCATTTGTGTGTTTTCCTAAAGTCTTTCTATGAGAACCAAAATATATTTTATCCAGGATATTGGCAATGTGCTGTCGAGTGGGGGGTGGAGGGGGGTGGGGTAGGAAAACCTTATACTAAAAGAAACCACGTTTTGTGTGTTTTTCCAGAGCGCTACCGTTAAAGATTTGCTTCCATGCTGATTTCTTTTTTTCCCCCTTGTTTTTATTTGTTTAAAATACAGCTTACAACTTTATAAACAATGTCTTCTTTGCAAAATACAAAAATATCTTGTTGAGATAAGAGGTAAATAAGAGATAGAACAAGCAAATTGAAAATCGATGAGCGGAGCAACATAACCTGTATAGGTATCACCAGGTTATAGTTTAAAGAAGCATATGAGTCATTCAAAAACACATTTTTCCCCATTATTCCATATTTCCATTATTCCATCTCGTTACCTTCAATTGTTGCTATTACATTCCATATTGCTAATACAGTACAATCACTGAGGAAAGGAACCGTGCTTATAATAGATATTTTATCTTTCATAACTTCTTACATATCATTTGGATTCTCACCACCAATGCAAAACCAATTGTGATACCTTTTATCAATTATCACCATCTCAAATTTTGCCCCCTTTTCCCCATTTTTTGTAAAAATCTTTGTTCTGTTTTGCCATTTATTCTCATAGTCAGCTTGTCCATGGTCATTATATCTATTGTTTTCAATACCCAGTCCTCTACCATCTGATCATTTTTTTCTTTCCAATTTTTAGCGAAGATTAGACTGGCTGACGTTACCATGTAAAGGATGACACCTATTTCTTCTCGGCTTAATATTCCTTCTAGATCTTCTGTTATATTTAATAGATATATTTTGGGTTTTATCTCAAGCTGATGTGGAATACTGATTGAATTATATTATGAATTATTTTCCAAAATGCTTTAGCCACCTTACATTCCCACCACATATGGTAAAAAGAGGCTTTTTAAAATCACATTTCCAACAATGATCCTCATGTACAGTGTTACTGTCTTTTTTAATTTTTGACAAATTGACAGGAGATAAGTGCCATCTGTATAGTAATTTGTAATAATTCTCAATTAAATGAACACTTTTAGTAAATGTTATATTCTTTTTCCAGACTTTTTCCCCAACTCTCTAAAGAAATCTGTTCCCCAATATCTCTCATCCATTTTATCATACAATCTTTTGCCATTTCTTCTTTTAATTCGATATCTAACTTATAAGTTTTTGATATCATATGTTTTTGAATTCTTGATTAAAAATTATGCATGTATTATTATTAACCATGACGAATACAACATTAAAAAAGCTGCAGCCCCTCCTGTACCTAATACCTTTAAAAAACCAATAATAAACCAAATGTCTGGTTTGATTACTTCCAGTTTTGATTTTACTTCTGTCACTCTCCATTTTGGTGTCCTTTGGTAGGGCTAGGGGTGGAAAATTGTTTCCTCTAATGCTGGTACATGCTGTCATCAACAGTAATCCATCTAGATTTTATCAATGCATGAATCTGTGTCATCAAACTGTCACTTTCCACAAATGGGCTTAGCTGCCATGTGAGGTGAAGCTGCTAGCATGTGCTTTTAGCACCTCCATTATGACATTTTTAATGCCTCAATCTTATTCTCCTAGTAGCAGTTGTATGCTCTCCTGAATTTGAGACCCCTTAACACAAAATCAAAGACATAGCCATGTTAGTATGGAAAATCAGTGTACAAAGGGAGCTTCTATCACTTTTGAGACTAACCGAAAGAGAGTTAGTGGCATGAGCTTTTGTAGACATGAGGCTTCTTCCTCAGACATATTTGGTGGAATGGAAAGTTCAGGGACATACGTATATAGCAGTCTCTGTGAGAATGTCCATAGAAATGCAATACTCTGTGGGTGTGGAATTGGGGTAAAAAGTTCAGTTTTAATGATGGAAGTTGGGGGACAAGGCAGGAGGAAGGGTGTTGCCTAAAGTCAAGGTGAGTAGATTTCCATAGAAATGAATACTGGAAAGTAGTGTGTGAACCAAAAAATAGACATGATGAACTGGCCAAGAGAGCCCCCATGAAACTGGAGGGTTAGCTAGTATTTTTTTTATGTGTAGTGTATTAGGAAACTTTTATCATTGTCTTGAGTACACAAAGACTTTGTGATTTATTTGATTAGTCTTATATTGTAACCTGATAAATGTTGACAATACTTAGATAGCAGCATTTTCTGATGCTTCTTTCAGATATTTTACTTTAGTCTGTGTTGGAAGTTGCCATATTGGGAAGAAGGTGGGGGATAAATTAATTAAATAAATAAACTTACCTCTGAAGCTAAATAAATACATTTATCAATACCAATGTAGCCTGCTATGCTAGTGTAGTTTTGCTGATCAACATTATCATGGCCTACAGATTTCATGTAGCATTTAGTTTAGGAGAGCCAGCTTGGTGCAGTGGTTTCAGTGTTGGGCTTAGACACTTTAAGGCTATTATCTTCTGGCTCTGGTGCAGAATGTGCCGGATGATGTCAGGACTGCTCTCACCAGAATTGGGGTTTGGGATGTCCATCTTCTGAACAATACAATGCCAGATCAGCAGATGGAACTTTTGGGCCATGCAGACAGGGCCTGCGAGACAAGAATTCAAATCCCATTCAGCCATGGAAACCCACAGGGTGACATTGGGCAAGTCACACTCTCTTACCCTCAAAGGAAGGCAATGACAAACCCCATCTGAGCAATTCTTGCCAATAAAGCACTAGAATAGGGTTGCCATAAGTCAGAGTCAACTCGAAGGCATTTATCCGCAAATAGCAATGTAGTTTAGCTCTTGTTTTTATTTCCCCACCAGCAAAATACTCACTAAGTACCACTTTGCATAAACACAGAGAGAGAGTAAATAATGGATTTCCCTTCTAAGTCCTAACCTAGTGCAGTGCAGGCTGATCTGGGGAATACTGTATACTATTGAAAGATATGGGACTGGAATGGGAGTGATGCCTAGATTTGATTAATTCAGAATAAAGAACATTATGCAAAAACTATATCCCAGGCCAGTTCTTGTGATTTACTGCTACTAATTCACTGAGTCTCACAAGCTACATTCTGTCCCACTCCATCCTCTTAGCACAATTTCATGAATCCACAGTGGACATCCTCTCTCTTTATGTAGGCGCTTGGATCAGTTGCTAGGAAGACTCTGGAGAAAGAGATAGCTGCCTGCAGACAGATGCTCATGAATGGCTGCCCTTTTGCATTTGCCACAAGCTAATTGGGTATAAACGTGAAGCCATCACGTCTCTCTCAGAATAATTTCTATGGCAAGATGAAAATGCATGCTGTCATATTCACTCCATGGCAGACTGGCCAAGCCTTGTCTTTCATTTGTAGAAAGAAAGATAATTGCACTGGAATCTTGTTCATGAACAATGGTGACAGAATGTGTTTCTCTTCCCACACCTCCACTGAACAACCCTAGGAAAAGTGCAACCCCTAGTATCGCCCAACTTTATGGAATGCTAAATTCTAACATTCCAGAGACTGATGTTTAACTTATTTTTGTTGTGTTCCTTCAAGTCATTCCAACATATGCCAACTTTAAGGGGCTTATTATGGGATTTTCTTAGCAAGATTTGTTCAGAGGAGGTTTTCCATTGCCTTCCCCTGAGGCTGAGAGCATGTGAATTGCCAGTGGGTTTCATGGCAGAGCTGGGAATTGAACTGTTATCTCCAGAGTCGTAGTCCAATATTCAAACCACTACGCCATACAGGCTATCTTACCTCATTTTATAGGAAAGAGTTATTTTGTTTCCAGGAGGAACAATTAGGTAATTTTCTCAGATTTTTTCCCTTTAAGAAAATTTACAGATTTACATACAGTTGTGCAACCAGATAGTTCAAGACTCCGGATCTACTGGTCTTTCAGGAGCTCCCTCAAAAGATGGCAATGTGTATTATGAGACCCTGTGGAAATTTACTCAGATGCAAGTCTCTCAATGTGATTGATAGAACTTGCTCTAAATTGTGTGCATAAGGTTCTAGATAGGTGAGAGAGAAAGACTTGACAGATAGGAAGTAACAGCCAGGATACAGGGCAACCCACATTTGGAATGGGAAGAATATTCATGGTTTCGGGACCAAAAAATGGGTTTCCTGACACACAGGAAGCCAAGTCAGGAAGAATAACAGTTTTTGTGCAGTATCCACTCATCCTGAAATGTTTTAAAAATTCAGAAATACATGAAGTGGTTCCATTAGGATTGTACCCATGTTGTTGTTGTTGCTGCTGCTGTTTTGGAAAATGTTTGCTGTATATACACACATACAAAAGCAATCTTAAATAGAAAAATATCTGGATATCTGGAAACTGGTTGTTGCTTGTTTTTGTTTTTTAAAAAAGACTCTGGTTTTACATTATGTAGCAGGCCAGAAGACAACAGGTTGATAAACTCAAGCAAGGAAGCCACAGTCACGAGTTGCAACAGGGCTGTTGATGACAGATCTCTCTTTTACAGAGTTGCCATAAGTTGAAGCTGACTTGGAGGTAGTTAACAACAAGCATGCTGAAAAACTCATTTTGTTCAACCAACTAAAATCTAGAATGTATCTTTAAAATGCCTTGCATGGCATTCCTATGTGCGATAGTCAGAAACATGTACTGTGATCTTCTTGTCTTCCCAACAACTGTGTTTAGGATTGTCTTTTTATGAAGCATAATCTTACAAAGCTTTAAGTTATGTTTAAGAATTTGAGATACCCAATAGCTGAAATATATTCTTTTATCATAATCCACAAGCAAATAGCCCTCAAACTATTTGGTAACAGATGCATTCAAAAACCATATAGCAATCAAAATCAATCTAATTGCTTATATGTGAAGAAATACAAAAATGATTGCCAGTTTGGTCTTCAATTTTATTTTATTTAAATTAATTTTATTAGGTTTTAAAACATATATCATACACAATAAAAGCACTCAAATACATACAAAATCATATCTTATTCTGACCAACAATACATCCCTAAACTACATTAAAATAAAATACCTGCACCTCCTCCCAGTTTTCCCTCTTCCCTCTCCTCTCTAAAACTAATGCAATGCTTGGTCCCCAGTTTTGCATTGTTATCTTGAGTATATTTACAAGAGATGAGGGTAGTCAGAGAAGTGATGCTATAAACAGTAAGTTCACAGGGAATGAAATGCAGAAAATACAGAGAGTGATGACGGCACTATTAACAATAGTAGCTACTGCTTTTTAATTTTTCAGTGTTTACATTTCAGTCTCCTATGACATCACTGTCTGCAGTTCTGCCATATATTATAACTGTTAACATCTGAATAAGTAGACTTGATTCCATAAAACCTTGTGCTGTAATAAATCTCAGGAGTCATTAATGTACCAATAGATTCTTTATTTTTGTCGCAGACTACTAATAGCACTGCTTTCTGGATCATTTTTAATTTCCCTCCCCCCCCCCTCTAAAATGGCCTCCTTCTGAAACAGATTGTATTTATAAACTTCATGTCTCTTATGGGACTACTTAGTATTTGACATAAATACCCAAGAGCTGGGTTTTTTTGGGGGGGGGAGGATAGGGTTTGGGTTTCAAAAAGTGGAGAACCTTGAAAGCAAATGGACAGCTCCTTTTTTTTTTCTAAGCTTGTCTAGGAAGATATACAGCATGTAACATGTTTATAAGAGTGTAAAAGAGTTTACTTACAGGCAAGTGTAAATGTGCAGTACAATAACATCTGACCTCTACAAAACAGTGATACCTTTAGGGGGCCAACTGAAATGCACAAAATACATGCTGCAAGTTTTCAAAGCGCCACGAGCTTCTTCATCAGGCAAAGGTATTTAAAATCATACAGGACAAAAAAATTAATATGGTGATGTTAGTCCTAAGCCTGCACTTTGTCAAGATGTGGCTGTTCTCCGTTCAGATGGAATATAGCAATATCAATGGCAAGTACGTTTGCATATTGCTTATCAGTGAACTAGCACTCCCTAAGCAGTGTACAATGTGTAAGCCAATTGCCTCCAACAAGCTGGGTACTCATTTTATTGACCTACAAAAGGATGAAAGGCTGAGTGGATCTTGGAGCCCAGTCCACAGTAAGATGGAAGAACCCTCCTTCCAGCCCATTCACAGCTTCAGAGGTGGAGGGAGACAGGCCAGCTCCAACAGGCCTAGCTCAAGTAAGATGAAAAGCCCTCCCTCCAGTCCATCCACTATCATCTGGCTTCAGAGGGAGAGAGACAGGCCAGCTCCATTGGGCCTAGCCAAAAATAAAATGAAGAATCCTCCCTCCAACCCATCTGCCATGGCCATGGCCCCAGAGGGAGGGATGAACCAATGAATTTGATCCCTTCCCTACCACCGTTCCCTTGTCTTTTTGCATCATATCTTTTTAGATTGTAAGCCTGAGGGCAGGGAACTGTCTAATTATAAAAAAAATTGTAAGCCGCTCTGAGAGCCTTTGTCGCTGAAGAGCGGGGCATAAATTCTCTAAATAAATAAATAAATTGGAGTCCATTTGAACTCACAACCTTGTGGCTGTCAATAGCTGCAGTACAGGCTTTTAATCACTGTGCCATCAGGGCTCCCTGAACTGGGAGGAAACTCATGAAGGCAGGCTCCATCTGGCCATGTGGATACTCCAGAATTTATTTTTTAAAAAAGTTTAAGTTCTATTAGCAAAACAAAAAGAGATGCTCCTCTTGAGATCCAAGTTGTCTCCATCCTTTGTGAAGCTACATGTCCCTTTGTTTGGAACACAGAGAGCATTGAATTTCTAAAGAAGCTCTCCATGTTTATGCATTAGGAAACAAAATAGTGCATGTGTTTATTGTTCTGCTGTATTCTGCTCTGTGCATGAAGAGAGGTTAGAAAACTTCTTTTTTAAATTGCCATTACTCATATCTCACAGCAAACATGCTTTTCTCCATGACAGAATACACACAAACAATGAAAGTGTGTGTGTGTGTGTGTACATCAGCTTGTTTATTTTAAAGATATTTGTCTCAGTGTTTGAATGGACTCCAATTTATTTATTTATTTATTTATTTTGAGTATTTATACCCTGCTCTTCAGCCACAAAGGATCTCAAACCACTATGCCACGTTATATATAAAAACCAGTACTTGGAAGCAACTAGTTTTAAAGGAATTGCTTGGTTTTTTAAATGTTTTAATTAATAAATTAATTTACTGTAGCCAAGTCATTACTAAGGTACATTACAATTGTGACATGATAACAACTGTAGTAGTTGTTCAAAATTAGTGACAGGGTGTGAGTGGCCTCATGACTTCAGTATGTTTTGTATCACAAGTTTGCAGCTTTTAGCATTTTGGTATACATATATATATTTTCAAAGTAGCTGAAAGGTATCTCTTTTAGGTTCATTTGAACCACGATCTGTACGCTATGATGCCAACAAATTTTGAGGAGATGGGGTAACTAATTACTTTTTTGAAGTTATTTTGCAAGCTCTGATAAAACATTTTGGTGTTCACTGACTGAGGCCAATTCAAAAATTAAATTGTTTGTGTGTTTGAAGGTTTGTGTCATGTGGAATGGCTACCTCATATAATTTCCATAGCAAATATGTCCAGGCTATGTTGTGGAAAACACATGTTTGATCTAGCTAATGCATATGATGCTGTTTATTTATTATTTATTTATTTTATTCATTTATATTCCCCCTTTAAGCCCATAATGAGATAAATCAAAGTGGCTAACAGCATATTTAAAAACAACACAGATTAAAACTATAAGACGTCATTAATGAAGGTATAAACATAAGAATTATTTTAAACATGATTAAATAATGTATAAAGTTAAAATATTTAACATTTTAAAACACAATAAAATTCATTAAAAGGCAATATGCAAACCTTAAAAACAGCATCACACAGAATTAGAACCCTACCCAGTCAATTTTTAAAAACCCTACAGCATAAAAATGTTTTGACTTGCTGATGGAAGGAGAGGGAGGATGGGGCCTGGGCTCCTAGGGAGGGAGTTCCAAAGTCTGGGAGCAGCCACCATGAAAGCCCTCTCCCATCTTTCCAGTAAAAGAGACTGGGAAGGTGGTGAGACAGAGAGAAGGGCTTCTCCAAATGATATGAAGTGCTAAAAGGGGCTCATAAAGGGAGATACAGCCCTTCAAAATTTCCCGGACTGAAGCCATATCGGACTTTATGTTCCAGCACTTTGAAGTGTGCCTGGAAATGAAGCAACAGCTTGTTGAGTTGTTGCAGCAGGGGACTTGTGTGCTCTGTATAGGCAGCCTCAGTTAACAGCATGGCTATAGCTCTTCGGGGTAACAAGTTTCTAAGCATTTTTAACAGCAGCCCTACATACAGTGGATCACAATAATCTAAACAGGATGTAACCAATGCATATACCACTATGATCAGATCTGACTTCTTTAGGAGTATGGAGTTGGTGCACAAGCTAAACTCTAGACGTTATCCATCCAGCATTGGAACTGATCATAGGAGGGAGACAGGCATACCATCTAGGTAGAATTTGCACTGCTAGTGAGGAGGATATAAAAACTGCGAAGATATTATCACACCTTGTTGAAACTTCAGTGCTGGTTTATGTAGCACATGTTAGAGAAAGACCAAAAATGATAAACTTTTAACATTTGAAGGCCAATCTTCAGGGTATAACTTGCAGTACTGGTCCACTGTGGTCAGAGAAGAAAATGGTAATTCAGGGATGTCAGTTACAGCAACGGGCCAAGAATGAAACACACCAGCCTAGTATTTCTGTAAGAGTCAATGGTGATGATTCTGCAGTGTAACCTTCTCATCAAACCTGACTGGGGAAATCTAGCATAATGCAATACAGCTTTCAACTGAGGTTAGCTGCTTGCTGCCTGGAAAAGAACGTGGTTTGATTAGTGGGTTAACTATCACACAAAATTGAAGAAAAACCTGGATTTCCATACTTGTTAGTAGACTTGTGGCACCCTCTTCTGTTTGTCAGCTATAAATGCTACACAGCTGTGAATTTTAAGGCATATAAAGAATTTTCAAAAAGAAAATGAATTTCAGATTTGAATTTTAATTAGTAGTTACATTGAGCTCTAGGCAGTATGCTGTCCTTTTTCCCACTATCATGAAGATCCACAGGTATTGAACAGAGAAGCCAGAATGGCATTTTAACAATACAATGCTAGGGCATGGTTTGCTTATAATGAAGGAATATATAATTTTATAGCATCATTTCTCCAATGTTCATATCATAAATGTGAAATTGAATGTAATCCTGAAGTTAAAATTGACATTTAACTGAATTTTTTTATAAAAAATTAAATGTCAAGGTTACAAGATGGAAAAAAATTAAATTTGTTTTGCTAAGTTTATTCATTCTGGCTTATGTTTTTACAAGTGTACCTTTTAAAGAAGTGAATAATAAATAAGGAAATAATGTGGACTAAGGAAACAAGTGAACTGCAATTAAATATGGCCATTTATTGCCTTTGCATGCATGGAACTGTTATGTATAACAGGAGAACAGTGTTCTATTATGTGAGCTGCTAGCATTTCTGTACTAATTTTGAAAGCTTAACAAACTTACTCTGCTTAGATCATTCTCTGTATTGAATGTTCAATGGAATTGAACAGTGCAGCAGGACACAATGAATAGGTAATACAGGTGGTAGGGCATTTTTTAAAAGCAAAAACAACATGATTAAGTTCTAAATATATTTAGTGTGAAATAAACTCTATTGGACATGGTAAGATGTATGACTTTGGTCCAAAGCACACTGCAGAAATAATCCAGTTTGAGACCGCTTTAACTGGCCTGGCTCAGTGCTAGGGAATGTAGGGAACTGTAGTTTATTGTAACAGAGAAGGCTAAATGTCTCACAAAACTGTAGTTCCCAGAATTCCCTAGCATTGCGCCAGCAGTTTCAGTGTGGATTATTTATGAAGTGTGTTTTGGACCTAAGTAAACATGTTCTTAACCACACAAAGACTTCTAAATATGGTTCTTTTCTGGCTTTAGATTCCCATGATGCAGTCCTGAGATTCAATTCAGCTCCAACCCGAGGGTATGAAAAAGATGTTGGAAATAAAACCACCATGCGTATTATTAATTCCCAGGTAAGTCTCCTTAATGCATGGGATGGAGAACAGATGTTGTTGGACTGGCCGCCTTGAGGGTCGCGGAGGAGGGGTCGGCATCTTATTATCTAAGTTTTGCCAGTTTAAGGTCCTCTCCCCTCCCCCCAGTTATTCTTTCTCCTCATTTGAATTACACTCCATTAGACTCTTTTTCCCTCTGCAACTCCGGGTAGCTATCATCTACCGTCCTCCTGGTTCAGCTTCTCAGTTTTTTACAGATTTTGAGTCTTGGTTGACTTTCTTTCTCTCAGATACAGTCCCCTCCCTGATCTTAGGTGATTTTAACATCCACCTCGACGATCCCAATAATTCCTCAACCTCTCGTTTCACCTCTCTCTTAGATTCTTTTAATCTCCAACCACATTCCAACTCTCCGACCCACTCCCTTGGTCACTGCCTCGATTTAGTTCTCCCCTCCAAGTGTGTCATATCCAATTATTTGGCTTCCGATTTTCCTTTATCTGACCATCACTTACTTTCCTTTACTCTTACCTATACCCCTCCTCCCCGTCACACCATCTCTCGCCAGTTCCGCAATCTTCATTCTCTTAACCTCAACCATTTCACTCAGACCCTGAATTCATCCCTTGCTTCTCTCAATCCTGGGGACTCTGCTGATTCAGCTATGTCTTTTTTGAATTCGACCCTTTCCTCAACTCTTGACAGCCTTGCCCCTGTTTCTACGCGCGTGTCCTCCTCTTCCTCTATGAATAGGCCTCAGCCCTGGATCACTCCTACTGTAAGATTTCTCCGGTCCTGCTCCCGAGCAGCTGAACGTTTCTGGAGAAGGTCCAGGGAGTGGGCCGACTTTATTCATTATAAATTTATTCTTTTATCCTTTTCACGCGCTTTGTCAATGGCAAAAGAAAACTACTTTAAATCATTGATCTGTGCCAACGAGAGGCGCCCACAGCGCCTGTTTTCTTGTTTCAACACACTATTAAAACCCTCTCTTCCCTCCTTCTCTCCATTATTTTCACCCTCCGACTTTGCCAACTTTTTCATTACAAAAATCACCTCTATTCGTTCTGAGCTAACTCCTCCCGATTTGGCTCCCACCACCAATCTTCTCACTCCTCCTACTAACAAATTCTCTGTCTTCTCTCCAGTTTCCCTGGAAGAACTCTCTTCCCTATTGAACTCATCCAAAGCTACCACCTGTCCTCTTGACCCAATTCCCTCTCGCCTTCTAATATCTATAGCCCCCTCTTTGTTACCCTCCCTTCTTCATATCTTTAATCTCTCTCTCTCTTCGGGCTCTTTCCCTTCGGTCTTCAAACATGCCTTAGTCTCCCCTATTCTGAAAAAACCCTCTCTCGACACCTCTTCCCTGGCCAGCTATCGTCCAATCTCTCTTCTTCCTTTCCTTTCTAAGGTGTTGGAACGAGTTGTCTATTCACGCTGTCTTGAGTTTCTCGAAACCAACTCCATTCTGGATCCTTTCCAGTCTGGTTTTCGCCCGCGGCACTCCACAGAAACAGCCCTCACTAAGATCTCGAATGATCTTTTGCGGGCCAAGGCAAATGGCCTTTATTCTATCCTTGTTCTTCTTGATCTGTCCGCTGCCTTCGACACCGTGGATCATTCTCTCCTGATAGACTTACTCTCTGACATTGGTTTCTCGGGCCTTGTTCTCGACTGGTTTGCATCCTACTTGTCAGATAGATCTTTTTCAGTGGTCTTGGGTGGTCGGACCTCGTCTTCTGTCCCTTTATCCGTTGGAGTTCCTCAGGGCTCTGTTTTGGGTCCCCTATTGTTTTCCCTATACACACTCTCCCTTGGCAAACTAATCAGTTCCTTTGGTTTTTCCTACCATTTGTACGCTGATGACACCCAGCTGTACCTTTCGACTCCTAACCTTTCGCCGGAACTAGAACAGCAAATGTCATCTTGTTTAACAGCTGTCTCCCACTGGATGCATCATCGGCGTCTGAAGCTAAATATGTCTAAGACCGAGCTTCTGGTTTTCCCGCCCAAGCCCACCCTTCACTACTCCTTCTCTATTTCTGTCAATAACATCTCTATTCAGCCAGTCCAGGAAGCCCGCAGCCTTGGTTTCATTTTTGACTCCTCTTTGTCATTTATTCCCCAGATCCAGACCACAGCCAAGGTCTGTAGATTTTTTCTCCATAATATTGCCAAAATCCGTCCATATCTCTCAGAATCTACCGCAAAAACACTGGTCCATGCCCTAGTGGTCTCACGACTAGACTACTGTAATCTCCTCCTCGCTGGGCTTCCTCTCTCTCACCTCCACCCATTAATTTCTGTTCAGCATTCAGCTGCACGCATTATTTCACTTGCTCGCCGCTATGATCATGTCTCCCCTCTCTTGTCCTCCCTTCACTGGCTCCCTCTTCCTCTCCGCATTAGGTACAAACTTTTGCTACTCACCTTCAAAGCCCTGCATGGGCTAGCCCCCCCTTATCTAGCTGATCTTCTCTCCCCCTATGTCCCTACCCGTACCCTCCGCTCTGGTAACCAAGGTCTCCTCTCCCAACCCAGGTTGTCCTCTGCCCCCTCCCGGATCCGTCCCTTTTTTCTTGCTGCCCCTCATTCCTGGAACCTTCTCCCTCTGCATGCTCGGCTCATCACTTCCCTAACCAGCTTTAAGGTGGAGCTGAAAACCTTATTGTTTAGGGAAGCATTCTCAGGGAACTTGTGATTACCATCTGGCTGTTTGATTTCATTTGATGTGATTTGTTTTTACCCTGATGTTTTAACTTGTTTTTCCTCTCTCTCTAATTTTATCTAATTGTTACTATTTTAGACTGTACGCATCCGGCAGGCTTTTATATTTCTTAAAATTTTACCAATTTTGTACAGCGCTGAGTATAATTACAGCGCTCTAGAAATAAAGTTTAATAATAATAATAATAATAATAATAATAATAATGACTGCACCACTCATCATCCCTCACAATCAACTGTGCTGGCTGGGGCTGATGGTAGCTTCAGTCCAATAGATGAATGACACAAGTTACCCACCCTGCTTTAATGTATATGTATGCATGTTATTTTCTATCAGCTCTAGAACTGTACTTCTTAATATATCTTATGTGAGAGACAAGTATTTTTCCCCCCAGTGTGCCAGAGACTGGCACCATATTTGTGCCCATTAACTACAGTTGTTTCTTTCTTTCAACGAAATCACGAGGGACTTGCAGCTATTGTCTCAGGGACTGTCATCCATCCCTGGACCACCACTTTAAGTAGAACAGATCTAGAATTTGATGGATATTCTTTTGTTGCTATTGTTATTATTGTTACTCAGGAATATGCAGCATTTATCTCTGTACACATACACAACAGTAACAAACTAACATGTAATAGCAAACTAAAACATAATATTTAACTCCATATCTGTTGGTCATCTTCTATTAGCAATTTATTTATTAACACAAAGTGGTGACTTACCCCTGGGCTGCCAGTAAGCTTTAAACAACAGCATTTCAGCCCTGAGTCCTTGTTAAATCCTTTATCATTGGAAATTTCCCCCAAGAATTTGAATTAGGACTGAAGACAGCTGCAGTCTCTTGTCCGCCTTCATTTTAAAGTATATGTTAATATTTTGAAGTAAAGTAGTTATTTTATTTACTGTAGAATTAAAATAACTTTCCAATTAGATCACATAAAAGTGGGTGAGAGAGATAATATGCTTGGAGGTAATACAAAGAAACACAAAGGTGAGCAGATTGTGGCAAACGTGCGTGTTGTTGTTAACTAAGGCTGCTGCTGCACCGCAAAATTAATGCAGTTTGACACCCCATGACAATAAAAGTGATTGTTAATTTGCCATTAATTCTGGAGTGCAACAGCCTTAGTTCTGGAGTGCAGTAACAGCTATGTTGCATGACTACACAGGAATGCTTCCAGTTTTTAGTATGGAGTGCCCTCTTCTGGTGAACACATTATGGGTTCATATCACAATGAAAGCTTCTTTACAGGTCTTTTTTGGTTTATATGAATTGTGGCTAATAATAGCAGCCTGTGTATAGTCCAGTCCAAAAATTGTATTCTGGATATAGTGGGAATGCTAATTGTAATGATGTGCACAGTAGAGTTGATTTCCATGTATGAAATTCTGTACTGGATCCTGTGCTCTGCACACATGGAAACCCACATGGGATTTCATTACATTTGAGTACAAGAGACACCCTGTGGAGATTTGTAGAGGAAATGTACAGGTTTGTTTTAACATGTGATGTGAAAATGAGAGATAGTCAGTGCAAATGCTGGGCACTTCAGTCAGATTGGAATGAGAGGACAAAGCTGTTCAATGGGAGAAGAGTCTTTATGGTACTGTTGTTGGTACAGGAAGGGTGAGAAGACCTATTTTTGTCTGTCTTTAATTGAATGATGTGCACGCATAATAGGCAAATTGCTCTGCCAGAAAGATTGAATGCTGTCCAGAGTTAAATGAAGAGAGCCATTTAGTTTTTTATCAGCCTCTGAAGGATTTGCATGTAACAAATGCTGCTGGATGTCAGCTTTTAAATAATAGATAGATAGATAGATCCTGGTTGTTATCTCATTTTAGTGTTATTGTCATACACATTGGGAGGAGGGGAATATGCAGACATTATAATGGTGTCACAATTGTAAATGTGAATTGTAATATTTACAGTGTTGTAAATTGGCTTATGATATCATAAATATTGAACAGAATGACAGCTGTTCTTTTTAAAAGATACTGTTTCCTCTGATTGTACCAGAAGGCCATTGAAAAATGTCTCTACTTTCTCCTTCCCCTACATTAGATTCATCTAACACAGATTGAATAGATCTAGATTAAGTGTACATTGTAGGCAAGCCTAAGCAATGCTTGCTCAGAACTGAATTCATGGTGTATGTTTGTCGGTATGCTTCATGTTAGGCTTTAAGCTTTATTGATTTCAAAGAGAGAGATTTGAAGCAAATGCTTTAACCAAAGCTTTTAAATAAATGGGTGGTGCCATTAGGGTTTGGGAGCGTGCAGTGTTCACACGCTCCTGAACCCTAGCACGTAATGGCGGCACAGCCATTATGTAACGCCATTTAGACAGTGTACGTAATGGCGGCTGCGCAGCTTCCGCATGGAGTTGCGCAGTTGCAGCGCTGCAAAGGCGCCAAATGGCGCCTTTTAAAAAATCACGCCACAACTGCAGTGCAAAAAAGGAGCGCAGTTCTCCTGCTCCTTTTTCGCTGTGCAACTGTGCTGCAGCATCTAGCTGCTGCAGCGCAGTTGTGCCGCAAAAAGGGGTAGTGAGTCTGGATAGCCCCTTATTCTCCTCTGTCAGAATGCTCTGGTGTCACAAAAAACTACAGTTCCCAGGATTCCCTAGCAGGATTCCCTAGCACAGTGCCAGGGCAATTAAAGAAGTCTCAAACTGGATTATTTCTGCAGTGTGTTTTGAGCAAATATTCCAATACATTTCAAGAAACATAGGGGAGAGAAAAAAAAGGGGGGGGGGATAATCTTGAGGTACCTCTTGATAAGTTAGCACACACTAAACTTTGGGTACTGGATACACATTTTAAAAAGGATGACATTCTCATCTGGCTCTGTGTCATAAAGTAGTCTTACTAAAAAAGAAACTTCTTGCAAAAAAAAAAAAGTGTCCAGTCTGGCACTTAGAAGTAGGGAGACCCACAGATTCCATGGGGGAAAAAAGAAGGTAAGTCCTTGTGGAGTAATGGAAATTTTAAAGATGACATGGGACATGTAGTGTTATCACAGTCCTATCAGAGGTCCCAGAAGGGAGGGAACTGTGATACCATCTTAACTGTTCACTTGTGGCCTAGTATTGCAATACAAGCATTGAGAAGGTGCTACCATTCCCAGCCGATGCAGTGGTAATATAAAACTTTGCAAAGATCTGTTAGCATCTCATGCTTATCTTGCATTTTTTTAAAAAAATTTTAAAATATTTTAACCTTCTATACTGCTTATTTGCCTTTCTGTGTGTACAGTATATGTGTGTGTGTATATATATATATGTACATAATATTACACATACACATGTAGAAAGGTAGTTAGATAAATACATGATCTTTTATTGGATTGTGTGTTTTTATATTTTTCAGATTCTTACTAATCCAAACCATCATTTCATTGACAACTCCTTATATAAAGATGTTATCTTAGTAGCTTGGGATCCTGCTCCCTATTCTGCAAATCTCAATGTGGTAAGCCACAATACATTTTAACATCACTTTGGAATCTCATTACCTAGTGGAAGAAATCATAGCTAGGAAAATTATTGCTACAAAGTAATTAGTTACAGTATAGTTTCTGAAGATCACTTGTTACCATTATGGTTGTAATTTTTAATGCAATATTCTAATTTTTTTCATTTCTTGAGTCATAGTGCCTGAATAGACTGGTGAGAAGGGGCCCCCAAAGATGGACTAGGGCCACAGCAAGCACACAATGTGGCCCTAATCCACCTTGAACCTGGTCCAGAAAGGAGCAGGAAATATCCTTTCTCGGCCCCACCGCAGCCCAAGCTAGCTTCATGACGCTATGGTGGTGTGTGGTGTGTAAACCACTGCTGTGTCTGAAGCCCCCCATATCTAGGAGGCCACTTGACTTCTGGGCGGCTTCAAGCGGCTTGGGAGCATATGGCAACTTTAAAGGGCCTTCGGTTCCAGCCCAAAGATAATTAAAAGGTCACTGTTAGTTCCTCAAGAAAAACATTATGAACTTTGCAAGACACTGTCCTGTGCTCAAAGCACTCTCTACTCCTATCTACTTTGTCACTGACAATTACACACAACAAAACCATGAGGCAGCAGCAATGAGGATTGGCACTGGAACCATATGATCTCCTCCACTATTTAGTGGGGCCATACCACCAGAATTATAGAATTTTAAACTTTATAAAAGGTAAAAGTTTTCCCTTGACAAGATTGCCTAGTCAAACCCCACTGTAGGGGATGGTGCTCATCTGCATTACTAAGTCGAGGGGAGCCAGCAATGTCAAAGATGTTGTGGCCAGCATGACTTCATGGAATGTTGTTACCTTCCCACCGAAGTGGTACTATTTATCTACTTGCACTTTTACATGCTTTCAAACTGCTAGGTTGGTAGAAGCTAGGACAAGTGATGGGAGCCCACCCCATCACTCAGCACTTGAGCCTTGAACTGCCAACCTGCCAATCTTGCAGTCAGCAGAGTCAGTGTCTTAACCATTGAGCCACTGCATCCCTTTATACTTCATAGTTTTATAGCTGAATCTCAAAATGAGTGCAGCTGTCTCTCATTAAATTACAGTCCTAATCTTTTGCTTTTAGTAGATTTTATTTTGCATAAATGCCTCAGTTATAAATAACTAGTTAGTAGTAACTAGTTGTTTCTAAGTCTGGATTCAGTATGTCACTTTTTCCTTCTTCTGTGCATCCATGCAACTGGTTTCCAAGCAATTGTAGCTTAAAGCAGGAACTTATATAGAGAAGAGACATAACTTTTATGCTCCATTGGCTTAGCACTCTTGTAGACCAGCAACAATTAACCCAGGAATTGGTTGCCTATCACTTGTACATTCTTCATCTAATGATGACGGTGGGGAACCTTCTATGATTCCATGAATCTTCTAAAATTAATAAATGAATTTTCATCTCTTGGCACTAGAGGGAGCCATGAATCCTGTAAGAAACAGCTTCATGTTGTACTGCGTTTGCTAATAAAATTCTGGAACGAAGCCTCTAACCCTAGTGATAACAAAGACAAATTGGGACTAATGTTGGTAAATTCAAATTAAAAATGAGAACTGAATACATATTTCCAGCAGTGTCTCCTTCTTTCCTTATCTGTTATTGTTCCATCCTTTTGTTTGCTGTTGTTTTGTGCCTTCAAGTCATCTCTGACTATGGTGACTATAAGGCAACCAAATCATGTTTTCTGAAGTGAACGCTTCTCCAACTGCGTGATATAAATGCTTCTCCAACTGCATCTCTAACTTCATAGACCTCTGCTGCCCCACATTTGTGTAGAACTGAAACCAGTGTAGAGTATGAAAAATGATCCATCTACAAATAATTGGTGGAATTGTAAATTCCCCCCCCCCCCGCTTTTTTTTTTTACCCAGAATACAACTATGGAAGAGGAAATACTATATGTATAATTAAAATAAATTATTAAATGTGTATATTATATTAATATATAATTGATAAATTCAATATAATTAAATGTAAATGCAAATGTTAAAGATCTGTATTCATTTTGCTGCCTTTTTGGGAATTCAAATTATGTGGTGATATGAAACAAACTTAAAACTGAAAAAATGTGAAACTAAAAGCAAAAGCAAAAAACAGGAAGAATTTCATATGGGATTGGAGATCTGCTGAGAATCTATTTCAGAGCAGAGACAAAACTCTGTGTAGTTATAAAACAACTTTCATTTTGCAGTGTTTTCTTGCTGCCTTCTCCAAGTCCAAACTGCAAAATCATAATAACAAATATGTGTTATCCTAATTTGCATGGTTAGGTTCCAAGTAAAAGTTACATGCCATGGTGGTGCACTGTTTGTACCCACAGGGCATTGCCAATGTGTGATGTTTTAATTGTGGTTTGATGTGTGTTTAGCGCTTCAAGAAAATACCTGTTTTTCTTTTCCTCTACCAGTGGTATAAGAAGCAGACTACAATTTGTTTACTCCATATGTACAGCATCGCAGAAAGAAGCCAAACCAGCCATTTTACATTCTCCACCCAAAATTTATATGGCAGCTCTGGGATATCATTCAGGAGAACACTAAGGAAAAGATACAACCCAACCCTCCTTCTTCAGGTTTCATTGGTAGGTGTGTCTGTTGTAGATTTATTTCATCATTCCGTGTCCAAAGAGTGATTGTCAAACTGCATATGTTGACATCTAGCATGTGTAACTGAATTGTGGTGATAGTAAAATTATTTAGAAGTGATGGATGGAAAGAATGCTGTCCAAGAGGTTGTTGCTGTCAAACACAAAAGTTGTTATGAACTTTTTTTTGTGAATTTTCCATCAGCATTTGTGAAAAGCTAAGGTATGTATCAAACTATTTATTACTAAGATATTATCCATCGATTGAGAAACCATCCTTTTACTAAGTCATGGTTGTTGAGTATACTGTGACCAATATTACAGCAGTGTGTTATTTTCAGAGCAGAGATAAAACTGTGCAGTTATAAAACAGCTTTCATTTTGCAATGTTTTATTGCTGTCTTCAAAAAGTTCTAATTTTCTCCAAGTCCAAACTGCAAAATCATAATAACAGACAAATATGTATTATCCTAATTTGCATGGTTTTGGTGAGGCTTTTGGTGGGGAACATCCTAGTACCATGAGGTGAAACTGTGAATTTTGTCCTTGTATAGCATCAAGCTGCTACAATGCTATGCAGAATGAAATCTACAGCTCTCCACCAACAGGAGATTGTCACAGCACAATGGTCAGTCCTGGGAGGATGGCTTTGGTTATTACAGAGAAGAGAATACCAATCTCGGTAATAGCCAAAAATGTAAAAAGGCAAGGGGTAAGCTAAATTTAAGCTTATGAATGTCAATAGCAGGATACCAGCTGAATGCTGCTAATATGCTGATAACCTCTTCAGCAGAGGGGAAAGACTGCATAGATTAAACAAAGTTCTTCTCCCTGTGACAAACAGCTGAAAAGGAGCATTTAGAGTATCTAATCTGGGCTCATGTTATCAGGCAGGAGAATTGAGAATGCCGAAGTTGTTTGCTCTGCACTTAATTCCCCACACAGGGATATGGAGCTCCATGTAGCTGAATGGGTAGTTGAGGTTGAGTATTAAAAGGAAATAGATGTCATTGTAGCAAAAAATGGGGGGGGGGGGAGAGAATGAAAGCATACACATCAAAAATGTATGTGTCACCATTTTATGTGAAACATAACCATGTAATATATTTAAAAGTGGAAATTTTATAGTTGCCTGTTTGAGGGATAGGGAGAGAAGGCAAAGTAATGCATGAGTATGTGTTGCAATCAATCAGCATAAATGTTTATGAGATGGATATTTCAGAATGGCTATCCATCATCCAGTCTTAAAGAAGATACCAGATTTGAGCTAATGCTGACAGAGTGGGAGAATGGCTGCTGTGAATGTCATGGGATAACAAATTGGAAGATACTGCTGGGTTATTTGCTCAGTCAAAATCTTGCATTTATGAATTTGACTATTCCCAGGAGCAAAATTCAGTATTAATAAAAATAAATAAATGGGGACTATCAGTTGTAACAGACATCCCCCTGCCCACTCCAAAGAATTTCTCCATCTGTCTGAATCTGTCTACCATTCTACCTGATTAACTAAATGTCTCAATTTAAAACAGCATTAAAGACGTCTCTTCTGGCAGGCCCCATCCAAATGTTTTTTAAATTGTTAATTTTAAATGATGAATTTTTAAATGAGGATTAATATGTACATGTCTTATTAGTTCTTTTAAATTGATGTGTGTTTTTAACTGATGTTGTGTATTTGTTAATCTGTTGTTCTTCCCCACCTTGATATATGGGACAGGTACCCCATCCCTGGTTGGTTTTGCAGTTCTCAGCTTGAGTGGATGCCTTGGAGACCCCTCTTCTAGCCCAAAATAGGGAGGCAGTGGTTTGCCTTCCTCTCCATCTCCTTGAAAACAACTTTTAAATAGTTTGCAAGATCTCCCTGGACTATTTAATATCAAAAATTACCCATTGTCCAAATCCATAATCGCAGATAATTGGGGGGAGGGCAGTCTGTGTACCTTTGAAAGGGTTGCAGTGGCAGTAGATTTGATGCAACAGATGCAACAACTGCAAGAACAGATGCCCACCAGTAGTATAATCTTTCTTTTAAACACAACTCTCACAATCCCTTGGCTATGTTGGTTAGGGCTGCTGTGAGTTGGAATTCCAAAGTTGTCCATCCATACTATAAATGTTGCAGTGCTTTCAGCACAGTGCTTTTAGTAGCATAGCTTTGGCTTCACTCACCCTTTCTTGTATCCCTACAGGCTGTTTTTTTAGAGTAACTATGAATTTCACTTAAGAATGAGGAGTTTGCATCTAAATTCAACAACTTTCCACTTGGGATTCTGCTGACATGGAGAAGCACCTGCTTGGTTCACATTTGCATCACACCTAACATACTAACATAGTGATTACAGCCAATGTCAGTCTTGTGAAATTAGCATAATATTGCTATTATATTAATTCCTGAGGAATGACATTGGGTGTCATCATCACTGAAACACCATAGATACTAACAGGTGATGTGAAAACTGACCTCCATAACTTTTCTTTTCTTTCTTATTTTTCTAATTTGGCTTTAGAAGAACAAAATGGTGCAAGTTAACCACAAAATATTTTATTGAACATGACATATCCCATAGATAACATGACATATTAAAAATTCAGCAGGGGTTCTTGGCAGAGTATGTATTTGTATATGATTTCATCTTGAACATACATTTACATGACAAAACAAGCAACACAATTGTAAAAGTGCTATGCTATCAAACTATTGTATCAACTGCAAACCCCCAGCAACACAGATATAAAAGCAGATTGAAACATTTGTTTGATCAGAATCAAGTGTAAGTAGTATGCTCAGAATCACAAGCTATGATTGAAACAGGGCTGAGGTTATGTGGCATCTTTAATTTATATATAAACATTAATGTAATGTGCATATATTGGATAAATTGCATATCATTTTTAATGAGTGTAATGGAAGCTGAGCTAGATATGGTGGTCACAAGCTTAGGTACACATGTGGACATATAGAAATGCATGTCCGTAGATATCTGTGCACACACAAATACACACACATACTTCGGTCATCCTAAATTGAAAAACTGCAGATAATGTGCCCAATATTCATGGAAACTATTGAGATTTAGCCAAATAAAAGTTCCTGTATTCCATGAACTTGATCTGTGCTATATGTAGGCCCAAAGATATTTGATTTTGTGTATGCAAAGAAGATAAGATGACAGCATGGTTACAATAATATGTTTCCATTGAAGTTCTGTGTGCATCAGAATCCGCATATAGCAGAAAATTGCCCCAGACATGTTTGTTCTGAACTTTTATTTTAGAAATTTATTTCTCAAAACACCTATGAGCTATACATGTTTCATCCCTCACCATTATGATTTGTTTGAGCTATAACTGTCCTACAGAATCAAGACATTAACATTAATTGAAATAAAACATGTCAGACTTAGATTGGGGACTAGATCATATTTTGAAGCCATTAGAAATTTTTGTTTGTCTTTGCTGTTGTTTATAGGTTTAGGTCTACAAATTCAGGGTTTTCATTTCAATAGAGAGAACCCTGCAGATCTGAATATGGAAAGGGTATGTGCCCATAGAACTGTTGCTCCTATTTAGGTAAATGAGAAAAATCCAAATTAGGGAGCTTCTTTTATCAGGATACACAGTGTATAGAATAAAGCAGTACTTGTAGTTTTGCATTTTTAATTACATAGTGATTCTCTGAATCGTTCTATCAGCAGCTAAAGGCCATGTGTGGCCTCCTGTGCATATATTACTTATTTGAATGTGTTTGTTTGTATATCCAAGACTTTCTGCTGACAAATGGCACTTAAGGTGGCTAACAGTGGTAAAAATCAAATGAAAACTAATTACAGTGAAAATCTTTCAAACAGACTAAAATGCAATGGGAAATCTATCAATAAAAAGAAAAACAGGAACACTGAGCCAGTCAGACCCCTCACCCCAGCAACAACCCAAGTTAGATTCAAACACCTGTTGTTGGCTGTATGACAGCATGTTCTACAGCCTTATTCTTCAATAAATGTATGGGTAAACTAAAATGAAGTGATACTACATGAAGTTCAGTAGGATGTTAGCTTGTAAAGGCAGTCTTGATGAATTCTGTTTTTCATGTGGCATTGTGCTTTGGATAAGCTGACAAAAATATGGGAATAAGGCCTCGTTTATAATTATTTTTTGTCTCATGGAAACCACACCATAAGTGGAAACTAATTTTGCCATACAGCTTTTTCACCAGCACAAGAGCCTCCTGGCCTCACATCTGGCCCTGAGAATAGGGCCAGCCCTACTGTTAGACAAACTGAGAAGGCCACCTCATGTAACAGCTGCTTGGTGGCTTAAAAGAGTAGCAAATTGCTACAAGATCTCTCTACATAAACTCCTTGGAATTGAGGTTGGGCTAATAATTTTTTCCCAACAAATGTGGCAAGGGTTTGATGTGAAACATTGGCATGTAGTGTCAAATTGTTGGAATTTTATACTCCCCCCCCCCCCCGGTACTTGAAAACAAGTGCTTGGTAACTGACTTTTTTTCCCTATCCTTATGGTATGAGTACTTCATTAATTTGAACTTTTAGTTTAAAGTATTCATAGGTTGGTCATCATTTGTGGAATACGCCATATTCAGTATTTTAGATAACTGGCCATAACTGAACGTTTTGGTTAAGACATGTAAATCCCAGGTTTTTATCTCAAGAACCACATCTTCCTATATGCACCTTCCTAGGCTGCAAGAACTTTGAAGATGCTTTTCTCTTGGTCCCATCACCTACATGATGGGAACAAGGGAGAGGGCTTTCCCAGGCTTTGGAACACCCTTCCAAGAAGGCTAGGATGGCTTCCTCTTTGCTGTCCTTCCACCAGCAAGAGAAAACTTTTCTGTTCCTACCAGCTTTTAGGAACTATCTGCAAGGGATTTAATAGTGTGCTATTTTGTTGACTTAGATTTGCTTTAAATGATTTAAATTTTGTCATTCTTTAAATACACTTTTTTCTTTTCCTTTCTGGGTGAAAAAATCACTTAATATGCAAGAAAAGAATTAAGTTAATTAAGCTGAAGTTCATGGTATAGATCTGGGGTAATCATGTAAGATAAGTGATGATAAATGTGTCCCACTGGTTTCAACTTGGCTTGGCTCCAAGCCATTATTATCCCTGCCACATTCAGTTCTCAGAGCAAAAGGAGGGTGATGCACATTAATCTTAAAAGACTCTGTTTCTTTCTCATTTTTAATGCATGAATTACACTTTTATAAACACTGAAATTAATTTAAAATGTGGCAAGGCAGTTGGACAAAAGAGAAGAGGAGCAAAATACTGACTTCTTTGACCATTCATCAAGTCTTTTCGCTTTATCTCTGTCATGATTTTGCGAAGGGCTTGCACATGAAAAAAGAGACAATGGGGTTTTACAGACCGCCCTTTTGAGGCGGTCTGCAGCCACTCCTTTAAGCAGCAGGATGGGGCCAGGGCTACCTCACTGGCAACCTCAGAGGCCCCAACCAAGCACTTTTGAAGGCCGTGGAGAAGCAGCAAACTGCTGCTTCCCCACAGCCTGAAAGCGGGGTGCAGCAGGCACCCTAGGTGACTGCAGCACCCCGCTCTCCCCAGCACTGGTGAGGGGAGAAAGGGGCCACCGTCGCAGCCCCTTTCTCCTCGGGGTCCTTGGCAAAGGCCGTGCCAAGGACCAGGCACCAAAAAGGAGCTCGGTTTCCGAAAGGGCACACTTGGTGCCCTCCCGTGGCACGATGTCGTCAGGCGTGCACAGCATTATGTAAATGCTGTGCACACCATGATGACATCATGGCGCACCCGTATGGACGCCGCCATT
Source organism: Urosaurus nigricauda (assembly GCA_034509955.1). Lineage (NCBI taxonomy): Eukaryota > Metazoa > Chordata > Lepidosauria > Squamata > Phrynosomatidae > Urosaurus > Urosaurus nigricauda. Next base: position 107,850,970 of record JAOEGL010000003.1, on the reverse strand, counting down.
TTAAAATGGCAGCGTCCATACGCACTACGGTTAGGGAGGGTGCGAATGCTGTACCCTCCCTAACCCTAATCGCGCCGGAAAGTTGCCTTTTTTGCCGTCTATATTGGGCCAATGTGGCCTATTTTTATGTGTTGAACCACAATTCACTTAGTCCCTATGCAAATATCCCCATGGATAGGCAGCTATCAAGCCCAGAGATGAGGACTGGTGCCCATAAAAGGATATGACCCTTCTTCATATATAGCCTCTACATGCAATTAAATAATTGGAAGAAATCTGAACAGATCAGAAATGGTGGTCAGCACAATAATAGTGAAGGAAGCACTTATACAAGATGCCCAGATATACTAAGATAAATGTTTCTTTTTGATTCTGAATTGTCTATTGTATTAGTAGCATTCATATTTAATACCAAAAGGAAGACAGGGTTTAAAATGCACTTTGTACTGTCATACAGGAAAATAGTTTCACTGTATGCACTTAGAATTAAAAAAAAATGTTTGAAAAGGAAAATATTTCTGTAGTCTAGGAAGACACATCTTACAACTGTCAAAAGTTTCCTTTGTTGTGACAAGAGACCTTCATCTCTCTTGCACTTTATTGTTAAATGTGTACTCTTCCTCGGGCACAGGGTAAAATTAAACCAGTGAAGTGGGGGCATGAGGCTTGTAAATGTAAACCTTGGAACACTGTCTTGTTAGCTGTGTTTAAAAAGAAAATTATATTTCTGGAATTAGTACAGATTACTTATGCAAAAGATCCTACTACTTATTAATTTAAATCACAGTTGAGCAATGTGTGGGCTCCATGTGGCCCCTAAAAAACAAAGACATTGTATAGATTCACTCATTATATGACTTGCAATCTCAGCTCAGTTTGGTGTATTTTACAGTGTGAAGGCCTATTATCCATCATGGTTTTCTCCTATGGGAGAAAACAATGCCATAATAAATAGCTGTACTACAATCAGAAAATAGATTTTATGGCTGAAAAGATTAAACACATGTACATTGTTTTTGTTATTGTTGTAGTTGTTGTGTATCTTCAAGCCATCCCTATTACGGGGGTGTCTCGACAGAATTTGTTCAGAGGGGGTTTGCCCTTGCCTTCCTCTGTGGCTGAGAAAGTGTGACTTGCCCAAGGTAATCCAGTGGGTTCCCAGGGCCATATGGGGATTCAAACCCTGGTCTCTGGGTGTCTTTGTCTAACACTCCGACCACTATACCACACTGGGACAATTTTGTTTATTTTCAGTTGTAAACTGAAATCTTAAAAACCTGAGGGTTTTTAAACTTTATATAAATAGTGGGTACCTGTGACGGAGTAAATGTCTGAAAACTATTCCAGTAGACAATGTTTATCAGCCCACAGATATCAAGAAGGAAATTCCAGTTTAACTTAGTTTAAGGAGCTAACATTAGTAGAATGGATGGAAAAGAGTGTTGTGTTAAAATCCAAATATCCTGCTGTTAAACTATGCTCTTAAGTATCTAGAAGACAGATCTTTTTCCAAATTATGACATAATTTCTACTTGCTTCAGAGTTAAAAATAGTAATAGAAGCAACTTCTGTTTCTGCTGAACACATAGGATATTCCTTAAGGGACTATAAAGCAAATTGGTAACAAAACTGTAACATGTTTCATGTAGTTGTGTAGGCAACAGCTTGTACTACTTCACAGGAATGAATTTTCCTTAGACAGTTGGGGTGTGTTCTCTGAAACTGGCTCCAGGCTTGACTCCGGGCTCAAAAGGCAGATTGCTTTCTCATCCATTTGTGGAACAACTTGGCTTTTAGATGTGACTCCACTTTGTGCCTTCTGGTTTAGCTGAATGGTCATGGCTTTTGACTGACATATGGTTTCTCCATCAGCAACTGAAGGAGGCTGGCAGTGCAGAAGTATGAGAAAGCATTTATAGAACTGAAAAAGAAACAAAAAACCCAACCAGTATTATTTCATCAAAGATTAACTTTCTGTATTTACATACTAAGCAATAAAGTGTTGTTCATCATCAGTGAGTATCTAGGATGCAAATGTGTCATAAAAATATTATTATTATTATTATTATTATTATCATCATCATCATCATCATCATCATAACAGTTCTCTTTCCCACCTTCTCATAAAGGTAGCATTATTGTATATGCATATGTGCCTTCAAGTTGCCTGTCAACAATGCAGCATAGGTAAAGCAGCATAAAGTCAACTATGCTGCATATGTAAAGAAGTAGTAAATGGATAGAAAAGGAAAAGAGTGTTCAGCCTGAGGGAAATGGAACAGAGGACACAACAGGAGAAATGCAGCACAGAATAAGTAATTTAATTTAATTTAATTAATTATTGCCATTGGCAATAATTTTTGAGAACTCCTGAAGAACAGGAGTAGTCCCAGAAGACTGGAGGAGGGCAAACATTGTCCCCTTCTCCATAAAGTGGGGGGGGGGGGGGAGAGGATCGCAACAATTACCGCCCAGTTAGTATGACATCAATACCAGGAAAGCTTCTAGAGCAGATCATTAAACAGAGAGTGAACATTTAAAAGAGAATGCTATAATCACAAAAAGTCAACATGGGTTCCTGAGAAGCAAGTCATGCCAGATTAATCTGATCTCTCTTTTTTTATATAATGTTACAAGCTTGGTAGATGAAGGGAATGCTGTGGATGTAGGCCTTTGACAAGGTCCTCCATGATATTCTTGGAAACAAGCTAGTAAAATGTGGGTCAGACAACTCTGTTAGGTGGATTTATAATTGGTTTGACGAACTGAACCCAAGGGGTGCTCACCAGTGGCTCCTCTTCATCCTGGAGAGAACTGACTACTGGCGTCCCACAGGGTTGTGGCCTAGGCTTGATGTTGTTGCTATTGGTGCTATTCAACATCTTTATCAATGACTGGGATGAAAGAATAGAGAGTGTGCTTATGAAATTTGCAAAGGACACAAAATTGGGAGAGGTAGGTAATGCCCCAGAGGTTTACATGTATACATGCATGTACATGTGCTGTGGGCCTTCAAGTCATTTCTGACTTATAGCGACCCTAAGGTGACCGTATCATGGGATATTCTTGGAAGCATTTATTTAGAGGAGGTTTGCCATTACCTTCCCCTGAGGCTGAGAGCATGTGACTTGCCCAAAGCCACCCAGTGGATTTTCATGGCCAAGCTGGGAAACAAACCTGAGTCACCAGAGTCATAGTCCAACACTCAAACCTCTATTTCAAGCTGCCCAGAGGACAGAATCAACATTCAGAATGGTTTATGCTGGGCCGAAAGTAACAAAATGAAGTTCAACAGGGAGAAATGTAAGGTATTACACTTAGGCAGAAAAAATGAAATGCATAGATATAGGCCGGGGGATATCTGGCTTGGCAAAACTACATGTGAAAGGGATCTAAGAGTCCTAGCAGACAACAACTCGAACATGAGTCAACAGTGTGATGTGGCTGCTAAAAAATCCATTGTGATTCTAGGCTGCATCAATAGAAATGCAGTGTCTAGATTGAGGGAAGTAACAGTATTGCTCTATTCTGATTTGGTCAGGCCTTACATGGAATACTGTGTCCAGTTCTGGGCACCACAATTCAAAAAGGATGTTGAGACGCTGGAATGTGTTCAAAGAAGGGTGACTAAAATGTTGAAGGGTCTGAAAACCATGCCCTATGAAGAGCAACTCAGGGAGCTGGGTATGTTTAGCCTGGAGAAGAGAAGGTTAAGGAGTAATATGATAACCCTGTTTAAATATTTGAAGGGATGTCATATTGAGGGTGGAGCAAGCTTGTTTTCTGTAGCTCCAGAAAATAGGACCTGGAGCAATGGATTAAACAACAAGAAAAGAGATGCCACCTCAACATTAGGAGAAGCTTCCTGACAGTAAAAGCTTTTCAACAGTGTAATAGGCTGCATTGGAGATTTGGTGGAGTCTCCTTCTTTCGAGCTTTTTAAACAATGGTGGGATGGCCATCTGTTGGGGGTGATTTGATTGTGTGTCCCTTCATGACGATGGGTTGGCCCTTGTGGTCTCTTCCACCTCTGTGATTCTATGACCTATGGTGACTCCATGAACTTCACAGGGTTTTCTTAGGCAATAAGTGCTCCAAGGTGGTTTTGCCATTTCCTTCCTCTGAAATATAGCCTACAGAACCTGGTATTCATTGGAAGTCTTTCATCCAAGTACTAACCATAGCTGAACATGCTTAGCTTCCAAGTTCAGATAGGATCTTGGGGAATTTAGGCATCATTATCCTTGTGTATTACATGTTGTATTGCTTCCCTTTTTATTCTGAGTTTCCTTTTTTCCCCCTAAATCCACAAACAAAAGTTTGTCCAGCTTGCAGGTAAAAGTACAAATTCAGGCTCCTATCATGGAGCTGTTGAGAGCAGGTGAGGTTCGTGGCACCTCTCTGTAATACAGAGTAGGTGAAACATTGCTTGTGCCTTGTCAAAGGGGGAAGGTATTGTTTTGCTTAAGGCAACCAGCAATTTCTCCATTGTAAACCCAGTGAAATAAGTGAAGAAGGTTAGCAGTCAGGGGCTTCCATGTCAGAGATGCAGTGAGTCCATTCTGGGTTTCAGCCCATACTTTCAAGGAGCTATTTTAAGGGCTGAACCTACTTTTATGATGTGGGAGCCACCAGGTGTCCCTGTCATACAAACTTTCCAGCTTTCATAGCCAACTCAAACTCTACCTCTTCTGCAACAGATTTGGGGGAGCTGCAACTACCTACTTATTTTCTTCCTCTGCCAGTGATATACAAAACCAGGCCCATCATGCATGTTGTGTCCAAAATGGTAAAGGAACACGAATATGGCTCAGCTAGTTCCATGCCTTACTTGAGAAGTGATGTGCTCTTGTTACTCAATTCTAGACACAAATCTTCAGGATTTGCTTCATGAAAAGGTCCGAGTTGACAATATTTGACAATAATAGTGTTTAAAAATATAATACCAAAATACTAATCTTAAAGGAAGCATGCTTCTTGTATAAGAAGAAAATTATAAGTAGAAACTCATATTTATTTATTCAAAATGCTTATCATGATCTGAAAAGCCCTCTATGGCTTAGGTCCAGACCATCTGATAGACCCTACTCCCCCCTATATGAAAAAGAACTCTTCAGATGTTTTAAAATATTGCTATTGATTTAATTGTGAGAATTTTAACTTTTAAAAAAAATTGTATTGGTAGATTTTAATGGATTTTCTGTGAGCCACCTTGGCTTCCATTCTGGGAGAAATGTGGCATACAAATTTAATTAATTAATTATAAATATTCCTTCATTTGCAAGATTTTTATGTGAACCCCATAACATGGAATCCTTACTCTTGCTCCCTGATAATAGTCAGGCTTTGTCTACTGTCAGTAAGCATAATTCTGTTTGCTTCAAGTTGTAAGCCACGTTATACAAATGGAGAATACCTTAACTGTCCAGGGTATGTAAATATTTTAGTACTGAATAGTCATGTTAATATTTTATTTATATATTTTGAGAAATTCATTCATATATTATATGATGGCAACAAATATTTGAATGCACAAAATTGCTGAGTTTACTCTAGCCACTCAAAGAGTTATGATTATACAGTGAGCCCTTCGTATCTGTTGAGCTTTGAATTCAGGACCCTCCGTGGGTACCAAAATCCGTGGATGATCAAGTCCCATTAAATACAATGGCATAGTGAAATGGTGCCCTGTATATAAAATGGCAAAAACAGGGTTTGTTTTTGGAAATTATATTATTTCTGAATATTTTTAAACCATGGATGGTTGAATCCATTGAATCCACAGATAAAAAAAAACCCCATGAATACAACAGTCCAACTGCATTTCATAACTTAGTACATTTCACTGGTTATCATCTAAAAATACAACAGTGTTAACTTCCTTTTTAAGTTGTACCTGTATGCTTTAGGTTGTATTTAGGTACCTGTATGCTTTTAGGTCGTACCCAGTATTTGAGATAACCAGAGAGGATGAGTTAATAAAACATACCTGGACTTTTATTCTAATATTGCATTTACAGACTATATAGATTTCATTTTGTCTGTCTTTTTTTTTAAAGGAATCCTTATCATGATGTCAATGTGCCACGAAGTGCACGTCTATGAATACATTCCTTCAGTCCGACAGACTGATCTGTGCCACTACCATGAACTCTACTACGATGCAGCTTGTACTTTGGGGGCCTACCACCCACTGCTTTATGAGAAACTGTTGGTGCAGAGGATGAACAAAGGCTTCCAGGATGATTTGTACCGAAAAGGAAAAGTAATTTTGCCAGGGTTCAGGTCAGTGAAATGCCCTGGACAAAATCAGTTTCCATACACATAAAGGTGACTCTTTCTAAAACAATGTGCAATAAGGTGCTACTGTCATACTGATAACAAAAAACATACTTGAACATGGATCTTAGACCAACCTAGTCTACAATCTAAACTATCATTAACTAGAAGGCATGAAGGAAGGTCTTCTGAAGCCTCGGTATTTATTATTGCTTTGCAAACAGTGGTGTTTTTTAAGGCTTAACTTTTGCAAGATGCAAAATACAAATGAAGGCAAGCTACAGTGAGTATTTGCACATGGGGTCTGCCAAAAACACATCAAACAACTATGCCAGATGGGTCAGATCCTGCCCTTTAGACGAAGCATTTTAATTTGCTAAGTCCTTACACAACTAAATGAAATCATACCATGTAGAATTTTTCATACTAACTTAGGTTTTCTCGCCTTTCCTTTATGTAAAAATACCCCCCACATATCAATACCAGATATGTACTGAATATAATGAGCCATATGATTTTAATTCAATACTTATTTAGGCTGTTACACTGGTTGTTGAGTTTGGCACTCTAAACTTAAAATGTTTGTGCTAGTTTGTTTTAATGTGCATAATGTTGAGGTTACACAAATTAATGCTATGTAGAGAAAACGATGAGAAGACAGTGTCCTCACTGCTTCTGAAAAGAGCATGTTATAGTTTTTGTCTTTGTGAGATATGTCAGCACCATTGTGAAGGAAGAATGAAAATGTTTGCTGGCCTATTTGGGGTTGATAAAAAAATTATCATTATAATTTTATCACATATGAGCTTTCCCCCATCTCTTCGGGGGATAAAAAGTATATTCGGTATCAAGCCCCAAAAAGAAAATTTCACATGATTAAGTTGTGGAATACTGCAGTCATCAGCTTGTCTGAATGTGATTTCTAGTCATTGACTAGAGCTAAATTTGGCCATCTAAATGTCACATGTGAACAATCCTGTAGTATGTGCAGTATAATGTAGAAGCCATGAATTCATGCAAGATCTTGGTTACCAATGGATGATATAAATTAATTTTAAGTTGCAGTTGTCATGGAAGGCAACAGCTATCTTGCAGGACTCTCAGCTTCCAAATTACTCTGCTCCTGCAAGTATAGGGCATTCATGTGAAGATTTTGTTCCGCAATTAAAACAGCCTCTAAGTATATCGTGGGAACAGACTTTGACACAATGACTTTCATGTCATAATTTTTAAGGACGAAAAAAAAGAAAGAAAGAAAAATAGTCTTTATGATGCTTTTATGTTCTACCTGGTCCCATGTAGATACAGTGCCCAGGCAAATCAGTACAGGGCATAGTAGCTCTTTCTCCCTCCTTGCTCCCCACCTGCTCTGCTGTGTGTCCCCAGATGAACACATGCATTATGTTGGATTGCGATGGGAAATGGAAGGCTTGTGCATGTTTCCCATATCTGGCAAGCCTGTCCCCTGATCATTCTCATCTTTTTCTTAGCAGACTTGCCACAATTACAGTTTACCTTGAGGAAAAGTTTTAGGGAAATTGTGGTGGGCATTGGCTCAGTGAGCCTTCTGGACTGCTCCTATTGAGTCACTATTTATGAGTAGCCCTACTTCATAGGAAGCAAATTAACAGAAGGAGACAGTTCATAGTTTGTTTTTAGGTTGTAAGAGTAGAAGACATTCAGCCACTTCTCTATCAAGCCAAAAAATGTGGTACATGGGTGTGACCCCCTTTCTTTGTTCTATACACCAATCCAGAAGGTCAAGTAAACCTTGATTGTACTTCTGGATCTTAGGAATTTCCTTCTCAATCAAAGTGAACATCCAGCTAGACCTACACTCTGATTCCAACAGTAGCTGATCAGATGCTTCTAAGAAGTTCACTAATAAGACACAAGGTTGATGGCCTATATCTCTACTTATCCCTAGCATTTTGATATTTGGCACATGCTACCTTAGAATACAGACATCTCACTGAGCTATTATGTCTAATTACCACCGATTGTTGTGGCTGGTTGTCTATGAGCTCCTTTAATATTTTCAGAGTATTAAATAATGAGACTTTTCATACTTCCTATTATTAAAAATTTATGCCCTCTCACAATTTATGCCCTCTCCTAGTCTTAGGAGTTTATCACACTAGGGGCCAATTTCAATGTCATCTTATCTTCGAAATTGACCCCTAGTGTGATAAACTCCTAAGACTAGCCATACAAGTCTGCATGTGCTCATGTCAAATGCAAATTCTTCTTTTTCTGGTAATACCATTGAAAAATATACAAAACACACTTTAATCAGCAATTACTGAATGTGTACACAGGTAAAGTACATAAAGAAATGCATACATTATGGAAAATCCAAACAAATTTCCATATGGAAAGAAGAAGAAAAAACAAAGGCCTCATTCCCATTTCCAGATCGGTGTGCAATCCAAATTGATGGATTGATTCGACATCGGTTCGTGGTTTACACTACACTTTCCCCGATTGCATTTGTGGTTCGCATTCATGAATGAATCAATTCAAAATGATTTGGCTCCAGCTGGCCAAAGGGAAATTTGAATCAATTCCTATCTGCTTGTGGTTAACACTTGCATTGAATTGATTTGGTGGAAAAGATGCAGAAAAAATCAGCATGGCCCCCCTCACCGAATCACTTCAGCGAATCAATTTAAGTGGGAATCAGGGTTGTTTGAACTGGTTCAAACTGAATTGCAATCCAGTTTAAAAGGTAGTGGGAATGAGGCCAAAGTCTCACAACCACACAAAAACAATGGGATGGGAATACAGGTGGAATTTCAAGAAAAGCAACAAAAATAAAATAGGATTCCCCCTAATTCTAGTACAGAAAAATGCCAACCTCATTGTTTAGGTGAAACATAACATTTTTAGCATTTTCATGTCCAACTGGCTTTAAAGAGACAGTTCTAGTCACTGGGCAGGTTGAAAAGGGTGGGCAACTGGCAAATATTAGGGGTCTCTCTGTGGGACCCTGAAGGGCCACCTTCCCCCACACCTACCTCTCCCCTCTCATCCCCAAAATTTTTATGTCTTGTTTTTGCCCCCAAAATGGTCAATAACAACTCCAAAACTTCTAGGCTTGATGCTGCATATTTCACTGCCTTTGACAGTCTTTTTGTACTGTTTCTATGGCTGTTTCAGGGCCAGAAAGAACTCATTTCAGACAGGAAGTGAGTGAATGAAAACATTCTGCTTGGAGAAACGGCTTCAAAATGTTGAGAAAGATCAAATATCCAGTAGTACCCCCAGAGTTCTTTGCTGGGTTCTAGAAGCCATTGTGGAGGCAAATAAAAAATCATCCACCACGACCAAATTTGGGGTGATGGGTGTCAAAAAGTAGCTTGGGACAGTATGCAGGTACAGTCTGCAGTTTCCTCATAGTTGATCTAAGGAACCACTTCTGTTATTTTTTTTAAAAAAACTCTTAACCAAATTGTGATAAGAAAGCATACTTTAGAAGCATGTTCCTTCTTCAACATACAGATTGACAAACACCAGTGAATGTCACAGATCGTGAGTTCTCCTTTAAGAAGTTTTGTCCTCCCATCTCAGTATTCAAATGTTCCAACACAACCACCTCAGCAACCCCCTTCCCATAGACTCCAGCAGGTTTGGACTATAAAATTTAGAATATTATTGTTCTTGGGACAGTGTTCATATTTTTAAATATATGAAAACAATAGTGCTTTTACTGCAACATAAATGGAGGTGGGTAAGAAAAATAGCAGAGGACTACTACCAGTATTTCACCATTCTGACTACCCGTTTTGTTAAAAAGTTTCTCACAAGTAAAGAAAAAGCATTAGTAGGATCAGTGATATGTTACTGAAAATTCATACTGTTCAGTTTAAGACAGTAAATGAATGTGTATTAGAGGTTAAATAGAATTTTGTATGTTTTCTAGTCTATCATATAATATATACATATATATATAGTACCTTTACAATCTAAGTCAGATTTATAAATATTACATAAATGTCTGTAACTCCTACTTGAATTCAGTGAGAAATCTCACTTTAAAAAAAAGTATGAATCCTGTTTTAGCCTTTGCTTTATTTGCTAGTTAAAGAGCAAGACACATTTTCAAAAAGCAAGGGTTCATGGAAAAGGTGAGTTTTAATTGGCATAAAGATGTTGAAAGGCTCACATTTTTTTGCACTGATGGTTGCACAGATGAAAAGTTGCACTCAACAACACCTTGGGTAAACATACTTATTTCTATTGTTATTATCTGTTATGGTCTATGCTTTTCACTGTGAATTTTTTAACTTGGTGCTCTCAATTTTTATGCATAATGACTTCAGATGGTTAAATCAAGGTGTTCATTCATTACAGGAAATTTTTTCCAAACTGTTGAGCTGATCTTTTCTGTTGTTAGACCAAAACAAAACAAAATGTTCAACTGTAATATTACGTCTATTGTTGCATGTGAACTGAAGGCACAATTGATGTCATCGTTAGTTTTCTCATGTGTTCTTTCCCATCCACATAACGTGTTTTGTTAACATTGTTCACTTCTTGATCCCTGGTGAACATGTGTATAAGATTTCAACTCTAAGTACATATACCTGGGTACATATACCTGGGAGAAAATTATTTCCAAGTAGAAAGGACTGTACTGTCAATTGATTTTGCAGCAACAACAATCTCAGCTTAGTAACTAGAAAACAGAAAACATCTAGTACCATGGTGGTGAACCTATGGCACATGTGTCCTCTCTGGCAAGCAAAGCCATTTTGGAGAGCATGTGGAGAGACTGGAGGGTAGGGGAAGAGGAGGAACAGGCATGCACTTGTTCCTCCTCTTCCCCTCCTACCTTCGCATGCCTTTAGCTGTCTCTAGTAAAGTCCTGCCCCCAGAAGTCCCATCCCCAGAAAGTGGAAGTCCCACCTCCAGGGGGTTGATGTTCCACCCCCCACCCCCGGAAGTACCATCCACCCCTGAAGTTCCAGCACTGGGTAACAACCAGTGCCAGAACACCTTTGAGTTTGGGCACTTGGTCCCTAAAAGTATCTAGTATACATTCAGTTACATTATGCCTGCCTTAAACATAACACTAAGGTTTAATTTAAAGGCACAAGAAACAGTGAGCCTCCCTGCACTCTCTCTCTGGTAGAGAGGAGCATCCCCTTGCTATATAAAATTAACCCCGATTTACTGTTACACCAAAAAATGACAAACTGTAGATAGGTTAAACTATGGTTTACTGAAACAAGATAAGCTCAGACTTTGGTTTCTTATCCTAAAGCATAGTTTAAACCAGAATTTGTTCCAGCTAATGTAAAACAAGAAGCAGTTGCTTCCAATAACCTCCTTACAATTGCTCCACAGGAGAAATATTCACTCCTGAAGGGTAAGGAATCTCTCCTTTGTTGGCATAGCATTAAGCTGTGGTCACTGCAGCCTCTGCCACCTTGATTCTCTTATGATGTATTAAAGTATAGCTTCATCCAGCCCAAGCCAGCATGTCAATAACCTTGTTGACTAAGAATGGTAGACTCTGATGTCCAATACATCAGATTGGGAGAAGCTGGGTTATCAACACATCTGATGTAGTTGTTAAACATCCTACTGTGAATACAAACAAATTCTTTATGGAGTTTACAAATAAATAATCTATTAGATTATATATAAGGAATACAACCCTCAATAATCCCCCTGAGCAAATTTATTTGGAGTAACTTCTGCTGAAGCCAGTAGGACCTATTAGCAGATTTAGGACTGAAATGCAAGTCTTTGATGTGAGGATTGCAGCCCTTCCTGGCTGCATCCCACTGTTTTCCTCAAAGGAAATACTGAAAAGAGAGAGAGAAAGTTGGTCTGGTTTTTAAAGACATCAGTGATAAACTGGATTCTAAGGCTTTGCATAGAAGGGGCTACAGGTTCCCTTGCTTGGAATCCAGCAACTGAGAAAGGAGAGATGCATCCTTCCCACTCAGCAACATATTGAGTTGTGCCATGTTAGTGTTGTCAAATCAGCCATGTGGTAATGTGAACTGTCACACTACAGTCACAGAGGAAATACCGTCTAAGTATAAGATTGTATGTACAGCACTGTGTAAATTTACAGTGCTATATAAATAAAGGTTAATAATAATAATAATAATAATAATAATAATAATGTTATTATACACATCATGAAGCAGTAATAATGAAAGATGCCAATTGTTCCATAGTTCCTAAAATAAAAGCCAACCCTTCCTTGGCTCATTGCATACAGGTAGCTGTTTTTGAAAATATTATTTGGTCTCTAAATGATCTCTAGTACTTGTAAAAAGTGACTAGAAGGTATTTTGAACACTGTTCAACAAAGATTTTCAGTCCATAAATTGAACAATGATTTTGCTAATGTAGGGGTTCTTTGAGTTGCCTGTATGTATATTTTAAAACTAGATCTGTCACTACTGTTTCTCAGTCTCTCTCTCTCTCTCTCTCACACACACACACACACACACACACACACACTGGAACAGACTCGCATGCACACACACATTGTTTCAGTGTAGTTTTATGTGTGCTTAAATTGAGCACAGACAAGGTTATAAATGAAGTTTCACACTCTTCTTGATCTGGATTTCAGTTATTCGGCCACTTACATAATTTCCAAAAATGAACTGAATACTGAGTGCATTCTCTTGAAAAATATGTGCCAATCTGGAAGTACAATCAGTTGGTTTTATTGTGTGCAAATTTCCACAATTTTTAAAATAGAGACAATACTTCCAACTTCTATGTAAACCAGACACCTGATTTAACTACAGTATTCACTGAATAATAGGGAGATTTTGGCCATTCAGATATATTAGACCAGAGTGAATAAGTTATGTGGGCCCAGAGGCCTATTTTATATCTGCTGTACCTAAAACTGGGAGGAGGGGAAATTAAAATTGGAAAGAGTCAAGTATCCACTTTTAATATTGGATACAAGCAAGAAGGCCTGCATCTTGTTTTTAATGGCAATTCTCAGCTTCCAGAGGCTTCCAAGAACAGATATTGACTCTATTTGTGTGAAAAAGCTTTTTGTGGAAGGCATCAGGTGGTACAGCAGGGAGCTGGGAGCCAAACTTTGCCCACTCAGTTTAGACCAAGTCCCAGAAACTGCAATCTATGTAAGTGATTATATAAACAATCTGGAAGGCCAAAAGTTCCCCACTCCTATTTTGCAAAAAAGGCGGTTTTGATATTGAAGATTTCTGCTCTTTAACATGGTGGTACAGAATGAGATCCAACAGATGGAAAACAACTTTGTGCAACCAGTCTGTCTTTTGCTTTCCTCCATGCTGCAGCTTCCCTGGTCCCCTACACACACACACACCTCTCTCTCTCTCCAGAGGATTAGGGAACCTACTGAACATCATTGGCTGTGTCTTATGGAACTACAGCAGGTTTGGAGAACTGCTATAGACTTTGTGTAAGCAGTACAAGATTCTACTGGTCAACCTGTGGCAATTTCTCATCTTCTGCTAGTCCTGTAAGATACAACCCTTAATGAACAGTAATCAAAATTGTCTGGAAAATCCAGAAAAGACGGCAGAAGGAGGAAAGCAAATGATAGGTAGTAACAAGTTTCCTTCCTCTCGTACAATCCATCAGTTGAAACTTTGTTCCTGAATGTTCATCTGTGCACACACCTTCTGTTCATGCATATCATCTCAGTCACTAAAGCTGTAACTGCTGAGCTATTCCAATAGAAGACTGTGTACTTTTTAATAGCCTTGAGAATTATTTTGTATGCTGATTTTTTAAGTGAATGTGCACTCTTCAAGAAATGAAAGCTTGAGATTTTCCAGGAGTCACATTTTTAAACAGTGTTTGTATACATTTTAACACTTTTGTATTTTCTATTTTGGTTTTATATATTTTTATGTATGCACAGTGTACAGATTTTTCCTGTAAATAAAGTTTGTTTTTTTATTTGATTAGAAGTATTAGTTGTCTCTCATTATTTAGCTTGAAGGATAAAAAATTTCTTAAAAGTTAAAAAACAATTATTACCATTGGCACATTAACTAGCAATGTGGTACCTGTTATACACTAGAAACAGATAGAAGGAATTACTAGATAGAAGAAATAAATATAGGTACGATAATTAGTCTCTAAGAAAAGAATTATGAATTACTTTTGATTCCATAACTGTATGAAGATTTTAAAAAATGAGAGCAACAAATATGAAACTTGTTTCTTCAACATCCAATGGGGTTCAAGAAATTCTCTCTCTCTCTCTCTCTCTCTCTGTATGTGTGTGAAGGTTTCCATTTGCACAACTGATGCAGACCAACATTTACCCAAGGTTACAGTGTTCCATGACCACGATTAAATCTGTAGACATTTGTTGCTGAACACTGAGAAGTTTACAAATGTCTCCCTCCAAATAAATCCTCATTTTAATTTGGTCTTGTTTCTAGACCAGGACTAATACATTAGCAATCTGCCAGTATCCCTTTCTTTTTTAATTTCTGGGCTTTTTCAGGCCATTGAAGATGTATGATTCATGCAGTTTGCACTCTTGTCCTATTCATTACCTGCCCTGACCCACTTTGCTAGGCATAAGTCCATTGATCACATCAAACCACACATTTCGGCCTGTGTGGATGTACGTGCACATATGATCATGCAAACACACCTTTTCCGTCCATGCACATGGGTATTGCTGCATATTTGTAATCTTTTGGGGTTTTTAAAAATAATCTTTATTTGTTATTTTAAAAAATTATGAACAAGCATTGTTAAAATTTATAACTAAATCACATATATCTGTCAGTAGACATATATTCCACAAACATTATGCACATAACAAATAAACTACTGAGTAATAATTACTTATTCATGCATTCCACATTCGTTACTTCCTTGTTTACAGCCTTGATACTTTCCCCCTTAATTACTTCTATTTGCTAAAGATTCTCTTAAACTGAAACTGTAATGATTTCTTTCCCATTTAATGGTACATAATTTTTTTTATTTTTTTTTATTTTTTTATTTTTTTATTTTTTTGGTTTTTAAAGACAAATTGTAAACTGAGACAAACTTCAGAAGGGCCAGTAAAAACTTGAAGGCAGGTAGAATAGAAACCCTTGGACAGCAAAACCACCCAACAAATGAGATATCCGCTCATACCATTATGCAATGAGAGCTAAATTGGATCTGCATATACAAATCAGATTTTGAAACATTAAATAATTTAACAGAGTTCTTTTTTTACTTTGTTAGCCCAATTGATTTTTCCCTCGTATGTGTTTCTAAGCCAGTCTGTTAAGAAATAATGCCTTAGCTTTTCTTATGTCACTGGATTTCATTTTATTTGTTTATTAAATTTTTAATTGCTCAATAACTGAAGTTCTCTGGTCACTATACAGGTAAATTAAAAAGATAAAATACAATAAACAAATGAACGGCAATAAAATTGCTAAATATAAAACCAAAACCAAGTTTAACAACATCACACCAGGAAATGAATGAATAAATAACTATTGTTGTTGTTGTTGCTTCTGCTGATGTTGTTATTGTTAATGTCTAAATAAATCAACTGTTAAACTATCCAGATAAATAAAAAGAACTCTCCCAATGACCAAAAAAGAGAATGAGAGAGAAAAGCCAGTAGATGGCAGGGTAACCCTTTCTGGAGATACCATTTCATTAGACAGAGCAGATCTATTTTCTCCTGATTCAGTTCACTTGACACAGACAACTGGAGTGTCCCATTTGGTAAATATGAAAGGAGATGCTCTTTCAGGGAATCTGACCTGAAACATATAGGGCTTTTGGTTAAGAGCAGCACTTTGACTTCCCACATATACTCAGCTATGTCAACCTCATGTATAAATCAAGAGCAGGGTTTTGGGGCCAAAATTATGGATTTTGTTATGACCCATGAATAAATTGAGGGTAAAACTTCGGGGCATGTAATAAAGGAACTGAATGATGAAGCAAAGGAAAAAATGCCAAAGAATTTACAAAATTTCAGGAGGCATAACTGTTTGTGCTCATACTAAATGCTGGGTGGATGAGAGAAAATGGGATGGGGGTCAGTACCTTCAGGACAGATTACAGTTTGACCTTTCAGCAGAGGACGGTTTCCTTCTTTATGAGTTAAAGCACAGGACTGACATTAACCCATGGATAACTCAACTCAGGTTTTTGTGGTCAATTTTTCATTAAAATTTCTAGACTTGTACATGCGTATATACAGTACTGGTAATCCCAGAAACAGACTGACAACCAATACCGATGGCAAAATATTAGCAGAATGCAACTGTGTGGCCAGTCCTCAATAATAAAGTAGCTGCCCTGTTTTAGAAAAGCTACAATTTTTTGATTGAAAGGTAGCTCCATGTATCATCTGAATGGAAGATTATTAGAATGTCAGAACTTGTTCCATAGGTTTCTCTGTCCAGGTACAATCATAGCTAGCATATTAGTCTAAATTTATAAAAGACACTATGAGTCACCAAAGCAACATGTAGTTTGAGTATGGATCTGAGATCACGACAAAATATGCACCTAGATGTTCAAACCACACATACAGAGAATACTAAAAACTCCATTCAGCCAAACAAGTGAATGATCTAAAAATAATATCCCCATCAAATCTAGATTGATTTTCAGTTCATTAGACTTGACCTGGTTCATTATCGTATTCAGGGACAGATTCAGAACAACCACAGGTCCCTCTGTATTTAATTAAAAGGGAAAGGTAGAGTTGAGTGTCATCTGCAAGTTGGCACTTGAACTCAGAAGTTTTCCCAGCAGTTTCAGGTGGATACTAAACAGGTGGATCAAACGGAGCCCTGTAGAACACCAGAGTATAACTGCTGTGGGAGACACCACCATCTGAAGGAATTGGCATCTATTTTTGCTCATCTTCTTTCATTAAGCAAGTAATGATTATTGCTTCACCCATTCAATAGAAAATGCCCTTAGGTCAGAAAGGTATAAGGTGGTGCTTGTCAGAGACAAGGAGGCTTTTCCTGAGCTTTCCAGTACAGTGACACCCAACCACATGAGTGGCAATAAAGCATGAGGGCAAAACCTAGTCCAGATATATGTGCTGTGATCCAATGGGCACACCAGTCTCCACCAGCATTCTATGCTGATGTGAGGTAGTCTGCCTACTCTTTCCTACTTCCTTTCCAGATGTGCAACAGCAGCAGCTTTGGAGCATCTCCATCTTTTCAACCGCCAATCATATTCTGGCTGCCCTTGCACTCCTGGAGAAGGCACTCATAAGGCTGCATCTTCTTCCTCAAGTGTATGAGAGCACTCAGAACAGGCAAGATTAACCCCTACAGCTGACCCATGGGCAAGGGGATGGATGAACCCCCACCCAATGCTGTTGTGTACCGGGGTGAGGACCATTGCACAAGGAGATATAAGATACTTTCTTCTCTAACCTCCTAAAAGATACATACATATGTAACACGAGGCTACAAATACATGCCACAAAGACAATTCTAGTCATTACATCTCCCCCTAGCAATCTGAAGTGGGGCGATTCACCAAGAATTACAACACAAAGATCTGCTGGTTTTTGTGGGGGACAGCTTGTGTCCTCCTCTGCTGTACCAAAATCCGAGTAGAATTTCTGCTGGTCACAGAATTGCCCCAGCCCTGCCAGGGCCAAAGCATGTATGCTGCTTCAGACCCAACAATGCTCCTTCATGGCTGATATATTTTGTATATATCACTATATGTTTTGTCTTCGTTTTATCTTGATGAAAGGTGTACAGAAAAAAGATCAGAACAAACATCCAAAATGTGTAGCACATGTTTGTGTAAACAACCTGACACAAAACTCTTTTAGCAGGCATTCCTGAAAGAAAGATGGATCTTTCCCTTATAGCCACCTTCCCTAGTGCAGTGTCAACTGGGGGAAGGGAACACTAGGGTTGTCAACCAAAAGGAAAGGGGTTGGTAGTCCAAAATGTTTGGGAACCACTGATCTAGATGATCTGCACTACAATTCCTATCAGTCCCACCCAGTACAGACAGTAGTCTGGGATAACAGTCAGCAGACAGGAATAATAGGAGTTGGAGGCTGAGGAAGGCTCCTCTAGAGGTGTTCTTTACAACTGATTTTGTGGATTACAGACAGGCTCTTCAAAAACAGTTTCTTCTACACACAGCCACCATCAGCAAAAGGTGCCAATGCTAGCCTGATTTTTCCAGTGATGAATAGTCCCTGTCATTATAATGCCAATGCTAGAGATACATACATTGATCGAGCAGCCTGATTTATCAAGTGATGAATAGTCCCTGTTATTATAGTGTCATGTCTATTACACAATGATAAAGGCTGAAACAAAACCCTCTTGAGTGTTGACATCTAAGAAGAGTTTCAAATAAATCTAAATTCTTGCTTCAGGTA
This sequence comes from Urosaurus nigricauda, assembly GCA_034509955.1. Taxonomy (NCBI): domain Eukaryota; kingdom Metazoa; phylum Chordata; class Lepidosauria; order Squamata; family Phrynosomatidae; genus Urosaurus; species Urosaurus nigricauda. The sequence goes on along the minus strand of JAOEGL010000003.1, from coordinate 107,832,309 downwards.
GCACTTCCCACCCACTTCCAGTAGAATTCCAAGGTCTGCAGAAGAACGGCACAGATCTGAAAAGAGTGTAGCTCATTGAGAGTTTGTAGAATACCATGATGCAGAGAGGTGGGCAGGTAACTGGCTAAACCAAATGTGAAATCAATAGGCAGGGATAGGTAACCAACACCTTGTGAATCTCAGAGAGGTTCTGCCTAGACTGGGAATGGGTAAAAAGAACTCTTTTACTCAATGCGGGAAGAAGACCAGCATTGCCAAGCTCAGGCATTACAACCTTGGCTAAATGAGCAATATACCACATACTCCCCCCTGTAACATCTGTATTTGCACAGACAGCACCATTTAATAAATATTGCTATACTATTCAGAACACATAACAAAACCCCTTATTAATATAGCCTTAAAACTAACAAAAGTTTTTTCCCATTGTTTTTATATGCTCTCTCATGAAAGCATTATAAAGATAAAGGTCTTAGCTTCTACTTAATGTTGTACTAAATGTGAATGTCTACATTTTTTTCTGAGTACATGTAATTGGTTGCTCCACAATGTTCTTTTCAGTATGAGCTATAATACAAAGGTTAATTTGACTCTGCACTCTTTTTCCTGGCTTTTTAAATGCCAACACAACAACCTACAGCTCCAGCCATAATTTTGGTGACCCCCAAAGCACCACAATAGGTCTAGCTAATCCATTTGTTTATTGTTAGACTTATAAACATGCCATAGCTGAAACCTTCCCGCATTTATTTTATGCTTGTGTATGGAGCTGTTAATTCAGGTTAAACCTCTTTTCAAAATGTGTATATGTAGTTCGTTGACAACTTTGAGACAAAATTATTTGGTGATTTGTTATTTCTATTTTATTTTTTTTTTTTTGAAGTTAAGATTCTCTCTATATATATGTATATTCAGAAGTAAATACTCATGAGTGTACAGGCTTCAGTCAATGCTACTATTTAGCCAAAGAACTATGAAACTCACAATGAGTTGTGGAGTTGAAGGCTTTCATGGCCGGCATCCATAGTTTTTGTGGGGTTTTCAGGCTATGTGACCATACTCTTCTAGAACATGGCCACATAGCCCAAAAGCCTCATAATGAATTGTCATTTTGGTATATCTCACTTGGGATCTGATTCAAATCTAGACGTGGAATCCTAAAATTTGCATTTGGTGAAGCATTAAATCTCGCTGTCTGAGAAATCCATTTTTTAAAAAAAAAAGAACTTCTTAAACTTCAAATCCCAGGAATTCAAAGTATGGGATCATGGCAGTTAAACTGGAATTATAATGCTATAATTGTGTGGTGTAAAAGGAATCTGTGTCTCCTGAGCTACATCTATTGATGCTTCTTGGTCAAGGGATGCAGTGAGGCCACACCATTCATTAACCATTTTATATCCTTCAGTTCTGAAAGTTTGGGATGGGAAAGACCAACTCTCAAAACAAATGGGGAAAATTAAAAAGGGAAAAATGGCTGGTTCTCACAACAAAAAGAATGGACATTGTTGTCAAAAATTAGAGTAGGAAACGCTTCCCTGACTTTGTTTGCCAGAACTGGTACCAGATTTAACAGTGGAAGAACTATGAAAAGACCATACTGATGTACTGGAGACTATCTCAGGGGAAGGAAGGATGTATCTCACAGGCCACATGCTTCCCTTCATATCTATCTGTATGACCCTGAGAGCATCTAAAATAATTATGGGCTGGGATGGAGAACTACACCTCTAGAAGCCACCAGGGAGAGTGAGTTTCCTATAAACCAATGACTCCTGCCATAGCAATTTTTAATGCACAAAAAGCTTCTTTAAAAACAGACACTCAATTTTGGTGGAAGAGGTGGGTGAAAAATGCAGTGAATCTATAGACAGTGAAAAAATGTGAATACTCAGCAGTTTTCCATTCCTGGTTTACATGATAATTTACATCTAAAGTAATCCCATTTTAATGATGCCCAAATCAAGAGCAAGGAGTATGGATGGGTCTCTGCCTCTGTGTGTGTGTGTTAAAAGAAAGGCAATCCAACCATCAGGCATATCACAGGCTGACCACATGAAATTAACCCCAAATTATGATTGATTGCTCTCTCCCTTCTTATACTTCCCATAAGAAATGAAGCAAGGCTGGTACTGTCAGGGACCCAGCAGCTGCTGGCCCCCAGGTGAGTAGAGTAATGAATTAACTCCAGACTTTGGATAGCTTGATAATAGCTATCCAAGGTGCCAAATCTATAGTTGAGTCTCGATAATCCGACATAAACAGGTGGGCTGATAGTCAGATAGCCAAAAATGTCAGATAATCCGGAAGGTCCAAGAAAAGCCTTGAAATCACTATGAAGTAACAAGATTGTAATGCATAAACAGTTCAGTCCTCTGAAAATGTAAAGAAAATCACTGATCAACATTGTGATGTACAGTACAGTATCTGTATACAGTAAACAGTTCAGTCCTCTGAAAATGTAAAGAAATCATTGATCCTTTTCTGCTTTCCCGACAATTGCCATTTCTTCACAGCCAAGTCTCGCCATCTTTGCAGCATCATAATGTCGACCTCCGTAGGTTCTTCTTGTTGCTCGATATACTTCATTGTGATTTCTAAAGCCCTAACCCCATCGCCATGTGAGATTCTCTCCTTGCCCATCACAGCCGCCATGCTTGGGGGGGTGTACCTGGGGCTGTGGAAATGCCTACAGCCACACCCCCAAGCAGCCATGATGTCGGATAATCTGGAATAGCTCCTGTTAAATCTGGAGTGGAACCTATAGTGGATTCACCACTCCACTGACAATGTTGTTACCAGCTGCCATTACATGGAACATCTTCCTGTGACACACAGGGGTCCGCTGAAAGTGAGAATCATAGAATTATAGAATCATAGAGTTGGAAGAGATCACAAGGGCCATCTAGTCCAACCCCTGCCATGCAGGAACTCACAATCAAAGCACTCCTGACAGATGGCCATCCAGCCTCTGCTTAAAGGAAGGAGACACCACCACTCTTTGAGAGAGAGTGTTCCACTGACAAACAGCTCTTACTTTCAGGAAGTTCCTCCTAATGTTAAGGCGGAATCTCTTTTCCTGTAGCTTGTATCCATTGTTCTGTGTTCTAGTCTCTGGAGCAGCAGAAAGTAAGCCTGCTCCACCCTCAATGTGACAGCCCTTCAAATACTTAAACAGGGCTTTCATATCACTTGATAATTGCCTCTTTTTGAGGCTAAACATTCCCAGCTCCCTAAGTCTTTCCTTATAAAGGCATGGTTTCTGGGCCCTTCACCATTTTGGTTGCCCTCCTTTGGACACACTCTAATTTGTCAACATCCTTTTTTAATTGTGCTGCTCAGAATTGGACACAGTATTCCAGGTGAGGCCTGACCAAAGCAGAATAGAGTGGCACTATTACTTCCCTTGATCTAGACACTATACTTCTATTGATGCAGCCTAAAATTGCATTGGCCTTTTTAGCTGCTGCATCACACTGTTGACTCATATTCAACTTGTGGTCTACTTGGACTCCTAGATCCTTTTCACATGTTGTCTTCTTAATCCAGGTGTCCCCTATCCTATAATAATCTGCTCTATAAACTTTCCTGGTATTGATGTCAGAGTAATTGGATGATAATTGTTTGGATCCTCATTTTTTACCTTTTTGAGGATGCAGACAAGGTTGGCCTCCGCCAGTCTGCTGGGACTACTCCTGTTCTCTAGGAATTCTCAAAAATTATTGCCAATGGCTCTGAAATTATATTTGCCAATTCTTTTAATACCCTTGGATATAAGTCATCTGGTCCTGGAGACTTAAATTCATTTAGATTAAGCAGGTTTTCCTATATTGCCTCTTTACTTATTGTGTTCTGCATTTCTCCTATTGTGTCCTCTGCTCCATTTTCCTCAGGCTGAGCACCCTTTGCCTTTTCTAAAAAGACTGAGGCAAAGAAGTTATTGAGTAATTCTGCCTTTAAATGTCCCCTATTAGCATTTTGCCATCTTCTGCACACAGTGGCCCAAATGAATCCTTCTTCTTCCTTTTGCTGCGGACATATCCAAAAAAGCCCTTTTTATTGTTCTTAACCTCTCTAGCAAGCCTGAGTTCATTCTGCGCTTCAGCTTTCCTGACCTACACATGCTTGCTATTTGTTTGAATTCCTCTTTGGTAATTTCCCCATTTTTCCATTTCATATACATGTCCAGTTTAAAACTTAGCTCAGTTGAGAGTTCCTTAGTCATCCATCTTGGTTTCTTGAGACACCTCCCATTTTTTCCTCTTCATTGGAACTATTTGAAATTCTGTTTTTGGTATCTCCCTTTTGAGAAACTCCCATCCATCCTGAACTCCCTTCCCTTTTACTATTCCTGACCACAGGATTACCCCCAGTATTTCCCCAAGTTTATTGAAACCAGCTTTCCTAAAATCTAACATGTGTGTCTGACTATGCCTGGCTTCTGCTCTGCAATGTATAACAAACTCCAGGAGAACACGGTCAATCCCACCTAAGGATCCCACCACTTGCTCCCCATTTACCAGGTCATCCCTGTTGGTTTGATTCAGATCTAAAATGGCTGATCCCCTTGTTGCCTCTTCCACCTTTTGGACAATGAAATTGTCTTACAAGCAAGTGAGGAATTTGCTAGACCTTAGAAAGGTTGGGCAACTGCACATATATATGCATGATCCAGTGGTGGGCTGAGGATCACAGTATAAAGATGCACGAAATCAGATTCCTTACACCAGCCTTGCCCTCCAGGCAAGCTAGACACAATGAAATTCTCCAATTTAAATTTAAATCTTTCAAAGTTGCCCATTGTCAGTTCATCTTGTGGCAGTGAATCCCACAGATTTCCAATCTACTATGTGAAAAAAATTCCATTTATATGTCCTGAATTTCCCTTTCAGTTTCAGTAGGTGACCCAGAATTCTAGTATTATTCTGCTACTACTGTATGTACTTCCCTCCCAGAATATAAAGGATTATGTTATTATTTTTCTTCATTTATAAAATTTTGTAAATATGGCCCTGTTGTTCAGAAGTAATTACTTTTTAAGAAACCCAAAATCCACTACAGTTCATAACTATTATGATACCCTTGTTATAAATACAAGAATACAAGAAATGAAAACCCACAATTATTTTACCCGTTTTAAAAAGATACCTAAACATGTGCCAATCTTATATCTGAAACATATTACTTGCTTTCTTCTCTGAATCCAACACAATTTAGAAGTAACATGCAAAGAGTACATTGGGCCCTTGATTTTGCCATTTTATATATGTGGCTACTGGGGTTTGGTTCTGGACCCCCATGGATACCAAAATCTGTGGATGCTCAAGTCCCATTAAATAGAATGGCATAGTAGAGTGGTTTCCCTTACATAAAATGGCAAAATCAAGGTTTGCCTGTTGGAATTTATATTTTTAAAAAATATTTCCATGCTGCAGAGGGTTGAATCCATGCATAATAAATCTGCAGAGGGTTGAATCCATGCATAATAAATATTATTTAAATAATAAATAAATACAGAATACTCCATTATTCATCAGTGTTCTAGAATTTTATTTTGATCCATTACTACGACTTAGGATGCAAAGGGATTTTGTAGCACCTTTGAGACATACTGTGGAAAAGAAGTTGTAGTACAAGCTTTCATAGACTTGGTCTACTTCCTTAGATAAAATTTAGATACTACTTAGGATTTTTTTTATCTTCATCTATGGTGATGATACTCATTTTCATGATATTTAATACTATGTGCCACAGTGATTAGTTACAGTATTTAGCTCATAAAATAAGCTGACCCAAGAATATGCCTGCAAGTGAACAAAATTCATTGTGACATGATGGTCAATTTTAGTTCCCTCCCCTCCCCCCATAAACACACACACAAACCCCACCTTAAAATCAATTCTGGAGTCCCACAGCAACAAAAAGCCTGCTTCTAAACAAGGACTAAGGGAGAAGTTGCTATAGCAATCGGCCCAGTTCAGTTGTATTTCTGGCCTATTGAGTACAAGATAAGGCCATGTCTTTTCCCCCAGCAGGAGATGAAAGTAGTTGGAAGAGAGTAATTTTGAACAGGGGAATGATTGCCATCAAGAAAAGAATGAAGCAACCTGCTCCCCTTTGCCCATCTTCTGTTCCTTTGCTCCAAATGCCAGCCTTCCAAGTGGATATTTGAGGAGAATGTTTTATGCCTCTGAGTGTTAACACCAACCTAACTTGGCATATTTTAGATGCTCATTTTGCAAGTTAGAAAATGAGGCTGAAGAATTCATACTGGGTTGGTTCAGGTACAATAATGATTCAAACAAGAGCACCTCATGGGCTGCACTACCTCTCTGTAGGTATAATCCATTGTCTGTATTAACCAGGACATAGTAATGTGCCTGAACTTTTCTTTTCTCTCCTGTTTTCTACAGATCTAGGGCATCTGTGCTGGTTTCTGTTTGATTCATGATTAGTGACAGAAAATACTTAATATTAAAACAGCCAAGATTAGTAGAAGATCTTAATGTTAAAAAAAATTAAGATTACTTTATTGTTTCCCTTCATAATTCAGATTATATAAAGCCTGATTCGTATGGAAATCTAACTATTCTGTGTATTTCACTTTGCCATTTTGACCCTTCCACAGTAACTCAGCTACTCTGATTTCTGATTAAATGCATGCTTTACCAATTTTCTGTTTGACAATCCCAGCCAAAGCCTTCAGGATACCTGTGCAAAGTAAGACCTCCTCATTCCTTTATCAGCGCAAAATACTCAAAAAGCGAAAGACAGCCCTGTTGTTTGTGGAGGAGACAGCATGCAAGGGAATGTTTTGATGGATTTTATGGTGGGACAGGAAAGGACACTTTAACCAATTTGATGGAACTTAATACACATATCCAGGAAGAGACAGATGAGATGAGCAGCATAACCTGAGTGAACAATCCTCTAGGGGGTGGGGGTGGTGAAAGGATGCAAGGGGGGCGTGAGGGTGATAGGGGGCAGGAGGGCTAGTGAGAGGAAAAAGCCTTCAGTCAAAGTATTGGTGTACAAGAAAGACAAGGGGAACCAGTAGCCTTTTGGACCATGGTGGGGATGAGGGTTGCATGAAACTTTTCAGGGTCCCTTAAAACCACTGCACAGCCTCACTGATAGTTTTGTTTAGTGTTGTCTCCCACTCTTCGCCTCCTCATATGAGCCACATCTTTTGCTAGTAGTGGTGGTTGGGCAATTTGTAGTAGTGGCAGTGGGGGAGAAGTGATGGCAAAAAGGAGCTTTCATATTTGAGACCCTGCTTAAGCTTTGTGAGCTTCGCCAGGACTTGGCTGGTAGATTGGGCTTGAACTGCTGTTTCTGCTTTCTTTCTTTCAGTCCAGGAGAAGAGGTAGCAAAAGAAAGAATAATTGTTGGGGGTGAGGACACTTGAAGCTGTGTGGGGAAGGAACATCTCTGAGGAAGGAGGGTGAGGAGTATCTGGAGTCAATTCTTGGAAAGGGTCCTTTGGAGTGGCTTCAGTGGTAAAAAAAAATCTCTCACCATCCATGACAATCTCCAGTCCAAAGCATGTGGCCTCTGTAAACCCCCTGCAACATACTGCCCCTATCCACCCCAATGAAGGACTGGGAGTCCTTTCTTACTGGGGAGAAGCTTCTCCCTTTGCACTAGTCACCTTTGGGAGATAAAACTGAGTAGCTGGCTGAGCAGTGACCAAGAAACCTCCACCCCACACTGGTTTTTGCTGCAAGGCAGTGACATCACTAGAATTGGTATCACCTGGTGTGATAACTTATGGTGTCACCTCACCACTGACCTCCCCTACCAGATCATACAGTATCCTTAGTGATGTGTTTTGAAATAATGTTACACCTTAATAATTCCATATATCAATGAATGTAATAGTAGTGACATAAACAACTTCTTCACCCTCCTAACTTCTCAAACCGCTGTCTCCTATTCACAGAAGAGACTCCCACTTCAGGACTGAGATGCAAGAGAAATCAATGGATTCTGTGTCCTCCTAACTTTTCAAAGTAGAATCCCTGGATTCCTCCTGCATCCCACTCCTGAAGCTGGAGGCTGCTGTCTCCCATTCTGTTTCAGGTGTAAAGAGAATGAAGAATGCTTGTATTCTCCTGTACGCCACTCCTGAAGGTAGAGGCTCTTGTATCAGTGGCAGACAGCAGCCATCCTTACGCTCATTTGCTTCCTGATTCTCCTGCCTGCTCCTTCCTCTCTCACGGATGGGACCAAGCCATACGAGGAGGACAGAGGAACCCAGAAAGTCCTGCCCTGTCTCCTCCTCTCCCCCCAAAAAGTCTTTGATGCTCAGTGGGCAGAGAAAGGAGAGGCCTCATTTGCCACATCTTCTCTTCTGCTGAGGTCCTTGGGTCATACAAGGTACATTAATGTTACACACCATTTCTTCGAAAAGAAAGACATTTAGGGAGCAACAGTGGCATTTCTAGGGTGGTCACCTCACTTATAGTGTCACGCAGTGCAGCCCACACCTCCTATGCCCCCTAGAGATGCTTTTGCTACAAGTCCACCACATGCAAGAAGCTTCTCAGTCACTGCTCAGCCAGCTATTTGGTTGCTGCTCCCAATGTGGCAAGGTAGCAAAGGGAGCAGTGACTGAAACTGGTTGTTTTGAATGTTCAGTACTATCAAGAAATACACGTTGGGGGACACTAGGATTGTCACCCAAGAGGGGGCGGTAGTACAAAAAAGTTTGGGGACCACTCTTCTAGAATGTGTGGCCTGGCAGATTGAGATGATCTGAGTAACACTAGAATGCCGATGGCTCAGCTAACTCTTGAGGAGTCAGGGCCCACACAAATGGCCATATTTGAGAAGCAAATCACTCATACTCATTATAGTTCAAATGTACCAAGAAAGTATAGCTAAGGCACATGACACACAGATGCCCATAATGACAAGTAACTAACAACATAGAAACATTTCCACATGTCACAACTATCATCTAAAGTAAAGGTGAGCAAAGTCCCAGACACCTTTCCTTCTACCCCAACTCACCCAAACAGAGAAGGTCCAAAAATGGCAAATCGTGTCCCTCCAAGAAGCCTTTGGAGGCATGATATAAAGGCCATTTTGGTCAGCTAGGCCTATTTCAGACCCAGTTTTTTAAAAATCAAAAACAGTAGCAAATGTAATGAAATCCACAAAACAGTCAGATCTCCAGATGTTTAGAAGATGGTGTGTTTATTGACAAGTCTAAGGCATTTCAGTTTATAGGTTCTCTAGAGGCATTCTTCAAGGCCACCTAGAAGTAAAACTTTAGAATTTCTGAGACAGGAGCTCTGAAAAGCATTTACTAGGACATTTTCTGAAGATTTGATTCTAAATAGCCCTCCTGAAGAAGGTCAGAAGAGCACCTACAAGTTGAAATGTGTGGGGCTTTTCAACTAACAACTTTGGTGCACCTTGAATTGTGCTTCGTGTTTCAGACTAAATATAACATTAAAAAAGAAAAGAAAACAGAAGTGTCCTGTCAAGTTTCTTTTCTTTTCTTTCTTTTAAAAAAATCTCTTTCAAACTTGCAACAGGCAGAAAATACCAAACATGTTCCTGAAGTGGCTTCTGGCAACTCCATTTGCCATTTTTGTTCCAAATTTTTACTTTAGCACAGAGTATCTCCTGGTTGCAAAAGAAAATGAATATTTCTTGGCAGTATACTCTCAATCAGGGGAAGGCAATGGCAAACTTCCCCTTAACAAATTTCGCAAAGAAAACCCAATGATAGGTTCATTTTAAGGTTTCCATAAGTCCAAAACAATTTGGAGGCACACAAAACACACACACACACACACACACACTATTCAAGTGTCCTTAAGTGTTGAAAAGGAAAATGCATTCCCTGAACACAAAACAGCTTTATTTTTGTGTGGGGGCTTTGCATAAAAATGTGTTTTTCTTCACAGTATAATTCTTCTGCAACAACTCAGGACATTCAAATACAAGGATAAAATTGTCCAAAATTCTTCCTCACAGAGTTTGCCAAATGTTGGGAGACCTGTTTCTCACCCTGAGAACAAATGATTAAATATATTCTTTTCATCCTTTCTCTTCTGCACCAATGCCTGATTTGCATCCATTTATTTATTTATTTTAACAGAGGCTGGCCTGTTTGTTCTAAAAAAGATATAAAAGGACACTTCTGGCACCTGCTGATACATACAGTTTATCTGTTATTAATCTGATAACCTTTTCCCTTCAGGTATGCGTTTTATTCATCACATTTGGGTAGTAAGTATACAAGACAGATAACTTCAACTAATTTTGAAATTTATCTATGTTATAAACTAAAGTATAGACAATTACCTAAAACCTACAACAGAAGCAAAGCCTTCCTCTAAAAAATTAATGTCTAAAGTCACTACATACAAAAGTGAACACTCTACCTAGATCCATGACCAGCATCAGTATGTCAGAATCACTTAGTCAAGCAGAATGTGATTGATGGATACAAACTGACAGGCCCTTGAGCAAATTTACAAGTCACTGTTGCCATCCAACCTACAGTGGAGAGGCATTTATTAACACTAGCATTTGATGGACAATTTCAGAATATTTCATTAATTCCTCAATTTCCAGAAAAGTAGAGATGTGGATACATTTAAATCTAACCTATTGCCCCCTCTTCTCACATTGCTTCCCCAAACTACTTTTTTCATACTGTCTAAAATGAAGTGTTTAGAACAGTGGTTCCCAGCCTCTTCTGTGCCCCACAGAATAATATTTGTACCCACTACAAAAGTAATCTCACATTCAAAGATGAAAAATTCTAATATCTAATTTTGAACCACAAATTGAACCACATACAATACTGTGGGTGAACAAATGAACTTAAAAAAATAAGCTTTTAATTCAGTGCCTAAAAAACAAATCAAAGTCGAGTATTAAATTCTAATTTCTTCATTTAAAAAATTTAACAGTAAAATGAATTCCAATTGTGAAAATAAAATTCAATGTCTTCTTTGCTCCTAATTATCATGCATGATTTTGCCAAAACATGGAACTTTTTTGTTGACTGTAATCCATAGGTTTGCCTGTGGATTGAGGCAATATCCAGATTTTATCTTGATTGACAATAAAGACTGAATCCAGATTCATACAAGTAACTTTGTCACACCCGCTCCATCTCACACCAGGTTGGGAACCATGGTTTAGAAACTAAACCATGGTTTAGAAACTAAACTTTTCACACTGGGCTATTGTAGCATTATGATTCCACTTTAACCAACACGGTTCCATCCAATAGCAACCTGGCAGTTGCATCTGAGGAAGGAGTATTAGAATTCTCAGCCAGAGAGCTCTAGTGTTTCAGCACCAAACTGCAAAGCCCATGACTAGCTTGCAGACATTGCAGTGGAAATGGGGTTGAAAGTAAGAGGGAAGAACTACGGAGCTGGATGAAGCTGGTTTAGCTGTAGCCTTGTTCACATTGCTCTGTGGGTGGCAGTGGGGGTTCTCTCTTCACACAGAGCTTGTAAAGCTTTATTCTTATCTTGAATTTGCAGTCTTTCTGTATTTTTGAACGTTATTTATTAATATATTTATTTTATATCCCACCTTTCTCCCAGTATGGGATTCAAACTGGCTGACCACAAAGTTAATCAAGTTGTATCAGGGTAGCTGGGAAGGTCTTTGTTGAAGGTATGCCTTCAAGTCATTTCCAAGTTTTATGGAGATTGTAAAGCAAACCTATCATGGGATTTTCTTGGTAAGGTTTCTTCAGAACAGGTTTGGCATTGCCTTTTTCTGAGGCTGAGACAGTGTGACTCGCCCAAGGTCATCCAGTGGATTTCCATGGCCAAGACAGGATTTGAAGCCTGGTCTCCAGAGCTGTAGTCCAACACTCAGACCACTACACTTTGCTGGTTTTCTCTGTAATCACTACCAGTATCCCCCAAGGAAGGCCAAGGCAAAGGCAAACCCCCTCTGAACAAATCTTGTCACGAAAATACTGGTTTGCTTTAGGGTTGCCATAAGCTGGGAATGACTCGAGGCATGTAACAACAACAACAACAACAACAACAACAACAAATTCTTGTGGATTTGGAGCAGCTACTGAAAACCCGTTTGTTTCAATAAGCTATCCCTACTTGGAAAACTGTGTTTGCATGTTGTTTAGGGAAAAAGTAATGACCTAAATCCAATTATCAGCTCTGCTAAGAACCACAGAATCAATGGGAACATGGTGAGTCAAGGCTATAAGAAGTTTTACTGATTTGATGTGTTTATTGAAACCACTGGATTTAGGTCAATGTATGCAATCCATAAATGCCAGTAAATATATGTTATCTAGTTCATGTCAGTCTGGAAGATAAACAAGCACAAACTCCGCAAAGTTTTAAAAACCTTTTAACTGCTTAGTTCCACTGTCACCTTGAAATTCAATTTGATCTGCTCAAATGAGGCTCTCCTTAAATGGGTAATCCAAAATAACTATATGTGAAGAAGATATAACAAGTTCAACCATCCTGCCCAGTCTCCTGCTTAGTTATTATACACATCTGTGCATTTTTATGGCAATTAACAGTGCTTCCAGGAAGACTTTTACACATTCGTGGAGATGGGAAAAGAATAAAATTACATGTGAGAAGAGAGCCATAAAGCCTGAAGCTCTAGAAAGCAGTTAATTGGGTTATTAAACAGCAACTTAGCCACAGGCTGTCACACTATGCAAAAAAAGGAAAATAACATAAAACACAGAACATAATTTTAAATTACAATGACAGACGTCAGTGAGAATAACAGCATTTAGATGTGAACTGTCAATTTTCTTTTTTCTTTTTTAAAAAGATAATTGTTCAAACTATTAAAACCCATCAAGTTTACAGCCTTAGTAGGCTTATGAAAATATTCATGGTCAGATTAATTCACATACCTGTTAGGACCCACTAGAAATCATTTATCATCTACCCAGACTATACTTGCAGATACAAAAAAGCCGCAAATATTGGGTTAATTCTGACATAACATTTTCACTTAATGATTTTCACATAGTTTTTCCAGGAGAGAAGCTACAGCAAAAATTCTCTTCCATTTTTCCATTCTTCTGATGCAACCATTTTTGAAGATTCTTCATAAAAATTGCTCAGAAATGATTCCAAGGGTTCTTACCATTCCTAAGTGCCTTCCTTGTTTGTTTGGGGTTTTTTTTTTTGGGGGGGGGGTCAATCTGTTCTGTGTTGTACGCCAGACTTTAAAGTCTCTATGCAAAACGCTCAATTTATCAAATAAAATTCAGCATCTTAAATCACTGCTTTAAAGTTCAGGCTAAACCCCAAAGTGAATTTTCTGCCCTCATTAACATGAGAGCCACCACTTGCCACTGTGAATTCATATATTAAACAAGTTTGAAGTAACTGGATCCAGCATGGTCCAATCCAGTTTTCTGTCAACTCATTGCTGAGGTGTAACAGATTGTCCAGTTCTGGAAAGCTCCATAACACCATAACCAGTTATGGAAAGCTCCATCAGCTACTTCAGGATTATAGGTATGTTTAGAAATAGCTTGCATGGTTTCCACCTTTGAAATTCTATGAAGTGTACATGACTTGGCTATCACTCTTATTGTATGTAAACTTTCTTTTCCATTGCCTAGATAATTTTTAAAAGCTTGCTTGAACCATCCAGTTTTATTTTGAGGAAAAGGCAGCTGTGGAGACTCTGATCTAGAACATGCTCATGATCTGAAACATACACACATTCTCAACCCAGCAAGCATCCACTGCTGAAAATTATCATAATCTCCCAGTTCTGATTTGTTCCTGAACTTTGGACTGGACATTCTTACCAGAGAGGGGATCTTGTTGTGTGCTTTCAAAGTTATTTCCAATTTATGGCAACCCTAGCAGTAGTTTGAGTGTCAAACTATAACCCTGGTGAACAAGAATAGGATCTGGAAACTCAAACTACAGGAAAAGAGATTCCACCTTACCATTAGGAAGAACTTCCTGACAGTAAGAGCTGTTTAACAGTTGAAGAGTGTTTTTAAACAAAAGTGGGATGGCTATCTGTTGGGGTGCTTTGACTGTGTTTTCCTGCATGGCAGGGGGTTGGATTGGATGGCCCTTGGGGGTATCTTCCAACTCTAGGATACTATGATTCTGTGATTCTATGATTCTACTGAGTGAGCTTTATATATTGGCAACACAGAAACATCTTTAAAGTATTCAAACAGAACACTGTGAAACGACATTTCACAGTGCCACATTGCTCTTTATTAGCTCAAGGACAGCTTTTAACAAGTCCCACATTTCTCCTTGCCATGTCAAATCAACCAAAATCTAGGCCAACCTGCAGAAGCATGAATAATAAATATATGCATATTTAGGAAAATTAAAAATTGCACACATTTTTGAAATCTTGCTCTGACACCCCTGCTGTTAACCCCAAAGTTAACTGTCCCTTATAAGAAACAGCAAATACTTATGACTTTGAGGTCACGGACTGGATGGTCACCTTTAAGTTGTGGCTTTGTGTTTCTCTACTGTTTTTTTCCTCTACCTCATGTAGAAACAGTACAAAATTACTTTATTTTCTTTGTTAATTTTGCTGAGCATAACGTTTATAATCCAGCTTCAGTGAGTGTCTGTTACAGACAGGTGTCTGTAGCAATTATTTCAACAGAATGTCCCCACCATTTTAAACACCAGGTGGCACTGTGAAATCTTTCTTTTCTGTATTTCTTCTAAATTCAAGTTATATATGAAACATTCAATAAGATGTGGGGATTTTTGAGGTATTGTCATCATATCATCCACTTGTACTGACAGACTGGATTAAACAGTAATAAATACTTTTTAAAATATGAGAAAAATGAGAACAAGTGTACCCATATTTATTTTCTACGTTGTTTTTACATTTCCTTTTTTTTCCTCCAGAATGATTGTAAAATGAATATAGCCCATAGTTTCTGCTGTTTTTCATTCAAAATGATTGCATACATACAGTGTCAGATGCTTCATATCTATATGTACAACTATCTGCTAAGTCCATGCATAGTAACTTGCTGGTTGGCCAAACATGTTCCTTCGCAGCTCTGTGTGTGTGTGCCTTTAAGTCATCTGTCAATTTATGGAGATCCCATGACTTTCATAGGGTTTTCTCAGGCAAGGAATACTCGGAAGTGGTTTTGCCAGTTCCTTCCTCTGAAATATAGCCAACAGCACCTGGTATGCATTGGCGGTCTCCCAGCCAAGTACTAAGCAGAGCTGACCCTGCTTAGCTTCCAAGATCAGATGGGATCTGCTTCCTTTAGAGGGTGTTTAGGCCAATTTCACAGCTGTATGGAAGTACATTTAGGCCTCAATCTATTATTATTATTATTATTATTATTATTATTATTATTTTATAATTCCCACCTCTCCCCAGGGATTAAGCCAGTGGTTCTAAGACTTTGGTCCTCCAAATGTCCTGGACATCAGCTCCCACAATTCCTGACTTTTGGCCCTGCTGGCTGGAACTTCTGGGAAGTAAACTCCAAAACACCTGCAGGACCAGTCTGAGAACCATTGAGTTAAGCCCAACCAAAAGAGACCCATTCAATCAATTGTTGAGTAGTGAGTTAAAATATAAGTAAATTCCATTGATTTAATGGGCCTAATCTAATGGGAAATACCAGCAGCATTTGTATTATTGTTGGAGAAAATATGTAACCCTACAGCTAAAACAGTGGGCCTAAATACCTAGAGGAACCAAATCCATTCTGAACTTGGAAGCTTCACAAGTTGGGCTTTGGTTAGTACTTGGATGGGAGTTCGCCAACGAACACCAGTTACTGTAGGCTCTATTTCAGAGGTTTGAACTGCCTAAGAAAACCCTATGAAATTCATGGGGTCACTATAAGTTGAAAGTTGACAAGTGACATGAAGGCACATACACACACAAACACACACATAGCTAAAACAGCAGGAACAAAACAAAGAAGGAGATGAATTATGTAATCCTCTATGGTTTTGTTTTTTGCTCTACCTTTTCCCTGCAAGCACTTAGCAGTTTCTATATTATCTTCCTCTTGGTAGAAGGTTGTCTTGGTTTATTACCATAGACTATTGTGCACACAAAAACTATGTAAGTATTAAATAATAACAAAAAGTGATGAGATCACAATAGACATTGCTTTAAATAATATATCAGGCAGCAAAACATTCCTTCCCTTGACTTTATGCCTCTGACAAAACAATTTGCATGCAGATGCTGCTCTATGACCAAACCCTATTACAGCACTGCACGGGGGCTTTTCAGGCTGCCCAGAGCCTTTTCAGTCCACCCAGACCCTGCACAGAGGCACCCCAGGCACTGTAGCTGCTCCCTGGGGACAGCAGGGTATTTCCAGCAGCACACACGTGTTCCCATACATGGTGGAAGTTGTGTGCCGGAAGTCCTGCCCCCATAAATCCTGCACACACACACACACACCATGAGTGAGCCCCACCAGGTGACACCAACCCTAAGGACACCGCTGGATCATGATACTCCAAAGTTAAGACAGGTTTTCCTGTCAGTGTAGACACACTCTTATTTTTATTTTTGTTTATAGTTTTACTTTCATTTCATTTCCCAGTGGTGTCAGAGATATAATTTTCCCCCTTTACACAACCAAGAACCACACTAGGATGACATTTTGGTTTTCTTTTCATTTAGCTGTCTACTACAACTCCAAGATCCCTTTTCTGGTCAGGTAAATGACTGAAATTGAGATGCACAAAGTGCACTGAAGGGCTGAAAGTAGGGAAACATTGTCTGAAAAAACAGACACACAGACACAGACAGAGACACACACAAGAGGGCACCACCCAAAGGACTATACTTCCCCCATCTAGTAAAATTTTTGCTACTTACCCATGGAACAAACTAGAAACCCAATGACCCTAAAGATTCTGTTTAAAAGCACCCAGCTTGTTGGGGGCAATTGGCTTTCACATTGTAAACTGCTTAGGGAGTGCTAGTTCAACTCATGTGCTACACAGTACCTGCTGTTGCTATTGCTAAAAGCATGATTTGGGTTTGCATGTTCCATGAAGACTGGAGGCACACATGCTGTCATGCTTTACAGTAATATCAAAATCAGAAAATAAAATCAGAGTCAGTCTTCACCAGCATGTTGTGAAGCCATCAAGCTATGTTGCTCTGGACTTATCTTGAGGAGGAGAGTGAGATAAGGGGCCTCTGTCTTAGTGAGCAAAACAAATGTGGGGCTCTGAAAAGCATTATTCAAAGTTGTTCAAAGTCAATGTAAAGATGAATGTCACATTGTAGAACCCTCTGTGGTGCAGAAACAAGTGATTCTGAACTACATACATTACAAGTCTACCCTAGAGTCTAACGGTTTTGATATTTATTTATTTATTTATTTATTATTTTATTTATTTATATACCGCCTTTCCAAAAAAGATCAAAGCGGTTTACAAAAGTGGACATATATGTTAATATATCCAGTGGAAACGCCACAACCTCAGTTGGTGGGAGTTATTTTAGAAGCTCTAGCACAAACACAAAAGAAATGGGTTGTTGTTTACAAAGAAATAGAGAGCAAGCTGAGCATTTGCCATGTCCCCCCACCCTTTGAGTTCTTCAGTGAAATGATTGATGATGACCTTTCTCTCCCATCAAGGCTAAGAGATGATAGTGCTCTTTGCTCATATCCTAATAAGATGGTTTTGTGATCTTTGAGGACCTTGAGGTGAGCTTACACAAGCACTGTAAATTGCTTTTAAAGGGATTTACTTCCAGATCAGTAAATTTAGGAGACCACAGTCTTAATTTAAAATTGTGACTCTACAAACATGCCATAAAAATCAATTGGCATGAT
Source organism: Urosaurus nigricauda (assembly GCA_034509955.1). Taxonomy (NCBI): domain Eukaryota; kingdom Metazoa; phylum Chordata; class Lepidosauria; order Squamata; family Phrynosomatidae; genus Urosaurus; species Urosaurus nigricauda. The sequence continues at coordinate 107,814,488 of JAOEGL010000003.1, read as the reverse complement.
CAATAGCTGAAAGAGTTTTAAGATACATTGATTTAAATCACTATGTAACTTTCTTTTTTTTTAAAAAAACAACAACTCCAGATCTTGTAATTGGATAACAATTTGAATTGTAACATTTTAGTCACTGGACAATGAAATAGATGAAGCCTATGCAGCACATTGATTTAAGAATAGACAAACACTGAGGCAAACTGTCACTGTTTGCTACCACTTTTATTTCATTATTTCCAAACTGTGAGCTACCACTGTGGCATAGTCTGCCTACCACATCATCTCCCAGGGGTTCTACATTTCCATACCCAAATTTAGGGAACAGTGGACTAGAGCAGATTATTTACCACTGCTTCTCCTAGGCTGTGTCTGCATGGGCCAAATAACATGGTATCCTCCTGGCCAATAGTCTGGACAATGCAAGGCCAAAACCCTGGCTCTAGTGCAAACTGTCCAGACAATGTCCAGGCAATGTCCAGCCAGTTCAGCACCAAACCCAACCAAATACCCACCCCCCTTGCACAGATTTTTTTTAAAAAACTCATATTTTGCTCTGGTTCTTTCGGAGCCCTCCAAAGCAACATCAGGTGGGTTTTTGCACACATGACCTATGGTGCCATGTGACACTGGTGCTGCTGTCAAGGGTCCCTCACTCTGAGGTCAGAACAAGGTGCCCAGCTATGTGATCAATGCTGGGTGCCTTGTTTTGACTCCAGAGTGAGTGACCGGTACCTGCAACACTGGCACCAGGTAGCACAGTGGGACGCATGTGCAAACAGCCAACTGCTCTGTAATGGAGTGCCCAAGGTAACAGAGGGATGTCAGGGCAAATTGGAGGCCAGAATAGTCCACCCATGTGGACCTGGCACTAGACGCATAGCATCAGATTGAGATGGCAGCCTTTGGCCATGACTTATATTACATTCCTATCCTCCTCAACACTCCGTCAATCTATGGCAACAATTAATCATGTTTGCCTTATTTCCCCTTGAACAACTCTATCAAGCTGTCCATTTTGAAGGATGCAAAGCTGATTCATCCTCCAACAAAGGCATGTGGGTGGCAGGACAGAAATAATTTCAATTTATCTGAAGTAATAGTAAACAGCTTCTTAAAAACTGATGTTCTCACCTGCTTGTTCATTAGGATGTAGATGATGGGGTTGCATACAGTACTGCTCTTTGCCAGGATAGATGGTATGACACTGGCTACAGGAGACACCAAGCCAGGCCTACCAAATGTTGCAAGAAGTGCTATAACTCCATAGGGCATCCAACAAATCAGGTAACAGATGACAGTTGTGATGACCATGAAGAGTACATGGAATTCTCTTTTCCGGGCAGAGGTTTTCCGGATTTTCCCAACCTGGTAAAAATTACATAACATATTAATATGAAGAAACAAAAATGCTGTATTTTATTAGAAAATCTGTATACATAATAGCAATATAAATGGTCAAGTTACAGTTCAAACTTGTCATTCATGCTAAGTTTAGTCCATTAACTGGTATGTTCTTTAAGATAAAGAAAACCATATTTAACATTGCATATTTTATGTTGCTTAAGTACCATTGTCCATCATGAAATTTAAGCAGCCTGTGTTAAATCTTAACGTTTTAAGATTTGCCCAGAACACGATGGCAGGGATTAAAATACAGAGAATTTGTGATTTGTATCTCTTCACAGATCTGCAAGACAAACAATTGCTTCAGTCCCTTTATACTTCCACCAGCTAGTACAGTATTGATACAAGAGGGAAGACTGAAGTCATTGTTGGGCAACATTGTCAATGTGATTAGCAATAATATAGACAGACCTTGAACTATACACACACACATAAAGATATGGAAAGACAATAAAATTTTGTGTAACACTTTCTTAATCATTTGGATGAGTCTTTTATGTCACATGACCTCAGTTTACACTGAGCCACATACATACATCTGCCAAATTTGTAGAAAACTAAGGCAACGGGACATGGGTATGTGTAACCATTGAACCCCTGATTTGTGACCTCCATGGCATTCCTGCTGACACAACCAGTACCATCCATACCACCAAAATAGCAACAACATTCTCTCTTTCTTTCATGCCCCTTCTGGAAGGGAATTGAGGAAATACCAAAACATGGGTATTCAGGTTCAAGAGAAGTATGTGATGCCATCCAACAGAAGATTAATTCCTATTATTTCATCTGACATTTGACTGATCCCAGGCACTACAATCTTGCCTGTATTAATCTTAAATTTGTTCGTACCCATCCAGTCTATTACCAACATCAAACACTAGGAGACACTAGCAGATATAATGAAGTATTCTGTGTATTTTTAAATCTGAATTACTCAAATGTATTGGATTAAGCCCAGCTCTGGCAGTAGCTAAACATAGTTCATTAGAAGCACAGTTTCACAGGTTGTAACCATAACCTACTTCCACTACAATATAAGGACAGATGGCTATTAACTTACCCCACATTAAATATTACAGATAAATAATCTGCTGTCTTCCAAAGCTCCTATAATTTTCCATCTGCTTTTCATTGAGTTGCATTCCAGCTCATTCCCAGCAACCTTTATTTCTAGTAAACAGCAACAGTATTCCTATTTCTCTTTATTCTTCATTTGAAGGATAATCTTCAGACCTCTACTTTTTACTTGGGCCACTATCCAACTGAAAGTGGCTCACGCCAAAGGTATTAGGCACTATTTTATATTATTGTTAACATGGAGAGAGAAATAGAATGACAAGAGTGCATGGATGGATGGAGAATGAGTAGAGAAGAATGAGAATAAGGCCTGCATTGATTGTGAATTGGTCAAGTCAAGGTGTTGATTTTTACAGGGCAGGCTTATCTAAGAAACACATACTTTCATTGTCAGATGGCAGCAGCTTATTTGCAATAAACAATGGAGTAAAGCTGGAGCTGAGAAAGAATGGGATACTACTGATGCTACTGTATCTGGGTGTACCCACCTCAACTGGGAAGGCAAATAATAACTGGCTCCAGAATCTCTTACTAAGCACATGTGAAATGTTAGTACACACTGCATACACCACGTTGTATTTGGTGTCTTCATATTTTCATATCTGGTGCTAACATGTTCTTAACAGATCATGATGACCTTTGGTACACCAGGTGAATTTCCCACGGGAGGGCTTATAGGAGCTTTTGGATTGAGGGATTTGGATTGTATGGGGGTGTTGTTTTGTTTTAAATCTTTGTTAGCCACCCTGATTGCATTTTGTAGAGGGACGGGATATAAATAAATTTTAGTAGTAGTAGTAGTAGGGACATGTGTAAGACTCAGGTAATGCTGCAATCAAAGCTAAATAAGTGTGCAGATTACTTCCTAACCCCAGGCCCTTTTGTATTTCTTCTTGCACCAAGAGACAAAGGAGGTCTTGTTGCACTAAAGCAACAACTTTCTCCCTAAAGAAGTAATAAGTCAGCACTTACTACCTAACCCCTGTCATGCTCCCAGCCAACTTCCCTATCCTTTCACCCTGGGTTTGTCCTCATCCAATCACTGTTTTTATAACCTTAAAGTTAAAGCCATTAACCAGAATTGAATACCATTATCAATTCCTGATAATAACATCAGGTATTTGTTACCTTGCAAGATTGCACACCCCCTGAGGCTAAGATCTCATATGTAACTATTGTCCTAAGACATAGCTCCGTTATGTACACAGAAAGATTCTTCCACTCACTGTGTCTGAGTCAGACTCCAGTCTGAGTCACTTTCTGCTTTCCATTGTCTACTCTTCAGACAGATAAACACTGCCCTCTTTAAACCCCTTAAACTCCACTATCCAATTTCCATACCTCCATTTTGGTTAGCTCTTAATGCTGTGTTTCTTTGAATTTGTGTTAATGCACTCTTGCATATTTCTAAATAAAATCTTCTTAATTCACCCAAACATGAAGTCCTCCTCAGTGAGTAGTGGTATACACAGGTGAACAATGATCCTAAAGCTACCCAGCTTTTTGCATGCTTCAGTGAATTCTCCCAACATTGAAAGAGAAGGTGACAGATTTGGTGAGGACCCTCCCCAGTCCCCCAACTTACTTTGGGTAACAGAACAGCAAAACATAGAAAAAAGGTGAGTAGATGTGCCTGGCTTACCAGCTACCTCCAGAATAAGATCTGTAAGTTTGCCCGTTATGTGCCATCAAGTCATTTCTGACTTATGGTGACCCCAAGGCAACCCTATCACAGGGATCTGAGACTATGCGACTTTCCCAAGGTCACCCAGTGCAGTTCCATGGCGTGAGTATTTGAACGCTAATTTCTAGAGTTGTAGAGCAGTGCTCAAACTAGTACACCACTCTGGCTCTCATGTTTGCACATGAAAATAGAAATCACAAGAAAAATGGAAGCTGGTGAAAAAATTATACCTAGATGCATTTTGGAAGCAGTTTTCAAATGGTCTCCAGAGGGTTCAACATGTTTTTGTTTGATTAGCCAAGGCTTACCTTGCCTGGTTGTTTCATTTCACATTTGTCTATTTTTAGTTTTGGATAAAAAGTTTGCTTGACACATGTTGAATTGTTCTTTGTAGTTTAGGAACTTCTCCCTATTTTTTCCATATTATTTCTGACTCTGGTGCCCGATTTTCTCCTAAAAACGTAATTTACGCAGGAACACATCTGCTTCATTAACTGAGGCATACCTGTACATGAGAGGCATTGTTGAGTACACTATTACCTAAGAGACCTGTTTGTCAGGAATAAAGGAGAGGGGTTTGCTATATGTGGCTCCCAAATTGAAGAATCACCTTCCTTCAGGACCCACTTTCACTGATTTTAGAAAGGACATTAAAAGGCATATTTTAATTCTCCTGTTTTATTGATTTTTCCTTTTAAAAGTTATTTTGTAATGTTTTTTGGTTTCATTTTATTTATTTTAATAAGAATTGGTGTTCAAATGTATGAGGGGAGGGGAGGGTACACATGGTTAAATAAATAAATAAATGATTTTATTTATATCCCGCCTTTCCAGAAGGATCAAGGCAGGTTACAACAGAATACATAAATAAATACTAACACATACATAACTAAAATTACATATCACCTTATACCTTACTTTAAAACTAAAATACCAACACTATAAATACAAATTAAAAGCTAATTTAAAATAGGCAAGATTAGGGAGAGACATTTATAACAAATGTCTCTCCCCAATGATATTTGTTATAAAATAACATACAGTTATTTTAATTGTATCAGGTACTGTATAGAGCTTAAGTTTTAGAAGACCTGAGGAACTGTCAGCAATTATGTTTGAAAATCTATGGAAGCTGGCTTTGCATTTTGCCCAATTTAGATTCCACCCCCCCCCAGTAGGCATTATGAGTAAAGTAGTATCTTCTTAAGCTAGCTTTATTTTTATCCTATAGTTTCTCATGAAACAAGTCAGAGGAGGAAACAATCAGTCTTCATCAAGTGTGCCCTTATAGGGGTTTTTTTTTTTTTAAAGCCCCAGGTTTCAAGAAGGGTTCAAGCTAAAAATAAATTCACATTACTGTTCCAAATCCAAAAATTAGCACAGAGATTTTCACAATCAAAAATTGTAGTATGTAGAAAACTCATCCCACCAAAGGTTCAGGGAGAAGCTTGTCAGAATCTCATATGACCTTTCAATTAACATAACTTTGTACTAAGAAACACAGGTATTAAATTGTGAAGATGTGTAATAGGACATTGGCAAGAATTCCTGATTAATATCGGGACCAATTTGATGCACATTGGGGCTGATGAGATGTACATCATTCCCATTGTGCATCGAACACCAATGCACATCAGGCACTTTACCAGCTCTCCTATGTAGTAATGTAACGTCAGTTTTCTACTGGATACAGCAACTGAATGCTTTTATTCCTGCAGGTGTAAGTTCACTTACAAAGACACACTTTCCCAATACAATTCCAGCTCCTGTTATAAAATATTGCATAGCACTCCTTCTTGAAAAACATTTTTGGCTGCTGCAGCGTCCCTCCGGAGTTAAAATGGGTGCTTCCAGCCCACCATTTTCGGGTGGTCTGTCTTGCCCCTTAAATTCAATTAGATTAACAACATATTCCTGTGCTTCATCTTTACTTATTCTGTGCTACATTTCAGCCAAACCATGCGACGTCCCTCCAGAGCAAAAAGAACTCAGAAAAAACAGGTTCTTTTTACAGCACCCGGGGTACGTCACGAATGTGCCATTGGTGCACCGGTGATGTAAGGGACGTGTATTCTTATAGGATAAAAATAAAGCTAGCTTAAGAAGATATTACGTGTCCCTTACGTCATCATGGCAGTGCCCATGTGGACGAGGAACCACCATGATGCTGCTTCCGTGATGTGCTAGGCTTAGGGAGCATGCTGTTGGTGCACGCTCCCTAACCCTAGTATTGGCGGCGGCATGCCGTTTTGGCCCGTCTGTTTCAGGCCTAAGTCTCCAGGACCAGATGAACTACACCCAAGGGTATTAAAACTGATAAACTATAATCTCAGACATATTGGCCATAATATTTGAGAACACCTGAAGAACAGGAGAAGTCCCAGCAGACTGGAGGAGGGCAAACATTGTCCCTATCTTCAAAAAGGGGAGAAAAGAGGATTTCAACAATTATGGTCCAGTTATTCTGACATCAATACCAGGAAAGATTCTAGAGCAGATCATTAAACAGAGAGTCTGTGAAAATCTAAAAGATAATTCCATAATCACAAAAAGTCAACATGGGTTTCAGAGAAACAAGTCATGTCAGACAAATCTGATCTCTTTTTTTGATAAAATTACCAGCTTCGTAAAGGGGATGCTGTGGATATAGTATATCTTGATTTCAGTATATCTTGATTTGACAACATTCCCCATGACATTCTTTCAAACATACTTGTAAAATGTGGGCTAAACAATGTGACTATTAGGTGGATTTGTAATTGGTTAACCAGCCAAACCTACAGAGTGCTCAGCAATGGCTCCTCTTCATCCTGGAGGGAAGTGACTAATAGAGTGCTACAGGTTCTGCCCTGGGCCCCATGCTTTTCAACATCTTTATCAATGACTTGAATGAAGAAATAGAAGGCATGCTTATCAAATTTGCAGATGACACCAAATTAGGAGGAGTAACTAATGTCCCAGAGGACAGGATCAAAACTAAAGAAGACCTTAATCAAATAGAAAGCTGGATCAAAGCTAACAAAATGAATTTCAACACAAAGAAATGTAAGGTACTGCACTTAGCACAAAAAAAAATGCATAGATATAGGATGGGGGATACCTGGCTGAACGAGACTACGTATGAAAGGGATTTAGGAGTCCTAGTAGACCACAAGTTGAACATGAGTCAACATTGTGATGTGGCAGCTAAAAAGGCCAATATGATTTCAGGCTGCATCAATAGAAATATAGTGTCTAGATCAAGGGAAGTAATAGTGCCACTCTATTCTGCCTTGGTCAGGCCTCACCTAGAATACTGTGTCCAGTTCTGGGCATCACAATTCAAAAAGGATGTTGACAAATTGGAGCATGTGCAGAGGAGGGCAACCAAAATGGTGAAGGGCCTGGAAAGCATGCCTTATGAAGAAAGACGTAGGGAGCTGGGTATTTTAGCCTGAAGAAGAGACAGTTAAGGGGTGCTTGATAAGAGCTGGGTGTGTTTAGCCTGGAGAAGAGACAGTTAAGGGATGATATGATAGTCTTTAAGTATTTAAAGGAGTATCACATTGAGGATGGAGCGAGACTGTTTTCTGCTGCTCCAGAGACTAGAACACTGAACAATGGATGCAAGCTACAGGGAAAGAGATTCCACCTCAGCATCAAGAGGAACTTGACAGTAAGAGCTGTTTGACAGTGGAAGACACCCCCTCAGAGAGTGGTGGTCTCCTTACCTGGAGGTCTTTAAGCAGAGGCTGGATGGCCATCTGTCAGGGATGCTTTGATTGGGAGTTCCTGCATGGCAGGGGGTTGGACTGGATGGCCCTTGTGGTCTCTTCCAATTCTATCTGTGATTCTATGATTATGTCATTCTAAAATTATCATTTAAAACTTCTGGTTTAAAGTCAAGTAAATAAATTATCTGATATAGGTGAATTTTCACCCAGCTTATTCATCATGAAAAAGAGAGCAAATTACTCTCCATTTTGTATTGATTTAACAACTAGATACTGTGTTCATCCTTTTTTTTCTCCCCTTAACAATTTATGAATACATTTTTAAACTGCTTGTCAAAGGTCCTCCTACTAATCTTGGGGTTTTTTATTTATTTTTTATTTTTTATTTTTTTTGGCCTTAGGCTTTGTTTGTACCTTCATCGATTTTTAAAATCAAGTATTTTTATATGTTTACCTCTGCCTGTCTTATAACAGCCACTTTAAAAAAGGTATGTTGTTCATGAAAGACAAAGTTAAGCACTATGTATGCTTTCAAGGGTTTATTTTATTTTATTTGAAAATATATCTATCTTGACATGATTAGTTATTGGTAGGGCCACCTAAACACAAGCACTAATGAAAAATTCATGATCACAAGAGGCTGCTAGTCTTTGAATATCTAGTCATTTAAAAGCTTCTGGAGATGAAAAGATCAGGGAGCAGAGTAAAGGAAAAAATGAAGCCCAGAGGAAGCTGGTAAGCCAAAAAGAATCCTCTGCTGAAGATGCATCATTAGATGTGAAGAAGTGTACATCTCTGTGCTCTAAATAAAATATGGCAACAAGTCAAGCACAAATCTCTTTCTCAGACCCTCCAACAGTTCACAGATGAAAACCAGGGCACAATCAAGTGGCCAAGCAATGCCTGTGTCAGAATGTGCTCAAGATGGCAAAAGTTATTACGGAGGAAGAACACGCAAACCAGAAATGCTAAGGCAGATTGCTTTGCCTCACTCTATAGGGGAGGGCTCTTTCCCCCTCCATCCTCCTGAATTAGCTGAGTGCAAACTATTTTGCACTTTGAACTCAGTGTACAGCAGCAGAAGCAAACGGGGACTGTGAGAGAAGAAGAGAGAAACAGGGATATTTTAAAAGCAGCTTGAAAAGTGGGATAACAGAGGATTAATCAGGAGTGCCCATGACAAATCAGAACAGTTGGAGGGTATGCTTTCTTAACGCTTGCCTCCTCCATGTGAAAAAACCCAATCGTCCTTGTATACTGTAGTTGGCTATCACTAACCTGATTCAGTGAGGCTACTGTATTAAGGGGCATTCCTTAGCTGCTCCATGTTTTAATTGGCATTTTAAAGTGTTTTAAGCAGTTGCCTTTTTATATTTCTATCTGCTCTTATTTTAATTGTTATGTATTATATTTTATAATAGATACCTTGAGTATATCTCATGGTAACATAGGCTATAAATGCCACAAAACAAAAAGGTTGAATAAAGAAAATCCTGTGTTACAGAGAGACAAACTATGGGGTAAGTATTAGGATCTCTCCTGGACCTTCTTTTTGAAGTACTGTGGCCTGTATTCCTTTTACAAAATCACCTGCAATTAAAGTAAAATTGATTCTATAACTCACCCCCACCCTGAATTCCTCTAGCATGAACTTCATAGAATCATAGAATCATAGAATCGTAGAGTTGGAAGAGACCACTAGGGCCATCCAGTCCAACCCCCTGCCATGCAGGAAATCCAAATCAAAGCATCCCCGACAGATGGCCATCCAGCCTCTGTTTAAAGACCTCCAAGGAAGGAGACTCTATCACCTTCCGAGGAAGTGCGTTCCACTGTCGAACAGCCCTTACTGTCAGGAAGTTCTTCCTAATGTTCAGGTGGAATCTCTTTTCCTGTATCTTGCATCCATTGTTCCGGGTCCTGTTCTCTGGAGCAGCAGAAAACAAGCTTGCTCCCTCCTCAATATGACATCCTTTCAAATATTTAAACAGGGCTATCATATCACCTCTTAACCTTCTTTTCTCCAGGCTAAACATCCCCAGCTCCCTAAGTCGTTCCTCATAGGGCATGGTTTCCAGACCCTTCACCATTTTTGTCGCCCTCCTTTGGACACACTCCAGTTTCTCAATGCCCTTTCTGAATTGTGGCGCCCAGAACTGGACACAATATTCTAGGTGGGGCCTGACCAAAGCAGAATACAGTGGCACTATTACTTCTCTTGATCTAGACACTATACTTCTATTAATGCAGCCCAAAATAGCATTGGCCTTTTTAGCTGCCGCATCACACTGTTGACTCATGTTCAACTTGTGGTCTACTTGGACTCCTAGATCCCTTTAACACGTAGTTTCATTCAGCCAGGTGTCACCCATCCTATATCTGTGCATTTTATTTTTCCGCCCTAAGTGCAATACCTTACATTTCTCTGTATTGAATTTCATTTTGTTAGCTTTGGCCCAGCTTTCTAGTCTATTCAGGTCATTTTGAATCTTGATCCTGTCCTCTGGGGTATTAGCTATTCCCCCTAATTTGGTGTCATCTGCAAATTTGATAAGTATGCTCCCAATTCTGTCATCCAGGTCATTGATAAAGATGTTGAATAGCACTGGGCCGAGGACAGAGCCCTGTGGGACCCCACTGGTCACTTCTCTCCAGGATGAAAAGGAGCCATTGTTGAGCACCCTTTGGGTTCGGCCATTCAACCAATGACAGATCCATTTAACAGTTCCTTTGTCTAGTCCACATTTTACAAGCTTGTTTGCAAGAATGTCATGGGAAACCTTGTCAAAGGCCTTACTGAAATCAAGATATACTATATCCTCAGCATTCCCTTCATCTACCAAGCTGGTAATTTTATCAAAGAAAGAGATTAGATTTGTCTGGCATGACTTGTTTCTCTGAAACCCATGTTGGCTTTTTGTGATTATGGCATTGCCATCTAGATGTTCACAGACTCTCTGTTTAATGATCTGCTCCAGAATCTTTCCTAGAACTGATGTCAGACTAACTGGACGATAATTGTTGGGATCCTCTTTTTTCCCCTTTTTGAAGATGGGGACAACGTTTGCCCTTCGCCAGTCTGCTGGGATCTCTCCTGTTCTCCAGGAGTTTTCAAATATGATTGCCAATGGCTCTGATATTACTTTTGCCAGTTCTTTTAATACCCTTGGATGGAGTTCATCTGGTCCCGGAGACTTAAATTCATTTAGATTAACAAGGTGTTCCTCTACTATCTCTTTACTTATTCTGTGCTGAAATTCCCCTATTCTGTCCTCTGCTCCATTATCCTCAGGTTGAGCACCCTTTGCCTTTTCTGAGAAGACTGAGGCAAAGAAGGTGTTGAGTAATTCTGCCTTTTCTCTATCTCCTGTTAGCATTTTGCCATCTTCTCCACGCAGTGGCCCTACCGTTTCCTTCTTCTTCCTCTTGCTGCGGACATATCCAAAAAAGCCCTTTTTATTGTTCTTAACCTCTCTAGCAAGCCTGAGTTCATTCTGCGCTTTAGCTTTTCTGACTTTACCCCTACACATGCCTGCTATTTCTTTGAATTCCTTTTTCGTGATTTCCCCCTTTTTCCATTTCTTATACATGTTCCATTTCAAACTTAGCTCGGTTGAAAGTTCCTTAGTCATCCATCCTGGTTTCTTGAGACACCTCCCGTTTTTCTTTCTCACTGGAACTGTTTGAAATTGTGCCTTCAGTATCTCCCTTTTGAGAAAGTCCCATCCGTCCTGAACTCCTTTATCTTTTAGTATTTCTGACCATGGAATCGCCCTCAATACTTCTCTAAGTTTACTGAAATCCGCTCTCCTAAAGTCTAGGATGCGTGTCTGACTCTGCCTGGCTTCTCCTTTCCACTGTATTACAAACTCCAGGAGAACATGGTCACTTCCACCTAATGATCCCACCACTTGCACCCCATTAACCAAGTCCTCCTTGTTGGTTAGGATCAGATCTAAAATAGCTGACCCCCTTGTTGCCTCTTCCACCTTTTGGACCATGAAATTGTCTTCCAGGCAAGTGAGGAATTTGCTAGACCTTGAGGATTTTGCTGAGTTTGACTTCCAGCAAATATCAGGATAGTTGAAGTCGCCTATCACTACTACATCTCTCTTTTCTGACTGTGTGGTCATCTGTTCTAGAAAGATATCATCCAATTCCTCAGTCTGACTTGGGGGTCTGTAGTAGACTCCCACCGTAACACCCTTGTTGTTTCCCTCCCCTTTAATTCTTATCCAGATGCTCTCCACCTGGCTTCCATGATTGATGTCCAGGATCTCTTCACTGGTGTAAATATCTCTGACATATAGTGCTATTCCTCCTCCTTTCCTGTTTGGCCTATTTCTCTTAATAAGGTTATACCCCTCTATTTCCACATTCCAATCATGAGACTCATCCCACCAGGTGTCAGTGATGCCTATTATATCATATTTGCCTTGTTGTACTAGGAGTTCGAGTTCATCTTGCTTATTTCCCATGCTCTGTGCATTAGTGTAGAGACATCGCAGACCATGGTTCCCTTTTACTTGCTGCCTGTGCAAGTTTTTTTGCCTCCCACTGTGGGGTCCTTGCACTGTTTGCCTTGTTTCCTCTATGTCAGTTTGACTATTTACGCCATCCCTTTTGCATTCCTTAATATTGTCTCCCTTCCCCTCGGAACTCAGTTTAAAGCTCTCCTGATCAAGTTCTTGAGACTGTTGGCAAAAACATTTCTTCCAACTGGCGTGAGATGCAACCCGTCTGTTGCAAGAAGTCCCTCCTCATGGAACCGCAGCCCATGATCCAAGAATCCAAATCCTTCTCGGCGGCACCATCTGCGAAGCCAGTTGTTCACCTCTGCTATTTTCCTCTCCCTTCCTGGACCATGCTCTTCAACTGGCAGAAGAGACGAGATGACAACCTGTACATCCATTCCTTTCAGCTTCCTACCAAGCGCCTCGTAATCCCTTTTGATGTTCTGAATGCTGTGTCTTGCAGTATCATTAGTTCCCACGTGGACCAAAAGGAAGGGGTATTGGTCAGTAGGCTTGACCAGTCTTGTCAGCCTCTCTGTCATATCCCGGATCTTTGCACCTGGAAGACAGCACACCTCCCGAGACATCTTGTCAGGCCTACAAATCACTGCTTCTGTACCCCTCAGCAAGGAGTCCCCCACTACGACCACACGCCTCCTCCGAGAATTAGCAGCGACTGTTCCCTCGGGTGGGACTCTCAGGCTCCCTTGCTCTGTCCCTGAAGTCTGTCCATGCTGCTCTTCTTCATCCTCCTTGATAAGGGAAAGAGCTTCGAATCGATTCTCTAGCTGCAAGCTCCCCGAACAATTCCTTCTTGGTTTACTACTCTTTGTGACATTCCTCCAGCTGTCTGCCTCCTCTGTTTGGCAAGTGACCTCTTCCACCCTAGCATCTTCCTCTGCATGGTACTCATCCAAGATGGTTAGTTCTATTGTGTCCAGGAAATCCTCTTGTTCCCTAATCTGCTGAAGTGTAGCTACTCTGGACTCCAGCTGCTGCACTTTCTCCTCCAAGGAACCCTCTTTTTTCCTAGTGGCCCAAATAGAGATATCACACATGAATCTTTCATTCTTCTTAAAAAATAGTCTTAATTCTATCAAGATTAAATGCCATCCAGCAAGCCTCTATTGCTGACTTTTAGTCAACATTTAATTATTCAGCTCCCCAGAATGCTAACACACACACCAAAATGGGGGGACTCCCTTCAAGTCACTCTGTTCAGTTAAAATTAAGAGTCAATTAAAATCCACACATCTAAAGAAAACCAACCAATTTGTTTAGGGTGGTTTAAAAGCACTTTGCACTGACTAAAGATGAAAAACACTATGCTACAGAGAAAAATGGCTTCTGGTCAACATCAGTAAAAGCACCACCAGGTGGTTTTATGAGGCCCTTCCTCCTGAAATGTGCATCCAAGCATGAGATTGCCTACAATATTCCCAGAATGGTTGAACAGTTCAGACCTTGAACTGAAATTGTTAACTTTCTCTTTGGAGGTATAACACATTTATTTTCCGCATAAAAATGAGAGAAAGAAGTGTTCATGGCTCTGCCTGGACTGAAAAACCCAATGAAGCTGGAATAACATGAGCTGAAGCTTGCATCCTCATTTCTCCAAGCTTGTCATCCTGATTGTCTTGGTCACTTTAAGAAATACTATTATCAATATGCCCGTAGAGAATTTTCCATTATATTCCTATAGTTTTTTAGGTTTCTGGGCTAACTAGAATCATGCAGAACACGAATGTAAAAAAGGGTCTAGAAACCATGCCTTATGAGGAGAAATTTAGGAAGCTGGTTGTGTTTAGCCTGGAGAAGAGAAAATTAAGAGGTGACATAATAGTCCTGTTTAAATATCTGAAGGTATGTCATACCTTTGTGCGTCTGAAGACTCTAAACTATCTAGACAGTGAGCTGCTTTTTGCTGACGACACTGCCCTTGTTGCCCATACGGAAGCAGCTCTGCAGCGCCTAACATACTGCCTTGCAACGGCTGCAGAGCTGTTTGGGCTCGAAGTCAGCCTGAAGAAAACAGAAGTTCTCTACCAGCCTGCACCACAGGAAGAGCACTATCACCCCCACGTCACCATAGACAAATCTGTACTTAAGTCTGTTCAGCAATTCACCTACCTGGGAAGTATAATTTCCTCAGACGCCAAGATTGATAAAGAGATCGATCACAGATTAGCAAAAGGCATATAATGCATTCGGAAGGCTTCACAAAAGAGTCTGGAGTAACAAACACCTGAGGCAAAGCACAAAAATGAGTGTGTACAGAGCCACTGTATTGTCGATTCTCCTCTATGGGTCTGAAACATGGGTCACCTATTGCCAACATCTACGACTCCTCGAACGCTTTCATCAGCACTGTCTACGCACAATCCTAATCATACACTGGACTGACTATGTGACGAACGTTGCTGTCCTGGAGCAAGCAGGGATCACCAGCATTGAGGCCATACTATTGAAAATGCAGCTGTGCTGGGCAGGGCACGTTTCTAGGATGGAGGACCACCACCTCCCTAAAATAGTACTCTATAGTGAACTTGCCACGGGTCAGCATAAGAGGGGTGCCCCAAAGAAGAGATACAAGGACTCCCTGAAACAACATCTCAAGCTTGGCCAAATTGATCACTAACAATAGTCAGCCCTGGCCTCACATCAGGAGGCATGGAGACACACTATCCACAATGCTGCAGCCTCTTGAGCACTCACGCCGAACAAGTCTCGAAGATAAACGACAATGCAGAAAGAATCACAACTTGGAAACATCACCCAAGGAGACTTTCTGCTTGTCATGGCCAGCCAAGAGATGGAGTCAGAGGATGAGGAGGAGGACATGGCTCCTCAGGAGCAAGAGGAGTTGGAGGCTAGACCAAGTCCCAGGTCTGCCATGCCAGACCCCAGTCCTGATATTTCAGCCCCAGGAGTGGGAGCCCAGCCAGGCTCTAGCATTGTGGAGTTCCCTTCAGAGGCTAAGCAGCTGAGTGAGATTTCAAATGAAGAATCCAGTTTGGTGGTTCCCCCCTTTAAGAAAAGGAGGGCTGAGAGTGCTTGTGTACGTCGGTCCCGCAGGCTTGCTGAAAAGCAAGCTGGTAATAAAGCACAGCTGCCAACAGGGAGGGTGTCTCCTACTTAAGCACCTGTGGGACGCCATCCCTTTGCCAGAACTTATTGAAAGTCTCTTGGTGTGACTGTGTGTCTTTGGAACTCTGGTTTCCCTTGACCTTGGAACGATTTGGACTTTTGCTGCTTTCTCCTTGCCCTGACCTCGGACCGGACTAACTTCTGTGATTTCCCCAACCCTGACCTCGGCTCGACTTTTGGACTATTCTTAGGATCAACGTTTAGGTTTGTGGAACTGCCTTATCAGCTTTTGTTGGTGTGTGCTGGCCGCAGTCCGGGACACTGCTGTGCTTTCTGTAACTGGACTTGTTTATCTCGGATCAGCCTTTTTAGTCATCAACGCGCTTGCAGTAAGTGTGGGATGAGTCCTTCCTGAATCTTCGTTAGCAAAGAAAAGCCAGAGGTGTCATATTTAAGATGCAGCAAGCTTATTTTCTGCTGCTCTGAAGCCTGGAGCAATAGATTCAAACTACAGAAAAGAGATTCCAGCTCAACATTAGGAAGAACCTCCTGACGGTAAGAGCTGTTTGATGGTGAAACACACTTCCTCAAAGAGTAGTGGAATCTCCTTCTTTGGTGGTTTTTAAACAGAGGCTGGATGGCCATTTGTCAATGATGCTTTAGAGATAGAGAGTTCCTGCAAAGCAGGGGGTTGGACTGGATGGTTCTTGTGGTCTCTTCCAATTCTATGATTCTATGGTTCTGTTACTGAAGGTTAAATATTCTGTCAGTTCATACACAATATTTCTAATGATGTGCAGAGTTTCAGACCACACTGTACTGAAAGAGGCTGCAGTACTGGCCACTACTGTGTCCGTCTTGGCAAGAATTAAATCGGTATGTATTGCACGGTGTGAATGCTTTGTATCCAAAATTCACTGCAGCTGTCCCTATATTTATTTATTTCTGACACCAACATCCCATTGTATACAAAATAATCAAAGCAGTTCCACCCAATGGGGTAGATGTGAACCAGGACTATTCTTACAGCCATACATCATATCAAGCCAGAAAATTACAATACTAGTCCATAATTATAGTTGGCAATCTTGTGCTCAGCCTCCAAATCCCAGGTTATACTACTACAGCCATAGGCAGAAACTCATTTTTATGAAGAATTATTTTCAGAATGTAGGGTATATCTCCAACCCTCACCTAACCATCTTGACTTGTTGGAATGAGCTGAACAAGACTTGGGATCCATAGATCTCAGTGGTGGGGCCACAATCCTAGATATAGACTGAAAGAGATATGTTGGTTGCATAAGCTTTTGTAGACTTGAGCATACTTCTTCAGTTAGTCTCAAAAGGTGCTATAATATCCCTTTGAATCCTGGGTGTATTATCTGAAATAAAGTCTCATTAAATTCTGTGAGAAATTATGTATGACTAACGTACCCAGTATTGGAATGAAAGACTGTGTGCCTATATATGCCTACTAGTGAGTCACACTGGACTCAAGGTTAACATATTTATTCAGCACAATCCAATTATAAAGTTTGAACATACTTTATTATCAGTGTACTGTGTTCCATGACTAAATGCTTCCTAACTCCCACATACAACCCCCCCCCCATCTGAAGAATGGAGAAAACTCATATATTACAAAGAAAAGTTGAATCTAGATTTACCACTGATATACACTAACTTTATATGGAATGGAGGAAACATTTATTTATTTAATACCCTGTCTTTCTCCCAATACCTGACTGATAGCAGTTTACAACAGAAGGAAAAACAAAATAGCTAAAACAATATAAAGTTTAAAAAAAGTTAAACACAATTTTACAACCAATTTAATGAAAACATGAATGCAAAACAGTTTTAAAAAACATTCAAAACATGATAAAAGACATGGGAGGCCCATTAAAAATCCTGCTGCCCAGACCAGTTAAAAGTTTATTGTTGTTGATGTTGTGAGTCTTCAAGTCATTTCCAATTATGGTGACCCTAAGGTGAACATTCATTGGGTTTTCATGGCAAGATTTGTTTAGAGGAGGTTTATCATTGCCTTCCCCTGAGACTGAGAGACTGTGACTTGCCCAAGATCACCCAGTAGGTTTTATGGCAGAGCTGTGAATCAAACGCTGGTCTCCAGAGTTATTGATACTGAGAAGGCTCTCTCCCATGTCTTCAGGAGATGTGCCTATGAAATCAGTGGAAACGAGAAAGCCTTCCCCAGAGATAATAAGGCTGAGGTTTCCTCTGTCTACACTACTAACTTCCAGAAAAGTTGAAATCCATTTTGGGGAGGGGAATCACATGAAAATTGTAAGCTAATAAGGGGGCCAAATAAAGAGATTCAAAGAAAAATCTAATTCTCTACTCAAAATAAAACTGACAGCTATAATTTCTAATCATAGGCTGCATTCCCACTACAATATACATCGCATCAGGATGCGATGTATATGACTCTAGTTCCCATTTGGAATAGATTCTGTTTCTTATCAGACCAATTCCAAAGGGGAAAATGCAGAGTAAACTCAAATACCCTGAGGTTTCTTGACACCACTTCCAAAGTGGTGTTTTTTGGGATGAATCAGTTTATTCAATGGAAACCACAGTGGCGGTTTGCATACGCCGCTGGTGACAGGAACATGGCAGGGGCAGCTGCATGTCACCAACCTCCCCTTCTTCCTCTCCCTCCTTCCTCCTCCTCCTCCTCTCCTTCCTCACTGCCACCCTTAGATTGGGCAATCCAAGGATGGCAGTGGCCCCAGAGGTACACCATGGATTCCTCCTCTTCCTCCTCCCCTCCTTTCTTCCCTCCCTCCGCCAGCCTACCTGGGTGCTGGTAGCCCAGCAGAGGCAGCGGCACTCCTCCTCCTCCTCCTCCTCCTCCTCCTCCTCCATCTGGACCACTCTCTTCTCTATCTCGGCAGGCCTACATTAGAAGGAGGCCAGGCAGAAGGAGAGAGGCAGGCAGTGAGGATGGAGGATGCGTGTGTGCCTCCATACTCCCGGCCTGCCTAGGCCCCTGCAAAGGAAGGGTGGCAGTTGAGAGGGAGAACCACGGGGGTCCCTCTGGGGCCAGTGCCACCCTTGGATCATCCGATCTAAAGGTGGCAGCGGAGAGGGAGACCCTCCGTTCTCCCAGCCTACCTCCACTGCTTCCCCAAGGTAGGGAGAGGGAGAAGGAGAAGGAAAGGGATGGCTGCTTGTCTTCCCCAATGTGAACGACAAGAGTGCCAGGAAAAAACCCCGCTTCCAAACAGGTCCCCCTTCCCGGTCCCCTTTTGGAATCAGGGAATTCAGCGGGGTAGACCTGGAATTGAACATGGGTTATTCCCCCAGTGGGAATGAGCCCATGATGACATACTGTGAGCTACAGATTCAGAGGTGAGTGGGGCATAGTGGCTTGACTATGTTTCTGGAGACCAGGATTTGAATCCTTGCTCAGCCATGGAAACCACTGAGTGACCTTGAGCAATACATACACACTCAGCTTCAAAAAACCCATGAAAGGGTTGTCTTAGAGTTGCCATAAACAGGAAATGACTTGAAAGCACAGAAAAATGACTAATATTTACTGTAGACTCTTCTCATCCACAGGGGTTCAGCTCCAGGACCCTCACAGAGGGCAAAAAAAAGGGGGGGGGATGGTCAAGCCCCATATTATTCAATGGCAGTTAGGTGTGCACGAACATATCAGCGCATCTGCATGCACACAACATCATTGAATAACAAGGAACATGGGTATCTGCAGATAGGCAAGTCTGCAGATCACCAGCCCACGGATATGGGAGGATCACTGTACAATAACTTTTATCCAGGGATTCCCTGAGACCCAAAAAATTATTTCAAGAGTTCCTTCAGGGTAAAAAGGTTGAGGAAGGGTGGCCCATATGATGCAATCTAGTTGTGCCTACAGAACCTCAAGAGCCAGGAAGCAGAAAAACAATGCATTTTTACAGCTGGTCTGATTTCATTTGCTAAACTGCTTATTCCAGAGTCAATAGTGAAAGCAGGTAAGTTACAAGCAGCATAGCTGACTCTGCAAGAGTTCATTCTTAAGGCACGATTTCTTGTACAGCCACTTAGATTATTTAATTTGCCTGAAGCAAATAAAAATGCATTTGTGCCACAAATAAATTTGATCCATGCATCTGCAAGGAGACACAAACTACTGGGACATCCCAGTGGTTCCTGTCACAACAGATTCATTCTACCAAGCTTCAGAAACAGTAAAATTCTTTTATCAATCTCTCAGTCTAACAAGGCTTGGTTTCCAATTGAGACCATACAAGGTACTCCACATTTAAGCAGATGGACTTTTGTGGTGCCTACCAGCTGCTCCCTCTAAGGGAAAGAAAGGATTTCCTGGATGCACCTAAGCATATACCTCTACCAGTGCATCCCTAGATTCTTTCTGACAGATAGAAAAACCTCAACAACTCTCCAAAGAACATAAATTGAGTAATACAGAGAAGACTGTTGTTTTTGATGCAGCAAGTTGATAAGATGGCACATACTATTAGATACTCTGAATGAAATATACCAGATAAGAGCAAGCCCAGCATGAGATATTGGCCATCAGTGTTTGCCACTCTCAGGTATTGCAATTTTCAAACTCTGCAAAACAGGAAGCTTACATTCCCAAAGGGAAACTTACATTCCCAAAGCTTAGACAGGCTTTTACAGCTCTCTGTTTTCAAACAATGCCCTCAGCCATGATTGATGGCAGATATTCACAGACACCTAAGGACACCTGTTTATGCATTTGTGGAGTATCAGAAATCAAGGATCTGCTCCATTATCTGCTTTTTTGTCCACTTTACACTGATCCAAGAACTAAATTTATAGGATCTATTCTGTCCAATTTACAGTCTAATACTACCTCTGAAAAGATTTTTTATCTCTTGTCTGACACTGATACTAAGGTAACTTACAAGGTTTCACTGTTTGCCTCAGCAGCAATCAAAATTTGGGCTAGAGTCATAGCAGACATTGCAGTTGATTGCCATGGGGACGATTTTATCTAATCTATGAAGTTGTTTTTAATGTTGTTTTTTGTTTTAATTGTCTGGAATTTTATTATGTCCATTGTACAATATTCGTATGTTAATGACTTGATGGAGCATTTTATAATATGGAAATTTTGTTACTGGTTTTAAATATTCATCATGAGAATGGCCTTTGGCTTAAGCCTTAATAAAACTGATTGATTGATTGATTGATTGAACTCTGCAAAAGAGAATGCTTCTGTTAAAAGCAAAGGTCCATAAAAGGACATCAGATATTGGGATGCTGAAGAACAGAAGGTTCGGAACAAAGGACTAAACTAAGGACTAAGCTAAGTTCTAACACAGATACCACTCAGAATGAATAAGCAAGTACAAACACATTTCTTTGCTTGTAAGTTTGTGGCTATTTGTCCCATGTGATCATTCTTCTGTTCACTATAGTCTCCTTTAAATTCTGCTAAAATTGCAAGAAGTACTTCACTGAATGAAAACCAGCAGTTTACAGGTTACATTAATGGAGCATGGAGCATAGATTGCAGATGTAGGAGACTATCATACAAGGCTAAAATGTTGAATTAAAGCAGAATATGTCAAACCTTACCAGATGACACTATAGCTAAGTTGCAATTGGTCTGTCCTTCATTTGTGACTATCACGTACCTTTTCATTGAAGTTCTTTCCCTGTCAATTGCTGTCAGTATTGCTGCTGTAGCATTAGATTTGTGTGTGATAACATCTGGGTTGCAGTCCCATTTTTGGGCAGTCATGTGCTGATAGTTTCCTCCTCCATCTCACGCTCCACTCCCCTCTGCTATTCACAAGCAGACTGGTTTTTATATAATGTTCTTTTCTTTTCTCCCCTTCCTATGTAAATCTTATTGCCATGATGCCTCAATTGTGTAAAAAAGAGGGGGGAAATGAAAGGCATGCTGGTAAAGCAATAGGGCAGGGAGACAGGGTTAAGGAGTGTGATGAAAAACACCGTTCCAGACCAGTAATGACTGCTGCAGTGATTGCACACATATGCAATAGGGACTGCTCCTAAGCTGCTATGTACATGTTTCCTTTGTTTAATGTGATTGTGGCAAGAACAAGGGCTCGTGTGATAATCTCTGTTATTGTTTGTTATTTTGTGCATGAAGAATTAATGTATTTCACTCCATTCTTCTGCGAAGGAGGAGACTATTAGAACACTAATAGTCCCAGGGGAAGATAACTTCTCCCTCTGCATACCAAGATACAGAAGATGTAGATCTCAGGGCACTATCATACAGAATATCTATGGCTTGGATGAATAATTTTAAGTAAAGAGTTTTAAGTAAAGAAGAAGCTTTTAATAGAAATAAAACCACTGCTTTTCTGAATAAATACAGCGTGCTGGAAGGGCAAAATGAATTACTAAACTCTTGGCTTTGTCAAGAATCCTAAGTCAGTTCTCACAAGATATTCTGCATTTAGATATAAACAGCTGAGTACAAAATACATCTTTTATATGATACATGCATTTCAGTTCCAGCTAATCTCTTTAGAGGAGGGATAGAGAATTTAATACAGTTACTACCTAGCAATGAACCATGTGATTCTGGTTTAATGGGATCTCTAGATGAACTACGCCTTTCTGAATTCCGACATAATGCTGGGATAGCATTAAATAGCAAAAAGCAAGCTGTTGGGTTTGTATTCTTGTATGGACACACCCAGTTCACATGCCATAGAATGAAACATGTTTTCCCTCAGAAATCTATGCTTCTAAGGCCTGCAATACATTTCAGAGGAAATGTGCACAAAATTATGCAAGCATCTTTTTAAAAAAAAAAAAAAAATGCCCCCGACAGAGGGGCATATAAATGTGTATATTACACTTCCGACAGAGGGGCATATAAATGTGTATATTACAAGACTGAAGGCAAATGTGCAGGAAAAATAACTATGAGTTTCAGTCAAGAAAGAAAATAAAATTTAAAATAAAATAAAAAGTTGTGAGCATGTAATAACAACAACAATGTTTTATTTATACCCCGCTCTTCAGCCAAGGGTATCAGAGTGGCTTACAATTTGTGAATTAGACATTTCCCTGCCCTCAGGCTTACAATTTAAAAAGACACGGCACAAAAGGAGAAGGGAGAGGTGGTGAGGAAATGGGAAAGTCCAGCAGATCTTCTCTCCCTCAGAGGCCTGGACCAAGGCAGATGGACTGTATAACACCCACACCACCTGCGTGTCCCCAGATAGGGCTCTGTAAATGTGTTGGACTCAGCATGATTACAAAACTCTTGTGAGCTGGAAGGCAGTAAGGTTGGGTTATGACTTTCAGCAAAATATGATTGCAGACTTACTGCTCAATGTACAGAGATCTAATTTACATCATGGTGTTCAGGGATGTTCTGGGATAGGACGTACATGCCATCCACACCCATGTCCCCAGTTTTAGCCTAACACAAGTTCAGGTGAGAAGATACTTGAACAAGGCTAGTAAAAAGTAGAAGCATCTATTAGCATAACCAGAACAGGCCCCATATTTCTAATAACTGAAAAATTCCACTGCCTAGCTGCCTATTGGCCTGGAGTGAAGACCACTTATCATCCTATTTGTGACTTGGGCCTCAAGCAGATAGGGGGCTTGAAGCGGCTTCTGGCCACTCCAGCCCCAAGTGTGCCCCAAGTGGCACAAGACCGCAGTGACCAGATGCTGTGGTCCTGAGACTCGCTTCTGTGGCAGTCCAAAATGGACTGCTGGCAAGGAGGTTTTGTTTTGTTTTGGCACTCCTTTTGCAGCTGGGTTTGGGCAGCCTTAGACAGCCATGGCACAGCTTCAGCCCTTAGTCGCCCAGCAATATACAGACACCCTTCCAAAATTTATTCTAGTAAATAAATGATGTTAACAACTTCACAAATACTTTAAAGGAATCTGTAAAACCCATGTAAAGCACAAAATAGCACAATGAGGAGCATCGCTATTGGTTAGAGTTGACAGAAATTTTTTTTCCTTGATGCTTGTTACAGCTGTTTAAAATGGAGAAATAAAATGGTGAATGTTCATGGAAGTATGCACAAGCCATATTTAAAGAAACACAAGTTTTATGACAACAGAACTTGATTTGGAAACAACATAATGTATTTTATTTACTGAACTGTAGGGTAAGGAACTTTTAACCCTTTTCCAGATGTTTTTCATCAGCATCAGCTACTGTTCCAATTGTAAGGAATCATGGGAGCTATAGTCCAAAACTTCTGGAAGGCCTAAGATTTTCCACTCTTGCTCTACAGAGCTGGATCCAAACCCAAGGAACTGTAGCTGGGCTAGTGGAAGCTGACTTCTATATACCCTTCTTTTACAATAAAATAAAATAAAATATAAAAATAAATATCTCCTCCAGATCAGGCTCTCCAGCCCGCTGAAAATGCAACACAGAAGGTTGAGAGATTCTTCTGAACAGCATGAAGACTTTTGATCATAAGGAAGGAAGATCCTGAATCTAACCCATTATTTTAAAAACAGTACAATATTCTTCCATGTCAGTGTTTTCATTATTGCTAGCATTCTCCTTGAAATCTAATTTTAGAATCATTTTTAAATTAAACCAAGTTAAGAGGTTCTTCAGCCTGCCTAACATATCTTTCAGTCACTACACAAACACACACTTCTGAAGGATATGTATCAATTATGTATCTATGGTGATGGTGAGTAAACATCAATACCTTGATGTTAACAGCATCCAATTGCTCCTAGGTGGTTACACAAAAAGGGCTGCTTTTTGTATTCTTCACTAAAAATAGGAAATAAAAACTCCCATACTGGGCAAGAAAAGTTGATGCTTTGTCTTCTATAAACCATAAAACTGTTTTTACTTTGGTTAATCACCAGAAGACGAAAAGGAACTATTCAGAACACCCGTGTTTTATGCCCCATTAAGTAAAACCTGGTTACTCTCCTAGAACTTTTTATAGCCTTTTTCAATTCATGTTGAAGAATACCTTCACAGTTATCAACAGCCAGAAACATTGAAAGCTGACAGTGGGACTAAATGTGACATAAAAATGCAATCAGCTTATATGAGACACCGGTAAAGCTGCCAATAGACAATCTTCCCTAGCCAAAACTTATTTCCAGTCTCAAAGTCCACCTAGCAGAATGAAGTTACTAAATGGCAGGCACAACATTCTTCTGCAATAAGTGAGGTCCTCAAAGGAAAGATCTACAGGCTGAGTATTCCTTTTCTGGAATTTCAAAATCCAAAGTATTCCAAAATCAAAAACTTCTTGAGTTACAATACAAATAGTGTTGTACATACCTGTACTATATTTGCGAAGCTGGAGAGATGCAACTAGAGAGAGAGAAATGAGGATCTATGAAATGGTGGGAATCCACACCTCCCATTATTCCACAGATCCTCAGTCTCTCTCCAACCTTATCGTGTCTCCTTATTTATATACAAATGCATGTATTCCAAAAGCCACAAAAAATATCCAAAATACATAGCACTTCTTGTTCCAAGCATTTCAGATAAGGGATGCTCAAGCTATATATATATTTTTTAATTCACGGATACTTTAATTATATGTTAACATGGTGTATGTTTTATTGATGATAATTTTTAACTATATCTGTTTCAATTTTATGAGATATTTTGAGTCCCAGGTCAGGGGAAAACAAGGATATAAATAAATATAAATACATCAACAAATAAACCTCACCCCCACACAAGGAACACCTCACAAGAAGGTAAGAAACATGCCTATGCATCCCCAAATGTATAATTCATGGAATACAGCAATCCAAAGAGAAACCCCTGATGCTCAGATGTAAAGAATGCTTGCAAACTTTCCCATCTTCAGAGAAAGAGCATGCCCTGGCACATTGAGACAACCCACAGGGGGGAAATAATCAACTGCTGTGAAGTTTATTTGTTTATTGGTACTTTATCGTTTATGTGAAAATTTTGTCTTTGACACAGTTGCCATAAAGACTTCCAGCAGGGAGAAAACTTCACATTACTTCTTCTATGTGACAATGAAATAAGTGAAGAATTATATCCCTAGTACCTGGTAAAGGTAGGAATACAGCAGGTTTAGAAATGGAAATCAGTATCAGGAGGGAGGCAGAAAAACTTTAGTGTGAAAGGAAGAGTTCAGAATGGAGGAATGAAGAAATTCCCACACAGAGTTAATAAGTTTGAAAATTACTTTTTAAAAGCAATCCATTCCCATTACTAATTAAAATGTTTGAGACGCAATTCATTTGGTGTTAAACAATACAACGAGGAGCAAAGCAGTTCATTACATTACCGGTTCTTCTCTTGTTTACTTTTTTGTTATCTCCAATAGAAAAAAATAGGACTGATATGAGATGCTTAAAAATTGGGGGGGGGGGGGGGGGGAATCCAGTCAAAATGCCATTTAAATGCCTTAAAATGCTCTTTAAAAGTAGTGTTTGAAGTAACAAGAAAAACATAAACCCATAATACAACTTTGTTGCCACTGATTGTACTACTTTTAAAATGTAGCTTCCATACATAATCTTTACTCCA
The DNA here is from genome assembly GCA_034509955.1 of Urosaurus nigricauda. NCBI lineage: Eukaryota > Metazoa > Chordata > Lepidosauria > Squamata > Phrynosomatidae > Urosaurus > Urosaurus nigricauda. The sequence continues at coordinate 107,788,485 of JAOEGL010000003.1, read as the reverse complement.
AAAATAAACTAGTTATAGTTCTCCCTCCACATTCACGGAGGTTAGGGGAATGAGACCCCTGCAAATATGGAAAAATCATGAATGACTCCACCCTGCACTCAGAAGCCAGTTAAAGGGAAGGGTGAGCGGGGGAGAGGAGTTGCACTGTGTTCTCCTTTTTTCTCACCCTCCTGTCCCTTTGATTGGCTCCTGCCCTTTCTCCTCCCTGATCCTCTCCTTGGGCAGCCCAGTGAGAGGATGGAGAGGAGAAAGACAAACAAGATGTGCCTTGGCCCCTCCAAAACCTTTCTCCTCCCTGATCCTTTCCCTGGGTATTCCAAGGAGAAGATGGGAAGGAGAAGGCAAGAGGTGCCTTGTCCTCTCTGAGGCCCTTGTCCTCCTCGATCCTTTCCTTGGGCTACCCAGGGAGAGCATCGGGGAGGAGCAGGGTTTTAGGGGGGGAAGGCACCTCCTGCCTTTGCCTCCCTGATCTCTCCCTGGGCTGCCCAAGGAGAGATCGGTCAGGAAAAAGGAAGCGGAATGCTCACAAATCATTGAAACCGTGAGTCTGAAGACCATGAATATGGAGGGCCGACGGTACAGTTAATTACATGGTTTCTAGTTTATTACTTCTAAGATACAGGTATTTGCCACTATATTTTTCTCTTGCATTAGGTTGTTCAATAAGTAAAGATAAACTTTTTAAAATCAATGTTTCCATCAATCTCCCTCTATTTCAAAAAGCAAGGAAAATCCCAAAAGGGAAAGAAATCAGATTTCTAGATCAATCCTTATTTTCTTGCAAAGTGTTAGAGGAAAAGTGGCAACACACTCTGGCTGATATTGAGTTGGTTAGTCTCAGCTAAAGCAGACTTATTCAATCAGTCATTGAATGATGAATCAACTCAAAATCCCAGTGATTCTTTAGTCTAATTATAGTCAGTTAATAAAAAAACCTTCAAAGTGTCCAGAGCATGCCACTTAATGACATATAGGATTCAGGTCTCTCTGTGGTTACATCATTGACTGGCATGCTCCAGGACACTTTCATTTAATAAAAAACAAAAACAAAACCTTACTCTTCCATTACCATTATATTTATACCATTATATTTAGTCTGGTTTCACTTTCTGACAATTTTAAAAGCCCCTTATTATCACTAGCTAGATTAGAATATAGCCTCTCTCTCTAGATAGATAGATAGATAGATAGATAGATAGATTAAAGGCATTAGTAAACTTTTGTTTAAACTGCAAGCTACTTGTGTTTGTGGTTTTTGAGGTAGTCTCAGTTCTTAGAGAAGCAAAGTTAGACAAGGACATGTTTCTGCTACTCTGTTGATTTAAAGCTTGATTTTGATATTTTTGATATTTAAATATTTTTGTTTCCTTAACAAAGGCTGAAGCCTTAGGATACTTGAATTCCCCTACAGTTTCACCAAAGGGCAAAACATCAGACTTACATAATCAAAATGAAACAATAAAACATAACTCTATAATAGACTAAAAACTGTATTACTATTGTAATTACTATAATTAGGCCTCCATATCCATGGATTTTTTTTTTATCTACAGATTCAAGCATCCACAGCTTGAAAATATTCCAAAAAGATACAAATTCCAAAAAGCAAACCTTGATTTTGCCATCTTGTATCAGGGACATCATTTTACTGTACCACTGTATAGAATGGGACTTGAGCATCCACCAATTTTAGTACCCACGGGGAAGGGGGTCTGGAATCAAATCCCAGCAGATACCAAGGGCTCACTATTCTGGTGTTTCTTTTCTTTTACAAAGTTATTCTTTTAAATGGACTTTTTGTAACAGAAAATGGTGGAAAAACATCTTTATGATGTAAACTAACATCACATGGCCTTACCCTATAGTTTAGTAGCGTGTAAAGCACGTGGTCTGGCATCACAGGTGTGTAGACACATTAACACATTACAGGGATGCAATGCCCCTTAAAGGAAAAGTTGTTTATTTTCTGATAAGTGGGTTGCACGTAGAGGAGTCTTTGGGAATGTGTTTGCTGGAACCAGGGCTAAGCAATAAAAACCCATTTGATGATTATTACTACTATTACTATTAAAGAAATTTTGTTTCCGAGCACAATTCAAAGTCCTGGTCTTGACCTATAAAACCCTATATAGCCTGGGTTCAGGTTATTTGAAGGATCGTATCTCCCTGTATGAGCCCACTTGTTCTGGAACCCCCTCCCTAGAGAGGCCAGGAATGACTCCATCTTTGCTTTGCTTTTTGACAGAAGATAAAAACATTTTTATGCCACCACACTTGGCTTCATATATCTGCTGATATGGGTGCTGTTTTAAAATTTTAAATTTAAGTTTTTAATAATGTATTCCAGCAGTGAAGAAGCACATGGCCCTGTGGCTGGTGAAGATGAAGGTATTGGCTTCATACATCTGCTGAGAAGCAAAACTCTTATGATTTGAGCACAATAATCCTTTCCTTGCAGTCCTCAGAAATTCCATCCACAGATTCATTCACCCACCTAACTGAAAACAGAATAATAGAACTGTAGAGTTAAAAAAATTTTAAAAAGTAGTCAGTTACATTTTCAAACAGCTCTTACACTCGAGAAGTTCTTTCTAATGTCACCTCAAAACCTGCTGCAAGTAAGCTTTTTGAATGTAATCCATTATTGTCATTATTGTGGTACCAAGGAGCAATATAATACAGTATAAACAAGAGGCAATGTGGATGAGAAGATAAAACTACCCTTTTCAATTACATCTTTTGTAAATCTGCTTGTTGATGGCTTGAAATATTTTTTTTCTAGGCTATCTGGAAGCATTGAGTTCTTTGATACCTCAGAGTCTTAAGTCTGACTTCTCCTGGATAAAGGCTCTGCTTCATTACAGTACAATCCTAGGATTGTCTACCCAGAAGTAGATGAAAAGGTATGCACTCCCAAGGCATCTTTAAACAGAGTCCATCTAACAAGCTGTGTATCTTTGGGGCCTAAATAACTGTAATATGTCTTCACTATGAAGATTGCCAGTTCAGGATCATCCCAGGCCCTGAGGTTTCTGAGCCAAAACCTGAGACCTAGGGATGGTCCCTCGTGATGTCATTATGGTGTGTATTAAGTCCTGCTGATGGATATTCACAGTGTCCTAAGCAAGGAACTTAACAAAATTACATGCAAAATGATGTCATTTCTTGATAATGTTTCATGAAAGTACAGTTTGTGCTACTTTTTCAGATGGCTTCTTCATCAGAGCTCCAAACTAATAATACTTCACCTACTGAAATACATGAGCAAAATTCTTCTGTCAAAATGGAAAATTGATGCTCTGTGGGACCATCCCATTACAATCATTTTCCATTGAGTTTAATGGTTTTAGATGCACTCCTCTACTTTACAAAATTGGGACTTCATCTTGCAGAAACACGTATCAAAGATCTTACTATATAGAGTCTTCTGATCTAGGATAAATAGGATTTGATAATAAAGTAGTTGGACATTTAAGGCCATTGTTTCATTTAAAGATTGTATTCATTTCATTGAAAGTTTTGCTAAATTACATTTAGTGCATATTAGTCACACTTTCCTGTCTCATGTATAACTCATAATAGGTACAATGTGAGTGATGGAACCTGTCTTATTTTTGTCATACATTATCTCTAATTTTGAGGGAGTTTTTTTTTAAAAGTAGCGTTGATACTAAAAGCCTTCTGCAGCACACTGAAATATTTGGGCTTCCATGTGTCTTTTTGATTCCTGAATTAAAGATGTTCCTGTGGATCCAAGGAAATATTTTCTTGTGTACTGTGGGCACTGTAGGGTAATTTAACTTTCCTAAGGCTTCAGCTTTTCTGAAAGAAACGAAAACATTTAAATATCAAAAAATACCAAAGCTAAGCCTCTTAGGGTCTAGCTTTAAATTAGCAGAGTGGCAGAAATGTGACCTTGTCTAACTATACAGTGTGCCTGCATCATACGTGGTTGCCTTTTATGTGGCTTTCAGCTTATGCTGAAAGCCCTATGCCATTTCCTGAATGGTGGGTGGTATGCCTTGGCGCAATGCAAGCACAAGCCCCATTATTCTTAATGGAGCTCAAGAATAGGCAGAATTTGCCTTATGCGGTGGGGTCTGGAACGGATCCCCCACGTAAGGCAAGGGACCACTGTACTTCCCTAAGAACTGAAACTAACTCAAGACAACACAAGTAGCTCATAGTTCAAACAAAAGTTTACTAAAGGCTTTAAACTATATTTAAATAGAATCTATATCCTCATCTAGCTAGTGAATAATTCAGGTAAAAAGAAATATTTATCTCACCATCTTTCCAAAGAAAGTTGAGAGAGGAGGAAGATGGAGGACCAAAAGTTCAGTAGAAAATCTTACAGAGAAAATGTCTGTTAGTCCCAAAGGGAGAGTGACCTAAAACACATGGTTAGTTTGAATGAGAGAGAGAGAGAGAGAGAGAGAGAGAGAGAGAGAGAGGAATTTGCATACCGGAAATCCCTATCTATACAATTAATGAACAAAAAATCCCCAGAAAAAATAGAAGAAGAACGGGAAATTCTAATAAACTACTGTAATGATACCATTCATTGAAGGAATAATGGCTCACAGATAATAATCATCAAATTAATCAGTTTGAAAAGCCCAAGTTAATTTAAGAAAGCGAGAAACACTGAAGAAATAGAGAAACTATTTCCAATAGAAAGAAACAATAAAACATAAAAGCAGCTTTGTCTTTCTTAACAATGGAACTTAAGGAAGTCACAGAAGTTGAAGAAAGAAAAAGGGAAATTTGTCTAAATCATTAGGATATTGATTGTATAGAACTGGTTGAAAGCAATCATGTATGTAAAATCAAATATTTCTGTTTAATCTTATGTATTATGGAAAATGAAAATGAAAATATAATATATATATAAAAAAGAAATTCCTATACAGGTATAAGGAGGAGGAAAGACAGTGGAAAAATCTTCCAACAGGCACAAGGAATGGATAGCCCTCTATATTAAGTACACAAGCACCTTGTAACTAGAAAAGTAGCCAGAACTGTTACAGCTGCATTGCAGAAGAACTGAAGTTACATACAATCATTGCATTACAATCATAATGCAATTTAGTTGTTATTTGCCAGTTATTTGTTATGAAAAAGGAATTCACTAAGGTCAACTAAGTTCTCAAAAATTTCCAAATTACAAATTATTTCCAAATTCTGAGTATTGGAAGAGGAATTGATGCCTAAGCTCAATGAAGTAACATAGAACAGTGTGTTGGGCATGCTCAGACATACTTTGTTCATCCTCTTGTTTATCATCTAACAAACTTTTAGTGAGTCCAAACTCTTGACAAACTTTGACCTAAAAAGTTGTATTATTATCTTGTAATAAACTGAAAATATTGTACACAGAAATTCAGCTCTATTTGGACATAAAAGCTATCACCTCCAGGATGCATATAGATAAATGCTCTTTACCTTTATCGATTTTTTTTAAAAAAGGAAAATGTCATGTACATGCTTTGTTCATGTAATCCGAACAACAACAGGCTCAGACTGATGACAGGGGATCCATATGAAAATACCACAAATTTATCTTCTAAATGTTAGGAGCATTTTGTGAATAATGTAGGTCTGTACCAGGCAGATGTTTAATCCTTGAAGATATCCAGGTAATAGCTTTTGCTCTCCCAGGAATCCTCCAGGGTTTACCTCCTAGAATCCAAAATACCATCTTCTAGCATTACTCACAGTCTTAATTTTAAAATTTTCATGCAGAGGCCAGTCCTTGCCTTCTCAGTACTAAGCACCTTACTAAAAGAGGGCCTTTGGGGCTTCAACTGAGGGGGAAATGTCACTGAAATAAAGGAGATTTCTACCTCGCTAAAGTCTAAATAAAAATTGAAAGGTTCTTCAGATGGAGAATCAATAAATGCATGCCCAATTCAAATGTTATCCTTTGCATGATAGTTCCCCAGCTTCCATTTCCAAAATGAAGAACATAGTATCCAACCAAGAGATAAAGTGCAGTGGAGTCAGGGGAGATATAAGTCATAGGGAAGCTTTACTGCTGTTCCTTCTTTTTTAAGGAGAATTATTATAAGGCATTGTGATTCTATTATGGATCACAGGGGACACAAAACTTCAATAAAGTAAACAAAACTGTAATACTGGTGATAATTTTTTAAAAATCATGTTTTATTTTGTTTTTTGTTTTCTTTGGTAGCACTTCAATTTAATATATGATTTCCTTATTCATAATTCAGTTAACTCATTCCTGCCCTTAATTTTGCACTTTCATCTTTGTCTGTGCATTTCTGTGCACGGCTTACGAAAACAGGCTTTGTTTCTCTCAACTTTCCATTTTATTTTGAAAAGCTTATAGTCTGGGCTCTGTCTCTTATAAAAGAACTTTATGCCTTTTGATCTACATTGGAATGTAGAAATAGAGGGGTATAACCTTTTTAAGAGAAACAGGCCAAGCAGGAAAGGAGGAGGAATAGCATTATATGTCAGGGATATTTACACCAGTGAAGAGATCCAGGAAGTCAATACTGGAAGCCAGGTGGAGAGCATCTGGATAAAAATTAAAGGAGAGAGAAATAACAGGGATGTTACTGTGGGAGTCTACTACAGACCCCCGACTCAGGCAGAGGAATTGGATGATGCCTTTCTAGAACAGATAATCACATACTCAGAAAAGAGAGATGTAGTAGTGATGGGTGACTTCAACTATCCTGATATTTGCTGGAAGTCAAACTCAGCCAAATCCTCAAAGTCTAGCAAATTCCTCACTTGCCTGGAAGACAATTTCATTGTCCAAAAGGTGGAAGAGGCAACAAAGGGATCAGCCATTTTAGATCTGATCTTAACCAACAGGGAAGACCTAGTTGATGGGGTGCAAGTGGTTGGATCCTTAGGTGGAAGTGACCATGTTCTCCTGGAGTTTGTAATACAGTGGAAGGGAGAAGCTAGGCATAGTCAGACACGCACTCTAGACTTTAGGAGAGCTAATTTCAATAAACTTAGAGAAATACTGGGAGTGATCCCATGGTCAGGAATACTAAAAGAAAAGGGAGTTCAAGACGGATGGGAGTTTCTCAAAAGGGAGATATTGAAGGCACAATTTCAAACAGTTCCAATGAGGAAGAAAAATGGAAGATGTCTCAAGAAGCCAGGATGGATGACTAAGGAACTTTCAAATGAGCTAAGTTTTAAACGGAACATGTATAAGAAATGGAAAAATGGAGAAATCACGAAAGAGGAATTCAAACAAATAGCCAGCACATGTAGGGGTAAAGTCAGAAAAGCTAAAGCGCAGAATGAACTCAGGCTTGCTAGAGAGGTTAAGAACAATAAAAAGGGCTTTTTTGGATATGTCCGCAGCAAAAGGAAGAAGAAGGAAACAGTAGGGCCACTGCGTGCAGAAGATGGCAAAATGCTCACAGGAGACAGAGAAAAGGCAGAATTACTCAACACCTTCTTTGCTTCAGTCTTCTCAGAAAAGGCAAAGGGTGCTCAACCTAAGGATAATGGAGACAGAATAGAGGAAATTCAGCACAGAATAAGTAAAGAGGTAGTACAGGAATACCTGGTTAACCTAAATGAATATAAATCTCCAGGACCAGATGAACTACATCCTAGAGTATTAAAAGAACTGGCAAATGTAATATCAGAGCCATTGGCAATAATCTTTGAGAACTCCTGGAGAACAGGAGAAGTCCCAGCAGACTGGAGGAGGGCAAACGTTGTCCCCATCTTCAAAAAGGGAAAAAAAGAGGATCCCAACAATTATCGTCCAGTTAGTCTGACATCAATTCCAGGAAAGGTTCTAGAGCAGATCATTAAGCAGAGAGTCTGTGAACACTTAGAGGCCAATGCCATAATCACAAAAAGCCAACATGGGTTTCAGAGAAACAAGTCATGCCAAACGAACCTGATCTCTTTTTTTGATAAAATTACCAGCTTGGTAGATGAAGGGAATGCTGTGGATATAGTATACCTCGATTTCAGTAAGGCCTTTGACAAGGTTCCCCATGACATTCTTGCAAACAAGCTTGCAAAATGTGGGATAGACAAGTTAACTGTTACATGGATTTTTAATTGGTTGACTGGCCGAACTCAAAGGGTGCTCAACAATGGCTCCTTTTCATCCTGGAGAGAAGTGACCAGTGGGGTCCCACAGGGCTCTGTCCTGGGCCCAGTGCTATTCAACATCTTTATTAACGATTTGGATGACAGAATTGGGGGCATACTTATCAAATTTGCAGATGACACTAAACTGGGAGGAGTAGCTAATACCCCAGAGGACAGGATCAAAATTCAAAATGACCTGAATAGACTAGAAAGCTGGGCCAGTGCTAACAAAATGAAATTCAATGCGGAGAAATGTAAGGTTCTGCACTTAGGGCGGAAAAAGGAAATGCACAGATATAGGATGGGGGACACCTGGCTGAATGAGACCACATGTGAAAGGGATCTAGGAGTCCAAGTAGACCATAAGCTGAACATGAGTCAACAGTGTGATGCAGCAGCTAAAAAAGCCAATGCAATTTTAGGCTGCATCAATAGAAGTATAGTTTCTAGATCAAGGGAAGTTATAGTGCCACTCTATTCTGCTTTGGTCAGGCCCCACCTGGAATACTGTGTCCAGTTCTGGGCACCACAATTCAAAAAAGATGTGGAGAAACTGGAGAATGTCCAAAGGAGGGCAACTAAGATGGTGAAGGGTCTGGAAACCTTGCCCTATGAAGAACGCCTTAGGGAGCTGGGGATGTTTAGCCTGGAGAAGAGAAGGTTAAGAGGTGATATGATAGCCCTGTTTAAATATTTGAAGGGATGTCATATTGAGGAGGGAGCAAGCTTGTTTTCTGCTGCTGCAGAGACTAGGACGCGGAATAATGGATATAAATTGCAGGAAAAGAGATTCCACCTCAACATTACGAGGAACTTCCTGACAGTAAGGGCTGTTTGACAGTGGAACACACTCCCTCAGAGTGTAGTGGAGTCTCCATCCTTGGAGGTCTTTAAGCAGAGGCTGGATGGCCATCTGTCAGGGATGCTTTGACTTGGAGTTCCTGCATGGCAGGGGGTTGGACTGGATGGCCCTTGTGGTCTCTTCCAACTCTATGATTCTATGATTCTATGATTCTATGATCACTTAAGCTATTGAGCTAATCCTTCTTTTTAATAATATGATTATTTCCTAAAGCTCTATCTCCAGGTCATATTTATTTCCCTTAATATTCCCCATTCTTTCTACATTTCCTTTTATATGCCTTTCCTTTCTGTCTGATTGCTAATTTGCTGTTTATGCATACATACAGTATCTCTTAATATATGTTTTTACTCTTCTTGTAGGTGTCATTTCCAACTTGTGGAGACCTCTAAGGTAACTCTATCATGGATTTCCATGCTACGATTTGTTCAGAGGTGGTTTACCATTGCCTTCCACTGAGACTGATAGAGTACAACTTGCCCATAGCCGCCCAATGGGTTTCCATGGCCAGGTAGGGATCTGAACATTGGTTTTCCATTGTCCTAGTTCAACACTCAAATCACACTGCCTTTTTTTCATTCTTATTCATGTATGCCTTCAAGTTGTTTCTGACTTATAGTGACCCTAAGGCAAATCTATCATGAAGTTTTCTTGGCAAGATTTTTCAGAGAGGTTTTGCCTTTGACTTCCTCTGAGGCCGAGAGAATATAACTTGCCTAAGGTTGCCCGGTGGGTTTTTATGACCAGGCAGGGATTCGAACCCTGGTCTCCAGAGTCATAGTGCAACACTCAGACTACCACACCATACTAACTCTCTTTTACTTCTATCCATATACTGTATATTTGGATAAAATCCATATATATATTTGTTGTTCACAATATATCTTTTCTTTGTAATCATATCTGTACTATCTAATTTCAAGGCCAGCTAATTAGATGAATTTTCAAAGTGACAACATTGGGAAAGGCATGAATCATCAGCCTAATTAAAAACTATACCATTTGTTAAATGAATTAACTTTTCCATTTAATAATAATTTGGTTCCTTTTAAATCAATCCTGCTATTACAGATACATCACAGTTATTAAATATCAGGATATAAAGGCTCATAAGAACCTAACAAATCAATTAATCAATTAATTTCCTAGCACTCAACCTAGCTTTCAGTTTGGAAACAATTTCAACCAATTATAAATTTGCTCATGAATAGATTAAATTTATTGTCATAAACAAATTATCCCAAATTCTCAATCCATTTAGCTAATTCATCAAATCCACAAGGTTAACAAAACATGTGACATATTCCATGTATTTTTATTTCAAGTTAAAAAAAAAATCCTACAGGCAACCCTATATCATGTTTAAACCAGCTGATACAGAGAATAACTTATAATAATCAGTTCATCTTATTATCCCTAAAGCATTTTCAGAGATAGTTATCAGTCACTTCATCTACTTCTATGTCATAGAATCACCGGGTTGGAAGATACTCCCAAGGGCCATCCCTTCCTATCCAACCATAAAGAAATACACAAAGCACTTTCTGCAGAGGAGACTCGACCACACTCTGAAGCTAAGTATTCCACTTTGAAGTTTTTCCTAATGCTAAGGTGGATCCCCCCCCCCCCCATAATTTAAATCCTTTGCTCTGTGTCCTAGGCTGCATCTGCACTGCAGAAATAATGCAGTTTGACACAGTTTTAACTGTCATGGCTCAGTGTTATGGAATTCTAGGATCTGTCATTTTGTGAGTTATTTAGCATGCTCTGGTGCCACAATAAACTGCAAATCCAGGAATTCCATAGGATGCAGCCATGGCAGTTAAAAATAGTGTTAAACTGCATTCGTTCTGCAATGCAGATGCAGCCCTAGGACTTTATCACACAGGGGGCTTACCATGAATAAATCACCATGCAAACATCACAAATTGCTAAAAAAGCATGACTGTGGTTCATACGCCCACATGCTTCCCCTTCTCAGTGAATCATCACAGACACGTCCCCTCTTGCTTCTTCCGTAACCAAAGTGTCATGGAGCACATAGGAAGATCCTGTATTATCAAAGTGTGGCTCCAAGGACGCTTTGGACACGAAAGGAGTGAGCGAGGACGCTTCTTTGATGATTCACTGGTGGGAGAGGCGTGTGGGTGTGTGACCCCTGATTAAGCTTTATACATTATTTATGATGTTTATATGGTGATTTATTCATGGTAAGCCTCCTGTGTGATAAAGTCCCTAGTCTCTGGAGCAGCAGAAAATAAGCTTGCTCCATCATCAATACTACATCCCTGCAAATGTTTAAACAGATGTCAGATGAAGCTCATTTATTGATGGAGATTCCATTACATAGGAGACAGTGATACCCAAAACAGATGGCTCTATGCCACCCCTTTGAGCACCAGATTGGGACCGCAGCAACCACAGCAAAATGCAGGTCCTTTTTGAGCCAGCAAAAGGGTGCCCTTTTCGCTACCACCACAGGTTTGCAGCACTCTTGTAGCATGCAACATATAAAGATCTCACTATTGAAGCACTGCAATCCTTCCCACCGTTTGGGCGGGTGGGCCAGGTGATGCCAGCTTGGGGACGTGTTGGGGCATGCGTCATCTAAACACCCCCAGGCCACCCCCAAGCTGGTGTTTTGCCCCGAGTTTTCTGTGATAGACACATTATTTTTATCTTTTCCATTCAAGAAATGATTCTAGAAGTTCTTCTGGCTCATTCCTTTAAGATTACTGTTAAGGGTAGCCCCCCCCCCCCCCCCCCCGCACTTAGCACAAAGTTTGTGCTCTGAAAAATACAAGCTTTGTTAAAATAATCCACACTTGCATTGTACTTGTTGCACTGGCTATCAGTTTGCTTCCAGGGGCATTAAAGATATCAGGTTTAACTTGAATGGGACTTTCAACAGCTTAAAGCAGTCATCCCTAATCCAATTATTTCTACATGTACTGAAATACAATTCCCATATCCCTTTGAAAATAAGGATGTTTTGAACTGTTCATTGTATTTTCTAATACTTAAAACAACACATATAAGGGATTTACTGATGTTGTATACGGATGCTGGAAATGTTTAGTCTCAAAAACAAATAGATGAAGTATATATACAAATGTGCGTGTTTTAAAAAAAGGTACTATGTTCAACAACTACAATGTTTTTAAAACTTACTGTATATGGCTAGTAAGACCACAATATACAATTCTCAAGAGTCACAAAAGCCTATTACCTGCTAAGCAGTAACATTCAAGCAATCTCAATAATAGTAGATAAAAAAGAGGTATACATTTCAGGTATAGCATCAATGTGCCACCCTTTCCACTTCAGGCAATATATATGACAAGACAAACAGTGGAATAATCATCACCTATTCTACTTAAAAAGTGATCTATTTGTGTGTAACGCACAATAGAAACTTCAAATAAATATAACAGTATGTTATATTTTATGTCACATTTTATGGCTGTTGGTACAGAAAAGAAAAATAACAATGTAATGGTCCATTCTCAGAATTTAAGAAACAACATACAATATATTCATCAGGGCAATTCAGCTCTCCGAAGAAGACCAAGTCTGCAAATGTATTGAATGAAATTTATTGAATGAAACCAGGCAATCTCATTCTCAGTCTCTCTAACACACACACACATATACTGTACATGCACATGGACACATATCACACTATGTGTGGGTGTGTGTGTGCATTCTGATTGTCTGCATGCCTATTTAGAAGAAATAAACCAAGAGAATAGTTTGAGGGATTTGATGTAATTCTGGTGCTGAAGCTAGGTATGGCTGACCTTGTAAGCTTGTACGAGGGGGTACAAGATACTCTGGGAAAAATGTATAAATCTAGATAGTGACTACATAGAGATAAAGTTAGCAACTACAAATCAAAACAAACTTTCTGTCATTTTTTTTAAAGGTTATCATTAAAACATTATGATACCCCCTAGTAGGAAGGCAGACAGGTTGAGAACAATGTGAAAATCTCTCTGGCCTCTATGGTACAGAGGGGGTATCAATGAAATAAATATATCAAAAAGGGACAATGACCTGTTTGGAATAAAATTCCCATTGCCACCAGCCAGAATGGCCAATGATTATGGAAACCACATCCAACATCTGGAGGGCTGCAGGTTTCCCATCATCAAATAAGGGCTACTGCATGGATTGAGAGTTGCTCTCAAGCAAGTTCTCCATAAGAGTAAGTCTGCATCTAGAAATAATGCAGTTTGACCCCATCTTAAGTGCTGTAGCTCCATCATATGGAATCCATGGATGTGTAGTTTTACAAGGTCTTTAGCCTCCACTGCCAGAGAGTGTTGGTGTCTCACAAAACTACAAATCCCAGGATTCTGTAAAATGGACCCATGGAAGTTACAGTGGTTTCAAACTGCTTTATTTCTACAGTGTAAATACCCACAGTGACCTTAGGATGAAAAGAGAGAAGACTATATTCTTTGAAGCCTGTATCATAAATCATTTTTTAAACATAAGTACTGTATAGTAAAAGAAATACTCTACTAAATTTGGTGAAAAAAGCTGACTGAAATAAATTTAATTCATTTGAAATGTGGCACTAGATTAAAGTTCTCCAGATACCATGAGCTGCCAAAAAAACCCAAATAAATGGGTTCTAAGCAAATCAAACTTGGGACTCTCAAACGGGAGGAATTTCTCCCAATTCCGAATGGAGCCAATGCGGATTCATGTAAATCTGCTTGTTTAGCGAATTTACCTGAACCCCTGCTCCGTTCGGAAGGCATTCGGAATTACTTCCCATTATCCAAAAATAACCCCCCCTTGCCCGAAATCGCATGAGAAGCTTAAATTCGCAATAACGTTAAACCCATGATTGCATTCGGAGTGACTTCCCTTTTGCCCGAATTTGCGTGAGAAGAATTAATTCGCAATAACGTGAAACCCCAGGATTGCGTTTGGATTGCCCTTGGATTATACTTCCAATTTCCCACGTCTGAAAGAGTCCTTGGACTCTCAGATAAACCAAAATGATGAAACTGGAGTTATCGCATTTTGGACACATTGTCAGACAACATGATTCACTAGAAAAGACATTAATGGAAAAAGAGGGAGACCAAATTATTGGGAGATTGATTCAATCAAAGAAGCCAAAAACCCAAGTTTGCAAGACCTGAGCAAGGCTGTTGGTAAGTGGGATCTTGGAGGACTATCATTCATAGGGTTGCCCTAAACTGAAGCCAACCTGATGGCAAATACAGTACCAACAAATACATAGTAGATGGCAAGAATGGACCATAAAAGGGACAGGATTCAGTGGTGTACTTTAACTTGAACTTGCTACTTCCACCAAAGTTATTGTGGGGATGAAGTCCCCTGTTCCATCTTGCAGTCCCCAATAAACTGAAAAAATCTGCCCCAGACAGCTGGGAAACCTTCCAGGATTTTGGTCTCACAGAATAAGATGAAAAGGAAAGAAAGCAGCAGGAATAACCCATGAAGTCCTGGCCAGTCTTTCCCAAAGTAAAAACAACTGATTTAGCCAATAACACACTTACCTGCTTGACAGCATAAAAGAGACGTGCATAGCAGTATATCATGACCATGACTGGAATGGCTAAGCAGAATATGAAGAGACAGATGATATAGGATACCGACTCTGGTGTTTCAGAAGTCCATCGGACCGAACAACTGGTGCCTGCCCCCTCAAGTCCATAGCTGCTCCAGCCAACTAGAGGTGGTACAGTCCAAATCAGAGAATAAAGCCAGGAGCCACAAACTCCTAGCAGGGCTTTTTGGTAGTCAGAGCCACGCTTATTGGTGAGCATAAGAGTGCTGTAACGTTCATAAGACAGAATGGCCAGTGAGATCAGAGATACAATGCCTGCAAAAGAAAAGAAAGAAAAGCAGTAATTTGAGAGTTAGTCTAGGTTTTCTTCACATGGCACAAGACTGGATTAGAATGTCAAGGGAGATTCACTTTGCCAATCTCTGCATTTAAATCTGTGCTAGAACCAAATAGTATATTATTTTATTTAGTGATCTGCTTTTAAAGTTTCCAATAATTATTCTCATATAAAGCAAATCTTCAAAAGTCAAACGCTCTGTCTCAATGGAAATGCATTCCCTTTGGCAACAAGATATTCAGTGTTCTCCAAGAGCTCTGGTGCCTCACTAAACTACAAATCTAAGGATTCTATAGGCTAGAGTTATGTCATTTAAAGCAGTGCCAAACTGCTAGAAATCTGCAGTGTGGCTGCACCCCTAGACATCTGCAAACTGGCAATGATAATAAGGACAGCTAGTGTGGTGGAGTACTTTTTGAAACAAATTAATTAATTTAAATTAATGAAAAACTATCTGTAGCCTAAAATACCATATGCACAGCAGGCTCTTGGAAATAGAGAGCTTCTCAAGTTTAGCAGCTCCTCCAGAGTAGGAAGAATTGCAGCTGGTTTTTGGCTACTTAAATCTGTTGTTTTTTTTTTCTATTTATGGCCTCTAGTAGACCCCAGATACATTGCTGTTGCTTAGAGACCATGAAAATGATCTTTAGAGCTTTATTGCCTTTATCCAAAACTAGAATTAACCTTTACCTTTAAGATTTATTTTTTGTTGTTCCTTTTGATATTCTTTTTTATTAGACCTTACTGTAAATTATTATTGGAATGTTTCATCTTCGTGCTATTTCATACTATGAGATGTTTGTTGTATGATTACTTAAATACTGAGTTGTAACCATTTGTTAAATTATCTGGAGCTTCTGTTCTGTATCAAGCAATGAGGTAGACTCAACTCAATTGTCTTTTACTTAAGTCTCACTCAGGTCACTTCAGTGACTTGACTTGGATTTGACTCGGCAAAAATAACACATTGACTCGACTTGAGACTTTATTTTTAGTGACTGACTTGCTGGTACCATTCACTTCAAGCAGTGTGCAGGGCACATTTCTTGGAAGGGAACAGAAAATGAGTTAGGCAATGGGCTTAATATGGAAGGATCCTTCTAAAATTTTTGAAAAGCTTTAGAAGGCTCCTCTGATATGCAGTGGGGACAGATTGCCAAGCAGACCTAAACCCTTGCCTCAAGCACATTACCTAACACACTTGTTCCCTCTGAGAAATGCACCCGACCTCCTTTTTTCCTATTAAAAGTTGGCTCCCAGACTTGAGACTTGACTTGAACATATCTTGCAAAGACTTGAGACTCAGCTTGAGATGTGAAGATAGAGACTGGAGACGTGACTCGAGACTTGCACTAAAAGACTTGAATACATCACTGATATTAGGTAACTTTTTTCTGGAAAAAAAAACCTATAAAACTAGAAAACGTACATGTTCATTATCTGCATTATCTTAAAAGCATAGTTGCTTTGTGAGAAACAAAGACAGCAAAGGTAGGGGTCATGGTGGTGGACAAAACACCTTGGCTGCAGATTATTCACCCCTACATTACAGGCAAAAACCCCACTTTTTGTTTTCTACCGATAAAGCAACATTGAAAGTAGTGTCTCTATCTAGGAAATCAGCAGTGGATGAGTGGGTGTGCTTGTCAACCTTTTTGGGACTCACCACATGGTTTGCATAATGATGACATAATGCAAATATCAAAATATGCTTAATATCAAAATATGCTTGTCTGTTTTTTTGGAACTAGAACATGACAACCTAGATTGAGAGTGTGACTGACCGACTGACTGACTGACTGAGAGGTTGTGGCTGGTCAAGTAACGGGAGATGTTATGAAACAGAAAAGTAAAACAAGCACCAGGGTGGAGGAAGAGAAAGGCCAAAAGACAGAAAAAGAGTGGAGGTGGACCGAAAGGAAGAGGATCAGCATTTTGGTGAAGAAAAGAAAGTTGTTTGTGAAGCTAATACAGGCAGAATGATGGAGTTTTCCTATAAGATCCATATTGTTTTTTATCCATGTTGTACATTTGAGCTGAAGCAAATATACCTGTCCACCATGGTGTCAGGGAGTGTGTTTGTCAGGGTCAGGGCTAGCTAGCAAGCTCTCAGAAGCCCCTTTACATGCCCAATACTGCAGTGTACCACATGGTTGAAGAGAGTTAGGGTATTCCAAGAACGTAATTCTTAATCTACCACATGGAAAGCAAGCTTTTTACACTGAAACAGGAACCCAAATGGTAGCATTAAATTCCTACCCAGTTAACAGAAAAACAAACACTGTGGGCTGCAGCTCAAAAACAATCACAGCAGAAAAGACAAAGAAGCATTTGAAAGTTACCAGTGTCTGCTATGGATTATTTCAATATATAATTGTGGTGTTGGCTGTGAATCAATAGATGCTCTCATTTATTGATTTGCAAATCATTTAATGGTGCCCCAGTTTCAAAGGCATTTGCAGGCCCTTTTCTGTTCCATCCTATTTTGATATTTAGGAAAATGCCAGTTTAAGCAATCAAGACTAAACCTCTGAGTTAAAAAAAGATGACGAACGCAAGGCAAAACAAAAGCATGTATTTTTCAGCAAGACTGCTGATTAATTTAAGAAGGTGGGAAAAGATGACCGTTCTGATTCAATGATGAGTTCACAGGCAGTAGCATCGCTATGGTTAACGTCATGCTCCCATTGACCTCTTCCCATACCACACCATATAGAATCCTTTGTAATATGTTTGTACTAATGTTATTCATATATCACAGTTCCTATATATCATTGAATGTAATGGCAATAGTTGTGACAAACCACTAGCAGAATTAAAATTATGCCTTTAAATTACAATATCATATGCACAGCCTAAATGCATTTACATTTATGTAATTTCATGTGGTTAAACTGAAAATTCAGTAAGATGTGGAAGTTTTTAAAGAACATTTTAAAAGAGTAAAAACATTTGTCTTAAACATTTAGGCCTCTCCTTTCTCTGTCCACTGAACCTCACCCCACCCATGTCTTTTCTTATGCTGAACTCCAGGGTTTGAAAAGGCCATGAACAAACTCCACAGCCCTTTTGACTTTTGCCCCATTTCACGGGAAGCGATGCCCCATTTCATAGGAACACTCTCCCTCGGAGTGTAGTGGAGTCTCCTTCCTTGGAGGTCTTTAAGCAGAGGCTGGATGGCCATCTGTCGGGGATGCTTTGACTGGGAGTTCCTGCATGGCAGGGGGTTGGACTGGATGGCCCTTGTGGTCTCTTCCAACTCTATGATTCTATGATTCTATATTCTAAATTCCTTCTAGAAAAACAATAGCATCTACTATAAGGAAGATGAGTGCTTTGAAACATTCAAAGTAATTCCATTATCTAGTGCATTATCTAGGGCCATATCTATACTGAAAAACAAGCTTACTATCACGACTTCTGAATTCACAGGGAGAATGAGCTGTCCACACAACTGGTACCCACAACAGGCCAATACTGGCAGCACTGTCCATATAGTGGGTCAGCAACTTGCCAAGCTCAGAGTTCCTGTTCCTGACCTCTTCTACCTACCAACAATCCTACACCGATCCCTGCACTGGCATGCAGTCCACATGAACAGGGGATTGTCCAGAGTTGCTGGCCTGACTTTTTTACTCTTGACCAGTGCCCATTATGCCCTGTGCATTATCTATATAGATCAGAGAAGGGATAGGGCAGGAACATTTCTTTTCCATGCAAACATGGCCGAGCTGCAGCCTTACTTACAAGAATCCTGAAATCAATGCTGTCATCTTCCATAAGGCAGACTGAAGCTGGGGAAAAGTAACTTCTTTGAAGCGAGCTTCTGGCAGTAGACATCCTGTGATACAGCTGAATCACCACACAACTCCCGCTTTCTATCATGCTGAACAACTATTTGGAGCAGAACTGCAAGTCTTACTCTGGCTTTCTTTTCCCCACAAATGATATACACATTTTCTGATGTATCTGTGTACTGGATGTGTCCACGCGGTTCATATTAGAATTTGAAATTTGGGGGCAGAAACCTGGATCCACATGGCCCCTGGATGGACAAGGGTATCTGCACTATCATACAATTTACCCACTACCACCTAGGACTTCTTGTTATATAAAAAAGTATGGTAGGGCAACAGAGCATGTCTACTCCATGCTCATATTACAGGGACATCCGCCTCAGCCTTATTTCACTTTTATTGAATAAATACCAAGGACACACCAGTCAATTTTATACTTCTCTGCTGCTTTCAGATACCAACCCTGATACATCATATAATGTCGCCATGGCCTCCACAGCAAATTAGTACCAATCTTGTCTTGCTATACTGGAATCTGAAAGAATACTTTAAATACTGTTTATAAACTGTGTTTTTACCTTCTTTTATTCTGTATCCCCGTTTTACCTGTATTGGTCTATGACCGTAATAAGGATTCTATAGTAGGATGTTTTATTTTTACTGCTCAGTCACTCAATATAAGCAATGTGGCACCTGTTCTCCCTTAATTTGATTAGTACTTGTAGCTTTCCCTTTTAATGATTATTTTGAAATAATCAAATCAAATTTTTATGTATGGAATTTGCTTATATGGAGGATGTATTTATTCATTTAAAAATGCAGCCAACCTTTCCATATTTTGTTCAAGTGACAACAAATCAAACCAATACAGTGATAAAGTCAATACCAGGGCTACTTTAGTTTTTTCTATCATAACCAGACCAATAACCAAAGTTTAAAAAAAAAAAAAAAGATAATGGAAAGACATTATAAAAGAAGGGGAGATTGGCTTCAGAGGTAGCATTCCTCAGCTATTCCACACTACAGAAATAAATCAGTTTGACACCACTTTAACTGTCATGGCTCCATCATGTGCAATCCTGAGATTTGTAGTTTGGTGAAGTAGTCACCTTGGTCTGTCAAGCTGTCACCAAACTGCAAAGGCCAGGTTCCTGTAGGATACAGTCTGAAATATGGATATGCCTCCTATAAGGTTAACACACAATCTTTTAACCAAGGACAAGACAACTGGTGTGTTTGGAAGTAAATCCCCTCCTCCCGAACCAATCAGAAGTACTGTGAGCCACAGATGCTGTCATTGAATTTAGCACTCTGTGGCATCAGAATAGAGCATATTTCTGCCATAAAACAGAGTGTATTTGTGCCATAAAATAATGAGGACTAAACTTATTGCAGCACAATTGTCCTTTAAAATGAAACGTACATTTTCTGAGCACCTTATATTATCCCAGAAACATGTTTAGTTTTGCCACTACTACATATACTGCTTTAATCAAAAAGTGCTCAGAAAGTAGATCAGGGGTGGATCTGCAACGTAGAAATAATTCTATTTGACACCACTTTAACTGCCATGGCACCATCTTACAGATTCCTGGGATTTGTAGTTTTATGAGGCACCAGCATTCTTTGGCAGAGAAAGACCTTGTAAATCTACAAATTCCAGGATTTCATAGGATGGAATTGCAGCACTTAAAGGGGTCTGAAACAGGATTAATCTACAGTGTAGATTCCCACCCCCACCCTCAGATGCAGTGGTAATCTTTGTGCTTCTTGCAATAGAGTCCCAATTGTTGAACCATATCAGCAACAAAATGGACCCCTTTTCCCTGCCCAAACTGATTCTGCTGAAATAAATAACCCTTGAAGTAGTCAAGAGCAAAGTTGGTACAGCACTGTGTAAATTTACAGCGCTATATAAATAAAGGTTAATAATAATGATAATAATACAGAGGGAATGATTAATTCCATCTAGTTCCAGTAATATTTAAAAGAATTCCTGGAACTCACCACTCATTAGTTCTCCAAGCTCTGCTAAATGCATCTTCCTAGCCCACCTTAGGGTGCATGTTAGAGAATACTACTGTGTGAGAGGGGGAGCCTCAGAGACTCATGCATTTGCCCAGGCAAATGTCAGCCTCACCTCATTTTAATCTTATAGCACCTTTAAGACTAACTGAAAGAAAGAATTTGGCAGCATGAGCTTTCGTAGACTAAAGTCTACTTCCTCAGATGCATTTGGTGGAGTGGAAGGCAGGGACTGACCTATATATGCTATTGGTATGTGAGGATGTCAATTCAAATTACAGTGCGCCCGCTCCATATGCGGGTGTACCATACGCAGCTTCCAGATCACGCAGAATCTGTGTGGCAATTAAATGAATTGGAAACTAGCCTTTGTATGTAGAAATGAAGTGGTAACTCCAATTTGGCATTGGAAATTAACCTGTAGGTGAATAGAATAGATGAGTGTAGGATGCCCCCATAAGGATGGGTTCAGATAGCATTGAAATGTATGTAGTGTGCTAAGAAGCCATTATCTTTGTTCAGTCCATTGCTGAGGGAGTTATTCTGTAGATGAACTCCAATTCTGCTGTTTCTCTTTCTAATCTACCTTTGTAGTTCTTTTGTTCGAGGACCACTGCACCGTGAGAGAACATGGGGCTTTTTACATTGGCAAGAAAGTGTGACATGAAGTTGCACTTTCCTTAATGCTTAGCAGCTAGACAGCAAGCCCCAGGTGTGCATTTAAAAAGTACAGGGCAGCTAGACTGAGGTTTTTTCTGTGGCTCAGCAACTACATGGGAAGCTGTCAAAACGCTACAAACACAGGTGGAGCAGCTACATGGGCGGCAAGGAACGTGACTTTTAGCCGCGCTTTAAACATTTTTTCCCTTGCTGGCTGCGAATTGCGCAATTGCACAGGTACACCATACAGTCGGAGCTTATCACATGGGGGAGTACAGGACCATTCCGAAAGAGGGAGAAAGTGAGGTCAGTTCGGAAATGCACATGATTACGCACAAGCTCATCACACACAAAACAAGAGAGCATCTACACAAAAAGAAAATGCAGAGTCAATACGAAAGAATTCATCACATGTGAACATACTGGTCGGCTTTCTGTTGCAAATTAAGGCATCTTGGGAAATGGTAGCAAAGGCTCATGGGAGTTGTAGTCTGTGTTCTGTCAGAGCATTATATTGAGCTGTCTTGAGGTTTCAGCCCTCTGTCCAGGAGGGATTCCCATATGTCCTCCATTCTTGAGCAGAGGCCCCCTTTTCCAAGTTGACCAGGCACGTCCTCCTTTGCCAGGACACGTCCTACTTTTCCAGCCTTCTTTTTGAAGAGGAAGCAGGAGGGCCAGGCGTGCTCTGGCCAGGCTCTGGGGGTCTCTTCCTGGCTCCTTCCCTCCCTCCCTCCTTCCCCGCTGCCTTCCTCCTCCCTTTGGCTGAGAGAGTGTGACTTGCAGGGAGGAAGGGCAGCGGTGGTGCTCCAGGTCCTCCTGATGCTGGGCCAGGGCAAGCTGGAAACAGGAGGAGGAGGAGGAGGAGGAGAGGGACATGGGGCCCCTCTGCTGCCCTGCCTCCCTGCAAGTCACACTCTCTCAGCCAAAGGGAGGAGGAAGGCAGCCAGGAGAGAGCCATGGAGCCTGGCCAGAGTGTGCCTGGGCCTGCCTTCTCCTCCCCCCTTCGGCTGAGAGAGTGTGACTTGCAGGGAAGCAGGGCAGCGGAGGTGCTCCAGGTCCCTCCCCTTCTCCTCCTCCTCTTGCCAGCTTTCCCTGGCCTGGCTGAGCGCCTCCAGTGCCCTGCTGTCTCCCTAGAAGTCACACTCTCTCAGCCAAAGGGAGGAGGTGAAGGAAGGTGCAGGCGCACTCTGGCCGGGCTCTGAAGGTCTCTTCTTGTCTTGGCACCTTCCCTCCCTCTGCACTTGTATCGCTGCCTTTAAATGGGCGCTTTAAAGATACAGAGCCCCATTTAACCGTTCAACTACACCTTAGCCTTTAGATGCAATAGGGGTGCTTTTTACATTGGCTAAAAGGGGCGGTCCAAACTCGCCCCTTCTAGCGGCGAGATGAGGCCTAGGCTGCCACACGGGCAGCCCCAGAGGCCTCATCCCGCCGCAACGACCCGCCGCAAAAAAGAGCTCCGGGATCGAGCTCTTTTTTTGCGGCGCGGGAAGGGCGCGATTGGCGCCCTCCCGCGCCGCCAGAGCGTCAAAACGCTGCGCAGCGCGTCAAAACGCTGCGCACGTGATGACGCTTGTACGGCGCCACCGTGTAGATGCCGCCATCTTTAAATGGCGGCGTCCATGCGTTTTAGGCTTAGGGAGGGTGTAAAGGCTACGCCCTCCCTAACCCTAAATGCGGGCTTTTTAGCCCTAAAAGCGCCTTTTTTTGCCCGTGTAAAACGGGCCAGCAATGCTGCACCCTTTTTAAAAAAGTAGTGGGGAAATCAAACTACTTTTTAAAGGCACTTCTTCTCCCTTAAAACTCCAAAATAGTGTTTTCATGGCACACTTTCCATTTTTCTCATCTAAAGGCTGGGCTTTCATGCAGCCTTCAACACACCTCTTTTTGCCAATGTAAAATGGGCCAGCTCCTTTTTAAAGCACTTCTTCTCCCTTAAAACTCCAAAATAGTGTTTTCATGGCACACTTTCCCATTTTCTAATGTAAAAGCTGGGTTTTCAAGCAGCCTTCATGACACCTCTTTTTGCCAATGTAAAACGGACCCATAGATCAACAGACAGGAATATAGAAAGCTGCTTTACATCTAGTCAGACATTACACCTGCACTGCCAACTGGCAGAGTCTCCAGGGTCTCAGACAGGAGAGGTTCCCCCCCCCCCCCCATTCCTACACAGAGACATCAGGGATTGGATCTGGCGAGGAATGAACTACATGCTCTGCCATTGAACTATTCCTCTTTGGGAAACCCTTGGGAGTGGGGTAATTGGCCTTGAAGGAGGTCTGCTATAGGCCATGCATTCTCTGCCATTAGGTCCCATGGTGAAAGGTAGCAGATGGCAGGCAGCCTGCTCCTGTTCAGTCTCTCAGTGCTGCTTGAACTGTTTCCCTGGCATTATTAAGAATACAAAGGTGATCATTTCAGTAAATCAGTTCAGTAAATAATTACAGCTAACTGATGGTTCCATCCCCATGGGTTACTTATGAGGATCTTGGTATTTCCTTAGCAGCTCCCAGAACCACCTAAACTGAGGCTGCATCTACACTGCACAATTTAATGCATTTTGACAGTGGCTCAATGCTGTGGAATTCTAGGATTTGTAGTTTGGGGAGATAATTAGCTTTCCCTGACCAAGATGTCTGGCATCACAAACCACAAATCCCAGGATTCCATACGAAGGAGCCGTGACAGTTAAAACGGGATCAAATTGCATTAATTATCCAATATGGCAGCAGTTGGATTTGTTGCTTTCTCCCCTTACCGCCACTTCAATGTCCTGCAAATGAGCTCTCTTACACATAGGAATTCATTCAATCTTGGAAATGCTTTCAGTAAAACTCCTTTTAACTCAACAGCATTACTTGGCAGTTCAGAATATTCAGTCATTACGAACACATTCCAGATAATCCAACTGAAATCACCAGAGTAAGTTTTGAAAAGTCTTAACTCCATTTCTATCATGGCCCTATGATAAAATTCATAATAATGTAAACTAAACCAAATCCCTTGGTAGTTTTCTACACATATTAGAAGACAAGACTCAGAACTATTATAAATCTAACTTGCTAAATATTAGAAGTTCAAGCACTACAATTTTTATATTTCCTATAAACCTCTACAAGTGAAACTCAAACTGATTATCCTTTTCATCTGTCTTAATAAAAAAATTTTTCTTAATGAGAAAATGTGCCAAGCATAAAATATCACTTAGACTGAAGTGAGGACTAGAGACATATAAGTATGAAATAATGCTAAAGAGAATTACTTTTCAGTTATCAAAGCTTGAACTAGTTTAGGAGTGAAAGCTTCTTTAAACACTACAGATTGGTTTACTAAAGCACAATGTCCCATAAGTGCAGGAACTGTAATTGTTTTAGCTTCTTTGGAAGGTGAAACCATTTAATATATTTGATATAAATCTTTCATGTCTTGACAGCACAGATCTGACCAGTGTTCATGGTATACACTGAACAACCCTTCTTGTGTTTTGTACAGTTTTTGTCAGGTGTTGCTTACAGGATTTCCTTTTCATCACCTGCACCTTCATTCCATCCTACATCTGAAGAAGTGGGTTTATATTCACAAAAGATCATTCTGAAATAAAAACCAGTTAGTCTTAATGGTTCTGCCACATTCCTTCCTTCCCCCCTTCTTTTTTTAATGTCCCTTCCTATATTTCTCTCTGAGTGTTTATGTGCTTTCAAGTTGCCTGACAACTTATGATGATCCCATGAATTTCATAGGGTTGTCCTAGGCAAGGAAAACTCAGAGCAGGTTTTGCCAGTTTCTTCCTCTGAAATATATATAACAAACAGCACCTGGTATCCATTTATGGTTTCCTATCCAAGTACCAACCAGGTCTGATACTGCTTAACTTCCAAGATCAGAAAGGATCTTGTACCTTTAGGGTATTTCTCTACAAAATAAAAAACCTCTTTCTGCCCACATACCTATCTCTCAGGGTATACTGTATGTTGGTATTTTTGCACTAAACCCTAATCAGTATGGCACTACACTGCCAAAATCAAATTGAGAAAAAGCAACAGCTAACAATGGATGGAACAAAGTCACAGCTGACTCTGCTGAGAAGTGATAATGATATAAATCACAGTCTGCAATCTGTACAATTTCCAGCTAGACCTATTTTGTGAAACAGCACATTGGAACTATAACACAGAACAATCGCCACTTCTTGAGTATCCAGAGAGTAAACTGATAGGATATTTTCAACACTGATAGTAAACAACTAGTCTAGACAGTGCAAGAAAGTTCAGTCTGCGCTATGATGAACTTTTCACTGATAAAAGAAAAAGAAATTGTTCATCTGCATAGAATTTATTTCATGGAAAGAAATTAATTTTTGAAGGTGGTGAATAGATTTTGGCAGTGTAGTGCCATATTGATAGTTTTCCCATCTATGGAAAAAAATATTTTCTTAATCTCACTTGGTAAAGTAAGAAGGTTTGTAACAGTTTCAAAGAAGTGCTCTAAACTACTGCATTACCAGCTGACATGTGAACATAAAATATTAACATGTTTAGTGTCACTGTAAAAGTGATTGGTTCAAACCCCTCTTATAGATTGCTCTGATAATTCTTAGATGGATACTTCCCTGCTTTACAGCTTGAGCATACTTTAGCATTTTGGAAATGGCCATAAGTCATTGGCTGAGCATACACATGCATAAGGTCACAAACCTCAACCAAAGGTTTCTCCAGCTGGCCTTCCTAATTAAAAGAAAGAAGAACTGCAAGAAAATTCTGCAGTACAGTCTGAAACCTCTCAGTGTAAGTACCAGTTGGAGTAGCTAGTATGCACAAGATCAGTAACAATATTACTGCAGCAGAAACTCTCAGGATGTGGCTTTTTTAAAATTAGCTTTTATTTAGTTGCTACTTGTCACTTTTAATATTTTTGTGTAATAACTGTATTTTAAGTATTAAGTATTTTAATTATGATTTCACTTTCTTAAAACTACCATTTAGTTTCTAAAAGATTAGTGTGATTTAAGGTATCTGGCAGGAACTGGCAGTTCTTTCTCCCCCAATATGTCAGGGACCAGCACTGTATTTGTTCCCATTGACTACAACTGTTTCTTTCCTGCAAACTTGTTGTACTTGGTGATCACCGCTTTTGAGTCACACTGTTTTAGAACATACCTTTTAGAAACTTATCTTTTTTTCTTTACTACTGGAGCAGTAGTCTTAATTGTTATTTAATGTTATTTTGCTATATGTCATTTCTGTTGTTACTGCTGGGTTTTTTTTTTAATTGCTATTACATTGTTGGTATCATTGGGTTTTGTATAGAGCTTTACAACTACGTTCAGCTGCTGATTGCATTTTTATATGTCTGAACCTGCCTTTCATGTGCTCTGTTCTGGAACTGGGTGTAAATTTAGACAGATGTAACAGATGGTACACAGCAAAGAAGCATGCCAACCCTTGGTTCCCCTCACAGCCAATGGTAGAATTGTGCCCCTGAACTATTTCTATCCAGACTGTCCCCAGCCAGCAATTTAATTCCCCATGGGGCCCTGTATTGGTCTGCATTTCCTCCAGGTGAAACTGACAGAAAATGGACTCCCACGAGATGTATACAGTGTGACCCATAGCTATTAGAACTGTGCAAGTAGGTTACTAACAGAGCAAAAGTCACTCTTCAAGTCTGTTCCCAGCCTGTCATATCTCTTCCCAGCCTCAAATTGCCAAGCTAATGCGAAACAAGGTTGCTAATAAATGTTAACTCTCCTACTTTACTACTGGACAGCTGTTCATATTAATGAGGACTCTAAAAACCATCTACACAGTGGCAGTTTGACCAACTGACTACATTAGATTTTACCCTAAAGGGCAGGCTAAAAGTACTTTGAATATAAAATATGAATAACTGTATTATTACTGCATTATTTGTATGATTTATAAGCTTTAAAAGTCTTACTGTTTGTAGCAAGGTAGGAAAGAATGATGAAAAAAATGATAATGGTGATATTAAAAAATAAGGCAGATTTCATACATTAGGATTAAAAGTGAGGAGCAAAAGGAAAACTGTTCCAACCCTTAGGCCTACAGCAATGTTTTGTCACATGGTTTATAGTGATCCATATCGATTTTTAGTAAATATGTAAATGTGACAGCTGCTACTTGTTAGAAATTCAGCTGTACTGCAAAGCAGTAACTATGAATGATGCATGCACGTAGAAATGGTGGTTCAGTTTATCTACATGTATTGATAGATCTTTCAAATGCTGCAGAATCTTGAACAAAAAGTGATTTTGTAAAACAAAGGGGTATAAAATGTGCTCTTCACACTTGCCAAATTCACCTCATTCCAACTGAATTAGGATCCTGTCCTTCATGTATACAATTTGCACAATGCCAGTGCAGGGTCTGTAAAGCAAAATGAGGAAATACACTGGGGGCCCATAGTATCCACTGGAGTTTGGTTCCAGGACCCCCTCCTCCTGTGCATAACAAAATCCATGGAAGCTTAAGTCCTATTAAGTATAGCGGCAAAGTAAAAAAAGTGTTCCCTATGTAAAATGGCAAAATCGCAGCTTGCTTTTTGGTATTTAGATTTTAAAAAAATATTTCAAGCCATAGATGGTTGAATCCATGGATACAGAGGGCCACCTGTACTCCACTGCCTGCCCAAAATGTTCCATAGATATACAACTGAAAAGAGGATGACAGCAATTTAAGACAGCAATTTAATGTGCTGAGACAAGAGAAATAGAAGAGGCATGTGAAAATGAGTGATGACATATCTTGAGAGGCAAAGAGGTGATGTGGTATGATGTGAAGGTGATAATCAGAGAAGCAAAGGAGACAACGTTCATATCTGTACTATAAATGCACATTGGTTTTACAGGCTGGAACCTAGTTGGTAAGAGTGGTGTAGATTCTGTATGTTTCTTTTTCAGAATTGTATTTCCTAGGGTGCCTTGAGAAAATTATTTTACAAACTAGTACAGGTATACCTCAGTTAATAAAGTTAATTGTTCCATTAAACTTTTGTTAAAGTTAATTGTCCAATTCCTGGACAGTACTTCTTTAACAACAAAAAAATGGTACCAGAGGTACCAGAGGTAGAATGGAAAAAACAGGGATAGGTTCCTATACCACAAAACAAACAAACAAAAAACAGTTCAGCGTGTATCAAAAAAGTTTTTATTCAAATCTAACTGGGTACACATGGGAAATGAAACAACCAGGTCAGGTAAGCCTTGCATAAGCTAACAAAAACATTTTGAGTTTTCTACAGAAAACCTGAAAGCTTCCTTCAAAATGTATCCAGGGATATATTTTTTTCACCAGGCCTCTGCTCTTTTGATTTCCATTTTGATGGCCAAACTTATAGTGCAATGCTTTTCTTTCTTTTAAAAAAAATATGTTAAAGGTAACTGGGGAGGCTAGCTAATTTGTTGTCCCACTTTCTCTCTATTTGGCTTTTCATGCATGGTCTAGAGACAGCTGCTGTTACTTTGCCAGTTGTAGGCAGGTACATTCAATTAGAGTAGGATTGGTTGTAAAATATCCAATTCTTTCCCATCTCAAGCTTTATTATACTATTTATTGCAGATATGCTGCTACAACCTGACAACTGGAAGTCTGTGCTTCTCCAGTTCTAAGCTGCCTTCCCAATTCCAATGATTTTATAAATAAAAAAGCCATAACTTTCTGCTAGAAAGAGGACAAGAAGGAAAATATGAGAAGCTGAGCAAGCAGAAAAATACTTTTGTTAGGGTTTTTAACTGAGGTGTGCCTGTACAAAACTTACATCTCCAGGAAATGCCAGAGCCTAATTTTTGTATGGGTTTTTTCATTACTTTTACATATTTGTTAAGATTCTGATGTAGTCCACCCTCCATATCTACAGCTGTGAAAATTACATAAATCTAAAAAAGCAAACCTTGATTTTGCCATTTTATATATGAGGTACCATTTTACTACCCCACTGTATATGATGGGACTTGAGCATCCACTGATTTTGGATCAGCAGATACTGTACTTGCATAAGGTACTTTGATTTTTTTCTTTTAAATTTGAGCTTGCATTTTTAATAAAACAAAAATAGGTGTTCTATTGCAGGCTGAACAGAAACACAGCACTAAGAAACACCAAGTGAAATTAAGGTGACCTACTCTTGAAGGAAGAGCTATATTTGTGGAGCTGTAGCAACAGGTACAAGGCTCTTTATCATGTCAGGTTTTAGGTAAAAATCCATTCATCATCCAGCTTTAGGCAAGTCATGTGTCACAACATCTGGTTAAATAGGCCAGATGCAAAAACTCCAAACTTTAGAATATCTTACAGGAAAAGTGCAGCTTACAGAGGCTACATCTGATGCTTATTTTTCAAGATTTATTTTAGTGACCATCATTCAAGTTATATTTATGCCCCACCATGTCATTCCACATCACATTCTTAACAAGTACCGGTATACAAAATCTGCCACTTGCTACAGCTTCAAAATATAGTTCAAAATATAAAAAGATTTCTTACGCAAAGTGAAAATACAGACACTTGTTGTTGTTGTTTATTTGCTCATACATAAGCATGATTAGCTGGGTTTAGACTTGTTCTCCTTTTATTAAAAACACACCGCACATCTTATTTCTACATTTAATCCTCTTATATATTAGCTGTTTACTACTACATTTACTACATGTAAATGTCTTTCATTTATTATTAATATGCTATGATATTTCGTCATCCCCTTTTTTTCTCCATACTCCTCTGCCCCATTGTTTCTATTCCTGTCTTTGGACGCAACAGATTCAAACAATGCTGGGCTTTGACCAAAAACCATTTTCTAAGGGATTTTGGCCAAGACATTCTTCTCCTTGCTACACGTAATTTCCCGTGTATTTTCCCTTGAACAAGTGCAACAATCTGTATTTTTCATTTCTCATTGTATGCCCAAACTATTGAAGCTCGCTGAATTTCATGATTTCCTCATCTTCACTCATTTTCCTTAATTCTGCTTCATTGGTCACCCTCTCAGTTCAAGAAAGGCTTAATGTCCTGTGATAAATCCACTTTTCCAGTGTTCTGTTTAAATAAAAGCCTGTGTTGAAGTCCTCCTTCCTGGTCATACAGACCCCCCCCCCCCCACTAAATATACAACACTGTATAATGTGCCTATTTTAGCTTTTTATTGACCATTATGATTTTCTCTTTAAAAAATACTGTTTCAGGCCAGGGCGGAAATGCTGTTAAGCATTGTGACTTGTATCTACTTAGGACTGGATGCACTACTAGGTTGCAGGCTTCAAGTAATGATGACATTTTGTATTGCATTTTTATCAGAACATTTTGAAAGAAAACCAGAAAATCTATTGAATCTTTCCGTACAAACCTAAATCTAAAGCCTTTCTTTATTTTTCCTTACTTACTTACTATTATTCTAACCTGATGAAAACAAGCGTAAGTAATGTGAAAGGTGTATTTGCCAGCTATTTGGAAAGAAAATAATTTAGGAAGCAGATGAATAGATTTCTGGTTTGTTGTTATATAAACAGTTCAGGATTAGTTAGCTTTTTCTTAGTTTCAGCAAACCTACTAGCTACTATTAATTACAGATTAGAATAGCAATCTTTCTGTGTACTCATTACAGAATGAATACCTTTCAATACCAAGTCACTTTCAAAAATACTTCAAATGACAATTAAAAATAAAGTACTGAATTAGTTTTGAATGTGAAACAGCTGTCAAAGATGCAAAATTCTAATTACAGGTAGTTTGCTTTACCTTAAAAAAGCACTGTTTTCTATAGTACTATATTATTATATTCCTGTTTCTATACATAACTGGTTATGTGAGAATGACAAACAAATCAGTCAAGCATCAAGGCCTTGAATACACTTTGTTATAAATCTTTGGGTTATTTAATTACAGATTTAGTCCTACCTAGATCTCTTATGCAAGCATCCTTGAAAATAGCACAGAGGGGTGTGCTTTAGATCTATAAGCTGTATGGAAAGTATAGTGTAAACGTCCTGCTCAACTAGATAACTGCACTATTTTGCTCAAGCTATTGCTGCTTTCAGTTATAAATAAACTAAAATAAACTTCATGTTTAACATTATTGACTGACAATCTCGGGTGGTTTTCTACTAAGTAGAAATCTCCTAGCTAAAAAGGGGGCAGCAGGGTGGCAGTAAGGAGGAAAAGGACAGCAAGGAGGCAGTGAGGGAAAAGGAGGTGATGGGAGGCTTTCAGTAAAGTATTGGTGCGCAAGAAAGAAAAGGGAATCCAACAGTCTTTAGGACCATAGTGAGCCTGAGATTTGCATGAAACTTTTCAATGGTCCCTTAAAACCACTGCACAATGGTGATTGCTTTGTGTAGTGATGTGTCTCTCTCTTCACTTCCCCTCATGAACTCAGTCCCTACCCTTAGCCACATCTTTCACTAGTAGAGGTGGTTGGAAAATTCTCGCAAGGCTTGAGTTTAGAGCATCACTTCTGTGACTTGGTTGGAGCATCACCATTGTGGGACAGACTGACTTACTGATTGACTGATGTAAGGTGTAAGGAGCACAGGGTAGTGGAAGAGAAGTGGTGGCAAAAAGGAGCTTTAAAATCTGGGGCCCTATTTAAGCTTTGTGAGCTTTGCCAGGAATTGACAGGCTGGAATCGCAATTTGCTGGGAATTGGCAGGTTAGAATTACGCAGGTGCTTCTGCTATCTTTTCTTAGGAGTTTATCACATGACAGGAATTGGGAGTATAATCCAATGGCAATCTGAACACAATCATGGGGTTTTATGTTATTGCGTGAAAGCCGATCACACACATTTTCAGGCAATGGGAAGTCCTTCCGAATGCATTCATGGGTTTCACATTATTGCATGAGAAACTATCACACACAATTTCGGGCACTGGGAGGCAATTTTGGGCAGTTCTGAATGCGATGCGGCATCAATACACAATCATGTAAATTCTCTGAACTAGCAAATTCACTCAGTTCTGAACTGGCCCCACCTTCATTTCTTTCGAAACTGAGAGAAATTCCTCCCATATGATAATGTCCTAAGAGAGGATGAAAGAAGAGGTAGCAGAGTAAAGAATAGGGTTTTTTGGGGGGGGGACGGACACTTGAAGCTGTGTGGGAAAAGCATGTTTCTAGGGAAGGGAAGGGAAGGGAAGGGAAGGGAAGGGAAGGGTGACTGGGGTCAGTTCTTGGAAAGAGTTTTTTTTGCCTTGGACCCCAGCAGGTAAAATTTCTCTTTTCCTGTCCATGCCAGTCTTCAGTCCAGAACATGTGGCGTCTTATGTATACACCAGCTGTGCCCCTGTTCACATCAACAAAGAAAGATTGAGGATCCTTCCTCACCAGGGAGAAGCTTTTTCCTTTGCACTGGTCAACGGGAGCAGCAACTGAGCAGGTATCAAGGGGTCTAATGCCTGCACTGGCCTTTACCACAAGGCAATAGCATCATTAGGAATGGTATCACCTGATATGATCAATCATGGTGTCACTCCTCCTCATTGACCTCCCCACTACCAGACCATACAGAATCCTTAATAATTTTTTTTGTACTAATATTACACCTTATTAAGTTGTGACATACCGGTAAACAACTCCTAAACAATGTCTTTGTCCTCCTAACTCCTAAAACTGGAGACTGCTATCTCCCATTCACACCAGAGACTCCAGGTTCATGAGTGGTCTGCAGAAGGACTATAGGGATTGTTCCTCCTCTTTATTCTCAAAGCAGAAGGGTGTTATTAGATGGGAGACAACAGCATCCAGCTTTGGGAGTTGGGTGCAGGAGGAATCCTGTGATTCTTCCTCCTCTTAATTCCTGAAACAGAAGGCTGCTGTGTCAGTCAGTGGGAGACAGCAGCCTCAGCTCTTGAAGCAGGGAGTAGAATTTACACAACAGCTTTCTGCTTTGGGGGTTAAGAGAAGGAAGAATCCCTGGATTCCTCTTGCACTCCACTCCCAAAGCTGGAGGCTCTTGTGTCAATGGACATTATCACACAGGGGAAAAAGAAGGAAGAAAAAGAGAAAATTCCAGGATAATTGCACGATCGGGAATCAGATTTTTCAGATGGTGTCACGCTCAATCAGCCATTGTCCTGAGGAGAGCCTGGAAATGAAAGTGAACAAACTATTGATGGGATATTCCATGAATAGCCTTCTCAATACCACAATTGAAGCGTGATTGCCAAAGTGCTTCAATCACAGTACTGGCAAAGAAACCCAGTCATTTAAAGGGGCAACACCAGCTGGTGAATTTTCACTGCAGCAGCTGTGGGCTGCAGCCAGGGATATGTACTATTTAAAGGGATACCAGAAGCAGCCCAGGAAATTCAACATTTAAATAGTGCATGTGCATAACCAATTCCCAATATTGATTTATTGCCTGGAATAAGAGAAAACCAATCATAGCAGTCTTGTGCTTTTGCACGAAAGCATGAAAATATTGATCACTATAGCATTTTTGTTCCTATTTCTTTTCATAAGCAGAATTATTGCTAACTTGGACCCGGTATGATAATGTCCTATGTTAGACCTCAGCCTCCCTCACACTCACTTGTCCTCTGGTTCTCCTGCCTGCTTCTCCCTCTCTCGTGGATGGAGCCAGGAACATGGAAAAACCCACAACATCCTGCCGTCATCTCCTCTTCTCCCCAAAGGTGTTTGTACTCAGTGGGCAGAGAAAAGAAGCTTCATTTGCCCCATTTTCTGGCAACACCTTCTCTTCTGCTGTGTCTTACAAGGAGGCTGCTGCCTTGCATGTTAACACTACACCCGTTCCTTCCAAAAGGCAGATGTTCAGGGAGCAACAGTGGTGTTTCTAGGGTGATGGTCATGGTGTCACCCTGTTTATGGTGTTATCCTGTGCAGCCTGTAACCCCAGACTAGGAGGTGACACCTCTGCCACAAGGATGGCATGAGCAAGAGGCTTCTTAGTCACTGGACTCTTTCAAACGGGGAGGAATTTCTCCCAACTCCGAATGGAGCCAATGCGGATTTATGTAAATTCGCTTGTTTAGCAAATTTACATGAACCCCTGCTCCGTTCGAAATTACTTCCCATTACCCGAAATTAACCCCCTCCTGCCCGAATTTGCATGCGAAGCTTTAATTCGCAATAAGGTAAAACCCATGATTGCATTCGAATTGGCTTCCCTCCTGCCCGAATTTGCATGTGAAGAGTTAATTTGCAATAACATAAAACCCATGATTGCATTCGAATTGACCTTAAATTATACTTCCAATTTAGCCTCGTATGAAAGAGTCCACTGACTTGGTTGCTATTTTCAGGGTGGCAAAGGGAGCAGAAACCAAGTTTGGTTGTTTTAAATGTGCAGTGGCACATTAGGCCTACTATCAAGAAATACACATGGGGGTGTTAAGATTATCACCCAAGAGGAAAGGGGAAAGTAGCAAAAAAAAAAAAAGTTTGAGGACTACTGCGCACTAGTGAAGTGCATGGCATAGTGACCACTATGCCTCTGGACAGCAGGGTTTGATTCCCAGCTCAGCCATGAAACCCAGTGACTGATCTTAGGCAGTTCATATGCTCAGCCTCAGGGGAAGGCAATGAAAACCTCCTCTGAACAAATCTTGCCCAGAAAACCCCATGATGCATTAGGGTTGCCAAAAATTAGAAACGACTTGAAGCACACAACAACAAGTCAAATAGCCATGTTATCTTTCTCAAAAAGCAAATGGTTTCTGAATTAAGTAAATGAAGGCATAGCTAATTTAATTAGAAGTCATCACAGATCAAAATCATGAAGATACTTTCACCTATCCACTAAAGCACACACACCAACACATTTTGACTCATTCCATGAATAGGCATAGCACTGAATGATGCTGAATTTAGCCTAATTATCAGACCACATAGGGCTGTAACATGACTGATGCAAGAGAGAAACACTGGGAGAGATGTTGAAGGCCACATTAGTTTGATTCAACATGTCTGACTATCATGGTTATCCAAATAAAAGTTGACTGAAGTACTCTCCATGACGGAACTATTTTGCCTATTTTTTCCTACAACCCAAGGTTGGGGGGGGAATTTTAAAAAAGCAGGTTTTTGTCATTGTTGTTTATGATTTTTTGCATTAATGTTTTAATGAAAAAAATGAACCCTGCTTTTTATATTAATCCTGTGAAACATTATTTTATAACAATTCAAAATTATTAGACATTGATATGATTTATATGTTTCAATAAAACGTTTGGAATTGTATTGACAAGTTAGTAACCTACATAGGTAGGCTATATATAGGACTAAACCAATAAAGTGTACAGTGGGCCCTGCATACTGCTGGGTTTGGATAACAAAATCCATGGATGCTCAAATCCCATTAAATACAGTGGAAAATGGTGACCCTTTTATAAATGACAAAATCACAGTTTGCTTTTAGGAATTCAGATTTTTTAAAAAATATATTTTCAAGCTGTGAATGGTTTGAATCCATGGGTAAAGAATCCATGGATAGAGAAGGCTTACAGTAGGACTGAATCATAAAACCAATTAGCAAAATGCAGTTTCTGATGTTACAACCACTACCATTAATAATAATTGGGTTTTTTTAAAAAATTGCTCTTTTAATGCAAGTTGTTTTAATGCAACTGACATAAGTCAATTGAAGGATTTGTTTCTGAATGGTATTTCTTGCATAGTAAAACAAAGTGATTTAAAAAATGAATCTGACACTAGATATTGATCTAACATTAAACAACTGCCAATAAACTGTTAAATGTTTAAATTCAAACATTTTTGTTCCAGCTTGGGCAAGTCACACTCTCTCAGCCTCAGAAGATTGGCAGTGACTGAAAAAACTTACCACAAAAACCTGTGATAGGTTCAATTTAGGAGCTTAGCACACAGTGAAATAAAGCGACTTACCGCTCCTGAATTCAAGCCAAATTCATGCTGCCCCCTGGTGTTATCACATGACTTCTCTTCCCAAAACCACTACCTGGGTACAGCCCAGTCCCAATACTGGTCCCTGAACTCGCTTTGGCAGCCATTTTTCAAAGTCAACCAGTATTGGAGCCCAGCTGTACCCAGATGGCAGTTTTGGGGACAAAAGCCATGAGCCAGAGGGCAGCCCAAATTTGGCTTCAATTCGGGAGCAGCAAGTTGCTTTATTTTGCTGGGTGCTAAGCTCCTTAGGATCACCATTAAATCGGAAACAACTTTACAGCACACAACAAACAAGAGCACTGGAAAACAGGTATAACAGCTCGGCTTTATTCTGTTTAAAAAATCAGAAGTGTTTTTAAAGTCATTTGATGTAAACCAGGAAACTCTGCCACAACCCTTATACTGCTGTTATTTTCAACATATATTTACAAAGCTGCAGACAGCAGGGAAATCAGCATGTGTTTTATAGTCTATAGCAAAGCCTTTGACTTCATAGATCATGAAAGGCTATGGAAAGCCCTTAAAGACATGGGAGTGCCATCTCATCTAACAGTCCTGATGAGGAATCTGTACATGTGACAAGAGGCTACTGTTAGAACAGAACACAGAAAAACAGAATGGTTCCCAATTGCAAAGGGGTCAGGCAAGGCTACATCTTTTCACCCTATCTGTTCAACTTATATGAAGAAAATATTACATGAAAAGCAGGCTTGGACACAGAAGGAGGAGGAGTGAAAATAGGAGAAAGGAATATCAACAATCTAAGATATCCAGACAACATCATACTGCTACCAGAAAACATCACAGATCTAGAGCAACTACTGAAGAGAGTCAAGGAAGAAAGTGCAAAGGCAGGTTTACTTCTGAACGTAAAGAAAACAAAAATAACAACCATGGAAGATCTTAATAAATACAACCTACACAATGAGGAGTAAGAAGTAGTCAGAGTTCCTATACCTTAGATCAAACATAGATCAAAATGGAGACAGCAGTTAAAAATTCAGAAGAAGACTAAAAATGGGGAGGACAGATGTGAAAGAACTAGAAAAGGTCCTAAAGAGCAAAGATATACAACTAAGCATGCAAGTTAGAGTTGTAAAAGTAATTGTATTCCCATTGCCATGTATGGATGTGAGAGCTCGACAATTAAGAAAACAGATAAAAAGAAAATAAATTCATTTGACATATGGGACAAGAGTGCTGACAGAAAAAAGAAATAAATGGGTCTTAGTCTCTGGTTTTATTAAGTGGTGCTCAAGAGACCTGAAAAATAAACATAACTCTACATTCCAGACAGAAGATAATACTAGAAGGTAAAGCCTTTGATAAGAAGATAGAAGCCCTTGAAGATACAAGGAGAAGAAAGAGGGGTCTTTTCTTTCTTCTAACTTTTGCCTGCTTGCTTGCCTCCTACAAGATTTTGAAAGAGTTTGGCTTAATCTGGGACGTGACTATTTTTCCTGTTTTACTGCTTTTTTATATTAAAGGAATTTTACTTCCTTTTTACTATGCACTTAATTTATGAAGGATATTGTTTTTACAGTTTTACTGCTTTTATATACTGAAGAAATTTCTTTTTACTGTACAATTCATTTTATATTGCTTTTGTTCTGTGAACAATCATGATTTCTCAAGATGTTGTATTCTGAAAAAGTAGAAAAAAAGATGGACCAATAAATTTTTTTAAAAAAAAAAAATGACCTTTGTTAAAATATTGCTCAGCTTCTCAGAGTCTAATGAAGTAAGATTAGTGAAACCTTCATTTTTCTAAATTCTAGAAGTTAAGACAGCTGTAAATCTCTATTCAGGATTAGCTAGAATTACTGCAAGGAATCAAAAGCTCTATCTGAGTTGAGTACTCGAATCCTCTGAATAATCTATTCCATGAGTCTACTTTCTGTTGTCCTGTATATATCAATATTTACACAAAAGGGATCACAGAGCATCCCCTTCCCTCCTAATGAGCCAACCTACGGTAAAGCAACATTACACTGAGAATCCATAGAAGCACAGTTAGCAAACAACAATGAGGAATTGTTGTCATTGTTGTTGTTGTTGTGTGCCTCCTAGTTCTGATTTATGGTGACACAGGTAAGCCTATCACAGGATTTTCTTGACAAGATTTATTAAAAGGTGATTTGCCATTGCCTCTGTCTGAGGCTCAGAAAGCAGTACTTGCCAAAGTCACTCAGTGAATTTGCATGCACTGAGTAGGGATTTGAACCTTGGTCTTCCAAACTGCTAGTCCAATGCACAAACCATTATATCACCCTGGCTTTATCAAAGAATGTACTCCAAGCATAATTAATAGCTTTCTGAATCAGGAATAAATTTATCATTCAAAGATGTTCTCCTTAGACTTATCAGAACTGCTTAAAAGTCATTGTAATGGTTGGTAAATAAATAAATAATCTTTGAATTTTCAATAACTGGCGCCAGCATGCAAAATTTGATTTTTGAACAGAAGCAGATTCAATCATGCACAGGAAAGCAGTGACAGAATGATTGTGACTGCTTGGTCAATACAATTATTCCAGCCACCACAATCATGGTAATTACACCCATAATATTCAAGCTCACACATTGTTTGTCACCATCAAAACACAAGGCCAAAAACAGTTAGGACTTCTTGCAAAAAGAGAAAGATTAAGAGTGTGTGAGAGAGATGAGGGTGGAGGCGATTCCCTCAGGTTTTTTTTTTAATTAATCAGGAAAACTGTAATAGATTGGTCCCTTTAGTCTTTAATTCTAAATGAGATTAAACCAGATCAAAGTTGCTGAGATACACCTGACTGCCACAGTAATGAGCCCACTGTCCAATTATTTCATCTTCACCTATTAAAACAAATCTAAATTGTCCTCCTTTTAAGTTATCACTTTTCATTTTTTGCTAATTTTTTATCTTGCACTTTAGAACTGATGGAAAATTCAAAAGGCATGTGGTTGCTACTTCATTGCGCTTGCTGTGTGCATTTTAGACCAATATAGGCAAAAACTATGACAGTGAAGCAGATAACCTATGTGTCTTTCAAAAGTCAAGGAGCAGATTCTGGAGTTGAATCTGGGCTTTGTTTTTTCAAATATGGAAACTGCCCCTCCCATATGCATTGCTAGATAACCTGTAAAAAATGTACACCAACCAGTGATTCAATCAAGCTACAGCATCTGGACTTTTTGGTCCTCCAGGTGTTTTGGACTTCAGCTCCCAGAAGCCTCAGCCATCTTGGTCAATGGTTTGTGATTCTGGGAACAGAAATCCAAAATATCTGGAAGGGCAGAGTTAGGGAATCACTGTGCTCTAACCCTTCCTCCCAAACTTTGTTATCAGATGTTTAAAACAATGCATAAAAAAAGATAGGGTTGAAAAGTACAAATAAGGCTAATATGCATACTGTACACAGCTAAGATAGCATTAAGACTTATTCAAGCTTTGTAGTATTAAAATAAGCTAATTCATAATTTCTAAAACAGGTATCTTTTCTCTTTCAAAAACATTTAATGCACTGGGTATCTGCCACATTTTAATTAGACTTGGGATCTTATTGGACTGCTTAAATAACCTGGCTTACCTCAGTCTAATTCAGACTGTAGCTGGGTCCTATCACAAGGATTCTGCCTCAGGCAAGTCCAGATCGGCTGCAGCCCAGGTCCCCGGAGCACTTCAGCGAACATTTTTTGAAGTTGGAAAGCTCCCAGTTTTGAAATGAGGCTCTCAAAGCATGCCCAGGATCTGGGCTGCAGCCAGGCTGGACTCGGCCAGCAGCTTCAATGGCAAAATCTTTGTGATAGGACCCGGCTACTGTATGAGTTAGACTTCAGTCCAGAAGAGGGAAGTCAAGTTATTTAAGCAATGTGATAAGGTCCATGGTATATTTCAAGATGAAGAAAACATAAAGGAAGTTTGCCCCCTAATTTGGAATCGACATGCAGCTGAGATTTTTTTCCAAATTACAATTATCTTCTTGTAGCTGAACTGATGTGTGTGTTTCGTTAACACTTCACTTGCTTTGAGCAATGGGGGATGGGGGGTTCCTGTCAATTTTATTATTTGTATTGTATAAATTCTGCTGTTAGCCGCCTCAATCCCCAAATGGGATTTCAAAGAACCAAAACAGCTACAAAACTGACCTTGGCAGTTATTGGATTGAACACAGGTAATGAATAATGGGAGTTACAAAGCAAAAACCTCTGGAGGGCCCCAGTTCTGTGTCCCTGTGTAGAAATGTAGACCCCATCAGGGGAATATAATTCAGACCCCATCAGGGGAATATAATTCAGACCCAGGGCTACTAAGGAACATGCATTTCAGCCTGAAAATTCTAATCCAGATAAATATTCTGGATCAAAATGTATAATTCTTTGCTTATGGGGGTTAACAGCAAGTAAATTAGAAATACCAAACAAATATAGAAGAGAAAAAAAGTATATTTAATTATATGCAGTGAAACGTTTTCCAGTAGAAATTATCCCTGGAACAGTGGAACTTAAGTGTTTGATCTCTTACCAAAACAAGAATTGACAAAGCCATACCACCTGCAGCCGTGCTCCCCTCCAATCCATTTGCCATAAATGTTGGATATGAAGCTGAATGTAGTCCCAGAGATGCAGACCAGCATGTCACTGGCACTGATATTCAGCAGTAGCATATTCACTGGGTTGCGCAAGGTTTTAAACTTACAGAAGAGAATGAGGACAACCAAGTTATTCAAGAACCCAAAAACTAAAATAAGTCCAAGAAAAACAGCAACAATGTTATGTCCCATTCTTGAAAGGCCAGTTCTTGACTCATCTGTCAATGTAGTCAGATTGAAAGTTGAGTTGGCATTAATTTCTGACATCATAGTAGGTAAGATGATACTGAGGAATTCCAGATTTAACACCTTTTGAAAAGTGACAACTTTCCATTACCAAGTTTGGGGGATTCTATACAGTATGCCCTATCACTGCATACTAACTAGAAATGTCAGCTTTTTGTCGCACATCCCAGAAACATGCTGCACTGTTTTTTCCATGCTGCAATATATTACTTGTGAGAACAGAAGATTAGCAATAATCCAACATGCAAGTCTACTAAAAGAACAACAATTTCAGCATATCCTTCAAAGACCAAAAGTTGATATTTCTTCAAAAATGCAGAGCAACGATTGCTTCTTTTGTTTTTCTCTCAGATCCAAAAAGTCTTTCCCTAATGTACAATTTCTTCTCCTCATGCTTTTTCTTGATTCCTGCGTATAATGAGAGGAAAACATAAATATTATAGTCAGGACAATAATTTTATATGAAAGCATTACATAATTTGCTACTAGCCTTTCATATATTATTACTCATAACATCTTTTTACTTCTCCAGACGTGAGTAATTTCATGGAAGATGCCTCTTCCATTCATTTAAGTTACTCTGGTAACTTTTTATTCAATTACATGGTTCAATGTACAGTATTGCCTTCCACAGTTGACTGCCACAAGTATGTAACTACATTTAAAGATAATTCATATTCTCAAAGATCAACTTGAAACACGCTTGGAATTTATTTATTTTTCACACAATCATGATACAACTTGTTCTTCCAGAACGATGATGGGGAAAGTATGCAAAGGGAACTTGTAGAACCTTTCAGACTAATTGAGGTCCAAAACACACTGCAGAAATAATCCATTGAGACCACTTTAACTGCCCTGGCTCAATTTTAGGGAATTCTGGGAACTGTAGTCCCATGAGACATTTAGCCTTCTCTGTCAGAGAGCTCTGGGGCAACAATAAACAACATTTCCCAGGATTCCTTAGCAATGAGCCAGGACAGTTAAAGCAGTCTCAAAATGGATCATTTCCGCAGTGTGTTTTGGACCTGAGTGAAAGAAGTTATAGCATACATTTTCATAGACTTTGGTCTACAATGTCTCTCATTCAGTTAACCTCAAAGGTGCTACAAGATCCTTTTGCATACTGATATTCCAGACTAACAGGACTATGTCTCCATACTTTGCCTGCAAAGGGATCAAAATTCCTGGGATTTCCAGAAAGGGCAGGAAGCAATCCATTTTTTAAACTGGGGTGTGCTGCTGCCACTCAGGGCCAGCTTTCGACAACACAGTTTTCCCCAGTAACTGTCATGAAGTAAGGGGAAGTAGGAGTTGTAGTTCAAGAGATCTGGAGGGTATCAGGGCGAGGAAGGCTGCAAAATATTTAGATGGGCTGAGTCAACATAAGGTAGCTTGCTGTGTTCCTAAGAACTCTGTAGTTGTTGTATGCCTTCAAGTTGTTTACGACTTATGGCAACCCTAAGGCAAACCTATCATGGGGTTTTCTTGGACAGATTTGTTCAGGGGAAGTTTCCCACTGAGAGAGTGTGACATCCCCAAGACTGAGAGAGTGTGACATCCCCAAGGTCACCCAGTGGGGTCTTCATGGCCAAGCAGGAATTCAAGTCCTGTTCTCCAGGGTCGTAGTCCAACAACCATACCCCTCTGGCTCGCTCCTAAGAACTAAATGGCTGGTATACAAAGGGCTCTAATGCCACCATACTTCCTGGAAAGATTGTGATGTGGAACTATCAGTGTTATGACACTACACTTCCATTTGACAAAATAATTGGATTTTAAAATAGAATTTTACCAAATCAGGAATTAATCACTCTTGTGCTCTCTCGTACTCTTACACAACTCTCTCTCGCAACTCTCTCTCTCTCACGCAACTCTCTCACACACAGACATTTTTCACAAGTCTCCAAGGCATATAAAATAGGAAATAACAAGTAGAATGAGGATAAAGAACTGCCAAGATTTTTTTTTCCCTCATGTTAAGCAAACTCTGCAAAAAGTCTGAGTCTCATGATGTTAAGGGTCATGGAGACATTTTTCATCCAGAACATCCAGTAGAACAAAATCAAAACCACTTCATGGTGCATAATGACAAGAAGATGCTGCACATGAACACCCATGCTTGTTGAAGTTATACCTTGATCTTCCAAAAAGGTTTGGCCATTAACTCTACAGGTGAAGAAGACTCATCATAATTACAGTACCAGATGTTACCTTCACAATATATAATACAAAGATGATGACAGCTTGACTTCCCATAAATCTTAGTCACCAGATGTTATTGTCTCATGTTTAGCATTTCCAATACTCTCATTTTTATACAGTATATTTTTCTCCCTCCTTCCCTCCCCCCTCTCATTTTCCCCTCCTTGGGCTTCACTAGAATTTGTTAATCCATTTTACATGATGCAACTAATTTCAATGGCACTGAAGAGCAACCAGCCAACATTTATTGTAAAAAAAAAAAAAAGTAATTTTTTTTTTTATTTGTGAGCTGCCTCAGTCCCTTTCTGGTAGAAAGGGGGCATAACAATGAAATATATAATGAAAAATAAATCATTATTGTCTTTATTCAGATTTTAACTATTAGTAATCAACAAACAAAGTAGAAACAAAAAACAACACAGCTCGCTTTAAAATATACAATTAACTTCCACCCAGTCTTAGTCAAAATTCATCTTTTTTTGGTAAAGATCATAGACAATTCAGAGTGTATTCATATTTTTCCCCGAGTAAAGAGTAAAATCCTGCATATCTCATCTTAGAAATGATATGTTTCCAGGATAATGTTTTGCCTCCTCTTTCTTCTAGTAGAGCACAGTGCATTCTTAACTAGAAATTCTTGGAAAGTAGTCACTCAAAAGCCAATGACACCTTTAAAAACTGTACTAAAAACTGCTTTGCAAGGCAGCATTATATTTTACATTGTATGGTGTGTGTTTTTCAATCTTTGTTTACATTTTATATTTTTCTACTATCATGCGATGCCTGTTATTGACATTTAGGAAGTTTTTTAATGTTTGTAGTTTTTAAGACAATGTATCAGCTTTACTTAATAGGACATTATAATATCTCTGCATTCTCATGTAGTGGATTCCCCTTTTTCTGCGATACCAACTATAATATCCTAAACGGTGGCATAGTCAAATTTGCTTATTTGGAGCCACATTCCAGCCACACTAAACAACTTCACATTGAGGTGTTTTTACAGAAAGAGATTTTTCAAAATGCAATTAACAAAATGGAGGGTTACTAAACTAATCTTTGGCTAAATCATAATCACAATGATAATGCATATGTTTTATCTCAGCTAGATATTAACCAACCATTCCCTCCTCAATCCAGTTAGCACTATACACATGCAGGAATGGGGATAAATGCGTAGGGACAAATTTGCTTTCCTGTCTAGAAGCAGATAAGAAGCAGATAACTGTCCTTTAAATGAATGTAAAATTCTGCTTAAAAAAAGGAAAATCTTACTACCTTCCCAAACAGCGGGCAAGAGGAGACAGAATCCAGCCTTTTAAA
The DNA here is from genome assembly GCA_034509955.1 of Urosaurus nigricauda. Classification (NCBI taxonomy): domain Eukaryota; kingdom Metazoa; phylum Chordata; class Lepidosauria; order Squamata; family Phrynosomatidae; genus Urosaurus; species Urosaurus nigricauda. Next base: position 107,743,908 of record JAOEGL010000003.1, on the reverse strand, counting down.
CGGTCTATATTGGTGTGGACAAATTTAGTGGGTTTGGAACCCAGTTTTCAGTCCCTCAGAACCTCTGTGGGCCACCTAAACTGTCAAATATGAAGAAAAAAATCCCAAACTAGAATGAGTGAGAAATCCACTTTTGGTTTTGCAAAACTGTCATATCTTTATGTTAAAGAGGGTCTGGGACCAACTGGAAAAAGTGACAAAGGAGAGGCAATTTTCCTAGGGGGTTTTGTTTTGTTTTGTTTTGTTTGTTTTTGCCAGAAAGGGGGTAATCTGGCGTGGGGAGTGCAAAAACATCCTTGGGGTTATATACATTACCAGAACCACACTTTACCAACCTATGATCTATATGCTGTATTGAGTGAAAATGTTCCAAACATTTTATTAAAGTGACCCTTTTATATCTTTCATCAGGGCTGATAATTGACCTGGACATGAAATTTCCACAGGGAAGGTTACAAAATTATTACACAAACACAGGCAACTGTGATGTGCATATTACCAGGGCCCAGGAATCCAAGACACACAGATGTGTAAACTATCCTGCCTAACAAGTGTAATAATGGTGTACACATGGGAATCTGCATTTTGCAAAATCAGACTATAGGGTTCTCTACTTCCTCAGTCCTAGGCCAGTGGGCCACAAACAGGGCTTCCATAACGTCAACTGCAAATCCTGTAACAGTCTTTTTGAACACTACTTTTAAGAACTATACATTACAGTTGTTAAATCTTTTTTATGACATTGCTTCCTTAATAAAAGTACTGTAAATTGATAAAAATTATGAGGTATTGTCAATTAAATATTCATATCATCGAGTATTTTTGCATTTTGGAGAAGAAGCAATTGAAACTGAAAACTGAAAATCCACATGTAAATTTGGTTATACATCTACAGAATCAGCTTCTACTGCCATCATATATTAATATTAAAATAGTTCTCTAGAGTTGTCATGACTGCATCAATATAGGACTTGACAAAACTGCAAATGAGTTTCTTAAATAGCAAACTCAAAAGTTAAAACTTAGTATTAAAGCCTGACTTTGAAAAAGATGGCTGTTTTGGCTTTGTCTGTTTGATTTAAATGAAATGGGAAACAACTACAATGATGGGACAGAGTTCCCATATGTCTTGAAAGACAACTCTTAGCTGTATTCTGTCCTGAAAACTTTCACAACGGAAGAAGCAAGTTAAAATTGAACATCTAAACATTCCAGGTCAAAGCCAATTGACATCTGGCAAATTTAGCACAGCACATAATGCAAATCATAAAAGAAATTTCAATTCTTAGGAGGAAAATGAGGGGAGGGGAAGGAACACATTGTGCAAAGGAAATTAAAGTTCAAATTTTCCAACAGCTAGAAAAAGAACAGGGGGAAGGGAAGGAAACACATTATGATTTGAAGTGGTTCTTGGCATAACATTTTTGTTTTGATCAGGGCCTTTCTATGTGTTAATGACCTTTTAGCGCACTAGCTTCCAGTGGCCTGAGCAGAAGGGGCAAAATATGGCACACACCTCGGCTGGTTGGCCCACTGGTGAGAGTCCCTTCAGTTTAGAATAACTCTTCTCCAGAAAGCTCCTTAAACAAGCATAGGGATAACATATCTGAAATTAATCTAAAAGCACATTAAAGAGAACTCCAAAATGATCTTAATTACAGAAATGTGCATAACAAATCCCTTATAGCCACTATTTCTGTAGAAAGGAAGTTTTTGGGAAGGGGTCATCTGGAATGGAGAAATGTTGGGAAAGAGTTAGGATTATGGAGTTGGAAGGAACCCCAACACAAGGGCCATCTAGTGTAATCCCTTGCCATGCAGGAAAACACAACTCAAGCACTGCTGTCAATCTTCCCCCGCCTGCCACTTTCTGGGCTTCGAAATTATACTTTTTGTGGCTTCCCATTCCCACCTTAACCAGAAAAATGAGAAACAACTGCACACATTAACACATGAATCCTTAGAACTGTATGCAGAGCAAAAGAAATCTCCTCAGAGGTTCTGACTCCAAGGCAATTGAGAGATTTATTGCTTTCACATCAAAATGCTAACAGACCAGCCACTTGAAAGACGTGTATCCTTACACAGTTCTTTGAAGATTTATAGCCAGGGTTAAAATTTACATCATTCTTTATTCTATTACATTCTATCCCACTCCCACAACTGTGTCAATATGCTTGAAAACTTGTAGCTTTAAAATCCCTGTACTAATAACCATGAAAGCTTACTCTTAGATGAGCCAGTTAGTCTTTACAGTAGTGCTAGATTCTTCCCTCCTGATCTCCACTCCCCCTTTTCATTTTCTTCCTTTTTATATTTATTTATTTCAAGGATTTATATCCTACCTTTCTCCCACAATGGGATTCAAGGTGGGTTCAAGGCAGCTTTTTGTACTGAAGGCAACTTTTTGTATTGAACAATTACCATAGTTATCGTTCTGAAAACAGAGAAAGAATCCTTACCCACCCAATCCTCCAGAAGTGTTAATCCATCTGGATTTGGAAAGGTCTGCTATTTTGTTTCTTTTTGGGATGCTCATTGGACCTCCTTCACACATTGTGGTTTTAGGCCCAGAATGACACTCCCACATGCAAATCTGTAAGTGATTTATTTGCTCATTGCACTTCATATCTAGTACTCTTGCAATGAAAGCGGGGTCCTTCCTGCCAAACCACATGCCACCAACTTCAATCACACAGTAGCAACATTTTCCCTGGACTCCCCTTGCCCTGTCCACATGCCCAACAAATCTCAACTGTACGCAGAGAGATCTTGCAGCATCTTTGAGACTATGGGAAAGAAGATCTAGCAAAAGTTTTTGTAGACTTGGTCCACTTCCTCTGAGGCATCAAGCAATGTAATGCTCAAGAAGGATCTTTATAATCAGACTATATATGAATAGAGGGACAACGGCAGGAGGAAGGATGTTGCCTGAGCCACTGTGGACGGAGGACATATGAATGTTGGAGGGAGTCTTTGAATGTGGTGTGTGCCGATTGGGTATCAGAAAGGAGATGTGGTAAACTGGCTAAAAATGTCCTGGTTATAGTTTGATTATAAACGTCCTTCCTGAGCAACAGTTCACTCCATGTATCTGAGGAAGTAGTCTAAGAAATTTCATGCTACAAACCTCTGTCTCAAAGGGGGTACAAAATCCCTTTGCATATGGATATTCTGGACTAACACAGCTATGTCTCTGAACTTCAAATTCTGAGATAAAGCTGTGTTAGTCTGCAAAATCAGTATGTAGTTAAGACCCATCTGAGAATGCAAAAAGAAACAACCCTTCTAGTTATGGCTACCTGCCTCCCAGCACTAATACTCTGCAAATTCTACCACTGTTCCTCAGAAAAGAATGACACAACAGAATGTGTTGTGTGCCTTCAAGTTGTTTCTGGATTATGGTGAATCCATCACAGGGTTTTCTTGGCAAGAGTTGTTCAGAGGTAGACTAGACATCCTCCTTTTTCCCACAGGACCTATCCTGCATTTCAGCCTTCTGTCCAGGAGCAATTTAGAGCGTGACTGAGAAGCATGATTTTTTAATGAGTATTTTCAGCTTTCATTTTGCAATGCCCTACATTTGTCTTGCATGTCCTACACTCAGGTCACTCTACAGCTGAGTTGGGATTCACTGGGTGCCTTGCCCTCCTTTGTGATTATGGCATCTGGTCACCCTGTTCAGAGGAGGTTTGCCTTTGCCTTCTCCTGAGGCTGAGAGTGTGTGACTTGCCCCAGGTCACCCAGTGGGTTTCATGGCTCAGCTGGGAAACGGACCCTTGTTTCCAGGGCTGTAGTCCAACGCTCAAATGACTATGCCACGCTGCCTGTTTACATATATAAAGTGAGTCATCTATTAAGAGGGGGAAGATGCTTCATCACATTAATTTCAATGGCAGCATTATTTTCAGCTTCTGGCCAGCAGTGCCGCTTCTACAAAAGGAAAGCTCCTGGACTAAAGAGGACCAAAATGATGCAGCAGTGGTTTGGATGTTGAACTGGGAGACCAGGGTTTGAATCTAGGGTTCGAATCCATGGAAACCCACTGGGTGTCCTTGGGCAAGCCACACCTTGGACTCTTTCAAACGGGAGGAATTTCTCCCAATTCCGAATGGAGCCAATGCGGATTCATGTAAATTCGCTTGTTTAGCGAATTTACCTGAACCCCTGCTCCGTTCGGAAGGCATTCGGAATTACTTCCCATTACCCGAAAATAACCCCCCCCCTTGCCTGAAATCGCGTGAGAAGTTTAAATTCGCAATAACGTTAAATCCATGATTGCATTCGGAGTGACTTCCCTTTTGCCCAAATTTGCATGAGAAGAATTAATTCGCAATAAGGTGAAACCCTAGGATTGCGTTTGGATTGCCCTTGGATTATACTTCCAATTTCCCACGTCTGAAATAGTCGTCTCTCAGCCTCAGAGGAAGGCAATGGCAAGCCCCTTCTGAACAAACCTTGCCAAGAAAACCCCATGTGATAGAGTCGCCATAAGTCAGAAATGACTTGAAGGCACTCAACAGCAACAACAACAGCAACAAATCCTGAAGCCTTTTTAGACCAGGAAAAGTCTGGAAAGGCCTGTGCCCAACCACAACCTCCCCCTTTAAGCCTGCCTGGGCACCTGGGATCCGCTTGGGGAGTTTAAAGTTTTATCCATATGTCCTGTTGTGCTCCCACTTTTTCTCCTGGATGTTTCTCTCTCTCTCTCTCTCTCTCTCTCTCTCTTCTTTCTCCATTTAAAAGAAAGATGCAAAGGGATCTTGTGGCACCTGTGAGGTGAACTGAAACAGAGAAGTTGGGAGCAGGAGCTTTCCCAGTGCCTCATTCCTCATAGACATGTTCTGAATTGATGATGATGATGATGATGATGATGATGATGATAAATATTATTTATATGCTGCCTCTCCTGCAGGATCAAGGCGGCTTACAGTATCAGATTAAAAAAACAATATAAAATACAACATCAAATTAAAATACATCCCATTAATTCCCTACCCCCCAACCATCCTTCAATAAAATAACAAATAATCAAAGAATTAAAAAATTAAAAATTCTATAGGTCTGTCTCTGGATTCCCCATGGTTTGAGTATTGGACTAGGACTCTGGGAGACCAGGGTGTGAATCCCAACCCATCTGTGGAGTGACCTGAGTCACACTCTCTCAGCCTCAGGGGAAGGCAACGGCAAACTGCCTCTGAGCAAGACAACCCCTATGAGAGGGTTGCCATAAGCCGGAAAGGACTTGAAGGCACACCACAAGATCTGGATCCTCCACTCTCCAAACCAGGCCTTTGAGGAAAGGGGCTCAGGTCTATAGGAAAGTTTTCTTCCCTTCTGGCTCGCAAGAAAGACCCCTTGGTGCACTGATTTCCCTGGTGAGGGTTTTCAATTCTCCCATCACTGAAAAGAGAGACCAAACCAAGGAGAGGATGGAGTGGAAGGCAGAGCTCTCCCAAGCAGACCTTTCCTAGGACCTGTCCTCCATGTCCACCTTCTGTCCAAGAGGAATCGCAAAAATGCCTTGCATTTGGAGTCTAAGAAGCAGGAACTGACATTTCTGAGGAGTGTGAAGTCAAAAGCTTTCATGGCTGGCATCCATAAAGTCTTTTTGTGGGTTTTTCAGGCTTTGGAACCATGGTCTAGAAGAGTTTATTCCTGACGTTTCGCTGGCATCTGTGGCTGGCATCTTCAGAGAATGCTGGCATGGAAGAGAATATATATGGCTGATGTTTCGCCAGCATCTGTGGATTGCATCTTCAACAACAGAACAACACAAACATGGGGACCATTCCTCCCTACCCAGGGTCACACACTGTATGTATGTAGAGAGAGAGAGAGAGAGAGATTTCCCCCCCCTCTCTCTCTCTCTCTCTCTATATATATATATATACTGTGTGACCCTGTGTGAATGATTCCCATGTTAATCTGTGTGTTGTTCTGTTGTGGAAGATGCAAAGCACAGATGATGGTGAAAAGTCAGCTATATATATATATATATATATACACACACACACACACACACACATCACACACATACAGTATACGTATACCCAACTCTTTTCCATGCCAGCATTCTCTGAAGATGCCAGCCACAGATGCAGGCAAAACGTCAGGAATAAACTCTTCTAGAACATGGCCACATAGCCTGAAAAACCCATATATATATATATATATATATATATATCTCGCTTTCCTTTGGCCATGCCCTCCCTTTTCCCTGGACTGTCCTCCATTGTGGAGTGCCTTGTCCTCCTTTGCAGTGAGGAGGAGGAGGAGATGGAGGTCTGGTCCTCTTGCTCACAACAAGCCACCCCCTCCTTCCCTTCCCCGCCAAAATCCTGGGGCCAAAGTCCTCCTCAGGGGAAACTTCAGCCTTCCTTCCTTCCTTCCTTCCTTCTAGATTCTCTTACCTGTGTCTCTAGGCTTCTTCCTGTTGCTGTTGAAGGGGGACCTCTCTCTCTGACTACTAGGGAAGGGAAGTGAGAAGGGAGAGGCTGCTGCTCCTCCCTGGCGCCTCCTCTCAGTCTCCTCTCCTCTCTGCTGCTGCTGAGTGCTGACCATCCATTCCCCACTCACTCCTTCCTTCCCCCCTTTTCCCCCTCCTGCGCCCTTTTCCCCGCCCTGCTTTATCTCTGCTTCCAGACTGGTGGCTTTAAGTTGGGGAAGGCTTTGGTCAGTGGTCCTCATTTGAGGGAAGCAAGGGGGACAGGAGCAGGACAGGAGGAGGAAGGCTAGGTCCAGGCTGGGAGGAAGAAGGAGACAGACACCACTTATGGCTATATGTATTTTAATTGTACTGTTCTTTTCAGGTTGTTGTATGAGCAGCTCTGGGTCCCACTTCTGGGGGGAAAGCAGGATACAAATAAGGACAACAACAACAACCCAATTATGTAGAGAGGTCTTGTGGCACCTTTTGAAGCTGACTGAAAGAAAGAAGTTGGCAGCAGGAGCTTTCCTCTCTTCTAGACCCTCATTCTACTTCCTCAGATGCATCTGAGGAAGTAGAGTGAGGTCTAGGAAAGCTCCTGCTGCCAGCTTCTTTCTATCAGTTAGTCTCCAAGATGCTACAAGATCTCTCTACGTTAATAATAATAATAATAATATCCAAATGCATCTGAGATGTAGACTGAAGTCTAGGAAAGCTACCAACTTCTTTCTTTCAGTCAGTCTCAAAAGTTGCTATAAGATCTCTCTACATCATCATCATCATCATCATCATCATGTCCAACTTCATCTGAGGAAGTAGACTGAAATCTAGGAAAGCTCATGCTGGCAACTTCTTTCTTCCATTAAGTCTCCAAGGTGCTACAAGATCTCTCTACATTATTATTATTATTATTATCATCATCATTATATCCAGCTGCATCTGAGGAAGTAGACTAAAATCTAGGAAAGCTCATCCTGCCAAATTCTTTCTTTCAGTGAGTCTCCAAGGTGCTATAAGATCCCTTTACATTATCAACATCATCATCATCATCATCATTATATCCAAATGCATCTGAAGAAGTAGATTGAAGTCTAGGAAAGCTCATCCTGCCAACCTCTTTCTTTCAGTTAGTCTCCAAGGTGCTACAAAATCTCTCTATAGTATCATCATCATCATCATTATATCCGACTGCATCTGAGGAAGTAGCCTGAAATCTAGGAAAGCCCATCCTGCCAAATTCTTTCAGTAAGTCTCAAGGGTGCTACAAAATCTCTCTAGATTATCATCATCATCATTATATCCAACTGCATCTGAGGAAGTAGACTGAAGTCTAGGACAGTTCATACTGCCAACTTTCTTTCAATTAGTCTCCAAGGTACTACTGGATCTCTCTACATCCTGATTCTACAGACTAACACAGCTATTCAACAACAACTCAAGCTCTGGAGGCAGGGTGGCCAGATGTCCAAACCGCAAAGGAGGACAAAGCACTGCAAAATGGAGGAGAAAAGCTCAGAACACTCCTAGAAATGTCAGTCCAGGCTTCTTTGTCATGCTCCAGATGTAGTACCTTTTGGAATTCTTCCTGGACAGAAGGTTGAAATGGAGGACAGGTCCTGGAAAAGAACGACCTCTGATCGCCTTGTCCTGAGGGGACTGGACCGCAGGGCCTCTGTGCTGGTCCCTATGTCATGGAAAGGCTGTCATGTAGTTAGGAATCTAGGTGGCCCAAGATTTTGTGCTGTCTGAGGCAGAGAGGCAAATGGCACCCTCCCTCTCCACATCCTCCCCAGTCAAGATGTCGAAGTATGCAGGCCTGGCCATGTTATATGGGGACATGAGACAGAATTCAGTCCCAAGCATCGCTCCATGTATAAAAAATGCACAAAGTAATGATGTAACTATGGAATTGTTCTCTTGTTATGATGCCTTCACTCCGGACCTACACTGTTGCTTTGTGCCTTCAAGTCATTTCAGACTTATGGTGACCCTAAGGCGAACCTATCATGGGGTTTTCTTGGCAACAATTGTTCAGAGGAGGTTTGCCCTTGCCTTCCCCTGAGGCTGAGAGTGTGTGACTTGCCCAAGGTCGCTCACTGAGTTTCATGGCTGAGCTGGGAATCAAACCCTGGTCTTCAGAGTTGCAGTCCAACATTCAAACCACTGAGCCACCCTGGCCTACATTGGGGAATCCTTTTTTTAAAAAAAAAAAATCCTACATTACAGAGTCCAAAAAAAAAAACTTGTCCAAAATTGGCTGGCTGAGGTGCTTACTCTACTAATCGTAGGAAAGGCCTAGGGAAAACCTGCCACAAATGTTTGGTGTGCCATCCATCCAGATGTTCATTGATCAGATGTTCACTGATCATTCTCTCTCCTGATTAGTTTGAATCCCTGCCCTCTCCCAACAGACATCCTGTTCTAGTGGTTTGAACCTCAGATTATGACTTTGGAGACCAGGGTTCGAATCCTCACTGAGCCATGGAAACTCACTGGGTGACAAATCACACACTCAACTTCAGGGGGAGACAAAGGCAACTCTCCCCCTGAATAAATCTTGCTATGAAAACCCCATGATACAGTTGCTTTAAAAGGTAAAGATAGTCCCTTGACATGAATATTTAGTTCTAACTGACTGTAGGGGACGGTGCTCATTTCTGTTTATAAGCTGAAGAGCCAGCATTGTTCGAGGATTGCTCTGGTGGTCATGTGGCCAGCATGACTGTACCATACACTGTTAACGTCCCACTTAAGTGGTACCTATCTATCTACTTGCATTTGCATGCTTTTGAACTGCTAGGTTGGCAGAAGCTGGGACTAGTGACAGGAGCTCACCCCATCATGCAGCACTCAAGCCTCGGACTGCCAACCTTCCCATCTTCTGATCATCAGAACTAGAAGTCTTAACCACTAAGCCACCACACAATTGCTTTAGGGTTTCCATAAGTTAAACATGACTTGAGGGTACCCAACAACACCTTCCCTGAGTGTGGAATTCTTGTGCCATGTTCGCATAAGACAGAACAGTAAGCACTCAGAAAAGACATTTGGTATTTATAATCATCACTTTTTGTCTTTAACATATGGTGCAAACTCAGGACTGTGACTTCCTTTATTGAACTAATCTGTCTGTAATGCAGCCTTCCTCTTTCACACAGACTTCTGCTTTGCCAAGCATTGTCATCTTTTTCAGTCAGTCATGGTGTTTTATTATATGTCCAAAGTATGACAACCACAGTTTAGTCATCTTGGCTTCTAGTGAGAGTTCAGGCCTGAATTGATTTAGAATCCATTTATTTGCCCCTTTTTAAAAAAAGCAGTTCATGGTATCTGTAGAATTCTCATCAAAGTTTCCAGCCAAGAGCTTTTTCTCCCCGGTACGTGTCCTTTTCCATTTATTTCACTTTGAATAACTGCAACAATCTATATTTTTCATTCCTCGTCATATGTCCAGACTATTCAAACTTCCTGCATTTTATGACTTCCTCATCTTCATTCATTTTCCTTAATGCTGCTTCATTGGTCACCTTCTCAATTCAAGAAAGGCTTAATGTTCTGTGATAAATCCATTTTTTTCAGTGTTCTGTTTAAAAAAATAGTCTGTGCTGAAATTCTACCTTCCATGTCACACAGAAGCCTCTCCAAATGTACAACACTGAATAATGTGCCAATTTTAACTTTTTATTGCACATTGTGGTCTTCATCTTAAAAAAATACTATTTCAGGTCATTACATCCAGGGTGGAAATGCTTTTAAGCATGCCGACTCACATCTATTTAGGACTTCATGCATTTGGGTCCATCTTATCTGAGGGACCGCCTCCTCCCATACGAACCCCTCCGCACACTCCGGTCTTCTGGGAGGAACTTATTGCAGCCTATGAAGACTAGACTGACGCAGACCTCCCAGAGGGCCTTCTCGGCTGTCGCTCCCAGGCTATGGAATGGCCTGCCAGACGAGATGCGTCTTATTACATCTTCTGATTGCTTTAAAAAAGCCTTGAAGACGCATCTCTTCCGGCAGGCCTTCCCAGAAAGTTCTTAACCTCCCGGCTCTGTTTGGGTTAAGCTCTCCCATTAGCATTTTAACATCTTGACCCTGATCTCTATGCAATGGGTTGCCGTTTTAAATTGAAATTTTTATTATGTCATTTTAATTGATGTTAGTTTAATTTAATTTTAAGGGGCGGGTGGTTGGGTATGGGTCATGTATATTTTATCTTGCATTTTTTAATTGATGTAACCCGCTCCGATTGGATACAGAGGAGCGGGCTATAAATAAAACATTATTATTATTATTATTATTATTATTATTATTTCTAGGTAACAGGATTTACCCTTTCAAATAAAGATGACATTTTTATTGCATTTTTATCAGGACATTTTGAAAGAAAACCAGGAAATCTATTTGAATCTTAGAACAGAAACTTAAATCTAAAGCTTTTCCTTATTTTCCATATTTTTTATTTTTCTAAGTTAATGAAAACAAATGTTAGTAATGTGAAAGGCATATTTTCTGGCTATTAAAATTATTTGGAGAAGTCTGGAAAGATAATGAAGAAGCAGATGAACAGATCTCTGGTTTGTCGTTCCAGTATATAAATAATTCAGGATTAGTTAGCTTTTTCTTAGTTTCAGAAAACCTGCTCCCTACTTTTAATTACAGATTGGAACAGCTATCCTTCTAAGTACTTCTTACAGAGTGAAATAATATATTTCAGTACTAAGTCACTTTTAAAAAATGTTACAGAGATACTGAATTACTGTATGTTCAGTGTTTTGAATATGAAGCAACTGACAAAAATGCAAATCTCTAATTACTTTGTTTTACATTTTAAAAAAGCAATATCTTCTATAGTATTATATTAATCAAAGATGTATGATTGTGACTGTGCCCAGCACAAGAGAAAACATGCTAGCTGCTATATGGTAAGCAAAAGGTATCAATTTTTAAATCAGTACTCCTTTCTTCAAACCATACCATATTGAAACCATACCAATAAATAGATTTTGAATGGTTTTTGCCAACTTTAATTGCCATCAAGTCAACTTCAACGTATGATGATTCCATGAATGGAAGACCTCAACATCACCCCTATCATCAACACACCTTGCTGGCTTGGGGCCATGGTTTCTTTGATTGAGTCTATCCATCTGGAATGTGGTGTTCCCCTTTCCCTAATGCCTTACCTTATCAAGTATTATTGTCTTTTCTAGTGAGTCATGTCTTCTCTTATGTCCAAAGTACAATAGTCTCAGTTTAGTCATCTTAGCAACTGATGAGTGCTCAGCCTTGATTAGAAAACCATTCATTTATCTTTTTAGCAACCCATAGTATTCATTTTATACCATGTTATCAATGGTAAAGACAATGTGGTGTAATGGTTTGAGTGTTAGACTATGATTCTGGAGACCAAGGTTCAATTCCCCACTCAGCCATGAAACCCAGTGGGTGACCTTGGCAAGTCACATGCTCTCAGCCTCAGAAGAAGGCAAAGGCAAACCTCCTCTGAACAAATTTTGCCAAGAAAACCCAATGAAAGGTTCGCCTAATGTCACTATAACTCGAAAACAACTTGAAGGCACATAGCAGCAACAACAATCAATTGTACAAATTAAACAAAGTAATAAAATGCAGTCTTATATGACCCCCCCCCCCGTCAATGGACAACCATATTGTGTCACAATCATGGCCTCTTGTCTAGAGTATAGGTTACATACACTTATATATATCACTTTTCTAAAATCTATATAGTTGATTTTTTCCCTGAAATTGTTTGGTGTGTTCCATTACCCAGCGAATGTTTGCAGTATAAACCCTAGTGCCTCTTTCTTTTCTGAACCCAGCTTGAACAGTTAGGATTTCTTACTCTATTTATGGTAAAAAGCTTTCTTGAGTATCACTTTGCTTGCATGGCAGATCAGTGAAATAATCTAATAGTTACTACAATCCCTGGTGTGTCCATTCTTTGTACTGGAATGTATATTGAGTCTTTCCAGTCTGTGGTCCTTTGTTCTGTTTCCCATATTTGTCATCAGATTTTTGTTAGAATATGAATAGATTCCTTGGAGTTTATCATATGACAGAATTTAGGAGTATACTCCAATGGCAATCCGAACGCAATCATGGGGTTTCACGTAATTGCGTACAAGTGTATCTCACGCAATTTTGGGCAATGGGAAGTCATTCCGAACGCAATTATGGGGTTTCACGTAATTGCGTATAAGAATATCTCATGCAATTTCGGGCAATGGGGGGTCATTTTTGGAAAATGGGAAGTCATTCTGAATGCATTCCAAATGCAATTAGAATTCACGTAAATTCACTAGTTTAGTGAATTTACATGAATTCGAATTGGCTCAATTCAAAATTGGGAGAAATTCCTCCCGTGTGATAAACTCCCTTTTCTATAGTTTGAAACAGATCTATTGGTATGTTATCTGATCCTGGTGATTTATTCCTCCCAAGTGCTTTGAGAGCACTTTCCATTGCACTTACTAAAATTGTGGGTTCAACTTCAAATAGTTCTTCCTTGAAGGAGTCTGTCATGGTTTCATCTCTTTTATATAGATCCTCAGAGTATTGCTGCCATTGTCATTTCATTTTGTCCTGATCATATAATATGTTCCTCTGTTGGTCACATAGCAATATACCATGGCCATAGACCACGTAAAGAAACGATTTCCACTACTACATTTAATTGGCAGTGAACTGGGAGAACTTGGTGCCAAAACCAGGGACATTGTCAGGGAAGAATGCAAAAATACACCATCTGTAACCAAAAGGAAAGAAAAGCCTTGTTAGATGGCAGAATAAACTGTTGAAACTGTTAAGGAAAAGGTGACAAAACAGGGCAGCTGTTCAGTGACTTGTGCACTGGGATGAAGAGAAGTATTATAATAATACAAAGAAATCAAGGTAATGTTAATCTATTGATTATAAATATATCAATTGATGTGATTATTCGTTTTTAAATGTAACACTCTGGAGATGTGTTCTTGCACACACACATGCACACACATGCACACATACAGAAGCAGTTTCCAGTCACTTCTTGTTTACTTCACTCCTTTAAAAACAACAACAACAACAACAACAACAACAAAACCTTTCTTGGGTCTCAGCCTCTGGGCAGGAACAAAAACATGGTGAAATTTCCCTGCAAGATCTATAGAGGTTTAGCAAAGGGCATTTTCAGTTTAAAATATGAAATTGTGGGGCAGATACAGTAGGGGATACAGACCTCTCAGATGAAAAGGATGTGCTCCCGTCCCCCCGGACATGAAGTAGTTGCCTTACTCCTTTCTCTATGAGAAGAAGGTTTATGGGTCAGAAGACAAAAGGGGGAAACCATACCACCTTTCGGTGAATGTCCACATCCACTGTTTTGCAGACCACCCATAGCTGGTCTCCCTTGTTTTGGTAGAGCCTGTTCTCAGTTCTTGGTCTTTAGGTTTGTTTAGTTTTGTTTCCCTCTTTTCACACTTAACATCTGATCTTGGAAAACATGGTTCCCTTGCACACTGTAGCTCAAAGAAGAGGAAATTGGGATGTGCTGGTAAACCAAGAAGTGATTTGCAGTAGATTTCTACTGCAGTAATAATCTTCCAATTGTGTAAAAAATTGTAAGTAAAATTGTAGCTTTTTAAAAAGTCTCTGTTGGTTGGCCTTGTGCACTTCTCTCTCTGCCTTTGTGTTTTTCATGTGTAAACATCTGTTGGTTACCTCTGTTCAAGATTTTATGAAGCTCTGCTGTCCCATTTTAGACTTCTGAGGGGTTTCCAATTTTGATTACTTTTTAACTCTGTCCAAATGCAGCACTAAGGAGTGAATATAAAGGGGACAGTGGCTGTAGGCAGACATCTAGTGCCATAATTTTTTTGGTTAGTTTATTTATATCCCACTTCTCTCCAAAAAAGAGGAAAGGAAAGAAACCAAGGTAGTTCACTACATAGATTAAAACAAACCTAAATCAAATCTTTTTTTTTTTTTTAAGAAAACAGACTGAAAGTTACATAAACAAGATACAGTAAGTGGAAACTGTTACGGATTGCTTTTTTACTGACTTTAACCTAGTAGATTAGCCTGAAGTCAAGTATATATATATATTTTCTTTCTTGTCTCAATGACATATAGAATGAAAAAGAAATACCGTAATTGTACTTTGTACTTTATATTAGGTATCATAATGTAAATACTGAAAATCAGTTAAAAAAAAAAAAAGACTATGAAACAACAATTGTATTTATCAGACGGGAGGAATTTCATGGAGCCAATTGGAGCCAATTTGGATTCACGTGAATTTGCTAGTTTAGCAAATTTACGTGAATTCCAATTACGTTCGGAATGCATTCAGAATGACTTCCCATTACCCGAAAATGACCCCCCCCATTGCCCAAAATTGCATGAGATGCTTTAATATGCAATAATGTAAAACCCATTATGCATTTGGAATGACTTCCCTTTTCACCGAAATTGCATGAGATACTCTAATACGCAATAACATGAAATCCCATGATTGCACTCAAATTGCCATTAGATTATACTTCCAATTTCCGTCGTCTGATAAACTCCAATGACAGCAACAAAAATAGAGAATCCCACTAAAATCAGCACTAATTTAAAACATCTTCAAAGCATTAAAACATAACAATGATACCTGTTCAGTATAAACATACCCATTCAAAGACTCTGTGCATCATTGTCCCAGCATGGATTGGTTCCCACACACTTACTTGTAAATAAAAGAAGAAAAGAAGGCTCAGCTGCATACCCCATATTTATTTATTGTAATAGTTAATCCATCAAATGTAGCTTTTCATTCATATTCAAGCTTGGGAGAGCAACACAGGCACTACCAGCTTTTTCTCATTTTATGTTTTGGGCTGAGACAAAAAGAACAACAAAGAGATGGAAAAGAATATGAAATATTGGGACCTACGGACTGAGCTTTAGCACCTTTGGGAAAGCAGCTTTCAGATTCCAGTAGTGATAGTTGCTCTGGGAGCAATTAAACAGCCTGATAAAACATCTGAATGAAACCACCATAGATGGGATCACAATAGCACAATTTCAGAAAGCAATACTGCTTGTAATGTGCCACATTATCCAATGATTCTTCAAAACTTCAATCAGCAATACCTGGTAGCATTCAGAGATATAGCCATGTCAGTCTGAAATATCAGTATGCAAAGGGATCTTATAGCACTCGTGGCAGTTCTCTGGATTCCCCTCCCTTCTCTTGCCCGAGCCTGATGGGACCCCTTGAGACCATCCTTTATCTAAAGAACTCCTTGCCACCACTTGATGCTTAACTCCTCCCACTTCAGCAACACATCAGGACATTGCTGAGGAATTTAAAAAAACTCTCCTCAGAACCATCTTGAACGTTTGTGCTTCTCCCCAACTGTCTCATTGCATAGTCACTGTTTTATCACCTCTGTGATGCTGCCTCATTAAAATGTAATGGTACCTCTTCACACATATTAACCCTTTATTATTTGGGAAGAAGGCTCTGATAAATGAAGGGACTCCCATTTATCTCAGAACCTTTGAGACTAACTGTGTGGAAGAAGTTGTAGCATAAGTTTTGTGGACTTGGAGGCAAGGCAGATGGCTGGAAAGGAGCAGCCACTCTGGCCACGATCAGGTTGGGACCGTGGCGACTACACAACCCGCTCTTAAAGTGGGCCGCTGCCACAGGTCTCAACCTGTGCCACACAAGAGCTGGATTAAAATAGTTCCATTTTAATCTGGTCCTTTGGACCAGAGGGTGGTGTCAGAGTGGCTTCTGGCTGCTTTGGGGGCATGCACTGTTTAAATGCTACACCCCCAAAGCAGCCAAAAGCCACTTATTTTGGTCTGTGTCTTTTGGGTCTCTTTCGCCATGCATCTGAGGAATTGGACCAAATCTGTGAAATGTTATGCTACATTATGTTGATTTATGTAGGCTACAAGATCCCTTTGTACTGGTAGACGATCTAAATGCCAACCACAACAATATACTGGGGGGCAAAGAAAATGAGAAAAGGGATAAAGAAGGGGAAAGGCATAATTGTAAACACATTTAAAAGTGTGTCCCGTATTTCCACTTAAGACTGAAGTGGGAAGCCTAAATATAAACCAGCTTCTCTTTTAAGCGAACAAGCTTTGGCTCTGCTTGTGCAGGTGGGACTTAGCTAACACATGAAAATGGGTCGACATGATCTAGATTATTTTAGGCTCCATAAGAGCTCATATATTTCTCTAGGACATCATTTTGTTTCAGTTTGCCTCTGACTGCATGGCTGTGTGTGTGTATGTGTTTGGGTAATGAGATCTTGTCTGTTTCACCTTCAACGGGAGAGGAGAAGAAAGCAAACTTTTCAGAGAGGTAAAGTACCACTTCAGCAGTGGAAATCAAAAGGCAGCAGTAGATTAACGTTGTAAACCAGACTGAAAATGGAAGCCACTTCTGTTGGCAGACTGTAACATATGCATAGGCAGCCCAGAGGGAGTATTACTCATGGCATCTCTAACTGACCAAAGTGCAAACACGTATCAACCAGCAAAAGAGAAAACATGTTCAGGTTACAACTCTTCTTGAATCTTATTGCTTTGCTAAAGGGTGGTGTCTTGCCTTGGTCTAGCTGCAGACCACCTCATGAAACCACAGCCACTCTCACCCTCCAACCAGACTGGCAGGGAACTGAAGGGAAATGCATGGAGAAGTTACATACCCCAGCTTTCCATTGGATGTTGCCATGACATTTAAAATGGAATCATAGTACTATAATTGTGTGTTGTGAAAAGGCCCACTGTCGAGGGCCAAGCTCTTGGATACAGCTGTATCTGCTCCGATCGAAAAGATATGGATTCACAATACTCATGCCATGAGGCAGGAAAAAAGTTGTCAAAGCAAGACTGGTATCCCATGAGCAAGCTATTGTAAGACAGACTTTTCATTTTCAAGAAAAATCATTTCCATCAACTATGGTTGCCAGGTAAAATAATAGACAGGACTCTTGTCCCTCTTGTGTAAATAAAAAATTTCAGCAGGCATTCAACAGTAATTTCAACCTAACAACACTGCTTTCACACCACAAATAAGCAGCACCTTCAGTCAGAAGTGGGGAAAAGATCTGTCACATATTTTAGGGATGCTAATATCAATCAATATCAAAAAGACAGCATGGCATAGTGGTTTCAGCATCAGAATACTACTCTGGAAGCCAGGGTTCAAAAGCTGGCTTGGCCATGTAAACTGACTGGATAACCTTGGGCGAGCTACATTCTCTCAGCTTTAGAGGATGGCAATGGCAAACCCTCTCTGAAGAGACATGCCAGGAAAGGTTCCCCTTAGGGTCGCAATGAGTCTGAAATGACTTGAAGGCACACAGCAACAACATAAACAATTTAAAGAGTGCTGTAAGTAAAGTCTCATACAAGACCACAGCAATGGCTGCTCCTTCCTTTTCAAAGGGCACCTCCAGGCACAGAAGGTATACAAATGCTGAAGTTAGAAATTTCTTTGACATGGTGGCATCTCTATCCAAATTTAGACAGAGGAATGCTTTCTGTAGAACCCAGCATCAGAGTTATTGTGACAAGTGCAATTTGGCTGGGTTGGGGCAGACATTGCATGGATCAGTTGGTGGAAGCTCAGCGGTCTGTCTGTGCATCTGGTCCCTGCATCAGCCAACTGGAACTTTAGACAGCAAAACTTTTTCTACAGTATGTTTTGATCAGAACAGGCAGGGTGACTGTGAAATTGTACATTTCTAAACAAGGGTGTTCTAGGTCCCTTTCGCTATGAAGTGAGATTAGGCATCTTTTCCAGATGGGCCAAAGCCACAATGAAATCTGCTGTGGCACAATATCTGAAGGGCATTTCCAACAGACAAGCAGATTATCTCAGCAGGCATCTGATCAAACCAGGGAAGTAGAGTCTCCCTGAGGAAGTTTTCAATCAAATTTAGAGTAGGTTTAGAGAAGCAGAAGTAAACACGTTTGAACTACAAACTCTCAAGTATTATTGCGCCAAAGGCCAGGATGCTCTAATGTTTTCTCATATGAAAAAACTATTGTCTGTTGCCTCCTTCAGTTGACTGCCTAGCAGATCTTTGCATTATTATTATTATTATTATTATTATTATTATTATTATCTGTCAATGTCTAGTAGTTTATGCTAAACTAGCCCTTTAAAGGTTTATGACCAGTCTCAACTGTCTTTTTCTGTATGCCTTTTCACTATGGTTCCACCCATCTTGCATAACTATGTAGCTGTGTTACAGAAGCCTGGATCATGTACTCTTTCAGTGTATTTGTGGAAGTGGATTGTAATCCATGACTAAGCACAAAATAAATATGTTGGTCTTTAAAAAGCCATCCTCTTACTTTCATATGTGCCTCTTCCTAGAATTGGAGGACCTAAAGATAGTAGTACATGAGTTGGTAGCCTCAAGGCGGGACTTCTGCAATATGCTCTACGTTGCCCTACCTTTGTACCAAGTCCAGAAACTCCACCTGGTTTAGAATATGGCAGCCAGACTGATTACGGGTAAATCCAGGAGTGATCATATTACACTGATCTTAAAATCACTCTAATGGTTGCCAATTATTGTCCAGACAAATTACAAAGTGTTGGTTATTACCTTTAAAGTCCTACATAGTTTGTATCCAGGTTGCCTAAAGGACCACCTTCTCCCATACAATCTGTCCTATACAGTCAGGTCCTCTGAGAAATGATTGCTCCAACTAGCCAGGGCTAGACTGATAACAGTTTCCCAGCATACGTTTTTGTCTGCTGCCCGCAGACTGTGGAATGACCTGCTGGAAGAGATACAATAGCTTTAAAAGCTAATGGCATTTAAAACAACATTAAGGACACATATCTTCTGGCAGGCCTACCCACTCAATTTATTCATGGCTTTTTAACTGGTATAATGTACACATATGAGTGTATTTTAATGGTTTTATAGTATTGTATTTTAACTGTTCAGAATGGAGTCAAGAAATCAGAAGAAGATTAGGAATGAAAGAACTAGACAAACTCCAAAAGTGCAAAGATATACAGCAGAACAATAAAGTTGGAATCATTCAAGTCATTGTACTCCCTATTACCACATATGGCTGAGAGAGCTGAACAGTGAAGAAAGAAGATAGGAAGAAAATTAATTCATTTGAGATGCGGCTCTGGAGAAGAGTGCTAAGGATACCACGGACAGCTAAAAAGACAAACAAATGGGTCCTAGAACAGTGCAAACCAGAACTCCCTCTGGAAGCCAAATGACTAAATTGAGGCTATTGTACTTTGGCCACATAATGAGAAGGCAGGACTCATTAAAAAAGACAGTGATGCTAGGGAATGTGGAAGGGAGTAGAAAGGAAGGAAGACTACATGCCAGATGGATGGACTCAATCAGGATGACCATGGCCCTGAGTCTGCAGGACCTGAGCAGGGAGGCAAAGAATAGGGGGACTTGGAGACATCTTATTCACAGGGTTCCCTTGAGCTGAGATCTACTCGAATCAGCTAACAACAAATTTTATCTGCTCGTATTTTCTTTTTCTTTTTAAATTGTGTTTTGTATTTTATCGTGGTGTACTCCACCTCAAGCCTTGAAGAGAAGCAGGAAGTTATTATTACTATTATTACTGTTATTAGGAATATACTAACAATGATAGCTTTAAGAAAAAGTTGATCTCCATTTCATACCAAAGTGTGGTGTAGTGGTTGGGGGCTCCTGTCTTTCCCAATTCAGCTCCTGCCCAGATGGATGAGACTACAACTTTCATATCAGTTAGCATGGTCAAATGACCATCCTTGTAGTCCAGAATTGCAGGGGGAGAGGCACTCAGTTGGGGGAAAGCAGAATGTTGGATTATGACAGGGAGACCTGAATTCAAATCCATGCTCAGCCAGGCTTTTCAAACTAGAGCTGTAAACTATGTTTGCATTGGAAAAACATAGACTAAGGAATAAGAAACACAAACAAATGTCCTCTGAGTTGTGCAGAATATCATCCCCTCTACAGGTTGCACATCTGGGATCTGGGAACAGGGGATTTATTTATTTACTTACTTGCTCAGAGGGCAAGCTTGAGCCTCTGTGCTCTGTGGCTAACTACCATCACTCCCCATAATGGGAGCTCTGCAAATTTACTGATTGCAACTTCTTGCTTTCCTTATTGGGAAGAAAAGAGAAACCTCTTGCCTTCTGTATATTTTGGCCACAATCCCTTATTGCTGGAAATGCCAAATGGGCCTTTATAGCAATAACAATAGAATTTATAGTTCTAGACTGCTTCATAATGAATTTAGCACTCTCTAAGTAGTTTAGAGTCTGTGAGCCAATTGCTCCCAACAAGCTGGGTGCTCATTTTACCAGTCTATGAAATGATGGAAGGCTGAGTCAACCTGAAGCCCTCTGGGCTCGAACTCACAACGTTGTGGCTGCAGGACCGGCATTTAACCAGTGGGCCACCAGGCCTCCTTATGGCAACTGGAGGCCAGAATATCTGAAGGGCAAAGTTTCCCCACATCTATTTATTTTATTTTATTTATACCATGTCGATACCCAATACGAAACCAAAGGAATCTTACAACAAAGTTTAAACAAGATGCAGTTAAAAACCTGGTAATAGAAAACTTTTTGCAAATAAATAATTTTGTATTAGAAAAACCTTTTTCTAAATTAAATATGAAATATTAATATAAAATAAATAATAAATAGATAGAAATAAATAAATTTAACAATGTAGCATACACAACCCATTAAAAGCCTTTTGCACAATCTCCTAATAGACAAAGGCCTGTATAAAGATATTTACCTGTCAGTGAAAGGGGGGAAGAGTGGGGCAGCCTAGCCTCCCATGGGAGGGAATGATACAGCCTTGGAGCAACCACCAAGAAAACCATATCATAGGACCTTATCAGACATTGGAAATTGGAAGTATAATCTAATGGCAATCCGAACGCAATCATGGGGTTTCACGTTATTGCGAATTAAAGTATCTCACGCAATTTCGGGCAAAAGAGAAGTCATTCCGAATGCAATCATGGGTTTTACGTTATTGCAAATTAAAACATCTCACACAATTTCGGGAAATTGGGGGGGGGGGTCATTTTCAGTTAATGGGAAGTCATTCTGAACGCAATAGGAATTCACGTAAATTCGCTAAACTAGGCGAATTCACGTGAATTCGAATGGCTCCAATTGGCTCCATTCACAATAAAGAGAAATTCCTCCCGACTGATAAGGTCCATAGGAACATGGCAGAATAAAGCACGAATCATAGGTACATTTAGGAAAATACTTCAACTAGGTATAGCCCAATTAGGCAGGGCTGCTCATTTTAGACTACCGTATCCATTCCACCCCAGAATGAGGATGTCAGGAGGTCTGAAGGTTGCTTGCATGCTGATGTGTGAGCAGCAACTATGGAAGGATAAAAACATGGGAGAAATGCTCCCCACACTCATTAGAGGGAATTTAGAAGTGTGTTGGGGCATTAAAAACATTGCAAAAAAGTTTTTAAAATACTTAGACCTCTGGGGGCTGGGCCCTCCACATATTAGAGGGTATTTGGAGGGGGGATTTTTTTTTTAATGAAAAAAATATTTTTTGCAAACTACCCCTAAAGGGCCTGGAGGCCACAAAAATGGCCATGGAAGCCACATGTGGTCCATGGGTAGCACTTTGCCTACCCTGATCTTGCAGTTCATAGTGCCTGGAGTTGTCCTTCGACAGCAGAGAACAAGGAAGGTTTCATCCCCCATTTTTGAAAATACAGGCCCCACCACATTTGTGGGGTTTAGCAACCCTCCCCACAAAAGTGGGGGGAAAGTAAATGTTGTTGTTTTTTAAACTTGAAAGAACTCTTCTCTAAAAATCTCTCGGTCCTTCAGAATGTCTTTATGGCTAACTTCCGCCAGAAGTGCTCTGGAGGATGCAGAGATTCCTACAGAAAACATATTATTCAAGTCTGCAAATATCAAATTCACAAAAGGGAGACCAGAGAATGTGGGGAGCCAACTGTATACAACTTGAAGTTATTCAGAACTATCTTGATCCTGGACAAAATATGCCTGTTTCTTTAGGAATGGAAAGCAGAGGCAATCTATCCAAACCCTATATCGGGATATTGGAGGTCACACAAACTCAGGCGCAAAATAGGTTGTAAACTTTGGAGAAAACAGATTTCTTCACTTATTTTATTTTATTTTAAATATATTTGTGTATTGCCTCCCAACCCACATAGATTCCAAAGTGATGAACAAAGAAAAACAAAAACAATACAGAATATATATATATATATATATATATATATCTTTTTAAACTACCTGGAACAGCTGCACTGGATGAGATTGAGCTGATATAACAGAGGCAGCAAAGAATTATTTCTTTGCTTCCCTCACTACTGCAGAGTAGTTTTTAAAATAGGCCTTAACTCATGCTCAATAAGATTAATCCCGAAAACCAAGGATCTTATGCTCTGCACCCAAGTAAAGGAGGCTTGGAGCATCTGTGCCAATTGACCGGGTCATCTCCCTATTCCACAGATGAACCAGGGCATCAACAGAGTCACAAACCCTAGCATCTGGAAAATCCCCCAGGGCTTTGCAGGAATCCCTTTAGATCCATTAGTCTCTGGGAGCAGACCATTTTAATGGGTTCACCACCCCTGCGCAGGTTAAAGAGTTCATCAGGCAAAGTACTGGAGGCTGGGGAGGGAAAGGAAAGGAAAGCAAGCAAGCAAAACAAAAGTCTCATCCCCATCATCCCTTAAACTGTGACAGAGCATGAATAATTAACAGACAGTCAAATGTAAAGCTACCAGGTGATGTACTGCTGTTAGAGGCAAACTACTTAATCTGTATATTAACAAAACGGTAGATGGTTTCAGATGCTTTAATTGTTAAAAACCAAAACTATCAGTAGAAGTGATGTATGTATTATGAGACTTTTATCACATGAGGTAGTAAATCAGAATTAAATCAAAATATTAGAATATTTGGCCAGAACTTATCACATGACATCATGTCTATTCAGTTGCTGCTTTGCATTTCCATTTTCTAGTGCCCAGGTGGCAATAATAATAATAATAATAATAATAATAATTGTTAAATGTGCATAAATACGTGCACATGCACTGAAATCCTATACACGGTTGCTTGAGTATAACTTATTCCCAGGTAAGCATCCAGCCTTGTCTCATCACTCTATATTTTTACATATATTGAGTTCTTTCATATCAGAACATGTTTAGTATGTTCTCCTGGTAAACTGTGTGTTTAAAATTATATATATATATATATATATATATATATATCAAAAATAGTAAAGGGTTGATGAAGAATATTCACAGGACTATATAACATTCTTTTCTTTCCTGGCAATGTTATTTTGCAACTCACACATGTAAGGATTGCAATTCTGCTTCAAAATTGACCTGAAAATATAATTGAATGTTGTGGGTAAAGCACAAGTTGGAGGGTGTTACATTGAGGCTAGTGATTAATTAAGATGCTTGATGTATCCGTCAATTAACATATACAGCATGGAGAGCCTTTTCATGAAATTACATTATAAAATGAGAGAGAGAGAGAGAGAGAGAGATGTCAGAATCTCCTTACCCCAGCCATCACATCCATCATATAGAGATCCCATTACCTCTGAACTCAAGCTATACTGTTCTGTTGCTAGCCAAATCACATTTTTTTTATTAACAGGGATGCCTGATATATTAGAGAGTGCTGGCTGGAACATAGTAGTATATATTGCAGGCACCAATCTAACAGCATCTGTGATACTCTTGAAAAGAAACACAGATGCATCAATGCACTACAGGATTTTTTATGACCTTTTAATGTAATTTTAATAGACATTAGCATCTAGACTAGCAATGAGCGATATGTAGACCTCCAAATGTTGTTGACCTTAAATTCCCATAATCTTTCATTGGATATGATGGCTAGGAATGATGAGAATTGCAGTTCAACACTGTTTGGAGAGCCACAGGTTGTGCAGCCTTAGGATTAGCACTCCTGTGATCTCCTACTCTTTAACAAACTTCAAAAACAATTACTATTTGTATAGTTTTACTGGCAATTGGATTACTGTATATGTACAATGTGGAGTAGTGGTTTGAGCACTGGACTACAACTCTGGAGACCAGGGTTTGATTCCACCCTCAGCCATGGAAACTTGCTGGGTGACTTTGGGCAAGTTACACACTCTCAGCCCCAGAAAACCCATGATAGGCTCATTTCAGGGTCACCCTAAGTTGGAAATGACTTGAAAGCATACAACAACTATAGCATGGCCTTGAGTAACCTCTGTTACAGAAAGTGATTGGCATATAATATAAATGAAATAAATAACTATGTGATCACAAAAAATTGCCAAGTACCAACAAAGCTACCAACAAGACTACTGTTACCCACCACCCCACACAGAATTAGTGTGGTCCAGTCCAGTCTTCTTTTTTTCTGAAAATATATCTGTGGAATCTGTCTCAGAATACAAAGACTGTAAATACATATTTAATACAGCACACACACCCCAAATCCATATGTTAAATTAATTTGCATGCACAGATGCAAAATTAGAAATTATTTGTAAAGTTAAAACAGAATGATTAAATATGTAACCTGAGAGGAGAAGACTCTCCAGGTGTCTTCCTGCTGAGTCTGCTATCTAGGCCCTTAATGTGGGTGGGCAACATCAAGAGCTCCCTCTTTAAGGTTCTTCATCTTTAAACCAGATGTTGACTGGCTGGCCCTTCAGAGGACTTTCCTTTGTACATAAAATAAAATAAAAGGGGGGGGGGATATCTGGCCATTGAGTTGTAACAAGTATAGTACATACCAACAAATGTGACCCATATAAAAGTGTACTAATATTAATATTAAGGCAGCCACATATTACCAGTACACCTCTGGGGTTGAAACTGAAGGAATTTGGAAATTATAAAAACATTGAGTATTTAACATGACCAGCATAAAAGCATCCTTAGTACAGTGGCACTTTTTCATCAACTTTCTAACCTCCAGTTATGGCATGATTTTAAAATCGCCATTATCTTATGAATAAAAAATCTACTTTCCTTCATATGTCTTAGGCAATCTGCCCCCTTTTCATTAGATTTGCATTTATAAACAGGCTGGGCACAAGTTACAAATGAAATTACATCTGTGGTTAGGAGCAAAATAATAGACACCTTCCAATCCTATAATTCTAATTTGTTTCCTGAAAACTCTACATGTGCATATGCTGTAAATAAATGCATCTGATTTATCTGTCTGTCTTGCCTAGTGAACATAATACAATAAAATGCTCAAAGCAGTTGGCTTTCCTCCTCCTCCTCCTCCTCCTCCTCCTCCGAGTCAGTGTATGTGTGTGTGTGTCCATGTACATGTGTAAAAACACCTTTTGGTTCTATCTACCTTACACCCCTGATTTTTCAGCATCAGTTGACATTTCTGGTGACAGAATAGCCCTGTTTACTGTCCCTGTGTGACACTGAAATACTGAAATTATTTAGAAGTGTATGTCTTTCCTTCCACAGGAAAGTAGCGTTCTTATGAGTCAGTGACACTGAAATACTGAAATTATTTAGAAGTGTATGTCTTTCCTTCCACAGGAAAGTAGCGTTCTTATGAGTCAGTGACTGGCACAATAAAATGTCAACAAAAGGTGAGAAGAAAGGCAAGAGATTTTTAAAAATATATTATTATTATTATTAATAATAATAATTTTACTTTGCAGGATATATGCATTGCTTGTGGGAGGCATTAGGTTTTAATGTGAGGTACTTTTTATCTTTACATGGAGCCAGAATGATGCAATTCAGGAGATTATCGCACTGCCTTTCCTCCCAGCCCAGTGTGGACTGAAACTTTTGAAAACTTTTTAAAAATGAGTGTTATTTCACATCTCTGTGCCCAATCCAGAGGGATCACGTACCTGATCTGTTCTTCTCTGGCACTATTTGAAAGAATGGGACTTTGAATTTGAATTTGAAAGTATGGGAGAAGTATGGATCAGGTACAGGATGTCAAGATCATGTATGTGAAGCCTCCAGACTGGGCAGGGAGGTGTGTGATAACACCTGTTTTTTAAAAAGGTTTTCAAATGTTTCAGCCCACACTGAGGCTGGAAGGAAAGGAAGTGTAATAATCTCCTCACTGGTAGTCTGCACTGAACAAAAGAAATGACAAGTCTGTGTCTAACTAAATGTTTGATCAATAAGCACTTTTGAGTACCAGCTGCTAATACTTGCATTTTAGCACAGTTAGTTTTTGCCTGGGAGAAAATGAAAGACATTTTAAAATGTCTTTGAATGGGTCCTCTTGTGTCAGTCAGAAGGACAAGGTCAACTAATTACTATATGAGTTTAAGAGCAAATGCAAATATGTGAAGTCGAAGGTTTTCATGGCCAGCATCCATTGTTTTTTGTGGGTTTTTTGGGCTATGAGGCCATGTTCTAGATGTTTTTTTCCCCCATCTTTCAACAGCAGCAATGCTGGTATGGAAGCAAGTGAGGTATATACACTATTGGTTTAGGGAAAGTGATTTGCATTTAATGTGTCCATTGTTCTGTTGCTGAATGGCAAGGCCTCAGGTTGTCTATTTAATTAATGATCCATTGTCTGCTGGGAAAAACCCCTGACCCTGGATGGTTTTCATTTGCATTTGCTGGGTCTTGATTTTGGTGTTTTTCAGGACTGGTAGCCAAACTTTATTTACTTTAAGGGTTTCTTCTTTCCTGTTGAAGTTGTCCAGGTGTTTATGGATTTCAATGGCTTCCCTGTGCAATCTGACCTGATAGTTGTTGGTATGGTCCAGAATTTCCGTGTTTTGAAACAGCATTTTATGCCCATGATGGTTTATAATGTGATCTGCTACTGTGGATTCTTCTGGCTGACCCAGTCTGCTGTGTCTATCGTGTTCCTTGATTCATGTTTGAACACTGTCTTTTGTGGTCCTTATGTAGACTTGTCCATAGCTGCGGCCATGAGAGGGTCTCTCCATGAGAGGGTGTCTACTCTCTCCTTTGCTGAGCACAGCATTTGCTGGATTTTCATGGTCAGTTTATAGACCATTTGGAGGTTGTGGTTCCTCACCACTTTCCCTAGTCTGCCTGTGACTCCTTTGAGGTATGGTAAAAATATATACAGAAAACCTACACACACGGACAGATACCTACACAAGAACTCTAACCATCACCCAAGACAAAAACAAGCACAATAAAAACACTGGTAGACTGGGCAAAAAGGATCTGTGAACCCAACTTCCTGGAAGATGAATTGAAGCACCTAGACTGGGCTCTACAGGCTAATGGTTACTCCAGCTCAGACATCAGAAGAGCTGCCAAACCCAGAAGAACCCATAGAAGTGAAGACAACCACCCACCCAAAGGGAAGGTGTTTTTACCATACATCAAAGGAGTCACAGACAGAATAGGCAAAGTGGTGAGGAAACACAGCCTCCAAATGGTCTACAAACTGACCAAGAAAATCCAGCAAATGCTGTGCTCAGTGAAGGACCATGCCAACAACTATCTGGTCAGAATGCATGAAATCCATAAACATCTGGGTAACTTCAACAGGAAAGAAGAAATCCTTAAAATAAACAAAGCTTGGCTACCAGTCTGAAAAACACCAAATTCAAGACCCAGCCCATGCAAATGAAAACCACCCAGAGTCAGGGGGGTTTCCCAGCAGACAATGGATCATTAATTAAATAGACACCCTGAAGCTTTGCCATTTATTTATTGATTTGATTTCTATCCTGCTTTCTGCTTTTCTCCCCTAAGGGACAAAAGGTAGTTCACAAAAAAATCTAAAACCATAATACAATAAAACAAAACAAAACAAAACATAAGAGACCAGGTGGCACAGTGATTAAATGCCTGTACTGCAGCCACTTACTCACAAACCATAAAGTTGTGAGTTCAGTACTAACCAAGGGCTCAGGCTCGACTCAGGCCTGCATCCTTCTGGGGTCACTAAAATGAGTACCCAGCTTGTTGAGGGCAATTAGCTTACAGTTGTAAACCACTTAAAGACTGCTTAGGCGGTATGAAGTATCATATAAATGAAGCTGCTGCGAAACTATTAAAATATCATCTAAAAACAGTATAAAATTACAGACATTAAAAGCACACTAAAACCGTGGTATCCACCCTATATAATAAACACCCAGGGCATCCAGGCTCAGAGTTGAGTCCAGGAGCACACCTGAGCTGCGAGCTTGAGATTTCAGGGGGAGTGTATGCCATCCAGCACAGGCTGGATTCAACAACAGAACAATATACATATTAACATGCAAAACTCTTCTAGAACATGGCTTCATAACCCAAAAAACCCCACAAAAAAACCTATAACTTCAGATATGTTTGGGTATTTCAAATCATTGGTAGCTTTAACTTTAACAGTGTTTCAATATGTATTATACATATAATCTAAGACATAAGGCTTGAAGAGTTCAGACAGACTCACTGGTCAATAGAGCATTGCAGTTTTAAATAAATGCACCAAAACTTAATCAAGAGTATCTTCATGGATTTTAAATCCCCATGTTGCTCATGGAATTTGCCCTTGGTTGCTCTTTTTTTTTAACTTCAGAAATAGCAAGTGCAGCACCAGCAAATTGGATTGGGCCCCTGGGGAGGCATGCAGGGGAGCTGCAGCTTTTTCCCCTCACTGCAATTCCAGTCTAGATATTAAAGTGCTTGCCATTCCCAGAATGTCTCAGAAACCACAAATACAGAAGGCAGCACACCACCATCTTTCAAACACAAGAGGGAGAGGCACTACACCCAGGCCAGATAAATTACTAAATGCTAAACTGAGGTACAGGTGTCCTTGCAGGAAGCATCCATAAATATCTCAGCAGTTCTCTTCCAGATTTAGTACTGAGAGCCCTCTCATCTATTGGTACTACTCTCTTCTGTCCCTGTTTTGTCTTGACTTTGGACTATGCATGGACTACTTTGTTTATTCTCTGTTGGCTCCTGTACTTGGACAGTCCTACTTGGACTCCTAGACTGTCTAACAACAACCCTTGTGCTTCTTCTTGTATTCTACTTTAGATAATCTTTGGCTCACTGCAATTTGACTGATAATTTGACATCTTCTACTTGCTTCCTTGATCACATGCTGTCTTCTGTTCAAGACATTTTGCTACATACGTAAGTATACCTAAAGTTACATAATGTAGAACATGATAGAGGATTTTTAAATCATATTTGACCAAAAACAAAACAAAATGAAACAAAAAACTCTACTTCAGAAATCTAATATGTTTATTTAACCTTACTGTTCTCAAAAATGCCGTCCTAGCATTTAAAAAAAAAAAAGCATATGCCATTTTCATATCTCTTCAGCAAGAGATAAAATATTCCACCTCATTCAACATCCCAGTGAATCTACACAGCTGTTTTGTAGGGCAATGGAATGGATGCAAGCCACCTTCATCTGTGTCCTGGGTGCAAGGCAGGATAGAGACAGACAGACGGGTAGGTAGATAAATAAATGAATGAATAAAAAACAGACAAAAGTAGAGGAAGCTAAAATATCCTCCTTTTAAAATTAGGGAATTATGGCTGGAATCCTCTTGGTGGTGTTGTAAATTGAACTCCAACAGTATTTAGCATGGTTTTCTTTTTTTAAAAAAAGGCAACAGACATTACTTTAATCTGTTTTTTTCAGTCTTTTTACTCCCCACCAGTTCATTTGACTTTCAGCTATTTATGGATCCTGAAAACTGCTTTATTTTTTAATCATGAAGCAGGTAGAGTTGGATGCCGGACTGTATCCATATTGTATTCAGATCTGGAAGGTTTTTTTGGATAGATATCAGATACTGAAACACCATGACATATAACCTGCAGTGGGAGCAAGCAAATTCATTTTGGGCATCCAGCACAGTCATCAGCATGAAGTTATTAACTGTATTAATATACAGCGTTTCTGCGCTACAACTGTGCACATGTTACAATCCAGTGAATAAAAACTGTGTTAGCTTTCTTTCTTTATTTTATTGATGTCTGTAGGCCCACTGAGCACTTATGCCTATTTTATAAAAGCTTATCATGAAACATGAAAACGAACGAAGCTTCAATCTGAAACTCAGATTTGAGAGAGAGAGAGAGATGTATGTTCTATTTTTTTTCTTCAGTAGACCAGTTCTTCCCCACAGTTTGTTATCTAATTTTTTGTTTGTTTGTTGGCCCCCTGGAAAATAATTTAATGACACAGTAAAATAATGCTGCTGGGCAATGTTCACAAGATGATGAGATAGGAATCAAGTTACACAGTTCTTCAGGATGAATGTTAAAACCTAGGTGTGTCAAAAATGAACCTGTTGCAATGGCTGATGATTTATAATTAGAATAACTGCAGGGAAAGTTTACCAATCCTTCTGTTTTTCCAATTAGAGCATGATAAATTAATAATGTGTCTACTCAGAAATGAATCCAATGAAGGTCTATATGTGTGGGCAGAATACCATGGGCCACCCCGTGGTATCCAACTGGCAGTTTTTGTCCCATTTCTGTGATGGGAAGGTATTCACATGCCTGCCCACTGCTGTGCCATGGAGCCACCACTGTTGTACACCCCTTACCTGCCACCACTGTTGCATCCCATGGGAAGGTCCCTGGCATTGACTTCTGTAAGGATGGAGATAGGGCGGCTACACCCATGTGGCCAGACCCCAACTTCCAACATCACAGGCCATGACTGGACTCTTCACAGTGGACATGATGGCAATGCCAGGTAAGGGGCCACAGGGCCACAAACAGCTGGCCTTTTAAAATTGCATTAAGGGCCTTTTGAGGCAGGGTCAGTCCAGAACTAGAGGACCAGTGTCTGGATTGGCTGATCCTTGCCCAGGGCTATTGCCTATGTTATCCATACAGGATGATATCAGGCTGGGGAAAACATGGGCTTTTTAGTTTATGCATTCAGCCCCTGAGTTCTGCTGGCCTAGTGTGTGTACTTCTGGATTGCAGTCCATGAAAAAGAATTGTGGGAAATGCATTTTTTAAAACTCAGATGATCAAAAGGATTACATAGATTCATCCCATTTTATCTCAGAAACAGGAATAAGAAACAGGTAGGTTTTCCTGAAAGGTGATGACTTTCTCAAGATGCTAACCTTCATAATCAAGTCCACTGCTCTCCTCTACTACATTACATTGGCAGTGGATGAAAATTGTTTTATATAGCAGTTCATGAGTAGTGCTAGAGGAACTAGCTGTTGCTATAATCCTGTCTGAGTGTCTGAAAAGCAAATTTCAGCCATAATCCCAATCCAGTGGCAGATAATGATTTCCCTGTCGGAGGAGCAGTGACTCCAACCAGATTTCAATCTGAGCTTTAAATGAGCTGCTTAAGGTGCTAACCCAATTTTAGGAATAGAGTTACCTTGGACAGATACCTTAAAGTTCAGTCTGAAACTCAGAATGAATTCACCAGCCCATTAGCATGGAAGCCACAACTGCCACTATCTATACATTTCTCTCTTCTGATGATGTCAAATGCAAGAGCCACCTCCTCCTCTTGGCAGTTTTCTGGACAGGTTTATCACTGGGCTGTATTGCCTTGCTATTCCACCTAGAACAATATCACACTACATTCTTATAGGACTATCATTCCGCATTAGCTGCTATGGTTGCCTCCTATGGATTCCTGGGACATGCAGTTTAGGGAGGGGCATTTAGAATTCTCAGCCAAAGAGCTCTTAGGCCTCACTAAGGAGATTATCACACTGCTTTTCTCCCTAGCCTCAGCATGGGCTGAAACTCCCATTCTTTCAAAAAGTGATGGAGAAATATGGATCGGGAATGGGATGCCAAGATTGGGTACGCAATGCCCCCAGACTTGACATGGAGGTGTGCAAAAACACTTTTTAAAAAAAATCAAAAGTTTCAGCCCGCTCTGAGCCTGGGGGTAAATGCAGTGCGATAATCTCCTAAATTACTAAACTACAAGTCCCAGGATTTCACAGAAGGCAGGCATAGCAGGTAAAGTAGAACAATATCACTAAGTGTGGTGTTACATTGGCCTTGGCGTGGCTGCCATTGCTTGGATAAAACATGCAGCAAACCTCTGCAACAGGTTGATCTTTATACTGGTTATCTTGAGCCACAAAATAAAAAAGTGTGCACTATTTCTTAATTGGCCTCTAAATCATAATACATTTTTAATTAAATAAATAATTTATGTCTTGTGTTTTTGGCTTCATGAAAGTTTGGAAATGGTACTTTTTGAACTAGAACTGGCTGTGGAGTTGTAACAGAAGTAGCCCCACCCATGCCTCAGTAACTTTTCTAAACTCTTCTTTATCTTTGGTGTAGCCCTATGAAGTAGATTGGGCTGAAAAAGAGTGAATGACCTAGTGAGTTTTATGGCTCACTGGGGATAACATTCAGGTTTTCTCAGTCTCAGCCCAGTCATCTACATCAGCACACCATGCCTCACCTAATCTGGACCTAAGAGGAACGGTAACAAGGTATTCTGTACCTCCCTTACTGAAGGGTCCTTACTAGAGCTCAGAGCATTGCTTATTTGTACTACCAATTTCCAGAATTCTAAGCCAACCTACCCACTGTTGACTGGATGGTCCTGGGAATTTTATACCAGAATAAAAAACTTTTCAAGTCCATGATAAACTAACCACGCAAAAAACAAGGTGATGATAGAGGCTGTTGGTAAATGATGTGGCAAAACTCCATCAAGTACAATACCAGCAGATGTGCATTTATCACAGTAGCCACTATTTTTCTTTTTATTTTACACTTCCCCCTCACCTTTTTTTTCTTTTTTCTTTTTTGCTAAATGCAATGTTTACCTATAATCTCTTAACACAGTAGGGAATGACTGGAAGAAGCAGAACAGCAGACTTCACTCTTTCATATTGTAAAAACAAACCAAAACCCAGGGAGTTCACAAAATTGGATGTCACGATGGGAAGAAATGTTCCGTAATGGTTCTTGCTCACAAAATAAGCAGGGAGAAAAATGACTGTAAAATGTTTTATCAAACTTACGAGAGCTCAAAACAATAGTGGACCCATTTGTGTAGAGTTAGGCTATTCTAAACTAATTGAAATCAAATGGGAATTAATAGAACTACATGACAAAAATAGGGTGGTTACTGAAACATCTGTGGGCTTTATTGCACTGCTTTTATTCCTGCGCTAGGCACAGGATGTAAATTTACATAGGCGGATCTTGCTGCACACCTCTGTGTCCAGGCAGTAGGCATCCTGTACCTGGGCCGGACTTCTCCTGTACCTGGTAAAGATGGGATTTTCCCATTCTTGACAAGATACAGGAGAAGTCTGGCCCAGATAGAGGATGCCTATTACCCAGGCACAGAGATGTGCGATGAAAAATGCCTGTGTAAGAACAGGAAAATCTCATTCTTTACAAGGTTTGGTAGAAGTGTCCAGAGCGTGTCCAGAGGAGGATAATTAAAATGGTGAAGGTTCTGGAAACCATGCCTTATGAAGAGATACTTAGGAAGCTAGGTATGTTTACCCTGGAGATGAGATGGTTAAGAAGTGATATGATAGACCTATTTAAGTATTTGAAGGAGCGTCATATTGAGGATGGAACAAGCTTGTTTGCTACTGCTCCATAGAACAGGACACGAAACAATTGGTGCAAACTAGAGAAAAGGAGATTCCACCTGAACATTAGGAAGAACTTCCTGACAGTAAGAACTGTTTGACGGTGGAACACACTCCCTTGGAGAGTGGTAGAGTCTCCTTCTTTGAAGGTTTTTAAAAAGGCTGGATGGCCATCTGTCGGGGGTACTTTGATTGTGTGTTCCTGCATAGCAGGGGGGTTGGACTGGATGGCCCCTGGAATCTCTTCCAACTCTATGATTCTATGATTTTAAGTCCAGCCCGAGTATAGGATACCTACTTCCTGTGTACAGGAGGTGTGTGATAAGATCTGTCTATTGAAGTTAACATCCCCCACGTAGCATGCGAGTAAAGGCCAAATTCAGTGTTAGAAATACACTTTTCCCTCCACATTTGTGACTTTGACTTTTGCAGATTTGATTATTCACTAATTTTATCAATATGTTCTCTTTAGAAATATCTAGGTCTTCCAGCACAACTCTATGGTCAACTTTAACCAAACATTGCACTGAAGGACCTAGTAAGAACACTCCACTAGGCATTTGTAGCTCCTCCAATGCAATTCTATGGTCAGGGTCTGGCAAGTGGTAACCACAGAGTTGCACTGGGAGACCTAGAGATTCCTAGACAGGTGTTCTCTCAGGTAAAAGCATAGTGTTTTAGTTATTTGTAGTTTTTCCATATTTACAGGGGTCCTGTGCCCCAAACTCCAGCAAATGTCAAGGGATGGGTGAACAGTGATTCTAAAAAATATATTTTTAATAAGCAGGGAGCTATGCTTTCAGTTTGGATTTTGCCACTAGCATTTTTAATTATTATCTTCTTTGTTTCCAGCCACAATACACATAGCAGGGGGTATGCAAAGACTCTTCAGAGTTTAGATCAAAACATAGTCAATACAATACTTGGGTCTTGCAAAACATGACCTAGTGAGAAAGAACTACAAATAATAAAACAGCTTGCAGAAAATATGGTTGAAACACTGTTAACAATTAAAATCTTAATAAGAAAATTGGTAGCACATGTTGTTTTTAACAGAACTACTTTGCTGGAGATGCCATGCCATGAAGAGCAAACATATATACAAGGGGGTGCTGAAATGTTCTTGGTCCAACCAAGAAGGAAATAACCTTGAACCATAAAAATTACACACATATGCAGCCCAAAGTTCAATGCACTTGGCACATCATTTCTCAAAACCTCCATTTTGAGCCTGCCCAAAAAGCATGAATTTACATTTTGGGCAAATCCTGAGATTTGCACTTAGAATTCTCTGTTAGAAATTCTCTGTTAGAAATCTCTATTCTACTTCTACAGAACTACTGTAGTTCTATAGCAAAAATTCCAAGTACCCCTCACCAAACTTCTAACATCAGAATTCATGTAGTGGACTCCTTAACAATTGCAATGGTATCAAATTGCTTTAATTTTGCACTTTGTTTCCCTTCAGTCAGCATGGATGCAAGATTCAGTTATTTGCCAAGTGCCTTTTTATTGCAAAGAAACAATCCAAAAAGTTATAAATCCATTCATTTTCATAATAACTGCATCTGTAGTTGTGAGAACCAAGAATGTCAAGAATGCTCTATGACAAGAACATACTACAAGATCAAGAAGAAATAAAAAGACATTGCATGCAATACACAAAAAAGTTATATAAAAGTGATAAAAATGAATGTCATATGGAGTGAAGAACCACATGATGATGAACCCCATATCCTAAAAAGTGTGATGGAAACTGCAATAAGAGAAATTGGGGAAATAAATTTCTCTTTCAGGAACCTATGATATTACAATTTAACTGCCACAGTCCACACAGACACAATCAATTCTAGTTTTAACTAATACATAGCAACAAATATGGAATACAAAATGGTGACCAACAGACTAGAAATGATCAATTTACATTCCCAGCCACAAAAAAGGATGTAGAGATCTTGTAGCACTTTTGAGACTAACTGAAATAAAGAAGTTGGCAGCATGAGCTTTCATAGACTTCAGTCTGCTTCCTCTAGTTTAATTTTTGCCATCTTGACCATACTCTGATGTTGCTTGGCCACAAGTGTTCCTGTTTCAATCTGTGAGAAGTTGCAAGGTATCGTACTATACCTTTTCCATTGTACATTCTGTTTGCTATTCCTCAGTATCAGTATGTATGGCTACGAACAGCAGTACTTATGAAATAAACACACAAACTAGGAGGTTCACTGCTAGTTAAAAAGAGTGGCATAAATATAATTAAATGTCATTTTACTGAAGAAATAACACGAGCAGATTCTAATGTACCCAGGTTGTTACAATATTCTGTTTTTGTTTTTAATAAGTGTCTGAAATGGTTGTAGCAGTGTGGTACTGTATGTGCAGTTTTGCCCTCCACACATTTACCCTGAAGGCCTTGATATAATTCTGATGCAAAATGAAAAAGGAAAAACTGGCTGTTTATAAAAGAATGAACACTCTGTGTGTGTGTGTGTGTGTGTGTGTGTGTTTGCACTTGCATGTGAGAAGGGGAGAAAGAGAATGGGATTGAGATAGCCCCATTTCATTCAAGAAGTTTCATTCATTCAGTGCACTTGCAGATTTGGCAGAGGTTCTCAAACACCAACAAGAGTGTAGAACAAAACCAGTTCTTAAAATCCTGAGTTTATTAATTGCCAAATGCCCTTCTCTTCAATAACTAAAGCCTGTAAAATGTCTATTTAGAATGAGGAGTCTCTCAAAGTCTATTGAACTGATGAATGATACTCCTTATAAAATGCTTTTTCAAAAACATGTTCCCATGGTATTCCATTACAACAAAATTCAAACAGGGACAATAAAAACAGTACTTTTAATGAAACAAAATACGTAATACAACATACTTTGTCTGACATAAGCTTTCAAGCTACACAGACCTTTTTAAGAA
Organism: Urosaurus nigricauda; assembly: GCA_034509955.1. Taxonomy (NCBI): domain Eukaryota; kingdom Metazoa; phylum Chordata; class Lepidosauria; order Squamata; family Phrynosomatidae; genus Urosaurus; species Urosaurus nigricauda. Next base: position 107,706,930 of record JAOEGL010000003.1, on the reverse strand, counting down.
CCAAAAGTGTAAAGAGGGAAGGAGGAAGAATGATTCGTGTAGGCCTTGGGAAGCCATTTTCAGAAAAAAAGAATATAAGTCAGTGCAAGTCGTGTTATAAAATAAGTAAGAGGAGGATCAAGGTGACCAGACATCCTCCTTTCCATCCAGGAGGAATTTCAAAATGACCTCCATTTTGAGCCTGCCTGAAAAGCATGAATTTACATTTCTAGGAGTGTTTTTATCTTTTATTTGAGCATGTCCCACGTTTTCTTAAATGTCCTACATTTTGCAGGGCCTTGTCCGCCTTTGTGGTTAGGTCATCTGGTCACCCTGAGAGGGATACACTTTGAGGGTTCAAGGTGAAGCATGGGAGGGAGTAGAGGAGCCATCAGGGCAAGTGGTAGAGCTCAAGAAGGGGAGTAGTGCATTCATGTGTCAAAGAGTAGGAAGGAAGGGAGAGTGAATTAAGAGGGGAAGGGAAGGGAAGGTGAAAGGTGCAATGGTTTTCGTGATGACAGGGGAGGTGTGGTGTCACAGCATGAGAGGAGAAGGGTAGAGTGTAGGAGATGCAACAGCAGAGTTCAAAGAAGCAAGAGAACGGGGCATGGCAGAGGCATGAGGTGAGTCCAAAGAGGGGGAAGAATGGGGGTGGAGCAAGTTAGGAGAATAGAAAGGGTACAAGGCAGCAGATGTCTTCCAGGAGGAGGGGGACAGGGCAATTCATGGGTTCAGTATTCTTATTCCTGAGGTAGCCACCTCATAATACAACTTTGAGGAAAGCAGGAAAAGCCAAGATGAGGCAATCAATAGATGTTCATTAAGGCACTTGATGTGAACCTTTGGGGAAATGGATCCAAATAATTATGAAGAAAAGATAATGTCTTGTTTAGATGGACTAACTCTACATGTATTTGTCTTTGGAGTATTGTATGGGCATTTGAACTGTTTACTCACACTTGTGAGTCATGATATTGCCTATTCAGTTACTGTCATCTCCACTCAGGGATGATACACACAAGTAGGCCTCTGGGAAGAACTCCCCACTGCCAGCTATGCTACCCTTGATTCAAATCTGAAGGAGTGGGGGCTCATCTCACAGTGGGATGCAGCTTTCCTGTCTTTTCCCTAGTTCAAGGCTTGCTTCCATCCCTGACAAAGCTTTTCTAAGTGCAGTTTCTGTGAAGGGTGGGGAAGTTGCTGGTTGGATCGTAGAGAAAAGACAGTGGCTTTGTGGGATAGACTGGGGACTAGAAGACAGCCCTGCGATGGAGATAAGCTAAGAGAAAAAACTTATATAAAATAAAAGGACACACACACACACACCAAAAAAAAAAAAAAAAAAAAAAAAACCAGGCAATGCTTTTAGTATTTTAGTCTCATTAAGTGAATGAGAATAAACTGCAAAAAAATGCACACTGATAATAAATATTAATTACTGAATATTCATCATCATCATTCCATGCTATAAAAACTGATTTACAAATTTATAAAAACTGATTTATAAACATTAATATATTTATTCTCTCTTTTAAGGCAAAAATTACAATATATGTCTGTATGCCTGTGTAGCAGACTATCCAGCATTAAGAAAACAGATATATTTATGCTTATGAAGTATGGATAATTATAAAAAACAAAGATTAACAGTTACCAAATGTTAAAATGATATGCAGCTATATTGTGCTTATTCTTTCAAGATTCATTTAAAGAATGCCAATATCTCACCTATTGTCTCATGATTTAAAAACTTAATTTTGTCAATTGGAATTGTTGTTGTTGTTGCTGTTGTTATAGTAATATCCCACTTTCCCCTGCCAAATAGCCTGGACCTGAGCCATATAGGGCTTTATAGTTCATAACCAGCACTTTGAGTTGTGCCTAAAAACACACTGGCAACGAGTGGTGCTTTTTCAACAAAGGATTGTCTGGTCTCTGTAATCTGTCCTAATTAAATGATTCTCCTTACCCATTCATTACATTTACAGCTTACAGAGCTTGTTTCCACAGTACTTCATAGTTCCAGTTCCAATTTAAACATATATTACTTTAACATTCTTTTATCCTCTCTATTTTTCTGCTTGATAGGAAGAGAGAGAGCATACAGGAAGAAAAAATGCCCTAATGTTTGGTTTAGAAAACATTTTTTTAAGCTGAACTCTTTACATAGCATTTACTGAGAGCCATATATTAAGAAAAACAAAATTGATTCTACTTGTTTTTTGCAACTGAAATTATAACTCAAAACAGAGTCATTTGACATCAACATCTTACTTGGTATTTACAGATTCCTTGTTTGGTAACAGATTTACAATATTTCACAATGTTTCAAAAGGGATAGCTACTTTTCAAACATGAACATGTACACTTGGAAATAAATCCCAATGGGTAAGGAGGTTTAAGGTGGCATCCTGAATGATGTTCTCATTTTAAAAGTTTAGAACATTTTCTAGGCTGGTAAAGTGGTTAGTGTGTTGGGCTACAACTTGAAAAATCCAAATCTTTATTGTTGTTTGTCTTCAAATAATTCCCAGTGATGGAGACCCTCAGGGAAACCTACCATAGGGTTTTCTTGGCAAGATTTGTTCAGAGGAGGCAAGTCTTTATTGTTTGTCGTTGTTAACTGCCCTTGAGTTGGCCCCGACTCATGGCAACCCTGCAGATAAGACATCTCCAAGCCCCCCTATCCTCCACTTCACTGCTTAGGTCTTGCAAATTCATGTCCATGACTTCTTTGGTTGAGTCTATCCACGTGGCATGTGGTGTTCTTCTCTTTGTATTGCCCTCTATCTTTCCTAGGATTATTGCTAATTTAGCGAATTAATGTGAATTCTAATTGCGTTCGGAATGCGTTTGGAATGACTTCCCATTTCCTCAAAATGACCTCCCATTGCCTGAAATTGTGTGAAATACTCTAATATGCAATTACGTGAAAGCCCATGATTGCGTTCGGAATGACTTCCCATTGCGCGAAATTGTGTGAGATACACTCATACGCAATAACACGAAACCCCATGATTGCGTTCGGATTGCCATCGTATTATATCCCCAAATTCCATCATATGATAAACTCCATTGAATCATAGAGTTGGAAGAGACCACAAGGGCCATCCAGTCCAACCCCCTGCCATGCAGGAACTCCCAATCAAAGCATCCCTGACAGATGGCCATCCAGCCTCTGCTTAAAGACCTCCAAGAACAGAGACTCCACTACACTCCGAGGGAATGTGTTCCACTGTCAAACAGCCCTTACTGTCAGGACGTTCCTCCTAATGTTGTGGTGGAATCTTTTTTCCTGCAGTTTGCATCCATTGTTCGCGTTCTAGTCTCTGGAGCAGCAGAAAAAAGGTAGCTCCCTCCTTGGGCTGGAAGGTCAATACTAGATCATGCCTTGGTGTTGCAACATCTAGTTGAGAAATACTCTAGCAAAGGGCAACCATTGTACGTAGCATTTATAGACTTTAAATCGGCATTTGATACTGTTTCTAGAGTCAGACTGTGGGATAAATTAATGAACAGCACGATTGATAAACGCCTTCTCCTATTGTTAGTTAAATTGCACGAAAATAACCGCCTGAGGGTTAGATGCAGTCATCAAGGACATGTATCCAAAGAAGTCCAAGTCCAGAATGGAGTAAGACAAGGGTGTGTTTTGGCACCAATTTTGTTTAATTATTATATAAATTCCTTAATTCCATTCATGAACAACCTTACTTACCACCCCCCCTAAGATAGCAAACAGACATGTTAATGTATTATTATATGCCGATGATGCAGCGATTTTATCCTTGACCCCAATAGGTCTAAAAAGAGCTCTAAAGTCCTTAGCTACTTATTGTATGGAAGAAAATCTAACTATAAATTACACCAAAACTAAAATCCTTTCTTTTACTAAATACCCAAAAATGAGAAAATGGAGGCTTGGAGAGCAAACTATTGATCAGGTCAAACTTTTTAAATATTTAGGAATTGTGTTTCAATCCACAGGGAGCAG